>OY728123.1:857839290-859095375 GCA_963277665.1 Viscum album | reverse complement strand
TATCAAAAAATGATATCTAATATTCCATTCCTGAATAGTAAATCAATTGAAATGAATGAACTCCCCAAACCAACATAGTAACACAAGTACAAAAAATGGTTATATCCATGGTCCATGCGCCTGGTTGTAGCAAATTTCCATTAGCATAGTGTTTTTGGATATGAAATTTGTGGCGGTAGATTTTATAATGTGTAATTATACCCATGAGTCACCTATATCCACAAGCCTCCTACACATGGATAAATTTTTGTCAACATGGATCAAACTATAACAACAATTATATTTCCTATAACTATAATTATTTTTACAAAAATATGCTTTTAGTGTGTTTTAATCCCAAATATTGTGTCTATAATGAAAAACATTATACTACTCTACCATAATACCTATTTGATATATATATTACATTGTTGTGTATAAATATATGTAAATATTTTGAAACATATTGTATTATTATTAGGTAATTAAAATTAATGTCTTCCCATTATAAGGACTTATAACCACTGATAGTGGGACTATGGATATTGCTAACCTATTGCCTCGGTTGGGCCTCCTCTATGGGTATAACCTCACTAACCAATCCCTATAGCCATAGTTAGGTTCCAACTTTGTATATATCATCCCCAATCAAAAACTATAGTTACATTAAAGCCTCAACCAAAGAACTAGCCTACCCTTCGACCCACTTTATCTCCAACAGTTCCCCAAATTATCTATAGCCTCCCCAATACCCTACCAACAAAAAATAAATTTACCCATGCCAAAATGGAAATAATAATTATCCACTATTGGGCCCCATCCATGGGTATATGAAATCTATAGACACATAAATTTCTTACTCATGGTTATAGTTGACTTATAGTGACATAAAATTCTAACGATTGTTATAGGTGTTTTATTTAGTAGTGTAACAGCCACACATGCTTTACTCTGTAGTAATTGGAACAAAGTGACATATAACCTTAGGTGACAGTTCCCATATAAAAGAGTAAACTGACTAATAGTTTGGGTCTAACGGTAATGTGGGGAGACTATAACCCCCAAATCCAGATACCATAAAAAAAATTCAAGTATCAATAATATTTACCATCACAATTATAGCAATCTATACTTTTCCTACATATATATTACAACTTTTAAGATGAAAATTCAATACATTTCACAAATTTAGGCCCAAGAACCATAAAGTATTACTGTATTTTGATAAAAGATGCATAATATTTTTATTTCATGAATGATATTCAAAATATTCTATTATAATCTTCCCATATTGTACTATTTATATATAAACACTAGATAAACCACTCATTATAACCTGGGGAAAATAAAGATAAGGAAGGGTGAGTTCATATACTCAGAAAGGGTAAACATTGAATATATTAATTGATGATCGTATAAAAGCATAAGATAATTATAAGGGTATAATATCTGGAAAATAAGTCCCAAATTTCATACCCGTTTTATCATGGTTTGAAAAAAGTTGTCATGGCATAAAACTATATCACTTCAAAATAAATAAATCATAAGGGTGAGATATTATCACTAATAATTAATGAACCAAATTTTCAAATCATAATAATAAAAACATTTCCCAAAAGTGTGACACCATCATAGGTATAAAAACCATTTCAGATGTAATGGTTAACTACCAAGACTATTAAATCATAGTGTATTATGAAACATTACTTGTTTATTACATCATAACATATTCATAAAAATCTCATATTCCTCAAACTATATTAGGATTATATACATGTTTCCCATAGTGGATCATGCACATTTACTTATATCTATTAGTGTAAAAAGAACATTGAATTTTTTTCAATAATTATATAATGATATATAAAACATTACCCAATTAATTTTAGTGATATATAATTATAGACCCAAAAATCACATAATAAAAATCATACATATGTTTTCCACAAGATCACAAAACATTCATCATATCATCATATCAGAACCGGTGGAAAGGAAAATTACTTCCATCATAATTTGATCATAGAACAACTTATAGAAAGGAAATGGATTTCATAAAAATATATTTTTTATAATCATTAACCATATGGGGAATGAATTATGATGGTATCATTATATCATTATCACGACTTGTCCCCCGGGGAACGTTCCATGACTACCCCAAGCCCACCTTCCATAGGCCAGGGGTTGCCGACTATCACCAAAGGCATAAATCCCTAAATAGTGAAGGCATTGCCTTTATTACTGAAAACACACACAACAGAGTACACAACTAAAAGTAAAAAACTAAGTAAAACTATATAATAAGAGAGTGATGAAAAAGTAAAGGGGCTGGAAATCCAAGCCCAACTGTAAAGTATAAGAAAAACTGGAAATGAAAAAACAGCTGAAAGGGGAAAAGCAGCTGATGGATCATCCACCACGGATCCTACCTGAAGGGTAGGTATAGATAGTCTCCATAAAACTCCACATCCATTAGTCTCCTCTGGGTACCATCTCATCATGAGGTCCACCTCCGGATACCGTCCAGTCCTCATACACTCATCCTCGTTCAGTTTTATCCATCATATGCATCCAACACAACGAGATGCGTGCATAGCCCGTGCAGGGGTGAGTATAACGATACTCTGTAGGGACCCCGAGACCCTCAAAGTCTCACAAAATCCAACAAGGATAAAACACAAGGTATGAAGTAAACAGATAACCCCACTTAGGTATATTCCCATACATATACCTAATTTATCTAGTAATCTATCTCAATCATGAGGAAAACACAAAGTTACTAACTCAACTCACAAAGGTATACAACTTTTGTAGAGAGATAGAGATGATCAAATGTACCCACTGAATCATCTATTCTATCAAAGCCACATAGGATCCAGGAATAAAAATCAAAACTGTTGAACCCACATAGGATCCAGGAATAGTAAACAGAGCTGTCGAACCCATACAGGATCCAGGAATAGTCGTCAGTGCTGTCGGACCCACACAGGATCCAGGAATAGTAGTCAGAGCTGTCGAACCCGTACGGGAGCCTAGAACTGTCCTAATTAATGTCGAACCCACACAGGATCCCAGAACAGTCATCAATGTTGTCGAACCAACACAGGATCTAAGAACAGTCATCAGTGCATAGCCAACCACAGGGTTTCGTACGAAGCATGCTTGATTTCAGGAGGGTCCACACCTGAAGCCAAGTTTTGATACACCACTTCCATTAAGTATCATGTTCTTTTATCTAAAAAATATTTCTTTCCAAAAGAAATCCAACGTGATAGACGGTGTGTCAATTGGATGCCCGGTCTGAGAGTTATTGGCATTTTCGTTCCAAGGGCCCGGTTGAAATTACGTTCGAATCCCACCCATCCGTACCCCAACTATGTACAAACCTTGAGTGAGTTATACCAAAAGAACCTTCTTTCTCCAAGGTTTCCATATCCACAGACGGTTCGTCGATCGGACACTCGTAGCTCAAGTTATGGGCAAAAGAGTGGAAACAGGCCAAAACGGGTCCGGGTCCGGTCTGGCCCAGTCGGACTAACCCTGCCCAACCCAGGTCCGGACTGGGGTCCGACCCGATCTGTGGGTCCGACCTGGTCTACGGGTCTGACCTGGTCTGTGGGTCCGACCCTGCCCACGGTGGCCGCCCGGCCAGCGCTGAGTCCGGCTCGCGCTGCTGGCGGTTCGGCCCGGCTGGCGGCCCGTGCGGCTGGCGGCCCGCACGGTTGGAGGCATGTGGGGTCCTCCCTAGCTACGTCCAGAGGGAAGGTTGAGCCCCCTAGCGGTCCCGAATAGCTAAGCCATTCAGGTTGAAGGCAAACCGGTGCCACGTGGCACCGGTCCGCCTCACGCAGGACCCAGCGGTGGGTCCCGATCCTCCCGCGCAGCGCGGTTTCTTCGCCCCTCCTCCGGCAACCTAGAAGCTCGGTCCTCCAGTCCCCCTTGCATCCGGGCTTGTGCCGTACTCCGCATCACCACCACAGCCAGGGGCCGCGGCCCTCTTTTTTCTCCACCGCGCGGCGCGATTGCGTCACGTCTTCTCCGGCGACCCGACAGCTCGGGCCTCCGGTCTTCCTCGTGGCTATTCTTGCGCCGACTGCCACTACACTACCATAGCCCATCGGCAACAGGTTACTCCACCGTCAGCACGGTTTCACCGCCGCCATCACGCGGTGACGATTGTCGCTCCACACGTCATCGAACTTTCTGAGGGTCACTGGACGAGTTCCAGTGGCCCGATTCTCATTCCGAAAGTTTCCACGCACTCCTTGGGACGTCGTCTTCAATATGAATCCATTTTTGATGAGTAATTCTCATCTTGGACTCACGCCACATTTAGATTCAAATTCCACAAAGAAGTCAGAGGGGTCGGGTCGTGTTTGTTCGGCCCGCGCCCTCCGTGTTAGGATGACATCAAGCGGCTTTTATTCTTAATCCTAGAAGCAAGGTGAAGAATGTGCAACAATTAACCAAGCTTGAACACCTACCTCGGATTCATTGTCATTGGAAAAGAAAATGAAGAAATCGAGGGTGACTTCATCAGCGTTCTTCAAGGACGGCGCTTCCTCCCTTGTTCTAGTTGGTGATCAAAGAAGAAGATATCCATCATCGGTGGATGAAGCGCTCTTCGTTCTTCGATGGTCGTTCTTCATTGGGAGGAGAGTTCTTCATCGGAAGCCTTCTCCCAAGTTTTCCCCTCTCCCAAGACAAATTCCAACCCAAATAATAGATTAATCTTACCTTTTATTTAATTGTTAACACATAATTCAAAAGGATTCAAATTAATTAATTAATCCTCAAATAACTAATTGTGTGTATTTGTCATTATAAAGTGGGGAACTCAAGAGGTTTCTCCCCACATGATGGAAAGTTCAAGAGGTTTTAACCTTGAGTGGTCCCCACCACAATAATCCTCACAAGGGAGGTTGAGTTTGGGTGGGACCCACCACCATAACCTCTCATGGGAGGATAAGGTGTGGATGTCCCGCCTCCAACTTCCATGAGGAGGTTTTAACCAAGAATAAAAATTAAGCCACACACTTAATTTTTATTTAATTCATTCTCTAAAAACCCAAAAATTATCTTTTAATCTCAACCCACTATCGTCGAGATGACAGTCTTCTTAAGTTAATACCAGCACTACGAGTTCAACAGTGTCCTTGGATTTCAATTCCAAGCATCGATTTAAAAGTTATAAAATCCCGCTCATACGTTTACTGAACGTACCCAAACAAAAACTTTAGAAACTAATTGCAGGCACATCGGGCCTCAAAATCATGCGTCGTCAGTTTTCATGGACTTGTAAAATTCCCATTATTTCAGAAAAAAAATTCCATGGAAATTATGGGTCTTTACATTCTCCCCACCTAAGGGATTTATGTCCCCATAATCTACAACTCGAACTAAGGGAACAAATGGGGGTACTAAGCACGAATCTGATCCTCCTTCTCCCATGTGCTCTCCTGGAGGTTCCCGTGCTGCCAACATACACGCACTAGAGGTATCGACCATCCACAAAGGACCATCTCCTGTTCATCCTCAATCTCCACTAGAACCTCCATAAAAGTCTCCCCATCATCAACGTCTAGCTCCCCATGGTCGATGATGTGAGAAGGGTCATGGTCGTATCTCCTCAGCTGGGATACAGGGAAGATATCGTGCACCCAGTGCAACTAAGGTGTAAGAGCCAAGTGGTATGCCACCGCACCTACTCTGCTGAGGACCTGGAAAGGTCCGATGAAATGCAGAGATAACTTGCCACCTCGGCCAAATCTTCGTAAACCTCATCAGGGTGAGAACCGTAGAAATATGTGGTCACCATCCTAAAACTCCAGAGTTCTCTGTCTCCTGTTAGCATATGAATTATGTATGATCTGTGCAGTCTTCATCCACTCCTGGATGATCTGCACCTTCTTCGTGGTAGCCCGTACCATATTTGGTCCCACTAGTGGTGACTCCCCTAGGTCTGTCCAGCACAACGACTATCTGCAAGGTTTCTCATATAATGCCTCAAAAGGTGACATTCCTATGGTGGAGTGATAGATGGTGTTGTAGGAAAACTCCACTAAAGGTAAGTGGTCCTCCCATCTATGACCGAAATTGAGGACATAAGCACGGAGCATGTCCTCGAGGGTCCGAATGGTCCTCTAATTCTGGCCATCAGTCTGAGGATGGAAGGCGATGCTCAGACGAAGATGCCTCCAAAAAGCCTCCGAAAACCCCATCCATAGATGATAAGTAAACTGTGTTTCACGATCAGAGACAATAAATAATGGTACTTCATGTAGCTACACAATCTCCTACACATAGAGGCATCCCAATCTCTCTACTAAACCCTGCTCTCTGATCTATAGGAAGTGGGCCAACTTGGTGAGTCGATCAATGATCATCCAAATCGGGTCGTGAACCTTGGATGTACGTGGAAGTCCTGTCATTATGTCCATGGATATCCCATCCCACTTCCACTCTGGGATCTCTAATGTTTGAACCAAGCCTGCTGGTACCTGATGCTCTGTCTTCACTTGCAGACAAGTGAAGCATCGAGAGACAAACTCTGCTACTACCTTCTTCATACCTGGCCACCAGTGCTGTGATCAAAGGTCCTCGTACATCTTCACCACTCCTGGATGTACCTCTAGAGGGGATGTGTGAAACTTCCCCAACACTTCCTCCTGAAGTGACACTGTCACCATAGTACATCCTCTGAAGAGGATGACGTGATCCCCACCTTCAGAAAATCCATCAGGTTCCTGCCCTGTGGATATCTGAGCACGTCATGTCTCGTAGTCAACGTCCCCATGCTATGCCTCCCTGCCTCGCTGAATAAGTGGAGGAGTTACTGTAAGAGACATAAGGAGAGCTGCTCCATCTCGGTCCACAAAAGGATATCTGTAAAGTAGAAAGCTGCTCTGTCACCTCTCCTAACAACTGTATACCAGATCTCCTACTGAGTGCATCTGACAAAATATTCCCCTTCCCAAGAGTATAGAATATCTCGAAGTCATAGTACTAGAGGAACTCAAGCCATCACTGTTGTCTCAGGTTCAGGTCTCTCTGAGATAAGATATACCTGAGACTCTTGTGATCAGATTACACGGTAAAATGTTCACCCATCAGATAGTGTCGCCACATATTCAAGGCGAAGACCACTGATGCTAACTCCAGGTCATGGGTAGCGTAGTTCTAATCATGTTGTCTCAGCTTCCGAGAACCATATGTGATCATTGATCGCTCTTGCATTAGAAGACACCCGAGTCTGGTCCCTGATGTGTCGCAGTAGACTATGTACCCTATGCCTTTCTTTGGAAGCCTCAAGATGGGGGAACTATTCATTCTCTGCCTCAGCTCCTGAAAGATCTGCTGGAATCTCTCCAACCACACAAAAAGTTTCCCCTTATTCTTCAAGGTTGATAGTGGTGCTCTAACTCTGGAGAAGTCTGGTATGAACCTCTGATAATATCCATCCAAACCCAAGAAACGCCAAACCTCTGTCACACTGCTGGGTGGCTCCCAAGAAAGTACCGCCTCAATCTTCACTGGATCCACTGCAACTACAGATTCCAATATGACGTGTCCCAAGAAGTGAACCTCTCGGATCAAAAACTAGCACTTAGAGAGCTTACCATAAAGCTGGTGCTCTCGGAGTGTATCCAGTACTACCCACAAATGGTAGTCATGCTCCTCCTCAGTAGTCAAGTAGATCAGAATGTCGTCGATGAAGACTATGAAAAATAGATCGAGGTATGGCTGGAAAATCCAGTTCATGAGACCCATGAACACTTCTGGAGCATTGGTCACGCCAAAAGGCATAACCAAGAACTCGTAGTGGTCGTACCAACACCTGAAGGCCTTCTTCTACACATCCTCATCTCGAACTCTGAGATGGTGATATCCTGATCTGAGGTCTATCTTCAAGAACCACCGTGCTCCCTTCAACTAATCAAAGAGTTCCTCAATCCTCGAAAGTGGGTACTTGTTATTCACAGTCACCTAGTTCAGGCGATGAGAGTCTACAAAAAGCCTCAAGCTTCCATCCACATTCTTGGAGAACAGTATCGGGGCTGGCCAGGGAGAAACTCTAGGCCAGTTGAATCCCTTCCCCTGAAAGTCCTCCAGCTGTACCAACAGCTCATAATGCTCAGCGGGAGCCATCTGATATGATGGTGTAGATATCGGTTTCGTCCTGGTGTACAGGTCATTGTTTAAGTCCACCTCTCTGTGAGGAGGTAGACCTGAAACATCATCGAGGAAAACATCTGCGTACTGGTCCACCACTACAGGATATCTCAGACTCTCCTCATCAACTGCTCTAAGGGTAAGGTAGGTCGAATGATGAGTGATCAGCTGCACCCTCCTCTGAGTAAGTCAGTCCTATGCTGCAAAGGCTCCCTTCTATCCGGTGAATTTGAACCTAGTCACATCCGTACAGACACACCGTACTTTTCCCCTAATACATTCGATATGAGCATGGACTATAGATAACCAGTCCATACCCAAGAGGACGTCGTAAGGCCTCGATGACGCTACTAGGAGATCCCAACCAAAGTTCTCACCTCCTAGAGTATGCTCACACTACTGGCACCAGTGCTTGATCATCGAGTCTTCTCCCGTAGGAGTCTCTAGCCGTAAAAATCGAGCCAACAACACAGTCAGAATATTTGATATCCAAACGAGTGTAGTGGAAATGGAAGAGTGACTGACACCTGTGTCTATAAGAGCTGTAGCTCAAGTGGTGTAGACACAGACCATACATTGAAATCATCTCTAGAGCACCGTGATCGTAAGCCTCAGCTTCCTAGATCTGAGATCTCCCCTGTCCACCTACTCCCTGCAGTCACGGTGGACCTCCTGGTGGTGGTGGTGGTAACACCTCGTATTGTCATCCACCACCAGTTGCACGACCAGCTCCTCTGCCACATCCTCCTGCACCCTACGAATCACCTAGATAAAACCTCTTCCTCTGCCTAAAAGGTCCCTCAATTTTCTACTGATCATCTGTACGGTGGGTCGGACAGTCACGAGCCATGTGACCCTACTCGCCACATGTGAAACACTGCATGTTCCTCAAATGACTGGTTCTATCTTGTGTGCCTCGCACAACCGAACCCGTGTCCTGAGGTCGTCCACCAGATGGTCTGGTCCGCTTGGACCTCTATGATATCTTTTTACTTCCAGCTGCAAAATTCTCTGCTACGTGATGCCCGGTGGTGGGTCTCGCTGTTGCTGACTGTTTAGTAAGAAAACTCTCCACTAGGAGGGAACTCTCAAACCCCCTCCCCCCGCCTGCATCGGGATGCTGAGGGAGATCATCAAAGCACTGATCTCTCACCTGAGCCCCTTCTCAATGGTTCGGGCCCCGAAGAATGGGTTCCACACCATATCTAGGGAGTAGCGCGAGTGGTCATTGAACCTTGATGAGTATTGTGCCACAGTCATGCTACCCTGCTATAGATGAAGTGGCTCCTGTATCCGCACTGCACGTAGGGTGGCTGGGACAAACTCTGCCTAAAATAGGATCTCAAAGTCTTCCCAGAGAAGTGTCACCTCATCATGCACCTGGAGCATCAGGCTCTACCATCTTCATGCTGCTGTCGGAAGGAGACTCATGAGAAGGATCACAATAAGTTCTGCTGGTGTCCCTACCAGTCTGAAATCTCTCACCACAGCCTCCATCCAATCCTCAACTGCCTACGGGTCCGACTCTCCCCTGAACCTGGGCAGCCTCTAGTGATGGAACTCAAGCAACGCGCTCAAGTGTTTTGAAATGTATACTACTGGGGATGGTGGAATCGGTGGCCCAATGGGTAGTGGTACCACTGGTGCCTCTGTTATAATAGGGCCCTACATAGAGGCCTCATCGCTCGTTGGGCTGCCATCTCGTACAAAGCCTGAAACCCTGGTCGACTGTCTGTGTGGGGCCATCCTGAAAGGTAACAGGTGTGCCAAGGTAAATAAGTTATACCTGGTGAGATGACTCAAAGAGATCATTAAGAAAACTCTTGAAACACACACGCAATCAGTGTTTTCATGCACTGAGTCAGAAATCAGAAGTTAGAGTCATGGTGTATGGATACGTCGGTCGCCGCACCAATACTGGACTCCCTGAACTGAAAACCACACTCAGTAACCTTAACACTATTACTTCACAGAAAATATTAGATTCCTAAGTTTTGTGGTATAACCGACTCCTCTGATACCAATTTTTCATAACCCGTCCCCCGGGGCTCGTACCGTAACTACCCCAAGCCCGCCTTCCATAGGCCAGGGGCTGGCGACTAGCACCAAAGGTGTAAATCCCTAAACTGGGATGGAATTGCCTTTATAACTAAAAACACACACAACAGAGTACACATCTGAAAGAAAAAAACTATGTAAAACTGTATAAAAATAGAGTGCTGAAAAGGTAAAAGGGCCG
Organism: Viscum album; assembly: GCA_963277665.1. Classification (NCBI taxonomy): domain Eukaryota; kingdom Viridiplantae; phylum Streptophyta; class Magnoliopsida; order Santalales; family Viscaceae; genus Viscum; species Viscum album. Next base: position 859,084,982 of record OY728123.1, on the reverse strand, counting down.
GAAATACTAGCCCAACTGTAAAGTAAAAGTACAACTAAAAAGGACAAAACAACTGAAAGGTGAAAAGCGGCTCTTGGATCGACCCCCATGGATTTTACCTGAAGGGTAGGTAAAGATAGTCTCCATAGCACTCCACATTCATCTGTCTCCTCCGGGTACTGTCTCTTCGTGAGTTCCACCTCTAGGTACCATCCAGTCCTCGTACACTCAGCCTCGGTTAACATTGTCCGTCATCTGCATCCAACACAATGAGGTGCGGGCATAGCCCGTGTAGGAGTGAGTATAACGATACTCAGTAGGGACCCCGAGACCCTCAAGGTATCACAAAATCCAACAAGGATAAACCACAAGGTATGAAATCAAAAGATAACCCCACTCAGGTATATGCCCATACATATACCTAAGTTATCTAGTAATCTATCTCAATCATGAGGAAAACACAAAGTTACTGACTCAGCTCACACAGGTATACAACTTTTGAAGAGAGACAGAGATGATTAGATGTAGACAATGAATCATCTATTCTAACAAACCCACACAGGATCCAGGAACAGAAATCAGAACTGTCGAACCCACATAGGATCCAGGAACAGTAAACGGAGTTGTTGAACCCACACAGGATCCAGGAACAGTCGTCATTGTTGTCGAACCCACACAGGATCCAGGAACAGTAGTAAGAGCTGTTGAACCCGTACTGAATCCAGGAACTGTCCTTAGTGCTGTCGAACCCACACAGGATCCAGGAACAGTTGTCAATGCTGTCGAACCCTCATAGGATCCAGGAACATTCATCAGTGCACAGCCAGCCACAGGGTTCCGCACGAAGCATGCTTGATTCCGGGAGGGTCCGCTCCTCAAGAAAAGTGTTGATACATCAACTGTTACAAATTCTCATGTTTATGTATCCAAAATATCCATCTTTCCAAAAAAATCCAATGCAACAGACGGTGAGTCAATTGGATGCTCAGTCTGAGAGTTATTGTCATTTCTGTTCCGAGCGCCCGGTTGGAATTACATTCGAATCCAACCCGGATATACCCCAACTTTGTCCAAACATCTATTGGGGTATACCAAAAGAACCTTATTCCTCCAAGGTTTCCTTATCTATAGACGGTTCGTCTATCGGACGCTCGTAGCTCAAGTTATGGGAAAAAGAGTGGAAACAGGCAAAAACGGGTCTAGGTATGGTCCGGCCAAGTCGAACCTACCTGGCCCGACCCCGGTCCGAACTGGGGTCTGACCCGGTCTGTGAGTCCGACCCAGTCTGCGGGTCCAACCCGGTCCATGGGTAAAACATGGTCCACGGGTCTGACCCGGCCCGCACGGGTTCTGACCCGTGCGGGGTTTGTCCCGCGCTGGGTCTGGCCCACACTGGGTCCAGCCTGAGTAGCTAGAAGCCCGGCCCGGCTGGCAGCCCGCACGGCTGGCGGCCCGCGCAGCTGGAGGCCCTCGCGATAGGCGGCCCACACAGTGGCGGACCGCACGGCTAGCGGCCCATGGGGTCTTCCCTAGTCATGTCCAGGGGGGAGGCCACGCCCCCTAGCAGTCACAAATGGCTAAGAAGTTCAGGTGGAAGGAAAACAGGCACCATGAGGTGCCGGTCCGCGTCACGCGGGACCTAGCGGTGGGTCCTGCTCCTCCCAGTTGGCCAAGAAGCAAGATGACTCCTCCCACGCGGTGCGGTTGTGTCGTGCCTCCTCCAGTGACCCAGCAGATCGAGCCGCTGGTCCTTCTCGCGGCCAGGCTTGCGCCGACTATCGCAGCACTGTTGCGGCTAGGGGCAGCGACCCTATTTTTTCTCCACCATGCGGTGTGATTGCATCGTGCCTTCTCCTGCGACTCGGTGGATCGGGCCTCCGGTCTTCCTCATGGTCAGGCTTGCGCCAGCTGCCACTACACCGTTGCGTCCAATCGGCCACGGGTTACTCCTCCGGTGGCGTGGTTGAGCCACCGCCGTCACGTGGTGATGATTGTCGCTCCACCTTTCGGAGAACTTTCTGTGGGTCACCGGACAAGTTTTTGTTGTCCAATTCTCATTTCGGAAGTTTCTGTGCACTCCTCAGGATGTCTCCTTTGATCTTCATCCATTGTTGAAGTGTAACACTCATCCTGGGCTCACGCCTCATTTAGAGTCAAATTCCACAAAGATGGCGGAGGGGTTGGGACATGTTTGTTTGGCCCGCGCCCTCCACTTTAGGATGCCATCAAGTGGGTTTGATTCTTAATCCAAGAAGCAAGGCGAATAACGTGCTACAATTAACCAAGCTTTAACCCCTACCTCAGATTCGTTATTGTTGGAAAAGAAAATGAAGAAGTTGAGGATGACACCGTCGGCATTCTTTAAGGATGGCACTTCCTCCCTTGTTCCAGTTGGTGATCAAGGAAGAAGATATCCATCATCGGTGGATGAAGCGTTCTTCGTTCTTCATTGGTCATTCTTCGTTGGGAGGAGTGTTCTTTGTCGAAAGCCATCTCCCAAGTTCTCCCCTCTCCCAAGACAAATGACAACCCAAATAATAGATTAATCTTACCTATTATTTAATCGTTGGAACATAATTTAAAAAGATTGAAATTAATTAATTGATGCTAATATAATTAATTGTGTGGATTTGTCACCATAAAGTGGGGAGCTCAAGGGGTTTCTCCCCATGTAATGGGGAGTTCAAGAGGTTTTAACCACGGGTGGTCCCCAACACAATAATCCTCACAAGGGAGGTTGAGTTCAGGTGGGCCCCACCACCATAAACTCTAATGGGAGGTTAAGGTGTGGTGGCCCCACCTCCAACTTCCATGAGGAGTTTTTAACCAACAACAAAAATTAATCCACACGCTTAATTTTTATTTAATTCATTCTCTAAAAACCCAAAAACTATCTTTTAATCTAGACCCACTATCGTCGAGATGATAGTATTCTTAAGAAAATATTGGCGCTACGAGTTCAACGGTGCCCTCAGATTTCAATTTCGAGCACTAGTTCAAAATTTATAAAATCCCGCTCGTACGTTTACTGAACGTACCCAAACAAAAACTTCAGAAATTGATTTCGGGCACACCGGGCCTCAGAATCATGCGCCGTCAGTTTTTGAGAACTTGTAAAATTCCCATGTATTTAGGAAAAAACTTTCCACATAAATTTCAGGTATTTACAATCCTAACCTCATAAATTATAAGTAACATTAAAGGATGTTATTATAGATGAAATATTCCTTTAAAAGTTCACTTAAATAATTATTTTGAAAAATACCATTTTTATCACTCAATGAAAAAAATATTTTAAAAATATTATAAAAAAACATTATCTTTGTAATTATCCATGGAAAATTATAATTTAATATTGAAATAATTTAGTGATAATGAGGTTTGGAAACTTAAATCACGTCGGGTACATTAAAAAATATATTCATATCACAATCACGATAGAAAACAAAAAAGCAGCTCATTTAGAAAATGACAAAAAGATTTATTTTAGAATTTTTTTAAAAGTAATACATGGGTGAAAATGACTTTAAATAATCAAATAATAATAGAAAAAACTTCTTTAAAATGATTTATAGAATACATGGAGAGAGAGGAAAATTGATTTTCTTCTAAAGAGAGAAATAAATCCAATTATCCTAAAAACATTTATTCAATATTTTGTGTTCTTAAAGAGATAAAAATGAAATGAAAACACATAATATCCATAAATAATCACAGGATAATAAATTAAAATGTGTTTATCATATAATGATCATATAATTTCCTCAACAGAAATTCCGGCACAACTAATCCTAATTAAAATGTTATTAAAACATAAATCCCTTACCACTTTGGTAACTTTTTTATCAAAACATAATAAAAGATTGAACCATATATGGATATGTTTTACCCATAATTTTTATTAAAAAAATCACAAAATTCATTCATGAAAATCATATAAACCACATAAAATAAACAAGTGGTGAATATGGATTGGGTCTCATAGAAATAAAAGTAAGACTATAATCTCTTACCTCGAGACTAATAATTCTTAGTATGAATTAAAACCTAATGTATATTTAATATATAATATTTTAAATACATTATATAACTATATTAATATATATCATACAATATTCTATTTACTAATTACATTATATTACCAATTTATTTTCAATTTGTTATTAAACTCACTATTCCATGTGATACTAATTTTTTTCTCATGCATGTTTTGGTTTTATAATCCCAGTTATTACACTTTAATAATGGTCACATAATTTCTAGAATGTTAATAATTATATAAATATCATATATATTCATTATAAATAGATAGATTGTGATCCATAAAAGTTATAGATATAAATATTAATTACATAATTCATGGAGATGGTAGGTCATACATATACATGAACTTATTTTTCTCTTTATAACAGATGGAAATAAATAAAGGTAAATAATAATTCACCTTTACATGATAATTATAATATATATCATATATATTCATTATATTTTTCCTTATTACCATTCATGTAAAGTGGAAAAGAAAAATGAATCACATCGTTACGTGGATAGGGTAGTCCACAAGTACACATGAGCGATGTTATGATTTTCCAATGGATTGGAATGAAAGAATATAGATATGATAATATAATTATAGAAGAATAATTATTTTATAAATATCATTTATAAAAATTAAATTGGTCATGATAAAATTCCATGAAATATGTTGATGGAAAATGAATTTTATCACTGCGTGAAGACGGTAGCCCACAAATACGTACAAGAAATATTTTCACATCCCATTTGATAGAAGAAATGGGGAATATTTTGGGGTTAAATAATCATAAAATATATTATGTATATTTACGATACTAAATTTATTATTTTTTTATGAATAACATCTCTTTATATTGGGAAAAATAACAAATAAATTGAATTAGGTTTGGTAAGATGATTTCCTCTTCTTCAGAAGGCCTACTTTATATTTTTTTTATTAATAACCCTTGGAATGATATTTTATAATGAACATAACCTATAAATTGTTGAAAGATAATTTTATAAGATACCTTTTTCATGTTTATTTACATCTATATTTTCCATAGTGTGTCATAAATAGATGATAAGATGTTCTATTTCATATGTGATAAGAATGACACTCTTGGAATCACTTAAAGAATTAAATTAATATAAATTAAATTTCAATGAAAAATAGATCAAAATTCATAAAATTAGAATATAAGATGAGAATGAATCAAAATAATTTCATAATAAATTTGGAAAAAATTATCCTAGGTTTTCACCGTTATCTCATAGTATTAGCACTACTTTTATATTATTGACAATTACTAAAAAATCAAAGTTTTCTATTCATTAATGGTTAAGAATGTTACCATAAAAGAAAAATTGGATCCAAAATTGAATATTTTTTATATTTTAAACCACAAAAAAATCACTTGTTATATGATATGTTTTTTTATGAATTTTAAATCACTTCATAAATATTTTTTATTATAAAATATCATTAATGTCGTTTTTTAACTATTAATTTAATTTAACTATGAAAATAATATGAAAACAAATGAAATTTAATATAAAACATTAAAAACCTAACATGTGATATATTTCTATAAAATTTATGGTAAACTATAACACAATCAAACCAAAATATTTTTATAGTTTTTGAAATCTTTTACTTTATTTTTCAACAGGTTTCACATGCACTATATCGGTGTTGTGTATACATTTGAGGTAATTATTTATTAAAAAAATTAAAAATAAATTACCATGATAAAAAATTAGATCATATTTCAAATAACCATTTATAACTAATCATAATTTATTTTTATCCCAATTGAAAAATATTATATATACTAAACATAAGAAAGTGACATTTTTTACTTTGTCTTTTACTTAAATGTTATAATAGTAAAAATCAAAGTCAAAAGGAAATAAAATGACATATTTTTCGATATTATATGGATATAGATGAAATATACTCATATAATGAAATATAGGAAATATTTTGATTGAATTTTTAGCTTCCTCACATTAATTTTAACCATATTTAACACATTTTACTTTTAACATGGTAACAAATATTTACTGTAGTTACTATTCATATTGATTAAAAAGGATATATTTTCCAAATTTAGACATAATTATTATAAATATTGAATCCATTTTTTAAGATTCGATTTCTCTAAGTTGTCGAAATTAATTTTACATAAAATCTAAAACATAATGAAGGAGGATTTAATAGAAAAATTCCTTCTAAGTATAAAAATGTTTTTATACTAAGTTTGACAATAAAATTGATTCTAATGAAATTAATTATATTATTAATTATATTAGTTAACTAATATTACTTTGAAAATATTTTAAAATATGGTGCATCTTTTCTAATTTTTGATATAAAAAATATTGTTTTCAACTAAAATCAATATTTTTCATTATCCACTAGAAAATCAATTATTCAAAAAATTCTAAAAAAATTAAACATATATAATTTCAAAATGATGACCTAATAAATTATATAATTTTTATAGAATAATATTTCAAAAATTTCCATAAATTAATTATAATATTTTCTCACAAAAATCAATAAAACCATTTTTAAGGAAAATGTATTTTTTGAAGAAAAAATGACTACAAAAAATTTAGTGTTTATTTATTAAGAATTAATTAAAAAATTATTGAGTATTAAATTTATGAATATTTCATAATGCGGTTAATCATACTCATACCCACAAATTCATTGGCTAGACAATAAATGTCACATTAAATAATAATATTTTAATAGTATAATGTGGTTGGTTTAAATACAATTTTGTGTTTCAAAAAGATATCAATGAAATAAAATTTATTTAATGATAAATGTATAATAAAATCTCTGGGTGTTACATTCTACCCCCTAAAATGAATTCAACTAAAAAAATTCCTTCACTTTGATAAAAAAAATTGAGGATATCTTTATTATAACACGTCCTCAAGTTCCCAAGTATCACCCTCTAATTTATGGTTTCGCAAAAAAAATTGACCAATTGAGTGGCCTTGTTTAATATAAATTTCTATATATGATCCTAAATATTAGTTTATTGTTCCTCAATAGTGATATTGTCCTCCAACGGTATAATCTATGACTTCAATCAATGTGAAAGATTAGGTATGTACTTCACTAAGAGAGATACATGGAATACAATGTGAACTTGAGAGAGACTTAGGGGAAGTACCAAATTATAGGATACCATCCCAGTACTATTTAGATATTAAAAGGGACTAATATACCTAGGGTTAAGTTTTCCATTTTTTATAAATCTCCTAACATTCTTCCAAGGATATATTCATATTGATTCCTTTTCAAAAACATCAAATTCCACATCTCACGGATGATTGCCAAAAAAAAAAATTCATCTCCAAGATTCCAATATATGATTATAAATAGAGATAACATTTTTCACTATTTCTACTGCTAGATTAGGTTTTCTTTCACCAACTTCATCCATGTATATATGATTTCTACACTTCCAACCAGAAAAGGCTTCATAAGGATCCATCTGAAAACACGATTGAAAGATATTATTGTACGAAAATTAAAAAATTAAATTTATTGATCCCAAAAGGATTTTAAATATATAGGGAAAGATTTTAATATGTATTATTGTGTTTTAATAGTCTACTAAAACTAAGTATTTGATAGAGTAAGATATTTAACAATGAAACATAACACCATATCCATAGCGTATTGAAGGATTCTATAGAACATTGGGGTTATCCTCATATATCGATTAAATAAAATAGAATGTGGTACTCCAAACAATTTTTTAACTTCCTTAATGTGTCACCAATAATTTTTATCAAGATATAAATATTCTCTAATGGAAATGAAGTGTGCTGACTTTGTTAGGTAATTGACTAAAACCCAAAAAAATGTTCCATTTATTTGTTTTGGGGATTCCGAATATAAAATCCATTATCATTTTTTCATATCTATTAAGGTATGTTGAATGGATATAATATCCCCTTATAATTTTTTATCTTGACCATAAATTCATGGCATACTTGGAATTTAGATATATAATCTTCAATATCTCATTTCATGTTATCCCACCAGATTTATTCAATAATCTCTATACATTTCTAAGTCCATGATGAATAGATAATGATAAACTATGATATTTATCCAACATCTATTTCTTCAAATATGGTTGTAAGAAACACATTCATGGTTCCTAAACCTTATCATTCTATCACAATCAATTTTTAACTCATTAAAATTTCTCATTTTATTCTTTATTTCTACATCTTCCCTATATACCTCTTTAATCATCACATAGATAGATTACTGAAAATTCATCTCAAATTTTTTGGATATGTTCCCATTAATCAATATTCCATGTTCCACCTATCACATATTTATAACTATTATGTCTCTTTTAATCCATAGCATAGATAATCTACCGTGATCCTTTTTACTCTAATTATCTCCCACCGTGTTTTTTTCAGGGGGGGGGGGTTAATGTATTAATTAGTCATAATATTTAATTTATTCCAAAAATATTTTCTACTATATCCTTCTAATCACCACTGCTCCTTCCCTCTCATCACCACCCTTATGGTGATAGGTTCTTCTTCAACATGCTTCTCCTAATCTAACTTCCATCCCATTATTTTCCTCTTGGGCCTTGACTACTGTGACTATTTATCTTTTCACTGGATCCATTTTGAATAAACCCCATATTGGTTTAAATTTATGAAGCTTAGGAAATTTAGGATTATATCATGGGGCATTTGGTGAGGCCCTTTTTAGATAACTCTCGAGTCTCTTATCTATGAATTTGGTGGTCATGACGACAACCATGGTTGTTGTTAAGGCCTTAATCCACTAAATACACTACTATTTCTCCATTATTCTACCTATATTATCCCAATAAGACATGAGCTTTGGTTTTAAATGTGTTATATGTAGTGATGTTTAAGCATTCGATGACAATTCTAGGACGCAACTCTCATGGTGGCTACAAACTTTTCTTTGGTTCCCCAGTGGGATTCATTCTCATGATGGTTTATTGTTTCTTTGGATGGTGGTAGTCATGGTTCTATGTCATTCGGTGTGGTGTTACACAATGTTATGGGTGTCTCTTGCCGGTGAAATGGTGTTGATGATGGGTTTTTTAGCCGTTATTTTAGTATCTTTCTATTTTTCTTAGGGCTCAAGGGTCCAACAGAACCCAAGGTTCGATATGTTTAGCGAAATGAGGGGGTGAGACTATGATTTCTTCAGAATATTGAACTTTAATTTTGAAAGTTGCTCAAATATATGTCACACCATTCATCATAAATACAATATCTCTATGTCTTTAATGAAAACAATGTATCTTCCAACTTTTAAACATGAGATGGTTAATTTTTCTCATTTATTATAAATTAATGTGAGACATATGATATCACCATATCAATGTTCATGATGAAATATCCTAGTCATTTCTTTAACGCATTGTTATATATAAAAAACCCTTTATAACTACAATGTAGTGTGTTCATTGTTTCATTTATCAAACATCTCCTCAATTCCTTGAAATTCTCTTTATATTCATCTATCCACAAGAAATTAACCCCCTTTTTGAGTCAACTTAATGAGTGGATTATATAGTCATGAAAAATATCTCAAAAATAAATCTTAGTATCTATAAATCCTAGTAAAACAATGGATATTATTTTTTTTAGTCTATTCCATTACTACATAAATTATTTCATTTATGGATTTACTGATATACACTCACATGAGAATATATGAACCAAAAATGAAAATTTCTAAATACAGAGTCCACACGTGGAAAAAAATTATAACTAATCCTTACTTAAGGTCTTCATCCTAATTTTCAAATAATCTTCATGATCATAATTTCTCATTGAAAATATAAGAATAACATCTATTAAGACTACCAATAATTGATCATGGAAATCTATAGAGAATTTATTCATTAAGTCCAAGAATATAGTATGAAATTAGTAAGTATAAATAGAATTATTATAAATTAATAAAGCCCATACCTCACATAGAAGGATGCCATGGGTATATCATCCTTATAAACCCTCAATTCATGATATTCATAACAAAGTTCAATCCTAGAAAATATTTGATCTCTAGATGATTGATCAAAAAAATCATTAATATGGGGTAGAGGATACTTTTTATGGATAGTGATCTTAGTATGTTCTAGATATTCAATGAAAATAACAATAAAAAATATTTATTCTTAACAAGAAGAATAGTCTCACCCCATGGGGATTCACTAGGGCACATGAATCCCTTATCAGGATTTTCCTAGAGTTTATCATTTAATCATCGTAACTCAATTGGGGTCATTTTCAAAGGATTATTTGGAATTTTTTTAGCATCACGTCTGAGTTATATTGAAAACCCAACATCGAGATTAAAATAAATACTATGTAATTCTTATTGAAATACATCAAAAAAATCATTTAAAATAGGTATTTCCTCAACATTGTCTTTCTCACAAACCACATAAAATTGATACCCTTCATGGATATGAATTAATACCCAAGAGATAAAATTAATCTCCATTAGTTATCCATATTAATCCTCACACTGATAAACAAAAATAGGTTGATTTATGATATGAAATGTAACATCACTTCCTTTGAAATAGGTATAATATCTATATAAATAAAGCTAATACATTCCTATAATGACATAAAATTCAACTAATGTGAGAATCACAAGTTTCTATGGAATCACATTCCCACAAACATCAATCAAATCTAAACTATATAATTGAGATGTGACCATTATACCATTATGATTTTTCAAATCTAATTGAACATCTATTCCTTGAAGTGGTAATTTGACACCTTTTTTAAATTCCATATATACAAAAGAGTGGGTAGATCTAGAATCAGATAAGAAATTGGTTTTTCTAGAGTGGATGATAATTTTACCTTTCACCGCGTCATTCTCATAATCCACATTGTCATTCATGATCCCGTGAGGTTTTCATTTTTCTTTGGGCTTAAGTGGAAGTTTATCATAATAATAACTATAACCCTATATATTCGAGCACCAATTGGTATAATTCCCATGTTCCTTTTATTTGAAGAATTACAGTGTGTGTGGTGAATTAGTTGGCGTCTTTTTACCCTTTGTTTCATTAATTGGAATATTCATCACCTTTTAACATTTATTGGATTTATAACCCACCTATCCGCATTTAAATCACCTATTAGTTCTATTCAATAAATTCCCTTATTGTTTCAACTCACATTTTTTCATGTAGGTGGATGGAATTTCATTCCACCATGTGATTTATTTGAGTTTTAATGATATTACACCTTCATTTTCTTATCAACCCCTAGGCAATAGTGGGAAACTCCAATTTCCATTTCTATTTAGAGTACACATATAATTATTTATTAAAATATATTATATTCTATTATAGCTAACATTTTTTGGAGTGTTGGTTTTAATCCACCAAAGAATTGATCAATTTTGATTTTTGGGCTAATGAGTACACCGTAAGCATACCTTCTAAGTCTTGTAATTTTTTCTTCACAAGTAACTATGAATTCAAAATCAATTTTATTAATCTCACAAAATTACTTCTCTATATTTTTACCATGAATATGAGGTAATTAATTATTTAAAAATGTCCACTTGAACTTATCTCATTCCATGGAGTCAATTTCTTCCTCATTCCTTGTATTATTAATAATTTACCATGATCAATATACTTCTCCTTCCAAATTATAAATTATGAGGAAACAATTTAAGGTTCTAATCACTAGATAACAAACTTTTTTATCAATGGTGTTGATCAATCACTAAAAAACTAGTAAATCAGAAGACCTGCTGAATAAATATGCATTTTACCTCATAAATTACTCAATAGTACATTGTTCCCTATTTTTATTTTTTGGAAAATAATCATGACTCAAGGCCTAAGAATGATTAATAATAATATAAATATGATTTTTTAATCTAACTCATATAATTTTATCACTCAGGTATATAGTCATTTCATTTTCTATCACAGTCATTGTTAACATGGTATCTTTTGGATCAAACTATTGACTAAAAAAACAAAGTGTAAGAATAATGTGTTAATAATCATAACGAGATATCATATAATCATGAAATATTATTAATATGAAATATAAATCATTAAAACTTATTCTAAATCTATGGACCCTTAGGTTTACCCAAGTTTGTCCATTGTCATTACCGAAACTTTAAGAGGTTATCATTAACATAGAATTATCCCCAGAGTTTTTACTAATGTTTTATAATCCAAATATCTAAAAACTTACTAAACCATCCATATGATACCAACTATATAAACCCACAATTTTCATAGAGAAATATTACACCTTTTATATGAATATTATATAATTTTGAAAAACATGTTCCCAATAACAATAAAGGTTTATTCTGTTTGGGTACTATATACACAATCTTTTAATTTCTTGAATGATTTTAAACACCTCCTATAAATATCTTCCCACATAGTAATCCACAAAGACATACCCTACTTTGACCATTATTCATAACTTGGGGAAAGTAAACATAAGAATGTTTGATCTTAGATTCATATTAATGGTAAACATGGAAGATATCAGTTGATGTTTATATGAAAGTATAAGATATTCATAAGGGTAAGAAATCATGAATATAACTTACAACATTTATACCCAATCTATTTGGGATCCTAAAGATGCGTCATGTAATAAAAATTTATCATTTCAAAGGACGTGAATCATTAGGGTGATTTAAAATCACAAATCAATCATGAAAAACTTGTTTATATCAATACAATAAAACATTTCATAAAATTGTGGTAGTATAATAGGTATTGAAATCATTTCCTATGTTAAGGTTAACTAACAAGACCATAAAATAATAGTTAATTAATAATAAATGAATATTTACCATAACATAATGATTCAAGAATAATCACTTGTTTTTTATATTGGATTAATCATCAATACATGTTTCCCATATTGTATCAATCACATAAAATTGATTCCCACAGTATTTCAAGCACTTAAACTTGTTTCTTATAGTCCATCAAGAACATGGACTTGTTTCCCATAATTATATAATGAGGTATAAAACATTAAACAAGTCATTGGATGGGTATATAATTCTATCCCACCCACACATAATGAAAACCATAAATATGTGTTCCAAAAGATCACAGAAAATTGATCATTTCATCATATCATAAACCCTAGAAAGGAAATGAGTTTCATATGAATTCCGTCAAATAATAACCCATTGAAAGGAAACTAATTTCATAAAAAACTCATTTTCATAATAATAAAATGTATATAGAATAAATTAGGATGGTATCATTAGATTATATCCCTAGTAAATCATAATTAACGTCAAATTATTTTATCACACTTGAATGATTTCATAAAAAAAACTAGAATATTTCTTGAAGAAAATTCTATTTTCATCACTTATTTAAAATCATAATATATATAAAATATTTAAGAAAAAAATTCATTATCAATATCCATAGAAACTTCTAAAGGATTCTTCAAAGCATTTATAGGTTATTAAAGTGGGAAATTATGTTCTTCCAAGTACCTTGAAGAGAAGATTCCTTTCACTTTTTTGGTAAAAATTAAAAAGTGAAACTTTTGTAAAAGACCAAAATATTAATTTTAATAATTTTTATAGAATTTAAAACATGGGTTAAGATTACTTTAAATAATCATCGGATAATATTAAAACATTTTTGGAAACATTTTAGATAAAACATAGACATGGAAGAAAAAGGATTTTTGACAGATGAGTGAAATAAATTCAGTTTTCCTTAAAAACAATTCCATTCATTATTTTTAATTCTTAATGAGTATAAATGAAATAAAAAAATATAATACCCAAAAATAAAATGAATAGAATAAAATTAAATTAATTTATCATATAGGTATCAAATATTTTCCTTAATTAAAATTCAGGCATAAAAATATCAATTAAAATGGGAATGAAACACAAATCTATTACCACTTTGTTAACATTCGAATCAAAACCCCATGAAAGAGATAAATTTGTAAGTATATGTATGTACACATAATTTTCATGAGAAAAAACATAAAATAAATTCATGGTAATTATATACACAACATAAAATAAATAGTTGTGGAATATGGAATGTGTCTCAATGAAATATAAGTGAGACAAAAATTTATTACCTCAAGTATTGTCTTTCTTTGTACATGTTTGAACCAAATATATAATAAATATAGGTTTATTATATATATATTAAAAACAAAAATTATATAAATAATAATATATAATACATACTTATAACATCTTATCAACTTTTTTTATTAATTTGTTAAGAGAATAACTCTGCCAGGTGATAAATGTTCTGATTCGCATACAAGTTTTCGATTGGCAGTCCTAGTCCTTGTACATTGATCATATTTACATCATATAAAAAATTTTAATCATGATATAAATATAGAATATATTAAATATATATATATATTTATAATCAACTATAAAATGTAGAAATAGAATAATGAATTACATCACACAAGGAGATAGTAAGTTGTACATACGCATGAATGATGATTTCAATTTTCAATGACTAGAATGAAAAAAATTAAATAATAATTCAAATTTAAAAAATCATTATAATATATATCCTATTTATTCATTAAATATATCTTTTTAACAATTCATGTAAAGTAAAAATTAAAAATGAATCACATTGTTTCATGGTGGTGGTAGTCCACACGTACGCAAGAGAAAGGTTATGATTTTTCAAAGGATTTGAAGGTAAGAAGTTAGATATGATATTATAATTATAGAATCATAATTAATAAATAATTATCATTAAAAATATTAATAAAATCATAATAAAAATCCTTGAAATATGTTGTTGGAAAATTAATTATATCGCTACGTGGAGGTGGTAGTCCACACATACACATGGGTGAAACTTTCACTTCCCATTTGACGGAATATAGGGTGGATATTGGTGGTTACCTAATCATAATAAAATTTTATTAAATTCAGGATACTTAATTTATTATTTAATTAATAATAATAATGATTTAGTGGAGTTAATAGAATAAATAAATGTGTAAATGTTGAGTAAGATGCTTAACTCTTCTTCCATAGGTCTCATTTAGATCCTTTCTTAAGGATCCATGGAATGGTCTTTTAAGGATACCATTACTTCTAAATCATGTAAAAGTTATTTTATAAGATAATTGCTTATGGATTGGTTGATATATATGGGTTAAATAGTTTGAGTATGAGGGTATAATTGGTTCTCTTTTATAAGTGGGGAAAGGGGAACTCTTTAAATTACATAAAGTATTAAATTATTATAAATTATGTTTTATATAAGAATGGATAAACATTGATGTTATTAGAAGATAATATGAGGATGATTTTAAATACTATTATCCTATAAAATTTGTACAATTTTAGGTTTTTTTTCACCATTATATCATAGTTTTAACCAACAGTTAACCCTTTTGACAATTAATGCAAAATCAAAGATTTCTAATATTTAAGGGTTAAGAATGTTACCATAAAAGGAGAAATGAATCCTAAATATAAAATGGTTGATAATTTAAACCATAAAAATTCACATTCTCATGATATTATTTTTATGAATTTTTAATCATTTAATAAAATATTATTTATTATAAAATATCAATAATAAAATTTTTGGAAATATTCATCTAATTTGACTTTTTAAACTACTTCATAGAAAAAAATTAGAATATAATATATTAAAAAACCCAAACATTTTGATTTATTTAAAAAAATATATACAATATAAATCACTCAAAAAATTATTTTTTGTTTTTTTAATCTTTTATATGATTTTTATACTACTTGAAAAAAAATTGGGTCGGTGTTGCATAAGAATTTAAGATAATTATTTCATTACAAAAAATATAAAATAAATTAACATGATAAAAAATAATTCATATTTCAAATAAACTTTTATAACCTATCATAAATTTCTCTTATACCTATCAAAAAATATTATAGATATTAATGTTATAAAAGTGTCATTGTGTACCTTACCTTTTACTTAAATATTATAAAGGTGGAAATCAAAGTAAAATTGAAACAAATGTCATATTTAAAAACTTTATTTGGTTGTTGATGAAAAATACTCATCCAAAGAAATAAATTCATAGTTTTGAATGCATTTTAGGCCTTATAAAATTAGGTTTTTCCTTAATTAACCCATCTTACCTTTACCATGGAAACATAATGTTACTAGGGTTACTATTCATATTGAACTCAAATAAGTGGAACTATTTAACAAATTTAGACCTCTTGATTCAAAATGTGGAATCCAATTTTCAGGATTAAATTTCTAGGAGTGGAAATTTTGATATAAGATAAAAATGAAAATTTTAGAGATATACTATTTTTTCAAAAAAAATTATTTTTTTAGTATAAAATTATGTTTATAGAAAATTCGATAGAAAAATTAATTTAAATAAAAATAATTGAATAATTAATAACATAATAAAACTATTTTTTCTTTTTGTCTATTTTAAAATTAAATTTAAATTTTCAAATTATTGATGTAAAAATACAATTTTGAATGAAAATTAGTATTTTCACTATTTAGTAAGAAATAAATATTTTCAAAAAATCCAAGAAAAATTACCCAAAGAAAAAAAAAATACTAATTTAAAAAATGATATCACTTTTATCAAATACTGTTTTTAAAAAAATATAAAACAATTACTTGTAATATTCTATCATAAAAATCACAATTCTATTTTTAAATAAAATGCATTTTTTGAAGAAAAAATGGAATTTACTAAAAAATGGGGGCTTATTGATTTAGAATTAAGTAATAAATTTGTATTGAATTGAAAAATTATATATTTTTCATAATTTTTTTAATCCTACTCACTCTCTCTAATTATATGGTTAGACAATAACCGTCGTAATAAATGATAATATTTTAATGGTATAATGTGGTTTGTTTAAACTTTATGTTTCATGTCAAAAAAGATATCAATGAAATCAAATTTTTTTTATTGAGAACTACATAAAAAAATGTTGGTGCCTTGTATAAATATATAATAATAACAATAATCACTATAAAATGATAATAACTAAAGATATCAACTCGTCTTATATCAATATGAACAATTGTTTGTGTTATATGTGCACATTGATACAAAAAACATACTTCATGGGAAAATCATGTACATTAAGACCCAGAATAATATAAATTAATAAAAAACTACGAAAACCTAAAATTAGTTTTGGGTATTTTCCCAGTCTCATCTCCTAAATTCTCTCCTAGATAATGGAATCAATCTTCAAACATTGAGTCATTGCCCTTATTTTATCATGTAACCATTAAGTCTACTCAGGTACCCACCGTAACATTAGTATGGTATGAGTAAAACTAAATAGGTCACCCAAAATTATGTCCTAGAAATGTCTATTTTAAATCATTTTCATGTTTATGCTCCATAATAAAAAAATGAATAAAATATAAATATACCACCATATATCTTCATGTTCTTTAATGACACCCAGAATCAAACATAACTACGTCAGACAGTGCCAAATGTATTTGAGAATGATAAATAGTCAAATTAATAACTAAATATACTTACAGGTAATTTCTCCCTCACCCGCAAACATATTATTAGAACCAATGATAAGGGTAAAAACACCACCCCACATAACCATATCAAAAATATTAACCCCTTGGGGGATGGCCCCAACCCCCAAACAATATCATTAATATAAACACCCAAAGGGGAATTGAACCTCACCCAAAAACCATATCATCAATTTAAACACCTTGTAGAGAATAATGACACACCCTAGTACCATATCATCAATATCAACACCAATGAAAGTATGGAATCGCACCCCAAAACCATCTCAACAATATCAACACCCATAGCAGAATGTCACCCCAAGCTAAAATCATCTCATCAATAAAACAACACTTGGTGGAATGGAACCCCACCTCTAAACCATCTCATCAATCATAATTCATGAACTATCAAAATCATATACTTTTTATAGTTTATTAAAAATCACAATCATACTAATTTACAATCATAGTATTTTGTTTTTCTTTTATATGAGTTACTCACCTATTCAAGGTGTTGACCCATCCTATCTATGGATACTAGAATCATATACTATGTTTATCGCATGATTTTCTACCTATGGATCATACTAAGGTGTCAAAATTCATTATATTTGATCACAATTTCATGTAGGGAATCCCTCAAATCCCTTCAACATTTCTCTTCTCATTAGTTCAAGGATAACTTCACTTAGCAGCCTAATATTACAACTTGATAGTTATAAATAATCATGTATCGATCCAAATAATTTTATTCCCACATGAAACAAAGAATAATCCATTTAATTATGTTTTATATTAAATGCATATTAATCTGTTATTAGTTCATGTAATATGTGTATGTGAAATAAGATTATATTAATGATAGATTAGGGAGCACCTAATATATTCTCAAAGGAGACTCCCAATGGAATATTAATAGTTGATTACAGGTTAAAATATATATATTGAATAATATTATGGAACTATTGAAATATGGAATAAAAATATATATCTAGTACTAAACCATCATATAATATGCAAAACTAAGAAATAATCAAAGTGGTGTGGTCTATTTACTATTAGTTATCTCCAAAAAAATGGAACTCAAATCAGGTTAAGAATAAAGGAGAACCCACTTTGGATATTAGGTATTAATGAGAGGGTGAATAAAATAAATAAAACATGTTATTAATTAATAAAGGAACCCCAGTTATGTGTTCATAAATTTTATAATTTATTGTATTATTAAATTTTTGAAAAAAAATTCTTCATATAAGTTTTTTTATAGCTAACAATCCATATGTAAGGTTTTCCCCATGGTGAAAATAAAAATTACATTATAAAGTTAGTTTCTATGCATAATATATCTCTCATACATATCATATATTCATGTGAAAAAATATATATGTAACATATCTCACATAAATATAGTTTTCCCTTTGGTAGGAAAAAATAAATGTTTGATATTCCCTATTCATATGATTTTTTTCGTAGGTGGAAAACCTAACAAGTCATATATTTTCTTATTATATATGGTTTCTCCCTTAGAGAATTCATTTCATTATATATTTATTCATTAAGGGCTTTCACATTTATAGAAAACCCATACATAATATGTTCTATTATATGTACGGGTTTCCCATAGAAAAACCTCTATATAAGATTTTATTCCATGCATAAGGTTTTTCACTTGAAAAAAAACATATAATTAAAATATTTCTCATTAAAAGGGTTTTAACTTAGGTGAAAAACCTATATGAAATATATTATTCAAACATAATTATTTTATCTTAGGTATAAAAACGCATATAAAATTTATTTTTCTCCCTTAAGTAGTTTTCCAATGGGTGAAAAATATATACATAAAATACTTATAATATATAATTCTTTTCTATTTTCGAAAAAAACCTATAGGTATGATATATTTTTCTTTTTAATGTTTTCCACCTAGACAAAAAACACATATGTAATATATTTTCCCATATCTACATTTTTATTTTTATATGTACGGTTTTTTACATATCTAAATATTCAAAAGTCAACTACAACTTAAAAACATGTCAAAAATATTTTTGGAAACATTTCCAAAGAACTTCCAATACCAAAAAAGTCCCTCTTAGAAAACTTATAGTTGAAAATTAATAGCAAAATACACCCCCTAATATCAATACAACTATCGATACTTAGTCGATGTCCGACATTGATGCCTCTAATACCTCAATGGTAACCCAATTCTTAAGACTGATCAAAATTCTGACTTGAAACACCAATCTTGAACACCGAGCCATCACATAAAAACTCAAAAAAATTAAAATACAGAGGTTTTAGTAAAAATTAAATCCTATTTATATATTTTCATTTTCCAGGATGTAATAGGGGAACTTATAAGCTATACTCACCCATTTCTACCATGACCATTTATTCACAATGAGACCCCTCTATTATGGTGTGACCAACCTCGATTCCATGCTTTTAATCATATCTAGCAACCATATCATATCTAAATTCCTTTTATTGTGGATTTATCTTCTCTCTAAAAAATAATTTTTAACATAAAATAATAAAAATTACTCAAATACTGAACACTACCTCATTTAAATAATCCAATAGCTAAATTCCAATGAAATATATCGAGCTCGAACAAATTTCAAATAATGAATTCCACCAATTTTGAGGTTCATTACAATAATGTCTTCAATTATAGTGTTTTATACCATTAAAAACTAAAACCAACACTTTTCTTATTGAAATTATGATTGGACTATCATTATTGATCTCTTAATCATGTCATGAGAAGACATTATGGGGTCATATTGTGACAGTCTATATATAATTTAGGAATTTTCTAGAAACTAACTCTTCAATTTTTTGTTTTGATGTGTCAATTTTATCTCTATCACACACATAGTCACATGTAAACTTGAAAAATACGATAAAATGGTTGGGTAATCCTAACCTCTACAAGTATTAAATCCTAAATGTAAAATACCATAGAAAGAAACCAATTACACTGGTTGATTTTGAAAATTGTAGAAAACAACTCCCAAATCCATATGCCTTTCCACAATACCAAGAAAATGACATTAAATAATCAAATATTTATATGTATTCCTTCCAATTTGATCTACCGAATTCATTATCATAGATTGATCGGTTATCCAATACTCGATAAATCCATAATTGAAAAATAAATGAGGAAAGTGGATAGAGGGAAGAGACTCATCCTGATGGTTTCTTTGACATTAACTATAAGAAAATTGAATAAAAAATTACAAAAAAAACACCTCAAAAGGATGGAAAATTCCATCACCTAAATAGTGGTTTGAACTCATCCCTTAGATTACCAATCAATGATAATCAAATTCCTCATGTAACATCATCAAGCTTTTTTTGGGGGTGGGAATTGGCTATGCCACTACCTTATATCACTTATTACAGTGTAGGCTTCTACTAGATTCTCTATTGGTTACTAGAACAGTCAAAAACCCCTAAAAATAATCATTATCACATGATTTATATATATATATTCATCTAAATTCAACTTTAACTAAAATAATTATAATAATATTATCAAAAAAAATGTATTCTTAAATTCTAAAAATGATGGTCTTTATATTTCCATCAATCTTATGTGGAAGATTTATGTTCTTCAATTGTTCTGAAAAAAATACGATTGACGATCAATATTTTACCAGTAATAAGAACTAATGGAATATAAAAACGTTTCATCTTAAATCTTATTATTCACATAGCACAATAATTTTTTTCATCCTAACCACTATTATGTATATGTGTCCAAATATTTTTATAATAAATAAGGAACCATATTAGATTCTTTAGAGTCTGTTCATTCTATTTTTAACATAATACACTATATTTATTGAATCTAATTAATTATTTATCTTAATTTATCAATAAAATATATTAATTTATAAAATAATTCCTCTCCCCGTAAACTAACAAAATATAATTTAAATTTTTTTATGTCATATTTTTTCTTGGAAATATGCTTCCCTCTAGAAGAATTTCTTTTAAATTTGAAAGAAACTCGATGAAACTTGTATCACTCCATTAATTCATTGATTTTAAGTTATAAAACTATAACATAGGTAATAATTTATTTAAACCAACATAACAACTTTACATGTGGGTATTTTCATTTATTTTTAATTATGAAAAAATTTTAGAATAATATTTTAGTTCCTCTACAATCAAAGTGGTCATATTGTAATGAAATTCAGTATCAGTTGAGCTTGTATAAATATTAGGTGGAAAATAAAATAATTATACACATTCTATTATGAATTAAATTTTTTATACAAATTTTTATGCCAACCTTGATATATTTGATCAATTTTAGGACTCCATAAACAATCTTCAAACTCTGATATTATGACACATTTTATGTGACTGCAAATCACATAATTGTATATGATAGTGTTCTAGTCATCTATATATAACATTTAAAATTAAATAAATTATGTCACTCTAACAAAATATTCTGGTGTTTCTTTAATAACATATAAACATTTCTCATCCATTGTTCTAATCTATACAATGTTTATGGAAAAAATTTGATTAATTATTAAATAAAATAAGAAAAAAATTAGAATACTTTTTTGTGAATATGTAAAAATGTATTTTAATTTTTATAAGAAAAATTATATTCTTATTTAACTAAAAATTTGATTTTTGATACTGTACATTTACTTATAACGATCTTTAGAAAATTTTATAATAATTTTAATATTCTATGGAAATAAAGGTAGTGATTCATTATCATGAAATAATAAAATCAAATTTTTTTGTTAGAAAAAAAATAACCTCAAAATATAAAGAAAAATTAAATTACTAATTATTTTTATTCATATATTATGGATCTGGGTGCAATGGATGTAAATGGGTATGATGTTTGTAATAAAAAATATTTATAATCAGAAAAATTGACTTAAATCATTTAATAAGATCATCCTATATATTTTATAATTATTTATTTAAAAACAATAATTACCTCATATAAATTTTTTCTTATTTTATTTTCTTTATTTTATTACATTCCATATCTAAACATTAATTATCTTTAAATTTTTTACTTCATGAATCCAAATGATAATTCCCCCAATGAATGAATCTTTGAATGACATTTGTGATATATTTAGTTTTAATATGAGGGAATAAATTTATTTTATATTTATCTATTTGATTATATGTATAAATATTTTATTTTATCTCTCCAGAAATATGATATATGTTAGAGGATTATCTCTAATTTTCTCTCTAAATCTTAGCAGGGAAAATTATTCATCTAAATTCCATGTCAAAAATTACCCATATTTTATATTTTATTTTTGTATTGAAATTAAAATAATTTCACAAATACCCTTTATTTTAATTTCATTCAAACAACAACCTCAGTTCACTTATTCAAATAATAATAAATAAATAAATATTATTTTTAGTAACATGTGAATCTAAAATGATTTCTTAAATAAAAATACATCCATTTATTTTAAATGGTATTTAAATTATTTCACAAGGATTATTTACTTGTTAAAAAATATATATAAAATATCATTATTCCCAAAATGATAAAATAATTTTGTTCATTTAATAAAATAAATAATTAATATATTCAATCATTTCTTGAATAAATAAATATAATTTTTTATTCACTATGTGAACAAATAATAGATGAAATTCAAATCAATTATTCATGATTTGAATAACTTATGATTGAATTTATGGTCAATGTAATTTGAGTAAATATGATTCTTAAATCTATTAATGAATTGAGTTTTTAAAATTAACTTAATGAGGTTATGAATATACTTAGTGTGTGACAGTCTAGTTTCCTTTCTTCATTATAGTGGGTCAAATATATAAACAAAAAATTGTATCTAGTAACTCCTCATGATCTTCATATAGAAAAGGATATGCTATAGAAATAAAAAAGAAAAAATTACCATGAACTCTACCATGTAATAAAATACATTTTGAAATTAAAATATTATCAATAATGATGCATAAATATACCATCATCATTACTAAAATATTTATCTTTATTCAACTTACCAAGATTAATATATTTATAAACAACCATGTCCATGGGTTTTATTGAGACAAATTAATGTCAATAAAATGTTCAAATATATATTCTTCAATAACTCAAACATGAAAAATTCAATCTCAATCATTCATTCAATATAATACTAGTCATGAAACACATAATACAATCTACTTTTACATAAGTAAAAAATCAAGGTTTTTATCATGAATATAAGCTTGTGAATCATGATACAAATTGATAATGAAATCAAGTCAAAGGATTAATACACATTCTCAATTATGTGGTGTCTAAATTAGTAGGTATGTTTTCATGATCTACCATATTACAAAT
This sequence comes from Viscum album, assembly GCA_963277665.1. NCBI lineage: Eukaryota > Viridiplantae > Streptophyta > Magnoliopsida > Santalales > Viscaceae > Viscum > Viscum album. The sequence goes on along the minus strand of OY728123.1, from coordinate 859,061,012 downwards.
CAATGAGTGTAAATTTCCAGAGAAGAATTCGCAATACTCCCTACTTCCAAAAATGATTTTAAACATTGATTTTTTTTAATGATAACATCAACTACAAAATATAAACAATGAAAGATTTATTGTAAATACATTTTTTATATCAGTCATTTTAATTGATATAAATAATTATCTTTTATATTGGTTATTATTAAAGAAAAATTTAAAACCCCATTAAAATGAATATTTTAGACACATTACTTGTTATTTATAAAATTACCAATGTGGAATATATTTTTTACATCATTCATGTTTATAACCAATATCGAAAATAATATTTTTTTAAAAAATTAATAATAACTAGTAGACCATAACCTATATAAAAATAAATTTATAGCCACATAGCCAGAAAATTGTATAAGTAAAATATAAAGTGAAATTATTTAATAAATATTTATAACACAACATGGTTCTAACTACAAAAATTATAAAATATCAAAGTTAAAATACAAAATATACATTGTAAATATAAAAAAGTACTAAAAATTGATTGAATTTTTCAAATAATTATACAATACCCCTTTTGGAATATTTGATCATTCCCATCCTAAATATAAGGATCATAAAAAAATATTTAAAAATTTTAAAAGATGTAATTCCTCAATTAATATCAATATAATGATATAATAAATAAATTTAAAAGTAATAAAAACCAAAACCTCTTCAAAATATATAATTATTACTATTATAATAATATCATACATTAATATCAGTGTATAATAATAACATTTGACTCCTCGTTAATAGAGAAATAAATTGTGGGTCCATGAACCCATACACTAATGTCATGTCATGTTAAATACAATTTTTATTAAGATACATAATAAAAATCATAGGTATTAATTTGGATCATATAGATATAATTCATATATATATGATAATAAAATTACATGTAAAACACTTGTTCCACTATGAGTCCTAACTTATCTTTAGCTACAAGCTCCAAGATATATTAATTAAAAATCATTTGTAAAAAATAATTCCTATAAACAATAGTAATCGTTTAAATCATCTGAAAATAAAATAACATAAAAAAATATAAAGAAAAAATATTGTTTCCTTTAAAACAAGTAGTATGTAAAATAAATGGTTCTATAGCATGTTGTTTCTTTCAATAGAGTATGTATATACTTTTAAGTTATTCCTAGAAATATATATATTAATATATAAAAGTAATTTAAAAAATTTAAATATTGTATATTATCTATGTATACCTCATTGGAAATTTTTTATATAATTTTAGATGTAAAAATAAAAAAAAAACTTTATCCAATTATAGAAACCTCGCAATTAGGGAATGATACTCAAGACAATGAATCTATAATATTCTATACCATGACCCTACACTGATCCATCTCTATATTATGATGAAATAATGCGTCCTTGATATAATGTATAATCTAATATATAATAACCTGATCTTAGAGATCATAATCATATAATTGACAATATATGGGAAATTGTAAAGAATGAGGTGGAGGTATGAGATGTGTACGATGAAACTGTTTTTTCATGTCTACAAACATAGGTTGTGTTAATAAGCTATTTTTATCCACCATCATCAATCCCTAATCTAAAATAGTATCTTATAAATAGTTAATTTTTACCTTATATACTTCCTCCTTCAAATAACTTATAGGATTATTGAATAGTTTGTTTATAGGTACACCCTCCTTGTATACTCACACGCAAGGCCAATATTCTTCCTTTAATTATGTAGCTGCAATAATTCACTTCCTAACCTTATCTAAAAAGCTCTTATATTTTCTCAACTTCTCAATTATTTATAATGAAAAATAGTTAAAAAAAATAGTGTCTATAAATATAAATAATTTATATATAATTAAAATTTCTTCTTATAATCATGTCAACTATATCCATTGAATCTTCTGTAATATATTTCACCATTTTCATCACACAATCCTTTTTTTATTTATCACCTTGAGATGTGGGAATGGGGTATAATGGATATGGATCATAAAGACTTCAATGTTATTTTTTATATATCTCAACCATCATTTCTCTTCAAGTAAAAGATTCCCTCATGATATAATGTTTTATGATATACATTCTTCACCTGGATCTTCGGTTACAATTAACTTAGTTCTAATTATTTATGCACAAAAAAAACATTAATAATATTATTTTTAGTGATTATAAAAAATAACATAAAATATTCTACATTCCACTAAATAAAAATTATTTTGGCTCTTTACCATCAACAAACATTAATCATGTATCATTATCTAAAAATGTATATTTGATATGTTTTTCCATTTTTTCTTTCACCAAAAAGAAAATATAAAGTTATTATAGACTTAAAATATCTAAATTTAGTTATAAAAAAGATAGGAGTATCCCCCTAACTTCTTTTGTGTCAGGTAAATATAATTTCATATGAATAGGATAAGGAAAAAATAACATATGTTACTAAAAACATGTCATTATAAACAAAAAAAATAGGAAATGATATTGATAAAATTGTATCCCATAGTGGATCATTTATCATCTGATTACCACATATATATTTAGAAAAAAAAATACTTTTTTATCAATCTTTCATAGTCACAAATAAATTATTTGAATTTAGATATATATGTGATTACCATTTCCATTAAACTTGATAGGTTTCATATTCTCCTTTCTATGATTAAATGGAATTTTTGGTAAACATGTTCTACTATGTCTATCGACATAGGAATACTTATATCTCATTATAGAAGTAAGATGATCAAATGAATATAAATGAAGAGGATCCTCAGTATAAGTGTTTGGATATTACTCCTTACAAGATGGAGATGAATTAATTGTTTAATGTGACATGCTACTAAAAATAAAACTAAAAAAAATATACAAGTCTAACTATTGATAAATATAATTCTATAACAATCATAAAATAGTAAAAAAATAAAATGATTAAAATTTTATCATACTCATTCAATTAGTAAACTAACATGATAAAAAATACTAATAAAATTTATGAGATATGAAATGAAATAGATAGAATACCAAAAAACGTAATCAATATTTAAATTAAGAAACACTTTATAAAAATTAATATTTATGTTCAATACATTTTTTAATACTAAAAAATGTATCATATTAATTTATATATTCAACTTAAATAAAAAATACAATTAGAAATAATATATCTAACATTTGGAAAATTTTGAAAAGTTAAATAGGAAATAAATATACAATACCTATAGTAATAATAGATTATAAATGGACTATTTTATAATAATCTTTCTTGGTGACCATTCTATAAGGCTCAAACCATGTCTACACTATGTTCATCTATATCCTTTGACAATATTTACTTTTTAGTTGAGATCTCACATAAGTCATCATCATAAATGACTATTTTATCACTAAAATACTATTTTTCCCTTCTAAATAAATAGACCACTAAACATTTTATATATTCAGAACATAAAAAATTTCTACTATTTCCATGATAAAAGGTCCATTTGTGTATACCAATATATTAAAATCTTCTAGTGTCATTTTTAATTTATCATTCTTAATATTACTTCTACTGATGGACCATTTATAGTTAAATATAGAAAATTGAAAATTATTGTAATCAATATACCCATTGATAACTTTATAATATGAACTTTTTGTAGATATTGGGTTTATTTATTTTTTTCTTCAAATTTGTATTCCTTAAGTGAACAAAAATACACTATTATTCTGAACTGAAATTCTATTGTATTGTGCTCTAGAATAAAATGTATATTCAATAATTTTAAACCCATACAATGTTATATCATTTATTCATAAGTTATATTCTAACCATTTTTAGTTTATTTATGATCTAATAAGAACTTCTCAACAAAATCTACATGTGGATAAGTATACCATGTAATGACATGGACCAAGAGGACCTTCCAGGTAGGCAGAAGTCTGAACCAAAACAACTCCAAGACCTCCTCTAATAGGATAAGGGCTGGAGACCATCCCTAAGTATTAATAACCCACACAAGGGAGACCTTATCCTATGGTACCGATACATATGCACACACAACCATATCCATGAAATTTTGAAGTGTTAAAAACCCAATGAAATCATGTCCTTGACATAGAATGGGAAGAAGGGATGGTTTTGTGAGAAAAATATGTGTACTATTGGTACACATTATGTGTACTATTGTCTAGCCAGGTCATGTATGAGTGAGGACATGGTCAGGGGTTTGGATGAGGCCACATGCCATGTGATGAGGGTGATAACACCATGTAATCTGATTATACACATCAAGTGATATGAAGAGACATGGACAAGGGATGGTTTTATGAGAAATTATGTGTACTATTGGTACACATTATGCATTTACCTTAAATATTTAACCCCATGAATCTCCATCTTAAGGACTCGGATGGAGGCCCATCAATATCCTATCTTGGGAAATCTCCCTCTTTATTCCCTCTATGAATGGGAAGAAAATTCATGGGGGTGGGCATATTATTTTCTTTAATTAATTTCATTTAATTTATTATCCTCCATTTCACACCCCTACACGATCACCGCCAACAGGGTTTATGATTCTGACAAACTATATGTCACACCTAGGGTAAACGCCAAATTTTGGACTCAACCACAATCTTAGACTTATGATATGAGACTACATATTGGAGTTATTCAACATTTTATAAAAACTATAGACATGTGACATAAAATATTTAATATTTTTTATATCAAAGCTTTAAGGTTCCCCGAGCCTTTGAATTATGCATCAACTCAGCACCTGCCTTTGAAAATATTCCATGGTATATTCTAAAGTCAGACATGAAAAAACCAAATTTACTGTTGGGAAAAAATCTCTCAAGGTAAAATTGCAGCATTTTTGGGTTGGTTGTGTTTGTTGAAAATGCAGTTTTCCATGGTGAATTGACAAGTTCCAAAGATTTTGTTAACAATTAATGTTGAAAAAATAAAATGTCAAAGGAATGGATGATTTGGAGGTGGTGAAAAAGAACAGATACATGGTGGCACTGTTTTTTGGTGTTTTTACAATTTTTGGGGTCCAGAATTTGGAGTTTAGTGAGCATCTTAAAGAGTGGATTTCCTTGAATATCTCTTAAAAATATGGAAAATGCATGATTTTTATGAATATGGGCTTCATGAAGTGGATTTCATAGAGACTAGAAGAATTTTGACAGTGAGCTCTATGATTAAGACAAGTTTTGCGAACAACAGAGGTGAAAAGAATTGCAGAAAAGCTTTATGGCATCAGCGCAAAGGAATTGATGGAGTGCTTTGCGATTACAATGAGGCATGCGATCCAAAAATTTCTATGGTGCTTCATGATATAGAGAGAATTTCAGTAGAAATTTCGGAGCTTTCGATTTGATATAACGTGGTGCTGACTATACGTGGAAGGTTAGAGGGCCAGTGGAATCACCTATTAATAGAACTTGACCCCCTCGAGGGAAGTAGAGTGTTTTCCAAGAAAAATGTGTAGCTCTAAAATCTCAAAGGTGGTTTGCAGAGAAAATGTGCTTCGCGAAAGATAGGATCTTCATGGAGGCTAATCTAGTTCCATGAAAGAGGTGTGTTCCTTCGTTGGCTCAGTGAGATTTGTGAAGTAAGTCACTTTGATATGACTTGATCTCTATGAAAACCTATACTCAATGAAGGCTTCAGCTTTGAAAAGTATTGAGCTCTGTGAAGTAGTGTTCTATGTGAAGCTGTGAGCTCTACGGAGGTGTGTGCTTTGTGAAGAAGCAGGGACATTGTGAAGGTTTGTTTGAGCTTTGCGAATATGGGAGATTCATGAAGTAGGGATATTTTCAAAGGTATTTACAAATTTTGATTCCTAGTAAAAGGTGGAAAATGGGTATTCATCATTTGATGAAATTTGGACTTCAACGGAGCATCTACATAAAGTGAAGGATGCACTAATTAGTGATAATAAAGAGACATACAGGTCTATAAACTGTGTGTGGATCTTCTAAAGATGAATTGAGCTCACTTTATTTGAGAGAGCAGTGATTTCTCAAATTGTGAATGGTTGTAAACCAGGAGGGATGGTGAGTCCACTTCTAACTTATAAACAGCAGTGTTCTTACAGTGGATTGGGTACATCGGTGCATCGTCGATGTATGGTCCTTGGACGTAGCCCAGTGAGGGAGAACCAAGTAAAATTGTTGTGTCCTATGCATGCTTTAAGGTTCATTTGTACTTTGAAATGGGAAGGACAAAGAGAAGATAGTTTTTTCTAACAACAAAACAAGATCAAAATGGGAAAATGTTTTAATTTTTCAAACCCTAATTCACCACCCCCCCCCCCTCTTAGGGTATCTAGCCTAGTGGACCTAACATTTACTAAATCACACATCAAGTTAGAAAAATACACAGTATTTTTCTAACAACTTGGTACAATATCTTTGAACTAAATAAAAAATATTCAATCAAAATTATCACTTAAATTTATACACACCCTAATAATTTATCTTTTCATAAAAAGCTTAGTAAAAATCAATCTACATCTCTACATTTAGAAACACCAGGAAGATTCACTATTATGACATGAAAGTGTTCATTATAGTGAAACACATCTCATCTCAAATAAATATTCATTATAAATTAACATTCTTTATCATAATATATATATTTCATTTTTTTCATCAAAAACATTTTATCACAAACCCATTTAGGTTATTTGGATATTTGATACAGTGAAGTGAATCACAAGTATCATCCCGATAACATCTTAATTTTTCATGAAAAAGTAATATTTCATTGTATTTACCATGAAATTATTCTACTTGATCACTTTCATGAATTATAAATTATTTTATTATATTTAGTTCACTTAATTACAACTTTACCATCATCTAGTTTTAATCAGAATTACTCTTGAAAAGTCATCTTCTTCAATCTGCCCTAATCTTCTTCTCCTCAGCTTGAAAATTAATTTATCACAAGCATGAATATTTAATAATGTAATAATTTTATTTTTTCTTATTTTTATGATAATTATGAATAAAACTTTCATTTACTGGTTTAATTTTCCATTATTTAGAATTTTCATCTTGAAAATCTCAAAATTTCTTCAAGTTTTGAACCTTATTAGATGTATACCTTCTGATGAAATTTTCTTATGTTATGTGTGAATTTTGAGATATGAATATTCTTTAAAAATGGAAGGTATATTACTTTTAAAAAATAAACCTTATAATCTCATTTCAACCTTCTATGATTCTATCTCAAACTTAAGAAGTGAAAATGTAGCTTATGAAATCCATGGTCTACCATACGAAATACATGGTCTTCCTTAAAAAATATAATTTTAACTCAATAAATTCATTCATTTTTTATTTTATTGATTATCTAGGATGAATCATACATCTAAAAAGAATTTATCATTATAATAATGAGTGGATCATGTGAAAATAAAATCCTTTTATGAAAACTCATAAATCTATTCAGAGAAAACATTTTGATCCAGATATAGCCAATTTAATTCCCTAGAAAAAAAAAATCAAAACTCTTAAAAAATATATATATTATTAAAATAAATTTCCAACCCATTGTATACATATCAAAAGAACTTCAAATATTTTCACTCACATCAAAAAAAATTCATCAATTTCCAGTGATTCCTTCAAATATGGAATGGAAAGAAATGAAACATCATTCAATAATTCCATAGGGTAATTAAATTTTCCACTTAAGATTTTTTTTAATCTCACTAAATTATTTTCAAAATTGAACAACATATTCAATACCTTAAAATCATGGCCTAAGTCATAATAGATTTATTTTTTACACTAAACTACTCAATAAAATATTTATTTTGAGAGAATTACATCCAACATTGATAATAAAAAAATTTCCAATTAGCATTGAGGATTTTACCTACAAATCATCTAAAATTTATTCATTTTCACTCAAAAACTATTTTTAATAACCATAGATTCAAATTAAAAAATAGAACACACTCCTACTCTAAAAATGATAGTTATCCTTTGATCATTTAATGAAGAGTTAAGTATTATCTCTCTACTATTAACAAAATAATCCAAATACATGTGTAGGCTACTTTTCCACATTTTAAGTGATATGATAAGGATGAAAATGTAGATTAATCTTCAATTATAAAAAAAACTTTCCATTAACATTTTTTTAGTAAAATTGACTGATTTTTTTTGTAAATGTGATTTTCATCAGAAATTTATTGTGTCTTATAAATACCATACCTCATGTATGCTAGTTACACTTCCATCTATGTCATTTGAGTATAATAATTTGCATCATCTATGTATTTTTATTCAGTTTTTCTCAATTCTATTACATTTTATTTCTTATTATACCATCACACTCAACTATCGCCAAGGATATGCAACCCACCATATGTTTATGTTATATCAAGGAAATCTCTAACCCAATCAACATTTGTTAATCCATATAACATAATTCTGTAAATATTTTTATATAGCAGGGTGATGGTCAGAGTAATTATGATATATCTCGATATTCTATTTTCTACCAATAAGTGATAATCTTTAGGATCACTTTTAAATATGGTATATAGAGTCAAAAAAACACATTATCTGGTCTGGATGTCATCAAGTAGAGAACAATTCTAATAAGTTTTACATATTTTATATAATTAATGATTTTTACAACCTAAAATTTGATTAATTAAATTCCAATAGCTATAGGTGTACATATTTTTATCAGATCCTCTATATTAAATCTCATTAACAATTCCATGTTACATTTTTATAATTCTAAGAAAATATAAGCATATATTTGAATAATTTTAAAACCAAGGAAATAATTCATTTCACACATCATTATCATTTCAAAATATCTTTTTCCCCTTTAGAAAATTAATCCAAAATATAATCTTAGATACTTGGAAATATTATTTTATAAATATAAACAATTACTATGAGATAACATTTGGATATCACCTTTATATATAGATTTTTATCAACTTTTTAGTCTGAAAATTCCATACTTTTTAAGCACCCATAAAACTTAACATACCAAGATAAATGGATGATTTAAATCTATATAAAACCCTCATGTTTTTAAATGATAAATTCCTCTTCTAAATCACCATTTTGGAAGGTGTATTTCACATCTTTTTGGTAGATGTTTTAATGTTTTTGCGCTACAACTACCAATAACTTTCTAATGGAATAAAGTCATATTACTAGTGAAAAAGTTTCATTAGAATCAACTCCATATTTTTATGAGTATCCTTTTTAAACTAGCCTTAACTTATTTTTTTAATATATAATAACAACCCTAATATTTTAGTTTAAAAATGATACTATTTTTGATTTCATGTACCGCACAAATTACCAATTTTAAAACCAACTACGATATACTATTAAAATGATATTATTTTTATACGATGGTTATAATAAACCCATTAGATTAGAAGGTAGGAAATGGAATAACTTCACAATTAAATTTATATAGAAACATTTTTCCTTAACAAATTGTACTCATTAATTCATGGGAAATAAGAATTTAATTTTAAATAAAATTATAAAATATTAATTGATATATTTTTTAGAAAACTAATTATTCAAAAAATATATTTCTATGATATAAAATTAAATTAATTATTACTAATAAATTATTTTAATGAAATTTATTGATAATATATTCAATAAAATAACTATTCATCAAAGAAACTGTTTATATTAGGCAGGAAATGTTAAGAAAATCATTTTATACAATCAAAATATATTTTTTCTAAAAATGGTTTTTGTGTGTTTTATGCATGGATATTTCAATTATTTTTATAAACCTTTAGAAATTTATATGAAAAAATTAATTTCATTTTTGATATATTAATATAAGAAATTAGATTATAGTGATTTTATGGGATTGTATAGAAAACATTGATTTTGTGGTTAATACTGAAAAAAGGATTTTATGAAAAATATCATTTATTTTCATGTATTTAAAAAACCCCATTATGATTTGGATTGGTTTTAAATGAAAACTATTCACCTCTTAATAAAAATAATCCAATTAATTCCATATTAATTAGTATTTTTTTGTATAAATTCTATTTTTTTTCTTAAATCAAATTTTTCTAAAAAATTAGTTTTTCGTTGAAGTTTGTGTTCTTTTATTAAAAAAAATTTCTTCCACTTCTATAGATTTAATTTTTAAATATATATTTTATATTATTATTCTTCATGTTTAAATTTAGTAATGAGTTAGGTTTCATTCTATTTAATAATGAATAGTCACTGTGGTAAATTGTTTTCATTATAGTGAAGGGTAAAAAAAAGTTAATTAGGAATAAATTTTTTTAATAAGTTAAAAAAATATTATAATTATGATTATTTTATGAGATTATTTCAAACCTTATCACCTTTTCCAATAAATTGAATATATTTAGATACACTGGACCATAAATAAGACATTTTTAATATTTAAAAGTTTAGAACAATTACATGAGTGTAACTCCCCTCACTTATAAAAGGAAACTGGCTCTTCTCTATTAACCACACTACATAAGAACATTGTCTAAACCTAGATCCTAAAAAATCCCTCCCTAAACTTATGCCTCATATCCTATAGGTAACCAAAATACCATTCCAGAACTCTTATGGTTTATGATAAATTAGTTTTTACAAATAAGTTGCATAACTCTTAACTGAGTTTTTTCATACTTATTTCATCTTCTACCTACTTCAAAACTGTGATAAAAATGTTGACTTTAGCATCCTGACCATGGTTCCACTAAACTGTTTCCCTGAGCATGTTGGTCACATGGCCTCAAGTGAACCTCCTTATACACAAAAGGCTGCTAACTATCGGTGAAGGTATAATGGTGGTACAATGGGGAGACTATACCCTCATTATCAGAGTATCACATAGATATATGTTGATTCCAAAAAATTGGGAAGATGAAGAACAAGAGGGATGCCTCCCAGTCTGCCCCACAGAGCCCTTTCACGGAGCCCAATGTCCTCATGCCCAGTGCAGAGCAAGGAGGTGGTAACGCTCCATGAGTTGTTTTGATGTTCGCAACCCACTACGGAGCAAGGAGGCGGTAACCCTCCATGCCTGCATTTGATGTTCACGACCTGCCACACAGCAGGGAGGCGGTAACGCTCAACGACCACATTTGACATTCGCGATCCACTGGGGAGCTAACTCCATCTTCACACTGAGTGAGATCTGCTTTGTGGTTCCTCTTTCCTATAAATATAGGGCTCCCCTCGAGCCCAAAGGATAGAGCATCTGAGCTCTCAAATCGTGAAGAACCTCTTGCTCTATGAACCATGATTTCTTCAAGGTACTTTTTCTCTGCGAAGTGCTTCCGCCTTGGACTTAATTGATCCCCTCTTCTAAGAGGGATCCTTCCATGAAGCCCACAAGCCTTCGCAAAGGAAGGAGATCCCCACAAGGACTCAGGTTGTCGCAAAGCATTTATGCTTTGAAAAACATCCACCACACCGACATGACTTGTATTCTAAGGCAGGGTCATTGTGCTTCACGAAGCACATTGCTTCATGAAACCCTGATTCGTGAGGCACCCCTACTTCGTGAGGGATTACTTCTTCAATACCTTTCCACTTTACAAAGCTCCTCCCATATGCACCTATGCCCTATTCCTAGCCTAGAAAACTTCACTTTGTGAAGCACATTACTTCATGAAGCCCCTCCACTTCAAGGAGCACCAGAGCTATACAAGGCTTCTACTTATGGCCCCTCTACTCTGCAAATCCTTTTCCCATGAATCCCTTCAAGCTTTCACAAAGCAATTTCAATGTCTCTTGGACGATACTTTCTGTTGCGTTGCCTCACCTCATACTTCTTCTCATTGGCATGCTAATGGCTATTTCTTCTTTGCATAGACACACTAATGTGGACCCCCCAATGGTTCACTCCATAACACCCCCTAGCCACGGTGTTTCATGTCCCTTCTCTTCACCAAGGTGTAGAGGGTGCTGGTTATATATGTCATAGGGGTTCAGAGTAAACCCACCTCGTCTAAGCTGCAGGATGTTAAACTGCCAAGAACCTTTTTCCTCATCAAATGACATTAAACTATGGCCTTGCCCCATATATCATACATGGGGTACCACACCTTGGACATTGTCTACGCCCATTGGTCTCCACAGGAGTGAAATCATTCCTCACATGGAATGATATCCTCTTTATCGGAGCAGCGTCTATCCACGGGGAAAGGGAAACCACCCTAGTGTAAGCCCCAAGAATTTCTTGTAGGAGGTAGCATCCCTGCTCCTCCTCTCTTCCTGGGTGCCAAATTCTTCTCCCACTGGGCTTTTTCACCACCAGGGCCTCCCTCCTGGAGTAAGTCCCAGTCTCCATCACCTTGGGTTGTTAACCACACATAAGCCCTTATTTCCTCTTTGGGCTGGAAACTACACGTGGCCTCAGTCTACTTCCCACAAACACACCATTCGCAATATGATCATCAGGTCTTTTTTGTCTCTTTTTTCTCACACCAAATATGACTCACATGGTCTTAGAGCAAGCATCAACCATGAAATCCTCTCCGAGCAGCCTAGAGTGTAAGCCCCAACCCAACCTGAACTACGTGGTATTTGATCCATTCCAAGCCAAGGTACGTAGAAATCCTCCCTGAGGATCAAGCCCAACACCTGGTCGTTCCGACCACCTTCACGTCGGATCCCACCACCTGAACTATGTGGTCTTTGATCCTTGTCAAGATGAGGTATGTAGGAAGCCTCCCTGAGGTTCAAGCCCACCATCCATTGGTCCCGACCATCCCCACGTTGATTCACCAACCCCTTCTGAACTACGTGGTCTTTGATCCCTGCCAAGGTGAGGTATGTAGGAAGCCTCCATGAGGTCCAAGCCCAACACCCCATTGGTTCTGACCACCTTCACGTTAGTTCTCCCAAACCCTTTCTGAACTATGTGGAATTTGATCCTTTCCAAGTCAAGGTACTTAAGAAGCCTCCCTAAGGTTCAAGGCCACCATCTATTTGGGCCCCAGGTCCTCCTTCACGTCAGTTCACCCCCATCATGCATGATGTTAAATAGTGAACCTCAATTAGCGGTAAGCCGTTATCTCCCTCGATCAGCAGTAAGCCATTCCCCCCTAGTCAGCAGTAAGTCGTTGCACCCACCCGAACTATGTGGACTTTGATCCTTACTGAGGTAGGGTACATAAGACACCTCCATGAGGTTCAATCCCAACAACCATTGGAACCCAGGTCCTCCTCCACCTCAGTTCATCGACCCCCATACCACAATAACTATGTGGGTTTGATCCTTGTCTCCTAAATAAGGTATGTAGAAAATATCCCTGAGGTTCAACCTTATCCCGCAGTAAGCCATTGCGACTCCATTCAGCAGAAAGTCGTTGTCAACCCCATCTAGTGGTAAGCTGTTGTGACTCCATTCAGTGGTAAGCTATAGTCAACTCCATCCAGTGCTAAGCCATTGTGACCCCATTCAGCGGTAAGCTGTCGACATCCCCATCTAGCGGTAAGCCATTGAAATCCCCAATCGATGGTAAGTCGTCATCAGATGAACTACAAGGACTTTGATTCCCTACCATGGGGATATGTAGGAAGCCTCCTTGAGGCTCAATCCCAAATTCATCATCATCCTCATGGTTGTTCCATCCCATTCACCATACACTTCATTCAAACACTCCATCATCCATCTTGATTCTTACCTGTGCCGCCACATCCCGGTGAGGTCTAGAAAACTCACCCCCCCCCCCCCCCCTATATCAGTGTTCCCTCCAGGGGTTTCACCCATCTGATCCACTCTAATTAGTGTTTTGATCAGTCCAATCTATCTCCTCTGAACATTAGACCTACAGTATACCCTATGTTAAACATGGTAAGCTGAGTAAAACCTCAGATACATGCCTATGGCATATGATTACCCGTAGTCAACGTGGGATGCCTTGGGCTTCTGTGCCCTCGAGAAGCCCTGTAATAAGGGGAAGAAACCCATACGTGTTAGTGTTCCAACGTCCAAACATGCATGTGATTTCTAACATGAATACTCCCCTGACTGAAGGTTGCTTCCTTGATCAGACCCTTTGGAATGTCCCGACAGAAGCAGTGTAATTAACTGGTGTCCCTGAAGATATGGCACTAGGAAGAGATTCATGAACAATGTCTTAAAATTATAAGGGAGACCTAGAATAGGTGATGGGTTCCGAGGAGGAATCCACGGAAGAAAGAAACAAAATCCCATCATCCCATTTCTATCAAGGAGAAAACATCCCCGAACAAGGAATAGATGCCACCTACCTTTGGAAAGCGGTAATGCGGGGAAAGGAAACTACGCCTTTCGTACTCAAGAAAATAGATGCATGCACCCCGGAAAAAGCGTCAAAAACAGAAATGGTGAACCATATGTGAAAATATTCTCCTCAATATGGAGATTAGTAGCGTTTGAGACATCAGTGTATTAGCATGTCATCTGATCCAGATATTCGGTGTTAAGTCCCTCCAAGAAAATAGCAGGCCTGGCATGAAACTCACTAGAAGTTGGGGCAGTAGAACTTTGGATGTCCCGGTCTGTGACGTTGTCAGCATGGACCCCTCTTATCAGTCATGGAAGATGGGATGAAGTTGGGGAACTGGTCGTCAATTTCCTTTTTCTTTCATCACTGATGAGTTAACCTCCCTTCTTTCAGAAACCTAGTTGCAGCACCCAGAACTCAGACACCACCTGCCCACCGACATAGGGGCAGGGGTAGTTCCAAAGCAACAGTCCCATGCGGCTCTGCCTCTTCCGCAATTTCTTCTACACCTACAACCATGGGGTTCCCCCACCCTATCTCTTCCTCAGAGTTCATCCAATTAAGGGTGATTAATGACCTCGTATGCTGGTACGAGGAGGGTATTATCCCCACTCGGGATACAGCCCGCATGGATTTAGAGGCATCTACGCCTTGTCATCAACACTGCCCCCAAGGGCCACGCAGGGAGTCACTACTCCCCACTCTAACATATAATTGTTTTGGGAGCCTATCCCTGGAATGCTTCGACGACTCCCTGCCCTATGCCGATGAGGTAGGGGATGTCTAGGACAGCCCTGTTAGAGTCCCATTATAGGGGATCCTAGCGAGGGCTCCCACATGGTCGCGTCAATGCCGCTGCCCTATCTTACTGGACAAGGAGTAGGTAATCCATACACCAGCACCACTAGCTCTGGTCCGTCTAACCCGACGCCCGTGTCAGCTACAAGTCGAAGAGGATGCCCGCCAAGGGGCATAAACGTCAGTGGATACTGTGGCCTGATCCACTATTGACACATACCACTAACTCCCTGTGTGTTATGAACAAGTACATTCATATAGCAGACCTGGATCGAGGCCAAAACCACCCCATGGGTAGGCTAGGTCGGCTCTATTGGTCATCGGCACAAGCAGTGGCCACCGCAAACTAACCCATGGCAACGACACCCAGTACAGAGGTCCTCCCCATACTGCTACCATGGATAACGCAGGCCTTCCCCGCTTCCAGGCTCGGCATGGAGGTCTGACCTAGGCCACCTTTAATCCAAATGAGGGTCCTCCCCGCGGCAGTGATGCTCACTACGGAAGTCTCTCTTGTGCCCACTACACCAGATATGGGACCATTCCTCCGGCCGTGGACTGTTGGTATGGGGACGTTGCACATCCAGTCACTCTTCAACGTGGGGACCATCCTCGTGTCCTCATAGCATTTGGAGAAGGTCATCTTCACCCTAGCAATCAGAGGAGTAAGGGTTGGATTCGTCTCACTAGCACCCAGCACGGAGGTCCTACCCATGTTCAGATCGACCAGTACGAGGCCCCTCCTCATACTGATGTCATTAGAGGGAAGAAGCATGGGGGTCCCACCCATGCTCCTATGTGCTTGAGCGAAGGTCCTACTCACTCCAACACTTCCCATAGAGGTCCTATCCATATCCCTTTTGATATCTGCCCCAGTGCTCCTCACACCATAGATTTCTCAGGTGGAAGTCCTCCCTGCCCTAGCACTAGTATGGCAGAAGGACCTCCTCATGTCAGAAATCTTTCCTGTCTAGAAGATCCATCCAGGGGTAGGAAGGCGGGTCGTCACAGCCATAAAAAGGATTTGGGAAAGGTCCAGATAGAGATCAAACTAGTCCGCTTCTCATACTCCAAAGCAGAGTATGAATCAGTGCAGGAACCCTCCCCCGGCTCCTCCGAGTCAAGGGATGGGGTAGGAATGAGGTGCATTAGCCTAGTACTCCTAGAATTCTAGGGTCATCAGATTCCCTCCTATCTTCACAGGTATATCTTTGAGGATGAAAATTTGGCAACCCCATTGGTTACGACCATGCAATCACCACCGTTGTCACCAGAAGCACTCCCTGCCTCAACTAGAGATCACGAAGAGCTATTCTGGGGACCAATGGTGGGCGAGTTGCAGCACGGCCTATCACGAATAGCCCTAGACCCTGCACAAGGTTTTGTGGTCGTCATCCCATCCTGTCGTGATGTGGTGGCCGAGTCGCTACACTATTCGAAGGAAAGCCCGATATTCAACAACCAGTCAGCCCGTTCGCCATATTCCCCACCAGCTAGCCTACCGTCCCAGCGGTCTGTCTCGGTAATGCTGCAAGTTCCTCAGCCGCCTCCAGTTGAAGAATGGTGCAATCAAGTGCCAGACCCTGAATCCGATCTGAGGAGCTTATGGAATATCCTCGCTACTTACCACTTCCTCAATATGTTCTGGCTCGTGGCAGTGCCGAATTTCTACGCACCGGAATCCCTCACCCTAGAGGAAGCTGACTATTTCCATCAAACCCTTTGGGATATGCACTTCCACCTTCGTCATCAGTGAGTGTTTTATCCCAGGAGCCAAGCGCATTTTGAATACATTGGTGGGAAATTTCGTCTAGTTGATTTGGCTGCACATCCTATGACCCAGTGCTCCGAGTCACCAAGCCACCATAAGGACCTTCAACAGAAATGCATTCAGAGTTTCAAGGTACTCTCCAAGATTATCAAGGAGGCTTCCCCCCACATGAAAATCTGTGGCTGGGGGTAGTATAATGCCCTCCTCTTCAGTCTTATCTGATGGCAGCCCAACTCGTTAGGTGATATTTAGGAAATACCCCTATGAAGGGTCACGGTCAACATGGCCGACATATTGGAAAAGGAGAATGAGCTAGATCTTATTAATGGGGAATTACACCCCGAGGGCTTTCCACCACTACTGGATCCATTGGGAAGAGTTACTCTCCAGCAAAGGAATCTACTAGGTCTCCCTGCACCCACCAAGGCATTGGTCCTTAGCCGAAATCACGGCAAGGGTAAAGAGCACCTCAGAGCTTCCAAACACTCTTACCCATCCACCTCAGTGTAGAAGATAGAGGATGACCTTGAGAAGGTCGTGTTGCACCAACAACTTGAAAAATAGAAGAATTTGGTTGATGACCTACTCACTGAATGCACTGCAGAACGACGGCCAGACTACGGCAGTCCTAGGCCAGGGCAACAGGGGTAGGAACAACTTCCCCTCGGCGAGATGACTCCAGGTGACCTCGACCATCCTGCCCCCATAGACAGGGTTGAGGCCGGAACAAACAGCAAGAGGGCACGGTATGTCTCACCAAACTCTCCGGAATTGTGCAGAAATCCAAGGAACCCATCTCGGGTTCCCCCAACTACCCCGCATCGCTCCACTAGCCGCTCCACGAGACGTCGAGCCACCTTAACATGTTGAAGAACCCGCCAACACACTCGTGGTTAGGGACCCCCTCAAGACATGGACCCCACCCAAATGATCCAATGGTGGCACTCATTTCCTGCCTTGAGGCGTTGGAAACGTGGCAAGTGGCACTCCCACCTGATGGCGAGTCATATCCAGCATGGGTGGATGATATGTTGACACCTTCGGGTTTTGGGAATCCCACCTTTTCACCCTTCAATGGGATAGGGGACCCGCCACTGCATTTGGCCCACTTCACCTCAAGGCTTGGACCCATGTTAGGGAATCCAGCGTAGTAGAAGGCCGCCAAGCTCCGATATTTTGTGTAGACATTCTTGGGACCTTTGTTTGTCTGGTATAGCCAGCTCCCCATCGGATCAGTGACCAGCTGGGAGGACCTCCGTAGGCAATTCCTTTACCAGTTCAGCTCCACCATGTGGAAAACAATCATCACAGACCTCTTCAAATGAAAATAGAGTCCTGATGAGCATGTCATGGACTTTATCACCTGGTGGAAAGGGCTTACTTACTCCCTTAACATGCCACTAACTCAGGAGTAATTACTGAAAATGTGTGTAGGGAATGTTAAAATAGAACTGGTTCCCTCTCTGATCACCCAGAACTTCCCTAGAGGATTATGAGACTTCTCTGATAAGGCCCAGCGCCTGGAAGAAGCCCTGCAACAGGTCAACCAGGCATGTCTGTTGCCCCCTGTAATTCCCGCAAGGAGGGCTACCAGAGTCAAGCCCATCACAGTGTCCCAAATATAGGCCTCCATACAGCTAGAATTATTAATAGTGGGGTCGCATCCACAACCTCACAGAGGACCACCACCACAGGCACAACCTCCATCCTAGTAGTGTCTGCCTCATAATCGGCAGGTACCGCCACATAATGTGATTCCACGGCCTAGGCGGGACAATCCGGCCCTGCATCATTGACAGTCTCCTCCATCTCCCCGTCAAGGCCAGGCTCCAAGGCCCCCCTTTTCAGACAGAAGAAACAGGACCTACTCGTTTAATGAGAATCGGTTTCCCAGCTATTTCTGAAGTGACTTGGAATAGGGGATTTTGAATTTTCCTGAGTGCAGACGGCCAGAAGATGCTAACCTCACTAGTATCCCCAACTACTGCCCCTATCAATGGATCCTAGGATACACTCTCAATCATTTATATGGGTTCAAAGACTGCCTTCAATAATAAGTTGATAACAACATAGTCAGGTTGGGCCTGGCCCCGACAAAAGTGGCATGCGCCGTCGTAAGGCCAGATAGCAGCAGTGATAGCGAGGGTGAGTGGTAGCAGGTTCCTTACCACAGGTCCCAGAAGTATGATGACTGGATGGCTCGAAAAATAGTCACTCGTTCCCATAGTACCATTCGTGCATGCCTGAATCGTCCAGATCATTTAGAAGCTACGGCCACCACTTCTGCATCATCATCTCAGTCAGCCTCTTCCCAGAAGATCAAACACCTGGGGTACACTTCGGTTAACACCGTAGAGTTGGTAAACCCCTACATGACTCCCAACGATGGGGAACACCAGGCAGATCTCCCCAATGTCCCCAGCCAATGCCAACGTCAGAAGATCTGTAGCCATATGGTTCGTCGAGGCACATCAGTTAGAACATCCAGCCAGGTTGTGCATGCCACTGAGACCAGACAACATACTCAGTGTAGAGCTCAGAACGTGTAGAATCCTCATCCAGTGTCATCAGACATGCCTTCACCGCCGTTTGTGCTATTGGATCAGGAAGAGCCACTTAGACCTTGTCATGACCAACCACACCCTGCTACAAGCCAGTCTCAGTCGTCCGTCTGTCATCCAGTAGCCACTTTGTAGGATTCGACTAGTGAGTATAGGGATATTCCCAACACCAATCAGCCACCGGCCTAGCCAGCAGGGGCCACCGTACCGCCTGTCATAGAGCGACCTCTTGAAAACATAATTTCACACCTGGCGTGGAAGTATGATGTTCTCAAGCACCTTGCCAGCATCCCAACAAGGCTTTCTATCCTCCATGCCCTTCACCTATCGAAAGATATGCGTGAGGCCCTCGCTGAGGCTTTAAGAAGCCCCCTCCAGTTTGAGATGGAGGTAGAAACTGCAAAGTCCTTTCATGCAGAAGCAATTGAGAATTCTAAATGTCAGAACATTATCTCATTCTCTAGAGAATATGAAGGTTCTCCCATATAGGGGCACATTCAACCACTGTCCATCACTGGCCAATTCAATGGCGTGGAGGTTCACTGCTGTCTTGTTGACACCGGCTCTGGGATTAACATTATCCTAACATGGACACTGTGGAAACTGGGGTCATCCAAAGATGACTTGACTCTCTCCGACCTGAAAATCCAGGGATACGATAGGACAGAGCAGACCCTGGTCGGCAAGATCCATTTGAAAACCTAGTTAGGTGGCCTAGTCACCAGTATCGAGTTTATGGGTGTCCCCCAAGACACCACGTATAATGAATTGATGGGAAGACCATGGCTCCACCTGCACACGGAGGTTCCATCATCGTATCACTAGTGCCTCCAGTACTCCATCAATGGTTGAGTGGGTGTGCTCCAAGGTGACGCATATCCTTTTTCCTCTTGTGAATCCCACTACCTAGATTTCTACTATTACAAGATAAAGGAAAATCAGATTCAGGCCAATGAGCTCGAGCATGTCTTGGTTGCAACTGACCCCTAGGATGGTCTGGATGATGCCTACGTCTTCCTGATCCATCAATTGGAATCCACAACCCCTGATATGGGGAAATTTTTTGTTGTCTCTAGCAAAAGGGGGAAGCATATTCTCAGGTCCTAGTGGCGTCAGTAGATCTCTTCATATTCTTATACGAATCCAGAATCGGTGATCCCTAAGCCCCCTACTCCCATAAGGTATTGATATGTCCACCCCATGGAAACGGCGATACGTCATACTTGCCTATTTAGCTGGGATAGAATCGACCATCTCAAGTCAACACGCCACTATTTCTTTGGTAACATCATGTGTGGCCCCTTAGGTCGAAGACCTGATGGGATCGGGTCAACAGCCTTCATTTTTATGCTTTCGTCAGTACTGGAATCACCCAATACAGTGACCACTACTACTCAGGCTCGTACCAGCATCCCGTCGGAATCTGTTGACCTAGAGGAAGCTCCTCCCACTGGGGATCCCTCCTCCAAAATCGAATATGAGGATTTTTAGGATTCTCCCCCTTCCATTGAAGAGGGTGTTTCCACCACGGTTGATGAGTTGGTATAGGTAAACCTCAGTAGCAAGGCAGATCTGAGACCTACATTAATCAGTGCTGCCATGTCCCTTAAGGAGTAGAAGCGGTACGTAGAATTCTTAAAACAACATCATGATGTAATTTCCTGGAGCTACGATGAGATGTCAACACAAGATCCTCAGGTAGTCATCCCTGCCTCAGTCTCCCTACAAATTATCACGGGTTCAAACAACCTCCTAAGAAGATACACCCTTCTCATGGTGCCATGGTGGAGGCCAATGTTGATAAGCTCATCAAATCCAATTTTGTTAAGGAGGTCCAGTACCCCAAATGACTAGCAAACATTGTTCCATTCAGGAAGAAGAACGGATAGATCAGAGTCTTAATTGACTTTTGGGATCTCAACTGTCACTATCCGAAGGATGATTTTACCCTTCTTGTGATGGAGTAGCTGATTGACACTACAGATGGATTCCAAGCCCTCTACTTCCTAGATGGGTACTCTGGGTATAACCAGATTTGAATGGCCCCCGAGGAAGAGGAGTCCACAGCCTTCAGGGTGCCACAAGGTACGTTTTGTTACCAGGTCGTGCCCTTTGGCTTAAAAATGTAGGTGACACCTATCAACGGGCCATGCATCGCATATTCAAGACAATCCTCAGGACATTGGTGGAATGCTATGTGGATGATCTGGTGGTCAAATATCGCCAGTTCTAGGACTATCTCAAGGACCTTGAGAAAGTGTTCGGCTTCCTCCGTTCTTGCCACCTAAAGATTAACCCATTGAAATGTGCCTTCGAGATCACCTCTGAGAATTTCCTTGGCTTTCATGTTAGGTAACAGGGCATTGAGATCGACCTAGAGAAGATCAAGTCCATTATCCAAATTCCTCCCCTGAAAAATATTCGGGATCTTTGAGGTTTTCAAGGCCACTTATCCAACATACGCCAATTCATTGCGAATTTGGACAACAAGTGTAATCCCTTTTCTCAGCTCATGAAGAAAGGCACCACCTATGAGTGGGACAAAGATTACCAAACCGCGTTCATGGAAATCAAGTAGTATCTACTCCATCCCCCGGTCTTAATTCCACCTATCACCGGAAATCCATTGGTCCTTTATGTGGTCATCCTGGAACAATCTCTCGACACCCTTCTCACCCAGAAGAATAATGAGGGGACAGAAAATTTCCTCTACTAACTCAGTCGTATGCTCATCAATATGGAGACCAGATACTCCCCTATCGAGAAGAGCTTCCTTGCACTGGTATTTGTAGTATAGAAATTGTGACATTACCTGCAGCAGCACGAGGTACATCTGGTGTCTCGGGTAGACCCACTGAAGTAAAATCTGAACCGCCACATGTTAACTGGTCATCTAGCCTAGTGGGCAGTGATTCTTCAGCAGTTCAATATCAGGTTGGTCCCTCAAAAACCTATTAAGGGGAAAGCAATGGAATACTTCCTTGCGGCCCATCTGGCTCCTATTGACCAGTCGTTGGATATCAATTTCCATGATGAGGAAATCCTCTCAGTATGTCATGTCATCCCATGTTGGAAGATACACTTCGATGGTGCTTCCCGAAGCCCCACTGGTAGGAGGCTCAATAACCCCAAGCTCAACAGGGTAGGCTTGGGTATAATCTTTATTACCCCGGCATAAGCCATTCTGCCATACTCATTCCTATTGTTAGAAGGCTGCACCAAAAATGAGGCAGAGTATCAGGATCTTATCACTGGCCTCGAGCTGGCCCTCGAGATTGATGTGCCCCATTCGCATGTGAAAGGGGATTCATAACTATTCATCAAGAAAATCAACGGTGACTACGTCATCAGAAAGAAGGAGCTCATACTGTTGTTGGAGCACACCCTCTAGCTAATGGTCCAGTTCCCATCTTGGATGGAAGTTACTCATGTTTCCTTCAATCTCAGAACGGTCGAGCTAACGACCTGGCCAGCCTCGCTGCATAACTTGTAGAACCCGAGTAGGATCTGATTATCCACGTGGCACATTGGAGAGTCATTTCTCCTATCACCCCTGGTGAGGATGACTACCTACAGGTGAGAAATCTTACCTATTAAGCCTCTACTTCAGAACCCCAAGGTCCCTCATATGTAGTGGTTGAAGTGGCTCCCAACTAGAGATCCCCCATTGTCGATTATCTCCAAAATGGTTACCTTCCGGCTGATCGGGCTGAGCGCGAGAGAATTCGACGCCGCGCACTGCAGTTTACCCTCCAGAGTGGTCCCAGTCTTGAGCAGATCCTCTACAAGTGCGGGTTCTATGGTGTTCTCCTCTGTTGCATCCAAGGAGTTGATATTTCTCAAGTAATGTAGGAGGTTCATACCGGTTCCTACGGGGCTTATCAGACTGGGCTGAGGCTATCTCACCAGATCTAGAGACTGGGGTACTTTTGGCCCTCCATGATCCATGATTTCATCGAGTTCTCCAAGAGATTTAATGCCAGCCAAGTTCATGCCAACTTCGTGCATCAGTCAACGGAGCCTCTCCACACTACCGTGTACTCTTGGCCCTTCACAGTCTAGGGACTGGATGTCATGGGACCATATGCACTGGTGACAACTCGCCAGTGTAGGTTCATCCTGACCACTATGGATTTCTTTTCCAAGTGGGTAGAGGTAGTTCGGCTCAAGGAGGTCAACGCCCCTTCTATCAATGACTTTGTGAGCTCCAATATAATATACCAATTTGGAGTCCCTCACGCCATGATCACCGATAACGACACCAACTTCTGTGCATCGGACTTGAAGAAGTTGTACTCCAAGTACAAAATCCTCTCTAACCATACCTCTCGCTATCATGTGCAAGCAGATAAGAATATCTAGGCATTCAACAAGACCCTCTCTAACATTTTGTAGAAAATGGTTGGTCAAAATAAGAAGAGTTGGCTGGACAAGCTCCCCAAAACCATCTGGGCTTATCGAAAAACAACTCGTAATTCCACCCAGGTGACCCCATATTCCCTGGTATATGGAACAGAAGTCGTCCTACCTATTGAGATTTTGTTTCCTTTGTTACGAACAGCGGTCAATGACCAGAAGGAACCAGATAAGGTAGTTGAGATTCGTCTAGCTTAATTGGAAGCACTTGATGAGAATAGTCTTTGTGCCCTGCACAACCTGGAAAGACACCAGAACAAGATGGACAGAGCCTTAAACAAGAAGGTCCACCTCTGCTCTTTCCTGCAATGTGATTTGGTATTGGCCCTCTAGACACCAATGATACCTGGTAGGAAACTACACAAGTTGGAGCCCAAATGGGAAGGACCTTTTGTTGTTCACATGGTTTACCCCAAATGGTGCGTACTCACTAGTTAACAGGGATGGTGAGAGTATAACTCCTCCCACCAATTCCAAATTCCTCAATAAATACTTTGATTGAGCCAGTTGGTCCGGGATGACCCTAAACTGTTTGGTTCATCATGACCCTAAATTGTTTGGTCCGACATGACCCTAAACTGTTTGGTCCCACACGACCCTAAACTGCCAGGTCCTATATGACTTTAAACTGTAAAACGTACCGCTTGATGTTAAATAGTATTTAGTCCTGCAAGACGTTAAACTGCACCCTTATAACTATGTACAGCTTGATTCCCATCCACATGGGATATGTAGGAACACTCAGACGCTCAATCCTGAGTCCAGCCCCCAGACTCTTCTCTTTGACTATCCCCCCTGTGTATAGTTCTCTTGGAGGGTCCTTGCATAGTATAGTGTAGTCTCCTTTAGCCCCACTCATGTTAGGATTACGACGGTCACACCATGTTCCCCCTCCCCATTCTTCTATCCTCCCACGTCCTCACTGCATGATATTAAACTGCATGTCCTTTAAGAACTATGTATGGCTTGATTCCCATCCTCATGGGATACGTAGGAACGCCCAGACATTTTGTCCGTTGGCCCAGCCCAAACTTCAGAATCTCTCCTCAGGTCTAGACATATGGTATGGTATAGGCTTTTTCCCTAATTCAGATCGATCTCATCTCGATCCCACCATATGTCCCGCTCCCCAGAGATATTCGTCACTTTCACACCTTTCTTGACGTTTAAATGAATGGGAACAACTATGCTTCACCCACTCCTCTGATTGGGACTCTATAATATATCACATCCAAAATGACCCCCGACTAGCATGGATTCTCATCCTAAGGGCTCTCCTACAACATTGGTCCAATGACCTCGAGGATGTTGAGCAACAAATTGATACAAATCCCACATTGCAAATATGGTCAGTGGTTGATGCACATTTGTTGTTCCCATTTCAGGTCACACTATAAGGACACTGTGTTTCAAACCTGGTCAGTGGCTATCCTTTATCATTGTCACCACCCCCGTAGATCTCAAACATTGATTGTGGTGGTTCATCCTACCCGCTGCATCTTCAAGTTGTGACTCCCTTCGGGCGATGCCAGCAATCATACCCCTATATGATAGGGAAAGCCGAATCCGGCTCCTTGTTTCCCACACCAAGAATGGATCAAGTGGTCTTAGGAGCTGTGATGAGGTGGTAACCGCACAAGAGGTCATATGGCTATGATTGGATTGGACGCCCGGCCTCAGGTCCTTCAACCACTTCGGGCCCCTCGCCCAAGTTCTCATTTAGCATTGTGTGGTGCGATGTGAAGTCATGTCTTCATTCACGTCGGGCCATTTCTCTATGGCACACATATCCCCTTGAGATGTACCTTCCTTCATTTATCATCCATTCTGCGGGCACAGTCCCTTCCATGCTTGACATGACCCATCATTTTGGTTTCCATCACCCTCTATATCCAGAATGGCCCCCGAATGGAATGGATACTCGGCCCAAGAGCTCTCCTACCATTACGAGCTAACACCATTGAGGATTGCAACCGAAAATTTGATACAAGTACCATGTTTCAAATATGGTCAGTGGTTTACACTCAATGGTTTTCCCTGAATTCTGGTCACACAAGGGTGGATGCTGTGTTGCGAACCTCGTCAATAGTTTTCCTCAATCATCGTTGCTGCTTTGTGTTATTCCTTAAGCACGATGATTCTCCCTTTATGTCCCACGCATATGACATTAAACTGGGCTTATATGGTCCGAGTTCTATGAACCTAAACTAAGATCACATTTGTCCTCACTACAAGACGTTAAACTGTAAGCTGGACATGACCCTCCGTCCATGGCCCAGCCTCAGGCCCTTGGCCTTTTTGGGCCCCTGTCCCAAGTTATCACTTAGGGTTGTATGGTGTGGTGTGGTATTATGGCCCCATTCATTTTGGGTTACTCGTCATGTCGTACACCTCCCTTGTTTGAGGTATCTTACCCCTTTCTTCGTCCTCACTGCAAGACGTTAAACTGCAAGCTGGCTAAGACTTTCCGTCTGAGGCCTAGTCTCAGGCCCCTTGGCCTTCTAAGACCCCCGACCTAAGTTCTAAATTAGGGTTGTACATTATGGTGTGGGATTATATCCACATTCACGTCGGGTTACTTGCCGCGCCGTACACCTCCTTCGTTTGGGGTATCTTACCCATTTGCATCCTTGCTGCATGACGGTAAACTACACATTACCCTCTTCTAGAAATATGTGTGTCTTGATTCCCATCCTCATGGGATACGTAGGAACTCCTGGACATTTAGTCTAGTTTCCCATCCCTATCTCATAAATATCTCCCTATTATCTAGGCCCCTTGGCCTTCATTCTTCCATGAGAGGGATATATGGTGAGGTATGGGATTATGTCTTCATTGACATCGAGTTTCTTACAACCACCAATGTATCTCTTTCTCCAGAGAGTTCTCTATATCTATGTTTTATACTCATCTTTTCAAATTGGCTGCTCTCAAGTTGAGCCCCTTGACCCTCTATGTTGGTTCACCAATGTGCCCAAGAGTACTCGGGTTCAGTATCTAGAGTGTCAGAGTTTACCTGGACATGCTTTCGCACATTTTCCAGGCTTCGTGTTCCCCTTCATTTGGGCTTCCATAATCTTTCACAGCCAAAGGGACCCTCAAATGTCATGGATTCTAGGCATAAGGGCTCACCTACCATTATGGTACAACATTATAGAATGTTTTAGAAAACAAATCAATACAATTCCAGCATTGTGAATACAGTTAGTGGTTTATGCTCATTTGTTGTTCCCATTTCAGGTCACAAGATATGGATGTTTTGTTTTGAACATGGACAAATGTTATCCTCCATCATCACGCTAGCCCATCAAGCCTTGAATTTTGGTTACATGATTCACATTATTTTCCACCCCATCATGTCCAAATGGAATTTTTACACTCCTTGCATTATCCCTCAATGGGCATTTGCACGTTATGAGGATAAAATCCACGGTAAATGCATCATTCGGGGCTCCACTCTGATTTCCCTTTGGCGTGTATTCCAGGAATTGCAAAAAACCTCTTCTGCCCTTGTTTCCCACTTCGAGTTTGACTAACACGGGCTTAGGAATCAGGTTGAGTTTTGCACTTACTTGGAAGTATTTCACACTTCTATGGTCTGAGATCTAAGACCATAAACTAAGATCTCTTTTAGAACTATGTACAGCTTGATTCCCATTCCCATGGGATATGTAGGAATGCCTAGACATCTTGTCTTTGGTTCTATCTTGAGTTTCACTAATTTATCTCTTTTGTTCTGCCTTTAGGGCTCTAACTCTTATGGGACTGCGTGGAATGATATGGGATTATGTCCTCATTGACATTGGGTTTGTATTAACTGCACCACGTATGCCACTTTCTAGGAGTTATCCCCCCTACATCTTATCCCACATGACATTAAACTATATTTTATCCCACACGACGTTAAAAGGAACCTTCAATAACTATGTGTGGCTTGATTCTCATTCTCATGGGATACGTAGGAACACTCAGACATCTCATCTTTGGGTCCAGCTCAATTGGGAGCTATTTTCTCCTAACCCTTATCCTCTAATCCTTCCTGGCCCCTTGGCCCGAGGTTTCCTCCTTGGAATCATGCACGGTATGGTGTGGTCCTCGTCCTCATATGCTTTATCATGTCGTGTTCATCCCCTCTAGAACATCATATCTCCTATATATGTCTGAGTCATATGACTTTAAACTATGATGCTTAGTCCCACTTGACTTTGAACTGTTTTGTCTATCCTGCACGATGTTAAAAATTCATGGTTGGTCCCATCACATGACCCTAAACTGTTACATTATCATCCTATCCGCACGATGAAAAATGGCACTGCACCGTGATATCCTCACTCGAGGAGGCATCATGTTTGGTATCATTAATGCACCATACCATTTTTCAATGCCTGCCCACGGCTTGATTTTTGTGGCGATGCCTAGACTTTCTATCCTAGGTCCATCACTACACAAAAAAAAACACTCATTCATCCTAAAGGACAAACAATATCTATCAAATACTGCTTCTTTCGGTGCAAGGCCCATACCCGCACGACCTTTTAGAAATATGTGTGGCTTGATTCCAACCCACATGGGATATGTAGTAATTTTCGTGCACTTTTCCACGGGCCTAGCCTAACTTACATTTTCAGTCCCTTGACCTGAAACCTCTCCCAAGAATCGCACGGTGATCCGGACCATGTCCTAATTCACATCGGGTCTTGTAATTACATCTTCGTGTTTCTCTTATTTCCTACCATCCGCAGTCCAAACTCTACGACCATAAACGAAGTCCACTACACTTCCTTGCTGCAAGACTTTAAACTTCACGACATCTTCCAGAACTTCATATGGCTTGATTCCCATCCTCATGGGATACGTACGAATGCCCATGAATTTTTGTCTCTAGGTCCAGCCCCAGGAATCTACAAATATTGTCCCTTCTTTTTCAGCCCCTTGGCCCAAACTCATTTGGGAACATGTGGTGTGGCGAGTACCTCTTAGGTTCTCATTCACGTCAAGTTTTAAAATAGTCGCACCATGTGATTCCAATATCTTTTCCCAGTGTGGTCTAAATTCTAGGGCCCAAAACTAAGATCTCCCTATGGGAACTGCGCGTCACATTTGGCTATTTCACCAACCTGCACACAGTCCATTAAATCAATCCCCCTTAATGGTCAACCCTAGGACCTTAAGTTGGAAGTGTGTGACCCCAGGACCCTTGTCCATGGTAAGGGACTTGAATCCCTCTATCTGATACGTCTTATAGTCGTATTCAGATGCATTTTGACAAAGAGCCCAAAGTATGTAATTTTCAAGGGGACATTTCCCTCATTCCATGTCCAAGATTCATGAGCCCATCAGCTGGATCCTCATCCTATTCCATATCTAAAGGGACCCCCTTTTCGGCCTGGTCTCATGCAACATTGGCTTACCTACCATCCTAGGACAACATCTCCGAAGATCTCAAATGACATTTGTGATAGGTCATGTGTTTTGAACATAGTCAACAGTCGACCCTCATTTGTTTGCCCCCATTTCTGGATAACGTGATATGGTTACTGTGTTTCGAACATGGTCAACAGTTATCCCCTATCGTCACTCAACCATCATTGTGGTCCAGATCTCGAGCATCATGATTCACATATTTCAACTTCCTTATGTTCAAGTGTAATTCCAACATACTCGGATTTACTACTCCATGCATCTAGGTGCGGTATATAGGCGGGTCAGCATCAGTGGGACGTTATTCACCTAGTGTCCCATCATCCCTAAATTGTGCCTCTCTGTTCTAGGAAAGTCCCATCATTAATACTTGTTTCCCACATCGAGCATGACTCATGTGGGATTAGTAGTTCTGGTAGGACATGTACTGGCATAGCCATGCCATGCGTACCTTTCCTCGTCCCACATGACGCTAAACCGCGCTCTCAAAACTATGTATGTCTTGATTCCCATCCTCATGGGGTACATAGGAACACCTGACCACTTCACTTCAGGCCCAGCCTAATTTTCAATATGGGTCCCTTGACGTGAATAGTTTCCTTGAGGGATACGTGGTGTGATCCAGAATCCAAGTCCACATTCACTTCTGGTTTATAGCTACTGCACCACATACTCCCTTCTATGAATCTTCTCTTTCACTCCACATCCTATCATATGACGTTAAACTGCACGAGTCCATATGTCCTCAATGCATGACACTAAACTATGGTTATACCCTTAACAAGTTCAGAATGACCTATGTTAATCATGGGATGCGTCAGTTTCCTCTCTAGAGAGGATTCTCCCTACCAGTGTTGGTCACTGACCACACCGTGCCCCAAGAAATACATTTGGCTTGATTCCCATTCTCATGGGATATATATGAACCCCCAAACATCCTATCTATGGGTCCAGCCCCAGGAATCATATTTATCATTCCCCCCTATTTTTCTGGTCCCTTGACATGAGCTCTTTTGGGGAACCATGAAATTGCATCTTTACCCTGAACAAGTTTGGGATACCCAACAATAACATTTGGAGGTGACTGTTTCCACATTAGAGAAGTCTTGTTTGGATGTATGTTTGATCCCTGATCAGACCGATGTACCCACCCAATGTATCTACACCACAATGGAATAATTTCAAGAGTGTTGGATTCCAATCGAACAAACCATCACTCTACACTCCATGCTTTGTGTGCCCTTATATTCGGACCCTCGTCCCCTTTCACGGCTGAAGGAACCCCCTAACAGTATGGATACTTGGACTATGGCTCTCCTATTGTCCTGGGCTAACATTTCGAAAGACTAATGGATAACATTATGATTTATGCCCCATGTTTCAAACATGGTCAGCTATCTCCCCTCATTTGTTATCCCCATTTTAGGATAACTCCATAAGGATACTATGTTTCGAACACGATCAACAATTATCCTTCATTATCATGACATCACTACAGTGTTCTGAATCTTGGGTATTGTAATTCACACCTTCCATTCCCCCTTATTCAGGTTTATTTCAGCGCCCCTGGTGTCACCCCATTCATGCACAAGAGCACACTGGGAAAATAGTAATTTGACTATTCTGAGAGCTTCATTCTCTAGTTAGGTCTCTCCCTTCTCTTCCTAAGAATATAGATTGGTTTTTCAGACCCCAGATACTTGAAGATTGGTAAACACTCTTATGTTTAGGTGGAATAACATATCCATCATCCCTTTTTCTCACATTTGGACTCGACCCACATGAGCTTAGGGATTGATCACTGGGCATTTCGTGAATATAATAGATGCATGTAAAACTAGTACTAATAATATGACTCATGCATGCTATGGAATCCAAATAATCAAATAATGAAATTGTGTTAGAGGGTTTGTGATATTTACAGCACCCAAGGGTCTGCCCCTCCCTTGGATGGGTTAATCCTGTCAAAAGAAAGTTGCAGCTCTGCCACCCTCCAGCTTGTAGCATCCAGGATTTTCTACTGCCTGTTCAGTTCTTGCTCCTCCTCGGTAGTGATAGGGTGAAATTCATCAGCTATAATCTTGGCCCACTCTACATTGGTCCAGATAACAGTCATCTTCTCAGAGGCTCGTTGCAGGCCCCCTTCGGCCTCTACCAGCTGGGCCTTCAATCGCAATATTGGCCCTGATTCCGTGGTAAGGGTGGATGAGTGCTCATCCTTCTGAACCTGCAGCTGTTGAACTTAGTTTCCAGCCTCCCAGAATTTCTTGATGTTCAACACTTTTCTTTGCTGCCATCCCACACCAAGGCCATGGTCATACCCCCGAATATTCTCCACCATAAGATCTCAGACAAGCATGTGAGGGAATTGGGCATCCACTCCCCCAGCACATAGTTCACGTAGTTGCAAGCGAAGTCTATCCATCTCATCCAGCCATCATTCTTGGGGAGTGTCATCAATGAAGTGCTTTATCAGCTTCCACAATCGGTGACAAACTATTTTTCTATCCTTTTCATCAGAGTTCATCTCGTCCCAGTCAGCGCGGTTAGCAAGCTCATATGCAGGGAGCGCCCTCAAGAACTCGTCAGCAGGGTCCACATCTGGTGTTTGATCAGGCACCGCGGAACCTGGGCTATTTGATCAATCCTCATCATCGGATCCCACCTCAATAATCTTGTGCACAGCCCCGCTGGTGGTTCCACCAGCGATCGGGAGCGCTGTAGGTCGGTATGTCTGGATATCCACCTCCACGATCACCGACATTCCTCTGGGAAGGACACCGCCAGAAGCCCTGACCAAACTCAACAAGGCTTCCCATGCCATTTGAATAACTGTGTGCACCAAAGAGGCCTTAAATGTCAGTTTACATGGTCAGTGGGTGACAATCATGCATTTTGTAGAAGAGACTTAGAGATATTGAATCCATGGTCTCATTCTTGGGTTGACACCATGGGGACCCCGAGGCATGGCCCCCCATATATTTTTGGAAGGTATGAAAGCTCAGGAGGGTTCACCTAAGGTTTCCTAGACCCACTGGACATAGAAATTGATGTATCCATAGGTGTGGACACCGAAGTCCCCACACTTACATCCACTGAGGGATGAGAATGGGTTCTATTTATGAGAATCTCCTGCACAGTTCAAGTACTAGAAAGGAGTCCAAAACAACCTAGGAGTAGACCCTGAGGAAAGGGATTGGGATTTTACCTCAAGGTCCTCTACAAATTCCTCGAGGTCTGAGTCTTGATCGCCGACTTCGCCCTCCTCCAATGGGATCCCTCTACCAGCCTCATCCCTCCAGGAGGACGTGCCTGATTCTTCCTATAGAGGGAAGCACTCTCTCAGTTCAGTAGTGGACAATTGCGGAGGGTCTATGTGATCCAGTAGCACCTTGACACGATCTGTCATTAGACACGGGGCACCCCAGGAATGTACAAAGTCCTCCATCTCTGCCAAGTATTGCTCCGCCTCTGCTCGGGACACCACAAAGCCAGCCCTGATAGGGCCCATCCCCGAAAAATACATCCTGAGATGGTTCAAGTGTTGCCACATCTCGGGCGGGCTGAGGAATTGCCGGTTGACTTCCCAGATGTCCCAAGCCTCTAGGAAGACAGCATTCTCTGGCATGTCTATATGGCGCAACTGCTTCCCCAGAGCCGAGGTGGGTATCCTTCGAAACCCTCTCGGTGGTCTCCCCTCTAGATGACTCTGTTCTTCTGGAACCGTCAGGTTTTCTACCATTGTTAGATCTATGTCCACTGCCTCACCCTTAACTGGTGCGGGTCTCGCTTCCATGGCAGCCCCTCCACTACGAGATTCCCTTTCCACCTTCCGGAACCGACCTCAGGGTTGGTTTATCTCACTATCACCAAACCAAACGGTTAGCTTCGTCAGCATCTCCCCCAGGTAGGCCGCCTCCCTACTATAGGCATACTCTTTTACCAAACTGAAGGCAGCAGTATGAAGAGGCATATTATTCTGAATCTCTCGTCTTCTCGTGTGAACATGAGTCACATATTCCTCATCATACATGGGTGTTCCTCATGGTGCACCCCTAGATAGACTCGCAGGGTCGATTGCTGCATGCACCGAAATTGTCGGGCAAATCTGTGCAGGCTGTACGGCTCACAGAGGGGCTCACAGTCCACCCTTGCCATTAGAACTCCACCCCAAAAGGCTAGGATATAGGACTAATTCTCCTCTGTTCATCGGTCTTCATTAGTAAAATCACATGTTGACAATGTAAATGGGAGAAAGTTGAATTCCTCCTCCTTCCACATCTGGTTCAATACAAATGTTGTGGTCAGCTTGGCCAGAAAGCTTCCCGCGGCGTTCAAAATAGACGGGCAGAATTTCAACCCCAGAGGAGATATGGGGTTCGGGTACTCATAAACCCCCTAACATGCACCGCTATCCACCCATACAAGAGGTGGAATGGTCCACATATTCTTTGTGGCCTCTTCCCCTCGCAGATGTGACACAACATCTTGTATATCTTGGCGAGCATCGGGATCCATAGGTTGACTCGCCTTCCAGTCACCAACATGGATGACATTATAAATGTGTTGGGTCGCATGCACATGTTTGTATCCCTCCCTAATAGGATCCAACTTCAGATGAGATCTGCGATGAATGCCACTAGCCTAAATATTGGATTCTTCTTAGTGTTGACACTAAATCCCTAGGTTTTCCACAGGCTATCCTCCAAGAGCCTCCAGTACGAGTGCTCCTTGCCTTGTGAAGACCACTATGGGAAAGTAAGAGGCCTCACCAGAAACTTCATGTCATCTGGGAAGTTCAGAAACTACTTGAACCACCGCCTGAAATTGACATCCCTCACAACTTTTTTGTCCTTTCCCAGTACCATCTCCATCAACGCCATTGCCAGTGGTGGCATTTCCTCTGGATCCTCCCACGCACTCATGAAGAGGAGGAATTCATCATACATTGTAACCAATATCAGGACCCCTAAGATCTAGTGCACATCCCACAAACTGATACCAACCTCCCCATGATGTAGGTGGAAGGTGTTGGTCCTTGATGAACACCTACTCAACTGCTCTGGCATCAGCTGCTTCGGCTGATAGATGTGAAAATGGGAGGCCCAAGAAACCTGATATAGGTACACTCTCCTCATATCATACCCAAACTCTTCACATGAGGCACATACCCAGTAGGACCAAGCCCAATCATTTGTGAAGCTGTCGCCTTGGCATAGGTCCCACTCCTCAGACTATCCCTTCCTCAGGTTCCTCAAGGCTACCTTCCAGATTGTATGGTACAGAGGGAGGGACATCTTCGACTATAATTCCACCCCATACATGTTGTTCAGGTGGTTATACTGGCACTCAGCATCAACAGGTATGGAGTCTTCTCGGTCATGTCCGTCAACCACCCTGAACCATTGGCGCTGACACGATATACTCTTGAACTAGTAAGCTGGCTCATCCCTACTTTCTTCATGAATGAAGACATCATCCCTCAGCCCGAATCCATACAAAGGCAACCTCTTTCACAATAGATATTTCTTTTGGCTCTCATATAGCAGCTCCACCAACTAAACTTGGTTGGAATGGCTCCGTATTAACTCCCCTAGGCCCAAGCTGTTCACTATCTCCTCCCTTTAGGAAGCATCCACGAGGACCCCCCTAGTAGCCTCCTGATGAGCCATTCAGTTTTAAGTTTGAGAGTTTCTTATGTCCAGTTCATGAAGCCCTTTCACGAAGCAATGTCTCAGAGCTCATTCGCAACGAATTTCATGAAGCCCTACCCTAAAAATCCAAAAGAAATTCTCTAGGCACTATCGCGAAGTCAGAGACTCATTGTGTGCCGCAAAGCAGAAGCTCTGATTTGCAGAGAGCAAGCATGGAGTACACAGAGCTTCTCAAATCGAGAGCACTATGATCTGAATACACAAAGTAAATAAATGAAAAACGAGGGGTCAACTCTCCTATGTATAGCTGACGACCTTCAGAGCTTCGTGGTGCGTCCATGCTGTGCCGAGCTTCACGGCGTGCCCAGCCGGCACATCGCCCATCTGCTTTGCGAGACCTCTTCATGGAACTGCTTTGTGGATGACAAGAGATTTTGGCGATTGACCCTCAAACTTTGACCTTTGATTTCTCCTCAAATACAAGTCTGAGGGGGGGGGGGGGAATTTGTTGACGCCAAAAAATCCGGAAGACGAAAAACAAGAGGGATGCCTCCTAGTCTACCCCATGGATCCCTTTTGCAGAGCCTCATGGCCATGTTCCCAACGTGGAGCAATGAGGCGGTACCGCTCCGTGACCTGTTTTGATGTTCATGACCTGTTGTGGAGCAAGGAGGTGGTAACCCTCCTTGACCGCATTTGACGTTTGTGACCCGTCGTGCTGCAAGGAGGTGGTAATTCTCCGCGACCACATTTGACGTTCGCGATCTGCCATGGAGCTAACTCCATCTTCGCACTGAGTTAGATCTGCTTTGCGGCACCTCTTACCTATAAATATAGGGATCCCCTCAATCCCATAAGATGGAGCATCTGACCTTTCACCTTCTAAGCTCTCAAATCATGAAGTACCTCTTGCTCTGCGAACCATGAGTTCTTCAAT
Source organism: Viscum album (assembly GCA_963277665.1). Classification (NCBI taxonomy): domain Eukaryota; kingdom Viridiplantae; phylum Streptophyta; class Magnoliopsida; order Santalales; family Viscaceae; genus Viscum; species Viscum album. The sequence continues at coordinate 859,025,172 of OY728123.1, read as the reverse complement.
GTACTTCTCCTTTGCGAGGTGCATCCCCCTTTTCCTTAATTGATCCCCTCTTCTGAGAGGGATTCCTTTCACAAAGCCCACGGTCCTTCGCAAAGAAAGGAGATCCTCACGGGGACTTGGGTTGTCATAAATCATGTATGCTTCATGAAACACCCACCACACCCACATGACTTGTATGCTAAGGCAGGTTCATTGTGCATCGTGATGCACATTGATTCACAACACCCTGCTTCGCGAGCCACCCCTACTTCACAAGGCATTGATTCATGAATACCTTTTTACTTTGCGAATCTCCTCCCATATGCACCTATTACCTATGACTAGCCTAGGAAACTTCACTTTGAGAAGCACATACCTTCCTGAAGCCTTCCACTTCATGGAGCACCAGATCTTTACAAGGATTCTACTTATATCCCCTCTACTCTGCAACTCCTTTTCCCATGCAGCCCATCAGGTTTGCACAAACAATTTCAATTTCCCTTGGATGATACTACCCATTGTGTTGCTTTTCCTCATGATTCTTTTCATAGGCACTTTTATGGCTATTTCTGCTTCGCATATCCATGCTAACGTGGACCCCCTAATGTTTCACTCCATAACACCCCCTATCCACAATCTTTCATGTCCCTTCTATTCACGAAGGTGTAGAGGGTTTTGGTTATGTAAGTCCTAGGGGTGTGGAGTAAACCCACCTTGTCCGAGATGCAGGATGTTAAACTGCCAAGCACCTTCGTCCTCAGCACATGAAATTAAATTGTGGCCTCCCCCCATACATCATACTTGTGGTACCCCACCATGGACATTCTCTACGCCCACTGGTCTCCACAGGAGTGAAATCATTCCTCACATGGAATGAGATCCCCTTTATCGGAGTGGCGTCTGTCCACGGGGAAAGGGAAACCACCCTGGTGTAAGCCCCTATCTTTTCTTGCAGGATGTAGTATCTCTTCTCCTCCTCTCTTCCTAGGTTCCAAATCCCCCTCCTGTATGGATTTTTCACCACCTAGGCCTCCCTCCTAGATTAAGTCCCAGTCTCCATCACCTTGGGCTGCTAACCATGCGTAAGCCCCTGTTTCCTCTTTGGGCTGCTAACAACGTGTTGCCCTAGTCTACTACCCATGGACGCACCTTTCACAACATGATTTTCAGGTCTTTGTTGTCTCTTGTTTCTCACACCGAGCATGACTCACAAGGTCTTAGAGCAACCATCAACCATGACATCCTCTCTGGTCATCCTAGAGTGTAATCCCCAACCCAACATTAACTAAGTGGTCTTTGATCTTTGACAAGGCATGGTATGTAGGAAGCCTACCTGAGGTTCAATCCTAACACCTGGTCATTCCAACCACCTTCACATCGGTTCCCACCACCTGAACTATGTGGTCTTTGATCCTTTCCAAGGTGACGTACGTAGGAATCCTTCCTGAGGTTCAATCCCACCATCCATTGGTCCCGACCATCCTCACGTTGGTTCACCAACCCCTTTGGAACTATGTGGTCTTTGATCCTTGCCAAGGTGAGGTACATAGGAATCCTCACTGAGGTTCAATCCCAACACCCCAATGGTTTTGACCACCTTCATGTCAATTCGCCCTAACCCTTTCTGAACTACGTGGACATTGTTCCTTTCCAAGGAAAGGTATATAAGAATCCTCCTTGAGGTTCAAGGCCACTATCTATCTAGGCCTCAAGTCATCCTTCATGTCGGTTCACCCCTGTCCTACACGACGTTAAACTGGGAACCTCAATTAGCGATAAGTCATTATCTACCCTGATCACCGGTAAGTCATTGTTTCCCCCAGTCAGCGGTAAGTCATTTCACCAACCCAAACTACATGGACTTTGATACTTGACAAGGTAGTGTAGGTAGGACACCTCCTTGAGGTTCAATCCCAACAACCATTGGACCCCAGGTCCTCCTCCATGCCAGTTCACCGACCCCCATCCCACAGGAACTATGTGGGATTGATCCTTGTCTCCTAGATAAGGTACGTAGGAAGCCTCCCTGAGGTTTGACCCCATCCAGCGATAATTCTTTGTGAATCCATTCAGTGGTAATCCATTTTCAACCCCATGTAGTTGTAAGTCTTTGCGAATCCATTCAGTGTTAAGCCATTGTCAACTCCATCCAGCGGTAAGCCATTGTAACCCCATTCAGTGGTAAGCCATCGACATCCCCATCCAACGGTAATCTGTTGAAATCCCCAATCGGTGGTAAGTCGTAATTAGATGAACTATGAGGACTTTGATTCCCGGCTATAGGGATATGTAGGAAGCCTCCTTGAGGCTCAATCCCAAATTCATCATCATCCTCATGGAAGTTCCATCCCATTCCCCATCCACTTCATTCAAACACTCCATCATCCATCTTGATTCTTACATAGGCCACCACATCCCAGTGAGGTCATGAAAACTCACCCCCCCCCCCATATCAGTGTTCCCTCCAGGGGTTTCACCCATCTAATCCACTCTAATCAGTGTTCTGCTCAATCCGATCCATCTCCACTGGACGTTAAACCTACAACATACCCTGTGTTAAACTTGGGAAGCTAAGGAAAACCTCAGATACATGCCTATGGAATATGATTCCCTGCATTCTATGTGGGATTCCTCGGGCTTCCTCACCCCCAAGAAGCCCTATAATAAGTGGAAGAAACCCAGACGGGCCAGTGTTCCAGCGTCCAGACACACCAGTGATGTCCAACATGACTACTCCCCTGACCGAAGGTTGCTACCCTGACCGGACACTTTGGAATGTCCTAACAGAAGAAATGTAATTAACTGGTGTCAATGATGATATGGAACTAGGAAGAGTTTCACGAACAACGTCATAAATATATAAGGGAGACCTGGACTAGGTGACAAGTTCCGAGGAGGAATCCACGGAAGGAATAACCGACATCCCATCATCCCGTCTCGATTAAGGATAAAACATTCCCTAACAAGGAATGGATGTCACCCACCTTTGGAAAGTGGGAATACGGGGCAACGAAACTGTGCCTTTCATACTCAAGAAGACGAATGTGCACGCCCCAAATAAAGAATCGGAAACTATATTATAATAAATAATCAAAAAGAAACAGAGGAAGAAGTAATAATAAATGAAAATAAATGGAAGATAAATATGGAAACTAAATAAAAACATGGTCAAAACCAATAGCATAAAACAATGTATTCATTTACAAATTATGTTACATGGAAAAAGAAAAAAATAGAGCAGGTTGTATAATAAAATACATGAAAAAATAAAAAGAATAAAAAGACTCAATGGTGATCTCCATGAAAATCCTAAGAACTAGCTTTATAATGTTCTCCTATGATCCAATGTACAATACATGTCACACCCAATAATCCATGGACCTATGAACATGTGGTATGCTCGAGTACCCCAATGCAATGGTGGCCCAAGCAGGGTATGGGATATACTCAGTAGGACACCACAAATTATTTCTAAAGAATAATCTAGTCCATGAATATAAATAGAGGAGTGTGTAGGTATAACAAATAAACTGATGGTTAATTAATAAATAAACATTTAATGTTGGGCTCAGGTTCCTCATGGACACCCATCCGACCATACCAACTTCATCCTAAGCCATAATTTCTTTGAACTATGTTCAACATGTATATATGTGGAATGATTATAATGAAAATGAATCATCATAAATCATATATCATGAGATATATTGAACCTAAGAATGTGATTTTTCTTGGTGTATGTTTCCCTATATAACAAATAAGAATTATTAGTTTTTAATGAAATTTTTATATTGAGAATTTAATAAGAGGAACCATAATCTCATCCAAGCTAGTCTCAAAATGAATCTCAAGTATCTCTCCATGGGAACTATAAATTATGTATAATGTAAGAGTCCATCCAAGTATATCCGTAAATGGAATCCCAAGTATCACAATCATAATGGTGTGAAGATAATGGCCCTATGATTTCATCCCCTATATCTCATATAGGGGTCCAAGTATTTCTCATTGCATTGTGTAACCATCTTACCATAGATCCCATCCATAATTTCTCACCAAGGGAACCAGTATCACCCTTAAATAGGTAGATTAATTTGTATGCTGAGCCAACCCGTGGCATACCAAGTATTTCTCCTAGAGTAATACAACTCAAGTAACCTATGATCCCATCATTATAGATTCTTAAAAAGGAAATTGAATTATCACACAAGGTACATATAATCTGAACTACCTATGATATCGTCCAAGGTGTTCTATAAATAGGAACTCAGGTATCGCTCAAGGCCTTTATGAGTCATTTATTCATTTAAATTTAAATAATAAGAAGGGTTATGTACTTAGTAATTCCTCATCATTATTCTAGTATACTTATAGGGTCCAAACCCATTTAGCATTTCAATTAGTGAATGATAAAGTCTATGTACTAATCACGCATTATACAATTAATCAATTTCATTTACTAGATAATGGATTAATTTTCCTTTAGCTAAAGGTAAAATGTTAATCTCTTCCCAAATAAATTTACATTTTATATAAATAATTCATTTTAAAAATAACCCAAACTAAAATCCATTGGGAGGTTGTTTAGACATAATAAAATATTATGGGATGGAGTCCACCCAATCTGTGTCTCAAGCTAGCCATTCAATTTAACCTATTCTTAGTTTAGAAGATAGTGAACATAAATTAGGGGTTTTTTAAGAAAATAATTTATTAATTAAAGTCATTAAAGGATCACAAACTTTAGGGTGGTTAAAATTTGAGGTCCACAACCTTTAGAAATTATAAATTAATATATAAGTGTCACCAAAATTAGGTCATTAGGTTCGACATTATTTATTTAATTATTTAAGGGAAATACATGAAGAATATGGCATGTGGCACAAAGAAACAATTTATAAATGGTGAGAATTTAAGTGAAAAATATATATACCACCTACCTTCTGATAAGGATACTTCACTCATCCAATATTGAGGATTAATTTGGCTTGATTCGAGAGAAAATAAAGAAACTGAAAAACTACCTAAAAATAGAGATAATCATCTCACACCACGATAGCTTTTAAGATAAGAAGAGAAACTGAGTAAATAAGTAATTTGATTCATTAACTGACCAAGACCAATCCAACATGATGAAAAATGGTATAAATAGTCTCTTGATGAAGGATATACCTTCATACCTAAGAGGATGAGGAGAGCTCCTACAAAGGGCTATTGTGCATGGGTAAGGGAAGAAGATAAAGGGGGACAAAAATATAAGTAGTTAGGGTCATTTTGTTAATATCAAAAATTTGAATGTGGTTCACATTTTTCCAAACCATGCACTAACCTTTCTTGAGCCACTTCCATTGAAGGAAGCCTGCATGATTCATGTTCTTGGTTAGGGAAATGGTGAGAAAACCATGTGCTTTTCCTCTATCAAGAACCTATATCTAGGAACAAAGTCATGAATATCCTATTGAATGGTTATAAAAAACCATGAAAAATCTCCAACTCCATTCGATTAGCCACATGGTTTCTCCAGGTGGTCCACCCGATTTTAGAAAAATCATGCACCCTTACTAGTTTATTACGGTTTATATCCTGACACTCCCAAAACATAACAGGACATCTGAGGAACCCCTGGTTCCTTAAAAAATTCTATAAAAATAAATTTATGTGTTTCAAATATCATATTCACATTCTAAAGCTCATTTTAGATAATATCACATCCACCAAATAGAAAAATTAAAATTCCCTTAGAAATTTACCCAGTCTAAAAACACAGGACGTTACAACATCCCCACCTTAGAATTTCTCATTCCTGAGAATCCTTTGAGAAAAACAAAAAACATCACCCTACCTACCTGGGTCATGATGTTTCATTCAAATTTATGTGTTTCATTTCCAAATTCCCAACTCACCTCTAATAATTTATTTCAAATAAGGAATATAAGCCACAAAAACTCAAGTCAACGATCTACTTTAGAACTAATGCATCGGTACACCAGTTATACAAGCCCAACTTATTGTATACATAACCAAGTAATAATATCTTTAATTATTCTCATTATGGTTCCCTCCACCATAGAATATTTCATTTAAAATAAAATTCTGAGTCATGGTATCATAACCACCAGAACTATCAATTTTAATATACCCCTAGGACAATATGAATTTTCCTGATATGACTTGATCAATTTTCTTGCCTCACCCTGACGAAATGTCATGAAGAGTTTCCTAACTATATTAATTTAATGAAATAAGAGGAAGAAAAGTGGATTTATGCTTGGATGACAATTCTCAGAACACTATGCTTCAGTGGACAATGTATTTCAACAACTGGATTATGATACATTTAAATGAGGTTCCTTGATATTACTCTGTCCTCACTCACTAAATCCCTTAACTATATTCTAATGTTGTCTATAGACTAATGTTAATTTAAATTTTTTTGGAACTGTACGAATGTGGTGAATACTCGATCTATCACATTATGATTTTATAATGATCTAGGCTTAACATAAATGGATATTACATAATTTTTTTATAAATATTCAGCACATTACAAAAGTAAATTCTCAAATACCGTAATAGTTTTATGTCTTTGGAAGCATGGGACAAAATCGTCTAACTTGGTGAAAGATCTTAAATGTTACCCACAAAAATCTTCCCCTTTAATAATTCTTGTTAAAAACATTATTCATTACTAGGGAAAATGAAACATAAAAATGTGGTGAGCTTGAATGAATAGTAAGCTTAAATAAAGGAAATATGTAAGAACAAGATGAACAAAAGGGTACAAGAACATGAGCAAAACATTTTAAGACCATACCCTCCATAACAAAGATCATAAACATGATACATGGCATAAAAATTTGTATTCTATAAGACCTCAATTGTAATAAAATCAAGAACATGAACTATATGAGCATATCAAATGAATAAGATATAGAGTTTTTTACAAACACATAACCATGAAATAACATTCCCCATAAGTCAAGTCTATTTTTTGAAAACATATCAGGGCACTTCATGGGGACTACACCAATTGGGTGGGACACACCACCATCCCCATTCATGGTTTTTCATTGTAAGGCATCAGGTTTCCCCATTTTCCCATAGTGGATCGAGTTTCTCCATCTTCCCATAGTTGATCGAGCCCATCCACTTGAATCCCATCATTATCTCATTAGATATAAATCATTACCTAATGAATTGGAAGGAGATATATGTCCTAATAATCTCATAATTAAATCATACATATGTGTGCCACAAGATCCTAATAAATCATATCATAACCCATGGAATGAAATAGGTATCATAAATAGGTAATAATATCGTAACATGTGTAAAAGAGATAAGTTTCATAATCATTTAATCAAAGCATAACACTTGAAAAGAAGTGGGTTTTATAAGAATATAACCCATGAAAGTGAAATGGGTTTTATAAAAATATAACCCATAAAAGATAAATGGGTTTTATAGACACATAATTGATGAAAGGGGAATGAGTTTTATAAATATGTAACACAATAAAGATAAATAGGTATCATAAATTGCATTCCATCAAAACATAAACCATTAAAATAAAGAATATAAATGGATTCTTTAGAAAATTTTCTCATAAAGGAATGAGTAACACAAATATATCTCATCGTAGATGGAACATAATTTTCGAAAAAATATTTCAAAATCATTATTTGTGTGAAATATACATCTTTTTTGAAAAAAAATAATTCTAAAAACATAAAAACATTTGAAACCCATTTTCTTTTAAAATATCCTTGAAAAATTAAAAGGGAATCTTGAAACCATTTTGAAAACCTTCTTCTTTGAAAACTTATAAAGGAAGCATGAAAACATTTTAAAAACTCTTTTTCCTCAAAAAATTATAAAAGAATTTTAAAAAAAAATAAAACCTTTATCTTTAAAAATAACATTTATAACTTATAAATAATCCATTAAAAATTTTTGAAACAATTTATTTGAATAAAATTTGAAAAAATTATAAATAAAGATTGGATTTTTGTAAAAAAACATTTATATGAAAATAACCATGAAATCATATAAAGAAATCATAGAAAAGTTTTGAAAAAAAATCTTTAAAAACAATGTGAAAACTTATAAATAAATCTCAAAGACATTTGGAAAACCATTTCTTTGAAAATACTTTGAAAACATATAAATAATTCAAGAAAATGTTTTGAAAACCATTTCATTGAAAAGAATTTGAAAACATATAAAGGATTATTCAAAAATAATAAAAACATTCAAAAAAAGTTTTATATTAAAATGAGCTGAGAATAACATTATTAAGAAAATTTTCGATTTTTTTTGAAATCATGGGGTTTTAAATTCTTGGCATGTGTCTCAAAGAAGGAAAATTGAGATAAAACTACTTTACCAATTTGGTAAATTTTAAAATAAAAATCCCATAAAATAATTAACATAAAATGTATATGTAAATTCCCATAAATTTAGCTATTATAATCATATATTACATATATGGTTAGTATACACACCATATATTAGAAATATGAGGTGAACTTGGCTTGTGTCTCATGAAAAATAAAAGTGGGATGAGAAAACCCTTACCTTAAGTCCTTAATTTCTTTATACACATTACAACTTCTGATATAATAAATATAAGTTTATTATATATATATCATATAACCATATCATTATATCTAATACCATATATGGTTTTATATTACCTATTTATTAACACTTCCATGTTAAGGTCACGTTTTGGGTATTATCCACTTTGTTTTTTTATGTGTCTTAATTGGTTATGTTGTGGGTTCTCATACATATATCATGATTTCCATAAGTTAAAAAATTATAAAATAATATTTATATTCAGTATATATTCATATATAATAATCTATGAAGGTTATAAATATGAAATGTAATACACTGTTCATGGAGACTATAGGTTGTAAATACGCATGAATGTTGTTTCCATTTAATTATCCAATATGAAAGAAAGAATATAAATGGAATATATTAATATATATATTAATTCCATTATAATTATTATTTCATATATATATTATATATTTACTGAACCCATCTTTAATATGTTTTACGTAGAGTTTAAACGAATCACATCGCTTCGAGGAGGTAGTAGTCCAAACTTCCCCAAACGAAATTATCATATTTAAACAAAAAGGAAAGAATGAAGGTATGTGTTATATAATAATTAAATAAGAATTAGTATGTCATAAATATAATATATGTCTTATAAAAATGGTTTTTCCATCATAATTTCAAACCATTAGAGTTGGTCTGTTTGTTACCCATTAAATGGAATTGTGTGTAAGTATAGATCTAAACCTTAGAATAAAAACATATCTATATATTTATTATACTGAGTTTATTATATAATCATTTAATAATAAATTTTTATGGGGTGGAGAATGAAAATGAAATGAAAGAGCTTGAGGAAGGATGTTACCTCTTCTTTTGGTAACTCATTTTGGTTTATACCAAAGGGATTACTTGGATGGATTTCATCCAAATGGTATGATTATAGTATGATATTTGGGATTTTGGTATACTATTTTGTATGTTTTTGGATGATCTAATGTGTCTTTATATGTGAGAGTAAGGGGAAGAGTGAATGCATTTTTATAGTGGAGGAGGAGTGGCATTCTTGCAAATACCAAAAGGTAAGCACTAATGGGAGGTCTCCCTTACCTCATGTGTATAAAAAATTAAAAATAATAGATTTAACAGAAGTCATGGTCGAATAAAATCTCCAAAATACAAAAATAAGTGCATTTTTCTCATTTTGATCCTTAGTCTGTAAGTTTCTTTATATTTTTCATTTTGGTTTTTCATTTAGGTATCTAGTTTACCATCTAATGTAATTTAACCATTATTACTAAATTAATGTGTCATTTATTGTAAAATATATTCCTAAAAAATTATAAAAAAATATATCTAATTTACCAAATAAAAATCCCAAGTTTTTTGGAAATTAATTTTAAAACAAGTGCATGTAATGCGCAAAAAAATCCTTTAAACAGAGTCGTGCCAACAAAGTTTTTACTATTTCAGGCTCTATATGTTAATTATAAAAGATAATTTAGGCCATTAATAGAACAAATTTTATATTTATTAATATTTAAAAATAACTTGGTAGATTTCATGATTTTTATTAATTTTAAATAATTTGATAAAATACAAATTATTGTAAAATAACATTAATTTCAATTTTGAAATTAATTATTTAATTTTAATTTAAAAATATAAAAAAATTAAAATTTAAATATACTATGTTCACATATTTTTAAAATTATATATTCATCCAAAAAAATAATGGAATAATATAATTCATTAAATTTACTCCACTTTTTATATTTTTAGCATCATTTATTTTCTTTTATTATTAACTAAATAATCCATGTGTTACCATTTTTCATGCATTTAATGTTACTAATTCATCTCTAAAAATAAATTATTAATAATTATAACAACAATTACTCATTTATATTTTAAAATTAAATGTATAACTTAAAATATATTGTTTTTTTCATATGTGTGCCACAAGATCACAATAAATCGTATCATAACCCATGAAATTAAATAAGTATCATGAACATGTAATGTTATAATAACCTTTGGAAGAGAGTTAGGTTTCATAATAATTCCATCAAAGCATAAACTATAAAAAGAATAGGTTTTTGTAGTCATATAACCCATGAAAGTGAAATGGGTTTCATAAATATATAACCTGTGAAATGAAAATGGGTTTCGAAAACATATAACCTATGAATGAGAAATGGGTTTTATAAACATATAACCCATTAAAGAGAAAAAGGTTTGATAAACATCATGCCATATTTACATAAACCATTAATAGAAAGAATATTAATGGAACCTTTGGATAATTTCCCCATACAAGTGTGAGTAACACCAACTAATTTTATCTTAGATGGAACATAAGTTTTTATAAATATTTTAAAATCATTTTTTGTGGAAAATATCCTTCTTCTTTGAAAAAATATATTTTAAAACATAATACATTTTTGAAAACTAATTTTACAAGAAAATAACCTTGAGAAATTATAAATTAATCTTTGAAAATTTTTGAAAACCTTTTTAATTGAAATAATATAAGTTAAGCTTGAAAAAAATTTGAAAACACTTTTTTATTAAAAATTCCTAAAAGAAGCTTGAAACATTTTAAAAAAATTATTAACTTTGATGCCTTTTAAATAATGATTAAAAACATTTTGAAACTCATTTATCTAAAAACCCTTTGAAAATTTATAAATAAATCTAGAAAACGTTTTGAAAATCATTTCATTGAAAAAAAATTGAAAATTTAAAAAGAAATATTGAAAAAAATTTGAAAACCGTTTCATTGAAAACACTTTGAAAACATATAAAGTATTCATTGAAAATAATAAAATATATTTAAAATCATTTTACATTAAAATGAACTTAAATTTTCATCTTTAAAAAAAATTAAAAACATGGTTTTTGAAATTCATGGCATGTGTCGCAAAAAAACCAAATTGAGACAAAACTACTTTACCTATTTGGTAGATTTTGGAGCATAAACCATATGAAAAAAAGATAATAAAATGGATATGTAAATAACACTAAATTTAAATATAATAATCATATATTACATATATGGTAACTATACACACCACATATAAGAAATATGAGGTGAACATGACTTGTGTCTCACAGAAAATAAAAGTGAGAAGAGAAAACCCTTACCTTAATCCTTATATTTATTCATAAACATTCAAAATTCTTGTATAATAAATATAATTTTATTATAATTGTAGCATAGTACTTAATTATTACATATTATACCATATATGTCTTTATATTACCTTATTTTTAAAACTTCCATATTAAGGGAACAGTTCAGGTAATATCTGCTTTATTTTTCGCATGTGTCTTAGTTTGTTATATTTTTTGTCCTCATACTTATATAATTTGGTACAAAATTTAAACCATGATATAAATAATAGTTATATTAATTATATATGTATATATATTTATAATTATCTGTTAAAAATAAAAATATGAAATTGACAACACCGATTATGGATACAGTAGGTCGTGCGTACGAATGAATGTTGTTTTTCTTAAATTGTCCTATTTGAATGAAAGAAATTAAATTAAATATATGTATATATATAGAAATTAATTTATCATTATTATACCATATATATCATATAAATTTACTGAACTAATCCTAAATACATTACATGTAGATTTTGATTGAATCATGTTGCTATGAAGAGGTGGTAGTCCATACTTCCCCAAATGAAATTATCGCATTTACACAAAATATAAATTATGTAGGTATGTGATATATAATGATTATATAATAATAAATAAATCATAAATAATATATATATATATTATAAAAATATATTTTCTATCATTTTTACTAATCATGATAGGTGGTAAAGGAAAAAATGAAGAATATCATTTCGTGAGGCGATAGTTCACCGTACACAAGAACAATAAGTTCATCACCCATTAGATAGAATTTTGTGTAAGTGTAGGTATAATCCTTAGTATAAAAACATCTAATTATATATAGTATATAGAGGATATTATATAATCATGTAATAAGACGATTCTATGGGGGGATAATAAAAATAAAACAAAAGAGGTTGAGGATAGATGTTACCTATTCTTCAAGTAACTCCTTTTGGTTTTCACAAAAGGGTTTCACTGAATGGATTTATTCACAAATTTAGGATTATATGATGATTGGAAGGATTTTCAGAGACTATTTTGGAATATTATGGAAGAGAATAAGTGGTTTGAGAATTATGAGGAAGGAGAAGAGTGAATGCCTTTTTATAGTGGAGGAGGAGTGGAATTCTTGTAAATACCTAACGGTAAGCACTAAGGGAGGTCTCTATTATCTAATGAGATTAAAAAATGGAAAATTATTAGATTAAATTTAATTTGTGGTCAAAAAAAATCTCCACCATATTTAGGTCCATTTTTCTAAACTTGTTCCTTAGTATTTATGTTTCCTTATATTTTTTATTTTGGTTTTTATTTTAGGTAACTAGTTTTTAAACCTATGAAATTTAATAACTAAGACTAAATTAAGGTATTATTTACTAGAAAATATATGCACAAATAATTTTAAAATTAAAAGGCTCATGTGTTCTGGAAATTAATTTTAAAACAATCACATGTAATGCGTAAAAATGTTACTTTAACTCGAACCATACTAACAATGTTTCTATAGTTTAGGGGACTATATGTTCGCCATAAAAGATAATTTATTACATTAATAAACCATATTTTATATATATTAACACTTGAAAATGTCTTGGTATAATTTAGGACTTTTATTAATTATAAATCATTTAATAAAATATAATTTACTGTAACATAACATTTATTTCAAATTTAACATTATTTATTTAATTTTAATTCGAAAATTAAAAAAAATTAATGGAATTAAAATCAATTAGGTTCAAATCTGTGTAACCTGATATATTCATGTAAAAAAATAATGTAACTAAATAATTCATTAAATTTATATTACTTTTAATGTTTTTAGAAGCATTTATTTTATTTATTTATTAACTAAATAATTCTTGCATTAGAGTATATTAAGTGTTTAATGTAACTAATCCATATCTAAATTTTCTTGATAAATAATCATGATAATAATAAATTATTTTTATTTAAAAAGGATATGTATAACCTAAAATATGTTTTTTTCTTATCTTAAAGTATTAAAAATGTTAAAGGTAAGGAATGTTACTTTTTTGGACTTTTTCCATACTTAACTTGGGAACTAGGGAACATCTATTTAATAGTATCCGAATAAATAATAAAATTATAACCATGAATGGATATAGTCAAAATATATCTATTCAATGTCTTTTGAATAAGTTTCTAGGTCATTTTTTCTCTTCATATTATGGTTTATTCCCTTTTTAAGATGTTTTTTCTCTTAATCGCAGTTATTAATTTTAATTACTTTCACTAATATTTTAGGCCTAAAACTAAGTTTACTTTTCAAGAATTTATAAATTATTAAAATTTCAAATATTTATTCCATATTTCCGAATTCAAATCATAGAAATGAATAAAATTAATTTAAATTTAATGCCACATATGGAATGAAAAAGTGGGCTTTTAAAGTAAAAAATGTTCAAAAGTTTGGTATGTTTTTATTTCCAATTTCAAAGTCAAATTGATTACAATGACATAAATTGGATTAATTTTTCTTAATTTATCTAATTGAAATTTTAAAACAATAAAAAACATAATTTGACCTTATAAATATATTATATTAAATAGAAGTTGAAATAAAATTTAGTTTTATTCATTATTCATCAATAAATTTATCTTCCCAAAAAAATACCAAAAAATCAACCTAATCTTATTTTTAGTTTCATATTTCAAAAAAATAGTTTATTTTTTCAAATAAATTTTTTAAAATTGTGAAAAATTATATTTACCATGGGTTCTCTATTAAAAGGCCATAAAATTAAATTTTAGAAGAATGCATCTTTTTATTCATAAAATCGGATTTATTCTTATCTGATACCTATCAAATATATTGTATGAGTTTCAAAAATATTGATTGAATATATACAATATAAAAATTATTGAAAAAATTAATTAAAACTGGTTTTTTTATTTTATTGAGCTAAAATTTGGTTTTTATATAGAAAATTATTTTTATTAGAATTTAATTTAATTATTTTCCTATATTTCCTACATTAACTTCAACTAATTGATAAAAAATGATTCATTTTATGTATATTTGTAAATAATATTTTTAAAATTTAGTTAATGTTATTCATAACTTCCATTCCAACCAATAGGTGGTATCTATAATATAATTTAAATAATAATATTGATAGTGTATTGTAGTTCGGTAAAACCTTGTCCTTGCGTGTTAGGGAAGATATTGATAGAAATTAGCATTAGGTGTAACACAAGCCAAACATAGTGTTGTGTGTATAAAAAAACTAATATATTTCTTTCCTATATTGATTTCATTCCAAACTCATTTCTTTAATATATAAATACACTATATTCAGTGCTGTGAAAAATGAAAAGTATCAAAAAAATTAAAGTAATTTAAAAATATATATATTTCACAAAATATTGTGGTGTTATAGATTGTGACCCATTAAACATATTATCCTATCCCAACTGTAGTTTTGGGTAACCATAGAATCATCAACTGGGGTCCATGGAGCTTAATCAAGGTAGTCTATACTTTGACATTTACAAGTCGGATTTCAGTACACATCAGAAATGTCCACATATCAGAACACTGTCTAATCCTTGTGGTAGTTATGTGAAAGAACTAGTTGGTTCCCAGGAGTATATCCATGGAGCTCCTACATGGTAACCCAAGTATCACTTAGGACTAACTATGGATCCTTAACATACTATGTTGTAGAATGGAAAATCCCATAGAGTTTACTTATCAAGCCCAATGACATTAATATTTTGTAAGGCATTTAACCAACACTCTCTCAATGTATCCTAGATGATGGAAATATAGGGGAAGTGATGCTCATTCCTGTAACAGGATTCAAACTACCAAACATCCACCAGTCTAGAAAAAGGTTTTTATTTAGAATCTAAGAGTCCTAATAGGGAAATAATCATCTGAAAAACACATCATTTCTTAAATGATTCATGAGAATTATAAAAGTTTTATGGTTCTAAGGGTGATACCAACCTCAAGGTATCCCCCTATAGGAACATAAATCGTTGATCGAACCAAGATTTCATGCCTCAAAAGTTCAATAAGGCTAACAAGAAATAGATAAAGGGGCTTATAGGTAATGATTATATTCCAATTTCAAGGAAACACTCATGAAATATTTAAACTACCCATACTCAGGGGTCAAAGCTAAGTATAAGAACCTGAGTTTTTAGAACGGGTCAAAATCCTGACCCTGTTTGAATTTTTGACTTGTTTCTAAGAAAACAAGGAAAATCTGGGAAGTTCGGGAAATTTACATACTACAGGCCATGTACTCTAAATTACACGCCATGTATGGGTTGGGTGAGTACCGTCCATGTGCTTGCCAAGTACATATTGTGTGATGACCATGTAAAAATTTCCTACTACATGGCGTGTAGTGTTTCTCGACATGTCGTGTATCCTCCTTTATGAGTATCGGCTGGGTCCAAGCCTTGTTTCAAACCATGTGGAGCATCCATGTCATGTGGTTGCCTCTTCTTAATTTGAAGTACGGACAAGGCCACTACATAGCATGTAGTCCTCAATAAATTCCTTGTACTTTTATTTTCATTCACTTAAATGAAAGAGTGTCGAGTCTTATTTCGGAAACTCTCTTCTTCTTCCCTAACTTCGGAACAATTCCATTCTGAAAACCCAAAGAACATACCTTTCCCTAGATTCTTCATCCGGAGTCTATTCTTCAATCTGTCGATGGCTATAGGATCGCAACATCAAGGCTAAAACCATGCACCCTATTCTGTTCTTGATCCTTTTCCCCACATGTCGTAGTTTCCATCTGTGTGGAATTTCTAGATTATACAGAAATGTAGATCTATGAAGATCATCTTCTAATTGGTGGTCGATATCGGACGTGCCTACATCTACGAGTCTCAGGTAGGTGGTGCATAACTCTTTTTGTGTTTTTTCGTATTTTTGGGTGGCTCAACCTTTGGCGCATTTTCAGGTATTTTGAGTGTGAACCTTTTTTACCAAAAAATGCCTTTTTAATTGTTTACTTTACCTATGGTATGCCTTTGGGTATGCCTTGTTACCTGTTTTTCTTAAGTGGGGTCGGGCGAGTGACGGTTACTCATCGGGGCATTTTGTCTAGGGGATGCCAAAATGGTTATAATTGATTTGTATTGGTAAAACTATCAAGTTTAGTTATTGAACTTTGATATGAATTGTAGGAAACTTTAAGGACCTCAATGTTTGTATTGGAAAACACTTCGTTATTTCATTTCAAATATTTAGTTTTTTTTCCTATTTAAATGTAATTATTTTGATTTTATATATAATTTCTGAATTTCATATGCTAGAACCCTTGAGGTTGTGTTGGTCATGGCTTGGATATTCTTAAGTGGTGCTAATCACAGGTTGGTCTTGGCCCGGGTTACATTGGGTGGTCCTGACCACATGATTGGGCATCTTGGATGTCGTCTTGAGATAGGATGACTTTCAGGTTGGTCATGGCCTGGTTACTCGGATGGCAAGGCCATCGGACTAGAGCGACATGGTCGTAGGGACACGAGGTGTCAGAGGTGTTGTGGCATGGGTATTGTTTTAGTGGTTATCGCTAACCTGGAACTTTGAGTAGTGTGCACATAGAGAGACACCATGATGAGGTGGTTTTGACCACTCGTAAGGGTAGAGGCCCCTGTTAGTTGCGGTTTAGGTACTATTGGTTTAGGGTGATTACCATAGGAATCCACATGGAAGGTGAGGATCCATCAGGGGAGAGAATTGAGGCTATCTATTTGGGGGCAGAGGCTCACAGTTATTTGAGGGCAGACATCATTGTCCCTCCAGTTACTTTATTTGAGGGCAGACATCATTGTCCCTCTAGTTACTTTATTTGAGGGAATACATTGTTGTCCCTCCGATTACATAATGGAGGACATGCATCATTGTTCCTCCTAGTTACTATTTCTTGGGAGTGCCTTCGGGACATCGGTACATGAGACACTCGATGTCAGGGGGAACCTGGTGTCGGGTTACATGATAGAGATTCCATCATTGACCAAAGTAGGTGACACTCCATGGTGTCTACTAATCACCAGTGGAGTTTGTGTTTCGTTGTGCACGTCATACTATTTACTATTTTACTTATAAATGCATGTCTGCTTAAACACTTATATTAGGTATGCACCATTGGGTGGTATCCTACTGAGATTCATCTCACACCCTGCACGGACCCTTCAGGACACGTGCAGACTTTATGGATTTACATGTAGGGAAGAGGTCAGCCTCAGGAGTTGGACTACATTAGATTTTTCCTATAGATGGTATGGACCTAGAGGTCTTGCCTAACAAGAGTTTACTTTGTTTTTCTTTCTTTCCTGTATCAGTATGCTTACTTGTTTTGTAGCTACAGTCATTTGGACATTGGCTCCATTACATATGTATATGTATGACCTGGTTTGGATGTATGTTTGTTGTTTAGTAGTAGTTACTAGTGATTAGCATGATATTTTGTTTACTTTCTACTTTTGTTGTTTAAATTTATTACTTCTGTTGTTTATCTATATTGAATGTGCTTCCACTATGAAGGTTTGGTTCGAGTCTGTTGAGTCATTTATTCCACTGCATCTTTATTATTATACTCGTACTAGTACCATTATTATCCTCTGAGAGGGTATAGCCTACCCACTATACCTATAAGACCCTCACTATTAGTCGGAAGCCTTTGGCGTTCAGGGGGGTGAACCTAAGGTAGTAACACCAGACCCGTTTAGCATTATTCAGGTGGTTGTTCGGGTCTGGGTCGTTACAAAGTGGTATCAAAGGCAGGTTTTGACAGGGATTTAGTAGCAGTGTTTTTCTAGCTACTAATGAGATTGAGACTTCTCTTTTTATTTATGCTGTTTTACTATTTGGTATATGGTATATTGGAGACAGGTTGTTACTAGAACTGGGTTTCTAACTTGTGTTTGGGTGCCTACAGACCTAGGTATGGGTGATGGATCAAGTTTCCTTGGGTGGGAATTGTTGTTTTTCTTTTTCTCGTATTATAGTTTATAGGATTTCCACCTCGGTGGCTCACATAGTGTGTGATGTTATTGATTGTGATATGTAACCCATAACCCGGTGCGGTAAGGGATAATTGGACCTTGGCCCGGTATGGGAAGGGTTATTTTCTTGGCTTATGATAGGCACATTTTACGGTATTTCAATTTCATAACTGCATGTATGCCTTGTGATGTGATAATACCATGTGAAAAATTTCAATTTCCATGCTTTTTATTCTTTTTAAATGTGAATAGGTGAAATTCCTGACAGAATTTCTTGTTAATTTCAATGTGTTATGCCATGATTTATATATTTGTATAATTGCATGTGGTAGGGTATTTGGGTCTGTCTCTTGTACGAGCAGGTAGGTATTATGGTTGAGGTGATTTGGATCACTAGGATTGGGTGACTCGGTCGTCGGTTTGAGGCAACTTGGTTTTCAGGATGGGCATGGCCCAAGGTACTTTTGATACTTGGCTCTATTGAGGTTGGGTAAGGAGACCATGAGGTCGGGATGCCATGAGCATGGGTTGTGATAGGTGAGAGTAAGGGTAGATGTTTTATGCATCCACTTTACTTCTCTCATTATCTGTATTTAATATAAATTGTTATATATATATATATATGGGTTTTCTGAAAATTTGTGGTATTCAGCATGTTCCTTTTTGTCAACTCAGATGGAGCATCAGGAAGGAGATGGTACAGTGTTGCAGGAGCAGTATTGGGTTCAGGATCTGGTGCTGGAAGAGCATGAGCTGCAGGTACAGGCTCAGGGATAGGAACAGTTCTAGGATCCTGTGCAAGTAGGACAACACCCGGGTTTGGCAGCATTCGGACCATGGCTCGATGAGCAACTCCGAGCTAGTATGGTACGTGTTTTGTAGGGTATTGACAGAGGTGCATAGGGTATAGAGCCATATGTGGCATATCTGACACGGGAGTTCCAGTCACAGCACCCTCCGCTTTTTCTGGGTGAGGTTGTTCCACAGGCAGCTAAGAATATGATATAGAGCATGAAAATGAACTTTGAGTAGCTCAAGATGCCTCTAGGGTGGAGGGTCAAGTTGGAGATGTACATGTTGCGAGGACCGGCAATGCGTTGGTGGGATGTGAAGGTTCAGGCTCGCAGACACGAGGGACCATCATAGAAAGACTTCGAAGATAGTTTTTTCTAGCACTTTTACCTAGAGACACTAAGGGAAGAGAGATATCGGGAGTTCTTGAGCCTTCAGTAGGGAGACATGTCCGTCATGGACTATGTAGCAACTTTCACTGAGTTGTCCCACTTTTCACTTCGTATAGTAAGCGATAAAGCAAAAAATATGTGGCGCTTTGAGGAAGTCTTACAACATGCCATTCAGATCTAGGTGAATATCGTCTGGCCTGGTTCATTCTCAGAGGTGGTAAATAATTCCCTCATATTAGAGGGTAACCAAAGGGATAGGCCCCATTTTGGCCAGGCAACAACTTCAGGTGATGGTTTGGATAGCAGGAAGTGATGACGGGATGAGTTCCAGTTGGGAAGTCAGGGCAAGGACTCAGCTAGACCACCTCATAGCAGTTCTTCAGTGGTTTATTTTTAGTGTGGACAGTCATGACATGTTTGGACTCAGTGTGATAGACCTCCAAAGGATTTCTGGGCATGTGGACAGGTCAGGCATCTAGAGAGGTTCGGCGGGTGGTCTTCTCAGACAGTAGGCGGGTAGGGACCAGGGTAGACTATGGCATCTAGGGTTGGTTCAGGTTTGGTACAAGTAGAGGGTAGCTGAGTTTCAAATTCATGCATAGGACATGACAGAGATAGTGGGACCCAGCTAAGGGTTCAGTGGTAGGTGGCTGGAGTAGCACTGTAGGGAGGTCAAGTATCAGGCAGTCGTGCTTCAGGAAAGGTGCACGCCATGGAGCTTCCAGGGGAAAATCTGGCTGGTGATCTGATGATGGTTAAAGGTACATCGCGAGTGTGGTCATTACTTTCTTTTTTCCTTTTTGAATGACCTGGTGAGACATGTCTATTTTGAGTGCATGTGGTGCACATGTTTTATGTGGACTGACTAGATGTTGGTCAGTTGGATTGGCGCCATATCGGGTGAGTGATATATTTATATATATATGTATGATATGTGTGGCATCGGTGCATTGAGAATTTGGGTTACTTAGGTGCCTTGGGAACTAGGGAATCGAAGATGTGGGTTACTTGAGGTGCCATTGGCATCGGGGCATCGAGGATGCAGGTTATATGAGTTGTATGGAATGAGGTTTTATTTTGAGCATCCATGGGATGCAGAACCTTGTGGAGGTAGACATTGATGTGGTGCGGGATACGTTGGGTGTCAAAAATGACATGGGAGAACCAATGAGGAAAATGGGTGATGATGCATCATGAGAGGACTATGAGTCCGAAAAAAAACAGGTTAGTGAACCCTTGTTCTATTGAGTTTTGTAGGGTTGAGACCGAGTTAGGCAATTCCTAAGGTGGGGAGCCCTTGAGATATTTTGCCAGAACCTTTAAGACTAGGAGAGTTTGGGTTACAATAATCGGGGTGGCATGTTTGCTGCCATCTCCAGGTTTCGTTTGATAGCTCGGGGATTAGATATGTTAAGGTGGGTAGATTGTAAGAACCCGATTTTTTAGGATGAGTCAAAATCCATACCCTATTTGAATTTTTGACTTGTTTCTGAGAAAACTAGGAAAATCTGGGAAGTTCTAAAAATTTCCAGACTACACGCCATGTACTCTAAAGTAAACATCGTGTATGGTTTGGGCGAGTACTAGTCGTGTGATCACCGAGAACATGTCGTGTGATGACTGTGTAGGAATTTCCTACTACACGGCGTGTAGTGTTTCTCGACATGCCATGTATCCTCCTTTATTCATACTAGTTGGGTCCAAGCTGTGTGTCGACCTGTGTGGAGCATCCAGGCCATGTGGATGCCTCCGATTAAGTCATAGTATAGACAAGGCCACTACATGGCGTGTAGTCCTTAATACACGCTGTGTAATTTTATTTTTATTCGCTTAAATGAAAGAGTTTCGTGTCTTATTTCAGAGACTCTCTTCTTCTTCCCCAACTTCGGAACAATTCTGCTCTGAAAACCCAAAGAATATATCGTGCCTTAGATTCTTCATTTGAAGTCTGTAGGTGGCTATGGGATTGCAATAGTGAGGCTAAACCCACGCACCCAGTTCTGTTATTGATCCTTTTCCTCACACGTCATAGTTTCCATCTGAGTGGAATTTATGGATTTGACGGAAACATAGATCTATGAAGATTGGATTCGAATTGGAGCTCGATATCGGACGTTCCTGCGTCTACGAGTCTCAGGTAGGTGGTTCATAGCTCTTTTTGTGTTTTCACAAACTTTTGGGTGGCGCGACCTTTGGCGTGTTTTCGGGTATTTTGAGCGTGACCCTGTTTTACCTAACAAAGCATATTTAATAGTTTAATTGACCTATGGGATACCTTTGGGTATGCCCTATTACCTATTTTTCTTGAGCGGGGCCGGGTGAGTGGCCATTGTTCATCGGGGCATTTTGGACATGGGATTCCAAAATGGTTATACTTGATTTGTATTGGTTAAAATGTTGAGTTTAGTCATTTAACCTTGATATGAATTGTTGGAAACTTTAAGGACCTCACTTTTTGTATGAGACAAAAATTCGTTATTGCATTTCAACTATTTAATTTTTTTTCTTGTTTAAAAGTAATTCTTTTGATTTTATATGTAATTGATGAATTATATATTCTGGAACCCTTGAGGTTGTGTTGGGCTTGGCCTGGATATTCTTGAGTGGTGCTGATCACAGGTTGGGCTTGGCCTGGGTTACATTGGGTGGTCTTGACCATGGGATTGGGCTTCATGGACATCGACTTCAGGCAGGGTGACTGTCAGGTTGGGTGTGTCCTGAGTTACTTAGATGGAAATTCTATAAGACTTGAGCAGAATGGTCATAGGGACATGAGGTGTCAGAGGTTTTGTGGCTTGGGTACTATTTTGGTGATTACCACTCACCCGGAACATTGGGTAGTGTGCACACAAAGAGACTCCATGATGAGGTGGTTTTGACCACTCGTGTGGGTAGAGGTCCCTGTTAGTTGCGGTTTAGGTACTATTTGTTGGGGTTACTTTCCGTAGGAATCCATGGGGAAGGTGAGAAGCCTTTAGGGGATAACATTGAGGCTATTGGGTTAGGGGCAGAGGCTCACTGTTATTTGGGGGCAGACATCATTTTCCCTCTGGTTACTTTATTTGAGGGCAAACATCATTGTCCCTCCAGTTACTTTATTTTAGCGTAGACATCATTGTCCCTCTAGTTACTTATTTGAGGACATGAATCATTGTTCCTCTGAGTTACTATTTCTGGGGCATGCCTTCAGGATGTTGGTACTTGAGACATGCAGTGTTAGGGGGCACCTAGTTTCGGGTTACATGATAGAGATTATAGCATTGGCCGAAGTCGGTGACACTCCATGGTGGATGCTGAGCACCAGTGGAGTTTGTGTGCATCCTATTTTTTACTTTTTTCCTTATAAATGCATGCCTTCTTAAACACTTATATTAGGTATGCACCATTGGGTTCTATCCTAACAAGATTCATCTCACACCCTTCATGGGACCTTCGGGATGCGTGCATACTTTATGGATTTACGTGCAAGAAAGAGGTCATCTTCAGGAGCTATACTTAATTAGCTTTTTCCTAGAGATGTTTTGGACCTTGAGTTCTTTCCTAACTAGAGTTTACTTTGTTTTTCTTTCTTTCCTGTATCAGCATACTTACTTGTTTTGTAGCTACAGTTGGTTGGCAATTGGCACTATTACATATGGATATGTATGACCTGCTTTGGATGTATGTTTTTTTTAGTAGTTATTACTAGTGATCATCATGTTTTTGTGTTTACTTTCTGCTATTGTTGTTTATATTTATTACTTCCTTTGTTTATCTATATTGAATGTGATTCCATGCTGCGGGTCTGGTTCGAGTCTGCTGAGTCGTTTATTCCACTGCATCTTTATTATTATACTCTGACTAGTACCATTATTATCCTCTGAGAGGGTATAGCCTCCCCACTATACCTATAAGACCCTTGATGCTAGCTAGAAACCTTTGGCGTTCGGGGGGGTGCGCCTAAGGTAGTAACACCCGACCCGTTTAGCACTGTTCGGGTGGCTGTTCAGGTCTGGGTCATTACACTAAGAACACCCCTTACAATTTCATGTTAAGTCATCACACTAATTATCATTTAGTTCTTTAACCATTTCAAGGTTTATTTTTAAAAATGATATCATGCATTGGAAATAAGGTAAAATTGTTTGGTAATTTATTTAACTAATGCCACATGGCATAGGAAAGTTACATCAAATACCCTTTTAATAATTATATTTAACTATAATCCTATTAAATTTATTATATTTCTCACATAATTCATTTCATCCATTTTATTTATCCATAAGTTTGTCACAATTGGTCTTAGTTAAATAAATATTCAATTACATCCTATAGTGGAAACCACCCTTTTGGTTATAATTTTAATTTTTATTGATAGAATCCTCATAAATAATAAAGCTCAAAAGAAGGTAACATGGAATTTTATTTATTAATGAGGGAACTGGTCAAGTTAAATTCCACCATAAGTCTCTATGTGACACCATATAAGTGGATGTAGACATTTTAAATGACCATCCTTCTATAATATAATCTTGCCCCATGGGGTCAATTATTAAGGAATAATATGATAAAGGAAACCTATGAGGGTCCTCTGATATCTAACCTGGGTCCATAAACCACAATAGCTTATTTAATTATTAAGGTTTCAAACACCCTACTGGTTTATCTAATAATAAACATTCCCCAACAATCCTAATTGGATCTAGTTGTGCATTTTGGAAAATTTTGTCGTATGGGTCATTATTCCCAAGTGATTGAGTTACAAGACATAATATAGGAAACCAATTCATTTACAGTCAAAATTAAATAGCTTTTATATTTATACAATGGTATCAATATATATAAAGATCATAAATATTGGTTATATTTTATTGGTTACCATTTACCTATTTATAAAGAAATTATACACTTTACAAATTGAAATTTAGATCCCATTTAATCACATCCAATATGTTTCATCCCATGTGACAAATAGTGCATGGATCCAACATGCCAGGAATGGTTAGTTGAGGTTTTACCATCAATCTATGTGGGAATCCCCATTTATGTTGATGTTGGAACTTTAATAACCAATTTTATTGTAAGATTATAACAATTCATGCTACTAAAAAAAGAAAAATATAGGGAAGCATGGAAATTAATTTTGGTAAACTGATTCCTAAGTATGAAACCATTAAAACATGGTATATAGGAAAAACCTGATAAAACAATCACAGAATCATATTGTATATAAAAACATAATAAAAAAATAATACATCATGTTATATAAAAATCAGGCTAATGAATTACCTAAGAATTAATTATAACTAATAATATTACTAAAATATCTAACATGGTATATAACAGACATGCTAATAACATACAAGGCACATCAAAAAATCTCAAATATACTAGAAATGCAATCTATATGGCATGGAATATACATGGAATGTGAATCTCTATTTTCCTATAATGATGCATATAATGTTACTTCCTTGACATATCATCCCAAGGGTAAAATACTATAAATCTCATAAATCAGTAAGTAGTGGAAAGTGAACCATTCACTCAGGGTAAAATCGTGATCAACTATAACAAATAATAGCATCAAAAATAATATTTTTCTAGGAAACTTGTAATTTTCCCTAATTGTGGAGTGATTACTCCTAGGAAAGGCTATTTAGCAATCACTGATACATCCCTAGTCACTTTTCTATCATATTAAAATAGTAATACAAAAGGAAACAAAAATATATGATACAACTTTGTGGTATCCCAACCTAAGTTTCACTAAACCAGTTCCCTGAGTCAATCAGTCACATGGCCTCAAGTATGCCACCCCTTAAACCAGAGGCTTTTGACTAACAGTGATGGTCTAATTGTGGTATATTGGGTAGACTATACTCTTATTATCATAGTTTCATATTGGTATAATAATAAAGAATCAATAAAAATTGAAGAAGAAGTCATAATAAATGAAAATAATCATAACATAACTAAGCGAACTACATAAAAATTGCCACATCCAATAATATACAACTATTAATGCATGTATAGATGATTATATAGGGAACAAACAAGAAAATATTGTAGTTGATACAATAAAATACATGGATAAGGACAATAATAAAAAATCCCTAGTATTGATCTCCACAAGAATCCTAATTACTAGCTCAAACATGAGCTCTAAAGCCCCCATGTACAATTCACATCAAAGTAAATAATCCATGGGCCTTTGAACATGTGGTCTACTCCTGTACCCTAGTGAAATGATTACGTGAGTAGGGAGGGAGATACACTAAGTAGGCCACCACCACCAGTGTATAGATCATAACCCATTTCATGAATATAAATATAGTATTGTGTTGGTATAATTAATTAACTAAAGATAAATTAATAAATAAACATACCAAGTTATGATCAGGATCCTCAAGGACATACGTCTAACCATACCTACTACATCCTAAGCCAGAATGTCTATGAACTATAGTAAAGCCATAAAAATGTGATATGGGTGTAATGAAAATATACTTTCATAAAACATGTATTATGAGATATAATGTACCCAAACATGTGATTTGTCTTAATGGACACATCCATAGATAACATCTAATAATTCATAGTTTTTAATAAAAAAATATTCATGAGAATTTAAAATGAGGAGACATGAGGCCATCCAAGGTGATCCGAAAAGGAATCCAAGGTATCAATTTAGGGGCTCTATAAATTCTCAATATTGTAAGAGTCTATCCAAGTTAATCCATAAATGGAATCTAAAGTAACATTCTTGACACGAAGTGAATACAATAACCCTCTGAGTCTATACCCAGTATCTCACATAGGGATCCAAGTATAGGTTGTGGAATGGTGTAACCATCATACCACCAAGCTCATCCACTTGTTCTCACCTATGGAAATGTTATCAACCACAAATATGTAGATAATTATACACTATGTGCACATCCATGGAATACCAAGTATTGATCCTGGAATAATACAACTCAAGTAACATATGATCCCATCCTTAGTATTCCATAAGAAGTAAATCCTAGTATCGACCAAGGTACATATAATATTAGAGCATCCCAGACTCTAAATCCACTATAATATGCCCTGATCCTAGTTGGTTACATGTAATCAAGTGCATATCCCCAAACTTCAGAGGTTGTTGACTAGAAGCGAGGGCCTAGGGTGTGTTAGTGGGGAGACTATTCCCCCATTACTAGAGTGTAACATAGTTTCATAACAATAATAGTGAATAGAAAAATTAGTATAACAATCATACAACATATAAACATCTAGAAGACTGAATATTTATAAACAATTCCAGAAGGAATCTCATATATAATGATGATGACACATATCATGTATCTATAAATTATCCAAAAAAGGTATACATATAATGTGTATAATACTTATAACAAAATATATAAAAGGAAAAACTCTATCTCTATAAAGAATCATGAGCCCCATCTAGTCCTTTTCTCCTCCGCTTCTAATAATGACACAATGTCAAGTATCAAACTATGGGTGTTTTCACTTATCCCTACCTATATCCATATAATCTGTCCGGGTAGCCAACTATGTCACAAAAAGGTGTTTGATACACCCCAGTAGGACACCACCTAAAGTGTCTATAAAAAATATTGGTTTTAAAATACAAGATAAATCAGTATGAAGTTTATATCATAGGTAAGAAGTAATCAAAATGAAGTTATAATGGAATATACACTACAAGAAAAGTGATATTGTATAGCCCAACAAGGCTCCCTATAAAAAAAGTGTCAAGATCTTATAACCAGAAAGATACAAAAAATATAGAAACAACCAACATGAACTATTTGTACATCCAAACATAATATACCAACCATGACCATGTCATATAACCTATGTATCAGACAATCATGGCCTTACCATATCACCAAAAAAGTATTCTCAACCATGGTTGCACCGTACAACAAAACATGTCACATTTACCAGAATTGTGATGTATAATCAAAAGTGTCAGACCATGAAGGTCTAGATCCAAGGAATAGAAGACCAAGGCATACTCATAGAGTACCAGGAGCATCTCGATGGAAACTCACTAATGGAACTGGTGGAGTCCCGGAATCATATCAATATATCATATCCAATGGAAGTCCATCAATCCATATCCAAGGGGTAGGAACGACCTCAACATCCTATTGAATCAAGATCCAATGAGAATATAAGTCCAAGGTATATTCTACCATAAATCAAGACCCATGGGTGAAATGTCCATGGAATCTAAATGGAGTCAAGATCCCTGGTTTACCAACCAAGGAATCCACTTCCATTTTAATTCACATATCATCCATTCAAAAATTCACAATCATTCATGTTAAATGAGTATAACCAATCATAATATACTCAAATTCAATTACATTCAATGATTTTACCCACACAAATAAAAAATCCACATAACCCTTCAATCAAAATCATCAACATAAATATGAGACAAAACATCTCTTAATTAATCAATTTAGTTCAATTAATTTATAAAGGGAATTATCTAACATATAAAGCTCAATTACACACCTCATGGGTTTTATTACAAAGGTAATCTCAAATTACACAACCCATGGGTGTCCTTTCTTGGGGAAATAACCACAAACAAGTCTCAATGGAACTAAAGGGAATCCCTAACATGTTTCATTTCATGTCACTCAATTACTCAATTCATTTTTGCGGTCAAGATAGAAATTTCATTAGTTGTAATAATAAAAATGATCTCAATAAAACACCAAATAACTCTATATAAGTATACACCACCTACCATAGGCCTGTAGTAGAATTCATTTCTATTACAAACTCTTGATTTGAATCATATTTGGAGAAAAATGAAGAACATATGAAAACCCTGATAATATAGTATATTATCTTTCACCTAAATAACCCCCATAAATACAAAGTTAAATGAAGAATGACACAAAATGTATTGAATAATCACCGATGTAGATCCAATGAGATTAAAATCTCTCAATTCTAACCTCAAATGGTGAAGATCTCTTAATTCCTAGTTTAGGCTTCGAAGGTGCCCTCCCGTGGATGATTTCATTCCAATGGGTGAGAATGAGGATGATTGAGTTATATGGAATATTATGATATTTGGTTTTCATTTCACCCAAAGCAATAGGAATCACAGTTTTTCCATATGGTTGTCCAAACAGTTCACAAATTGTGTGCCCTTCATTGTGAAGAGGGGAACTTTTCACAGTTAGGGAACACTGTTTTTCAAACTTTGCACAAATTATGTCTCATCCCACTATCAAAAACTTAATAGGTTGTTACATGGGTGAGAACCTATATTATCATGGTTTGAAAAACCATGTGGGGCCCCATTTACCTCTATCCAAGTCTCACACGATTCGTCATATTGGGTAGCATGCCCTGCATGGTTTCAACTAACCGTACGATATGCTTTTTTTTCTAAAAATATGGTTTCTTGGATTCAAACAAGCCTTGAATACCCATGAAACCCCCATGACCACAATGGGTATTCAAATTATTCCATAAAAATAATTTAAATTAAGAAAAATATTTTTAACTCATATAAATATCAGAGATTTAACAATACTCCACAGTTAAAGAAATTCATCTTGGAATTTCCCTCTCAAGGGTGGCAAAGAATCACCTGAGAATAACTCTTGCCACTAAGTATGTATATTATCCTCCCACTCCCATGTATCATCCTATAAATTGAAATAATATCATAGAACATATAACAGAGGAAATTAATGGGCTTATAGAACCTTCATTCTCTTGTAAAAGACATGAATCAGTTGTTCCTCAAAGGACACATCTACCTGTAACTCAACCATCTTATGTTAAAAAAATGAGATGGGTTAGAATGATAATGTTTTATTTAAGATACATGGAAAACATCATGCATGTCTTAATAACTCTAAGGTAATAGCAACTGAAAGTCTACGAAGACGACTCTCCCTAGAATCTCGAACAACCTAACATATTGCAGTGAAAGATTACCCTACCTCCTGATCCATCTATGTCTCAGCCTTAGTGAAACATGTAAAAATAACCAATCCCCAAACTCAAACTCTAGAGGTCATCTATGGTGATTGATATAATATTTATTTTGAGACTATAAAATATCCATCTAATGACCAACTGATAAGTCTAATGCACGAGACGTGGTCCCAGTAAACCAGATTCACCTTTGTGTAACCAGTATACGGCCAACCATCATGGCCTACCATACAAAGAATCATAAGTTTCCATCTTTATAGTTTCATAATAAATATTATTTTAGGACAACATGACTAGGGTAATATGCCTCTCCCAAGATCCCCCAAAATCTATAATTCGTGCTCGTAACATGTCCTCAAGAACCTATATCATATACTCTGACTGACCATCAGTTTGAGGGTGGTATGGTTTTCTCAGAAGCACCTATGTACCCAGTTGCCTCTGCAAACTCTACCAAAAAATAGACATAAATTGAGATTTTATATCTAAAAGTTTATAATGTGGGACCCCTTGATGTTTTACTATCTCATTGATATAAATCCTCCCAAGCTCATCTACACTTAAGGTCTCCTTGATTAGCATGAAATGAGAATCCATCATGAACCTATCCCCAACAACCCACACATCATCTCTACATCATGCAACCCTAGAAAACTGATCATGAAATCATAAAAATTTCACTTGGGAATAAGTAAATAATATAAAATCATGGTTTTTTGTTGATGTTCCACCCTCACATTCTAACAAGTGGAACACCGAATAACAGAACCATCTACCTCTCGTTTTATACTCAACCACCAATACTGACGGTATATGTCACGATACATCTTGGTGACACCGCAATGTACTAAAAAAATAGAGGCATGAAACTTCCACATAATCTCCTATTGTATTCCCAATGGAAACAAAATGTGACCATGGATACATAGGATCTCATCCTTTCCTATAGTTCAACCCGGATGTGGGTCCCCCCCTTCCACACTATCCAGTAAGACTAGGCTCTCTGAATCTGATATCTACCTCATCCTCACTCTTTTCATCATGGTAGAGGTCACAACTAAGGATGAAATAAATGTCTATATTGGACTGTTCTGCACCTCCATGTTCATCTCATAGGGTAAATCTATAATATGGAACTTCCTACTGGCCTGATGAACTGCCTGTATATGAGTCATTTTGCTCAATGCATCAGCCATCGCATTAACTTCCTAAGTGTGTAGGAAATCTCAGAGTCTAAAGACTATAGGTATTCAAACCACTGTCACTATATCAAATTCATATAACACTATATAAATATGTACATAAGTCTTTTGTAGTTCATGTACACTTGAAAATTCTCTCCCATTAAACAATGACTCTAACACCGCAAAGATTGAACAACTGCGGGTAACTCAAGATCATATGTTAGGTAATTCCACTTGAATGGACTCATCTATATAGGCCTGTATACCATGAATCTATCTCCCTACATCAAAAAAATATCCTATTCTAATACCTGATGTGTCATAATACACAGTGTATATTCTACCCTGCTCTAGAAGAATCAGGACTGACACTGAAGTGAATCTCTCATTAAACTCCTGAAAGGATATCACATAGGTATCTGTTCATACAAACTTCACACCCTTCTTAGTCAAGTTAGTTAATGGTGCTACTAATTCTGAAAAATCCATTAGTAAATTCCTATAATATCCATATATATCTAAGAAACTATGAATGTTAAAGATGTTCTTGGGTTGGTCCAAAGAAAAAATAGCTCTCACCTTCTCTGGATCAATTTAAACTCTTGTATTTGAGATAATATGACCCATGAAGTGAATATTATCCATCCAAAAATAGAAATTTGTGAGTTTATAATATAAATAATACTCTCTCAGTGTATCAAAAATGATCTCAGGATGTTTTTCATGGTTATTATATTATGATAATACACCACTATATCATCCAATAAAACCGCCACAAATGAATCTAGATAAGGATAGAAAATTCAGTTCATCATCACCCTGAAAACAATTGTTGCATTTGTGAGACCAGAAAATGTATCCAAATACTCATATAGACCATAAATTCTATAGGAAGATGTAATATTTATTTCTATAAGTTATACAAACATCTGATGATATCTGGATATCAAATATATTTTCTAGAAAACCTAAGATCATCTAAGTTGATCAAAAAATTCATCTATCCATGGTAGTGGAAACTGGCTCTTAACCATAAACTATTTCAATTTCTTATAATCCATACATATCCTAAGGGTACCATCCTTATTCTTTCATAAATGTACTAGATAACCTGATTGATAAGTATTGTGTTTAATAAACCCCTTTGAAAACAAATCCTTTAGAAGCCTCTTAAGATCCAACAACTCCATCATAGTAATCCTATAAAGAGGAATGGATACCAGTGAATCTCCAGAAACTAGCTCGATGGATAAATCCAGCTCTCTATCATTAAGAATACCATAAAATTCATATTGGAATACATCCCTGAAATTATCAAAGACTATAGGAAATTCTTCCTGATGCAGTCCCTGATCATCCAGCTACAAACTAGCAATTTATGTTTTTGTCTCACCTAGCCCATGATGATCTAGTCTAGATCAGCTCACTTGGTCATCCCAGTTATTATGGTGAATAAATACTTCACCCATGGGGATGTGAAAGTCACCCTCTAGTGATATAAATCAATCTAGGATTAATAAGCCATTATTTGGTTCATTCTGAGTTTGACATAAAATCATGTCATCTTAAGTGAAAATTTATTTCATATGAAGTAACCCCCACTAATCTCATTGGGTCACTCCCTACACTGATGTACATCCATATTTTTGATCCCTAATGGAGTGTCTAGCATCCTAATGCTCTCAAAAAATTGAATCACAAACCCAAGGCTTCCCACCACCATTATAGATATACAGTTATATGATGCACCAATATCCAAAAGAGAAGATAATAACATAGAGGATACTAGAATCATATTTCTCACTATATACAGTATGTCACCCAATTCCTTAGGTATAGGTTGTAACAAATATATCTAACCTGAAATATAGCCCTAGGACGCAACCACCACCTCATCCTGAATGATTGATACTGCTCCAACTCCCCACCTGAAATGGAACTACGAAGCCTAATCCTAAACTGGGTGTCAGAGATAGCCCCTTACCACTCACTACTGGAGGGAAGGCCTTGTAGAAATGATACATGTGGGTCATCTCTCCACAAGATCAGCACTAGAATGGGTAGTGATTGTATTGATTCCATATGTGGACCCATATTCCACATTGATGATATAAAATTGAGATACTTGTACTCCCATCCTAATTTTTATAGATGTCATGGGAAGCCTCAAAATGGAGACCCATACCTTAAGATGTTGAACCAATAGCTTGAGAGACTGTACTACTTTCTATGCACCCCCCATCTTCTCTCAGGATCCACTCGATAATTAGCATCCAATTTACCATCTCAACAATAGTCATCAACCCGAACATGTTGGCCTGAGATAGAATAGTATATTAGAGACCCTCCTCGAATAATTTCTTTCCTGAATCCTCATCTGTAAGATATATCATCATAAAATTATAAAGCTCTATAAGGTGTTTATAATACTCCATAACTCACATGGAACCCTGATTAAGGTGTATGAACTCTCTAGCCTACTCTACTCTCAGGGTATTAGGGAAAATGTAGTCATATAATCTAGTTTGGAAATCCCATTAAACTACATCTTGTTGGGCATCATCCGGGTTCAAAACATCCCACTAGTGTTTTTATAATCTATGAATCATATAATTCATGAGCTTCACTCTCCTCTCATGAGGTGTCTCCAAATTCTTGAAGATCAACAATGTATTCTCAAGCCATAGCTCAGTAGCTTGTCGACCAATAACCCCATTAAATGTGTGAGGATGCTGCTGTAAGTTCACATGTGTCAGCTTGGGAATAGATGAGCTAAGCAGTGGTACTCCTTGGAATGTCTACATAAAGTGTGTAAAACTCTTTAATATCTGTTCCCCTAAAAACTTTGTCTGGTAAATTAGCTATTTCCTTAGCTGGCATGTTAGGAGGATCCACCGGTAGCCCATGACCCACCACCTCCAAATCATGTTCATCACCATCCTCCTATTGTATGACTAGATTTTGTTATGATTTCATGCCTATATAATGCCAAAGTTATGCCTCAAAAAAGTTAAAAATAAAGGTTCATGTCTAAAAGTGTAGGAAAGGTCAAAACCTTCCTATAAATAGGTCATACCACACAACCTATACCTAAATCCTGGACTAGTAAAAGGAAATAGTTATAAAAGAAACTAGAAACATTTCCTCTTTCCCACTCAAAATTCATGTCAATGTCAAGTCTCTACTCCACAATTCAATTTTCCATATGAATTTAATATTTATTTTACATTTCATTTTAAATGGATGAACTGAATAGTTCACCACTTCTGATCCATAATGGCACATACTTCTTATGAACTGAAATATAGCATCCACATTGTTTACACCATAACACATTCCAACCATTCAACTCGTGGTCTATGACTTAACGTTCCACTGTTGGAATCCTAGGGTGTCTTCTATAGCCTAAAAAAGAAAATGCTACTTAGTTTACATAAGGAACACTGACTAGTAACCATCTTTCTCAATTACCTATAAATAATTTCTATCATATGAGTTGGTATATCTATCACAACACCTATCACAACATCATGAAAACAAGCAATGAATCCTATACGACATGGAATAATGCTTGGTATTTTATATCTAGAAGGTTCCTGGAATGATGCATGAGATGGAATAATCTCATATCATCAGGTTTAAATAAAATATAACTCATAATCAAATTAATAATAACTTCAAAATTCAATTGAATCACCAATGATGAAATCAAATAAACTATAATAGTCAAAATCCAGAAAATAGTAATTTTTATTCAAGGAAATTTGGATTTTTTCTATATGTGGTTTAGCTAAACCGAGGAACATCTCACTAACAAGTTACTATTCCTTTTTATAACTTTCTATTATCTCAAAATAGTAAGTCAAACAAGAAAATAATTCCTTTGATACCACTTTTTAACATCCTTAACCTGGATACCACTCTACAGTGCCTCTAGATCAGTTGGTTACGTGGACTCAAGCATTTCTCCTCAAATGTTAGAGACTTACAACTAGGAAAGAGGTCTAGGGTGTTTTCATGAGGATACTATGTCTACATTACCAGAGTGTAATAGAGAATAATAACAATAACATTCAATAGTGGAGGAAGTATAACCATCAAACATCAGATAAATATCCCAAAGTCTGAATATATATAAAAAATGCCTAAAGGAATATCATATACAATTATTATGACACATATCCTGTATCTATAAATAATCCAATACATTTATACATGGAATATTTACAATAATTATATAAAAATCTATGAAAAGAAAAAAAACTCTACCTCTAGACAACATCATGAGCCTCAACTCGGTCCTATGATCCCCTAATCCTAAGCATGGAATAAAGTAAATCCTTGAATTGTGGGTTCTTTCGTCAATCCATATCTGCATTCATATAATCTATCTTGGTACAAAATGGAGGCATGGACTCATTATGAGATACAATCCCCGTAGGTCACTACTCAAAGTGTCGATAACACATCCTGATTGTCAGATATTATCTAAAGTAGCATGTAATTTATATCACGGGTTAGTAGTAATAAAAGTAAAGTTCCATGGTGTATATACTACAATAAAAATGAAACTATATATCCCAATAAGTATACCTACAAAACAAGTCTCAATCTCCTATAAAAGGTTTATTCAAACAATATAGAAATAACAAACATGGACTCTCTGTAAACCCAAACATAACCTACCAACCATAGACATTCCATATAACCAATGTATCAAACAATCAAGGCCTTTACATAAAACCAGAAAAGTAACCTCAACCATGGACATGTCGAAAAAACAATCATAACACATTTACCATGGTTTTACCATATAATTAGAAGTCTCAAACCATGAATGTATGGATTCAAGCTATAAAACACCAATGCATCCTCATCAAGTACCAAGAGCATCTTGATGGAAACTAAGTAACGACACTGGTCGAGTCCAAGGATCATCTCAACAGAGCATGTCCAATATCAGTCTAGCAAGTTTGATCCTAGGGGTATAAATTCTCTTATCAATCTATGTAATCATGATCCAAGTTACATATAGGTCCAAGGAATCTTCTTTCATAAATTAAAATCTATGGGTGAAAATTCCATGGAATCTAAATGGAATTAGGATCCATGGTATACCAACAAACACATACACTACAATTTCAATTCACAACTCATTCATTCGTCAATTCACAAGCATTCAAGTTCCATTAGTATACCCACTTATAATCAATTCACATTCAATTACAGTCAATGAGTATACCCACTCATATAATAAATCAATATAACCATTCAATCAAAATCATTAACATGAAAAGGATGAAAAACAAATCATAATTAATCAATTTAGTTCAATTCATTTATAAAAGGGCTTCCTATAACAAGGGAATATCAATTACACACCCCATGGGTTGTATAAAAAAGGTAATATCAAAGGTCACATCACATGGGTCACCTTGGATGGGTAAAAAACCTCCAAAAAGTCTCAAGGGAACTAAAGGGGATCTCTAACATGATCCATTTCATTTATTTCAATTATTACATTCATTTTTGGTGTCGCACTAGAAATTACAGTGACGACACAATAGAGAGTAGCTCTATAAATCACCAAAAAACTAGAGAAAAGTATAGACTACCTACCATAGGTCAAAAGTATATTTCTCATCCAGTATCAACTTCAGATTCAACTCATATCAGGAGAAAAATGAAGAATGGGAAAAACACCAAAAAATAGGTAAAATTATCCTATGCCTAAAGAACTCTATCAATCCAAAGTTAAATGAAGGAATGGGAAAAGGGATTGATCACTCGCCAATTCAGATCCAATGAGTCAAACATCTCTTTATTCTGATCTTGTATGGTGAATATCTCATAATTCCAATTTTGGGCTTCAAAGGAGCTCTCTAATGGGTGCATTTTTCAAACATGTGAGAATGAGGAAGAAAGTTAAAGTTATAAGATATTTTAAGGAAAAAAATTATTTTCATCCAAAACATTGGGATTCATGGTTTGTCCACATGGTTTTCCAAATTGTGCGCCAACCGTCCACCCTTCATTGTTAGGATGGGAACACTACACAGCTAGTGCACATGATTTTCTAAACTGTGTGAAAACCATGTCTGGTCCCGCTGTCAAAACTACATATACTATCACATGGGTGTGTTCATCCATATTTATGGTTTAAAAAACCATGTGGGCTCCTCTTTCCATCTTTTGAGGCATTTCTCGATTATTCGGACCATGTGACCTACCCTGAATAGTTTCTAATAATCATGCAGCCTACCTATTTTTCCTAAAAAAATATAAGTTTTGAGCTCTAAAAAATCCTCAAACACCCTTGATACCTGTATGACCTCAAATTTAATTTATATTAGTCTATAAAGAAGAATTTAAAATAAATCACAAGATTCTTACCTCATATAAGAACCTGGGATATTTCAAATCTCAACTACCTATGAGACCATATGTGGTGTTCTGTAAAAAGGAACATGCGTATCTATTGAGGAATTAATGATTTATTTATTCATTTAAATTTATATATAAATAATGGTATGGTCCTTAAGCATGTCTTTTCATGATTTCAGTATACTTTTAGAGACAACACCCATTTAAAATTTCAATTAGAGAGTACTAAATTTCATGTACTAAGCAGGTATTATACAATTAATCAGTTTCATTTACTAGGCGATGGCTTAATTTACCTTTAGACAAAGTTTTCATTCCAAGGTCCTCAAAAATAAATTTACATTTAATTTAAATTATGCATTTTAAACATAACTCAAACCAAAAGGCCTTAGGAGGTTATTTGGACACAACTAAGTATTATGGGGGTTGGACTCGTTCCATATCTCAAGAAATCCATTCAATTTAACCAATTATTATTTTAAAAGATAGTGCACCTGAATAAGGGGTTTTATAAGAAATTGATATATTATTTTAATACATTAAATTATCATACCCTCAAGGGCGGTTAAAACTTGGGTTTCATAACCTTAAAAATTTATTGATTAATATAAAAGGGTCACTAAAATTATAGAATTAGGTTCTAAATGATTAATCTCATAATTTAAAAGAAACACACAGTGATTTTGATGCCCTTCACAATGGAGTAATTTATAAACCATGAATCCTTAAGGGAAAAATATATAGACCACCTTCCTTATACCAAGGATGATTCACTCATCCAATATTGAGGATTAATTTGGTATGGTTTGGGAGAAAATGAAGATATAGAAAAACATCGTGAAAATATAGAGAATTATCTCAAACCATGATAAAATTTATTATAGAGCGAGAAAATAAAAAAATAAGTAAGATGACTTCTTGACTCACCGAGGGATATCCAACATGATGAAAGGTTTTTGGAATGGTCTTAGGATGAGGGAGATACCTTAATACCTAGAAGGATGAGGAGACCTCCCATGAAGGGATATTGTGCATGGATAAGGTGATAAGAGAGAGGAGGAGAAAATAAATAAGGAGGAATGATCATTTTGAGAATTTCACACCTTTAAATGAGGTGCATGGTTTGGCCTCAGGATTGGCCACACCATCCTCCAACCATGCTTGAGCCACATGCCAAGAAAGAGGCTCACATGGTTCATGTGCATGGTTTGGGAAAGGGTACACAAACCATGCACTTTCATTCAATCTATAACATTTAGATAGGATGATATTTTTGTACATCCTCTCACAAGTTTAGAAAAAATTATATGAGAACTACATGTCCATTGGATCATTTTCATGGTTCCTCCTAGTGGGCTACATGGTTTCAAAAAAACTCTGGGCCCTTACTAGGTCCTCCTGGTTTTGAGATTTTAGATCCCAACACTCCTAAAACTCAACAAGAACCCTAAGGAATCACTTTATCCCCAAACCAAGTATATAAAAAACACATTTAATTATGTTTATGGTATATTCCTTTTTCATATGCTTAGTTTAAATAACAAACCATCCACTAAATGGTAAAATTAAAATTCCCTTGGAAATTTACCTAGTCCAATAACATGGGATGCTAAATTGGTATAATAATATTAGTATCTCCAATATTCTGAAATATTATTTCGTTTATAGTATATTTCTTTTTCATCTCCTTTTCTATCCTATGAGAATTGAAAACATCACTCGTGCATAGATGTGAACTACCATATCTATGAAGTGATGTGTTTTATTTTTCTTCACTGCCATATATGGATGATTAAAGTGATGTATTGAATGAAAATATAATGTATTAAAGATATAATGTTAATTTTTAAAAGATAAAATATCCATTTTTTATATCTACATATCTTGTAAAATTATGGTCTCACCCTAGTGTATGAGTGTAAAACCACCTCCATAGAGCAATGCTATTTATTTTTCTTAGATTCATTTCATGGTAGGTTGTAAAATTGTAATTAATATATAAAATTGAAAATTATATCATGATTACTATTCTTGATATTAGGGAATAATAATCCCATTGAACATGGTAAACCTACCAAAGATTTTATGGGATTATGAACTGAGTGACGTCAAAACGGCTAGTATGAACTTAATCAATTTAGTAACAACATAAGACATGCAAATGAATGAAATAAAATTAATTATTAAAAGATAAAAAAAATATTCTTTAACATGTAAATAATTTATTTTATTTTATTATATAAGATTTGAAGAACAGGCATGGTGAGTTAGACTCGAGAAAATGGATTTTCATTAAAACCTTGCTAAATATTTTTTAATGTTTTCCTTCAATAATTTTTACCTCCATATCCATGTTTCATAAAATTTTATAATAATAGTATTCTCAAATTCAAATGGTTTTTTAAATTCATTTTAAAAATATATTTAAAATTCCTTATAATGGTTTTAAAATGTAACTTTTTAATGTCTTATATATGTGTTATTTTTTAAACACTGTGAGATGAATTTATTTCTATCATATGTGGAATGAATTTTATTTCCTACCACCCTCTGTGTTAGGGTGGTAGAATATGGCTCATCAAGAACATGATCATGTACGTCAAATCCTATCCTCCCACAAAGATTCTTCCCAACCTGCAAAATAAATATAGGGGGTGTACATGGGAAGTGATAAACAAATAGAAATAAACCCCTACCTCAGGTTATTCCTTGATATTGGTACGGGAAGGAAGTATGGACATTGGTTCGTCATAGATGAGGATGTCCCATGTCGGAAGAAGTCCCAAGGAAGAAGGTCGAAGGAGGTCGGCATTCTTCATTGGTGGAGCGTTCTTCATTGGGAGGTGAAGTTCTTCATTGGAGAACTTTATTTCTCCCAAAGCTCTCTCCTCTCCCAATTCCCCCAAAAATGCCAAGTAGCCAACATAATAGATTATGTTGTAAATTTAGTTCATTGGAATAAAATTCAAATTGGATTAATCAAGTTGGCTTCACTTAATAAATTTATGAGGTTGGCAAAAAATTAATTAAAGGAGGGTTGGCACAATTAATGTTGGAGGACTTGAATAAGCTCTCCCACATTTAATGAGGGAGTTGAGAGTTTTAGGCCTCGATTGGTCCCCACCACCATAAACTATCATGGGAGGTTAGGCTTTGGGTGGTCCCCACCACCATAAACTCTCATGGGAGGTTAAGGTTTGGTGGTCCCCACTACTCAACTTCCACATGAAAGGTGGTTATAACAAAATAAAATAAAAAGTGTGTTTATTTTATTTTATTATTTCAACA
This sequence comes from Viscum album, assembly GCA_963277665.1. NCBI lineage: Eukaryota > Viridiplantae > Streptophyta > Magnoliopsida > Santalales > Viscaceae > Viscum > Viscum album. The sequence goes on along the minus strand of OY728123.1, from coordinate 858,984,473 downwards.
AAAACCCAAAAATTATCTTTCACCCTCGACCAACTATCATCAAGGTGAACGTCTTTTTAAGAGAATATCAGCACTACGAGTTCAATGGTGCCCTCAGATTTCAATTCTGAGCACCAGTTCAAAAGTTAGAAAAACATGCTTTCACGTTTACTGAACGTACCCGAACAAAAGTTCAGAAATTCATTCCGGGCACTCTGGGTCTCAGAATCACGCGCCGTCAATTTTTGCGGACTCGTAAAATTCCCATTTATTTAAAAAATAAATTTACAGGAAAATTATGGGTCTTTACTGGTATTTGTTATAGATATACCCTCAATGCATTGATTGGTATCTTGAGACAAATCAGTTGGGTAAATCATATAGGTATTTACCCGTAGTTTTAAACTATCTTATTAAAGGTCTTGATAGTAGAGGTATCATGATGCCTAAGGTCATGAAATACCACAAATACCTTTTTTCATGATGTCTAAGGTCATTAAATACAATAATTAATCATTTAATACATTTAGGATTTAGTTATTATTTTTATTATTGATGTTATTTTCATATTGATATTATCTATGGATGCAGTTCATTCTCATTTTATTGATTAAATGGGATTTGTTTTTAGTTATTTACCTTTCCATATTGATTATGCCTTATCTCATCATGATAGTTAAATTATTAATTAAATGTAATTTTTGTTAAGTAATTTAACTTATTATATTATTCCATATTGATTTATGATATCTTCCACTGTATGTAACCCTTACTAAGATTTTAAGATTACCTATATTTTTTATCATTTCCCTATGATATGAAGAATATTTCATTGAATGGGTTCAATGATGCCAAATGTTTTCCATTACTATTTTTTTTATTCCTGGTGTAAAATAGGTATCATGTCTGTATATGGTTCCTCAATATTACTAAACTATTTTTTCTTTTAAGATGTGATCACTTTTATTTAGTGCCAATAAAATAATGTAGACATCAGATTCGAGTTACTGGAGTTGGGGTTGTTGCAGCTGATATCAAAGAAAGTTTTGCAGAAACCATGGGAAATAGATTAAGGAAAACATTGATTAGGTAACATAACCCTATGATAGTCTTTGAGTATGAGTGTAGAAGAATATACTAATGTTTTTTTGAGTAATATATTATATGGTTCTTCCAATAAATACATCCATGTATGGATACTACAAGTGGACATGGTTCTAACACAGATGTACCTAGGGGTAATAAATATAAAAAAGGTGCATAATTATTGACTTGATAATTACCTAGTACAAGAAAATGGGCTTTACTGTGCACCTGATTTGACACTCTTAGGGGTTATTCTTAGGATAATTTTCATTTTATTTACAAACCATTATGAAGGATTTGAAAATAAAGATATCCCCAAAGAAACCATTTTTATGGTTCTGAGATTAAAAATACTTAAATTTTCAATTTATGTTAAGTGTTACACAATATTAATAATTATGCATTATGATTTAAAATTCATAATTTTATGAGCTAATCAATTATATGACATTGTTTAGAAATGGTGTCTGGAAGAAAGAAGGGTATCAATACTCATGGAAAATTAAAAGATTGGCATAATGATCAATCCAATACAATGGGTACTAGAACTGATCATATCAAATAAATATTAGGGTGGCATAATCAGGTTATGAAAAATAACCTATAATACCCTGATATTTTAAAAGCACACAAGGTTTGATAGCTTAAAGAATGTGATCTTAAACAAATTTTTAAATATTATTTAATTGTGATAGTTATCACCTTGATTTTGGAATAGAGATAATTAATGAGATTAACCAAATTATGAAAATATATTTTACACATGTTTATAAATGTATTCATTGGTTACCAATTAATTATAAATTAAAATAAAAACCAATTAAATATAAAGGATGTGTTTTATTCCCACAATGGAATTTTATCTTAATAAATCAAATTAATCACTATTAGTGAAAAATATTAATGAAATTTTTATGTCAAATATTAAATAAAATATTTTTAAAATCGTCCAATCGGTTTTATAGGGTTAACATATGAATAATCCAATTTTAAGAAAAAAACTATATTTTCTAGAAAGTAAATTTGTCACCCTTTAATGGAGCACCTATTTTAAAACTAAATTTTTTAGTTTAATAAATTTTATTTCAAAAAATAAACTTTATTTTTAAAATATTTTTATTAAAATTATCTTTGGGTGAATGTTTGGTATTTTTCTGATAAGTTTTATTTTTTAATGAATAGTAAAAAATGCTGAATTTTTATTAAAAACTACAATTTCATCTAATTTATTTATATAGTAAAATTAAATTTTAAATTGGATTTAAAGTATAATTAGTTCAATAATACACTAATAAAGACGATTTAGGTCATTATAAAAAATTTCACATTGAAACTGGATATAAAAACATTTCAAACTTTTGAACTTTTTTTCTCTAAAACCGTCCTTTACCGCTACGTCTGTAGAATTAATTTTATATTTAAATTTTCCAATTATGTGAATTTAATTTTATAAAATTGATTCAATATTTGGAATCATATCTTAAAAATTAGTTATTAAGGTCATTTTTATTTTTAGACTTGAAAATTTTACCATGGTAAAAAGAAGTATTTACAGCGGTATAGGTAAAATAAAGAAACATGTTAAAGTTCAAAGGTAAAGGATTCAAATACCTAAAAGTTACAGAATTTAATGGTTTTTTGATGGGTTTATTGACTATAACCAGAATTTTGAAACATTTACTATAATCCAAATTCATTTAAATTAATTCAACATCAATGTGGTGGGATTTAAATATAAAATAAGCATTATTTAATCACCTAAAACCACCCCTTATCAAGTATAAATATCATACCTCACCACCCCATTTATCCTAAAAATAATTTAATCCCATAATATATCTTCCAAAACTTATCTTCTTTATTCTCCCCACATCCAAGTGCTTATGGTCTCAAAAAAATACCAAATCGATGGTCTGTAAGGGTTCCTTCAAGAAGGTGATATCCAAGAGGATATTTTCTCAAACCACCTCTCTTATTTTATTTTATTCTTAATCTTTATCCTCACCTCCATCATCCATAAAGGAATGATAATTAGAAAATCATTAAAATAATTTAATTTTAATTTTATAACTTAATATCTAATTTGTATTTATTTTATTATCTTATCTTGTTCAAAGAAATGAAACTATTATCAAAATTTCGATAGTTAATCGCCACCATGAATAATGATTTTATTCCTTTTCCATTAAAGCCTTCATGTATGGTCATAAAACTATTATTATGTTCAAATAATACTTTAATATTTATATTATAACTTATTTCATGTTCTGGAACTAATATATAGACATAATATTCAGTAAAACAAAACTAGTTCATAATGGTTAGAAAAACCACCAAATTAAACTAAACATTTATCATTAAAATTTTATTAGTTGAATCATCCTCATGTAAAAAATAAAAGTATTAAATGGAACCATTAAAAATTATGTAATTTCATTAATACCATCTCATTTAACTTCTGGATTTTAATTTCCAATTGAAAGAAAATATATAATTATACACAATTGAACTGATCTTGAAACCATGAAACGAACGCACCTGAAGCCATTAAAATAATGAAATATTATTAATAAATGGGTAATAATATGTTATAAAATCATCATATAAGGTATTATAGTTTTTTAATGAGTTAATAATCTTACTTAAACCATTATACATTATGTTAAAGTACACACCAATAAAGGGAAGTGTGAAGTAAGATTTTTCTTGTCTCAATTTTACTTCTATGATATTTAGGCCTTATTCACCACTTATTTCTTGTTTATAGTGTATATAATTCCATTTTATATATCATATCATAAATTAAATTATCTTCATTGTATTAAATGTTTCATTTTATAATAATTAATTTTATATAGTATACGATTCAATTGATTACAAAGTAGTAAGGTATTTCTTAACTCAATTCTCATTCATTGGGATAAACTTATACTTCATTGATTATATCATGCTAATATTTTGTGTGAATTGAATTTTTATTTTATTATCCTTTATTTATAAATATTTTTTGTGTATTTATAGTGGATTTACAAAATCTATTTATTGGATTAAGGTTCACTTTAATTATATGATCTTTTTAAGGAATTTTGTCTCAATTTACATTCTATTGAGAATTATTTGAAATTATACACCAATTCACTTTTATGTGGTGCATATACTATCCATTTGACATGTAATATCATGGTTTTTTAATTACTTGTGTTATTTTAAGTTGAAATTTGATTTATTTCATCCAAGTGGATTTTAATTGAAATTTACCAAATGATAAAAGTTTTTGTACAATATCACTTTCTTTGGTGATTGTTAACTTTCTCTTGAAACAATAACTTTTTTGTAATAATTTTTCATTAGGACTTAAATTTCTCTTAAATATACATATTAATTGTATCATGGATATTATTATTTCCTAATCTATATACCATTTTATATATTGTCTTTACTTTGAAAGTGATTTGATTAACTGGGGAAAAATTTTAAATCCATATCTTTTACTCAATATAGATATTTATTACTGATGAATATTTATTCATAAAATAAATTGATTATTCAATATATAATAAATTATTTAGAAATGAAATAATGGGTGTAGAATAGATATATAAAATCCCCTTGATTAATCGGTAGTATCATGGGATGAATAATGTGGCCAAATTATACGGGTTATTACCCATAAAGATTAAAATTTATTGTGAACGGTCTTGATGCTAAAGTTATTATGTGCCTAGGAAAGTTAAGTAAAATAATTAAGCATTTCATTATGAGTTTAGTTATTCTTATCAATTATATTTTAACTATGATATTATCTATGGATACATATTTTCAAAATTTTATTAATTAAATGGCATGTGTGTTTATTTATTTTACCTTGACTTGTTGATTATGAATTATTGATTCAAGTTAACTTCCACTGTACTTAACCATTAATGAGAATTTTATATCACCCTTATTTTTGTTCTTTAACCCATGTTATGTAGAAGATATATTTGAATGAGTTTTCAAGGATGCATTTTATTAGATTTTTTTATGTATTAGGTTTTCTTTTTTATTCCCAATGTAAAATGGATATCATGTATGTATCTAGTTTAGCCAGAATACTAAACTATTTGTTCCTTTGGGATGAGATTTATTATATTTTATACCAATTTAATAAAATAAGACACTAGATCTAGGTTACTGGGTTTGGGGTATTTATAGTTTGTATCATAGAAATTTTAATAGAAACATTTGGAACTAGATTTAGAAAAAAATATATTAGGGAATATAACCCTATGAATGATAATGGGGATAAGTATAAGTATTGGATATAATCATATATATTTGTTAATGAATATGGATAACCTATTTTAAACCTAAGGATTCATATATTTATAAAATTTTATGATTTATCCATACTATTAATGATTCTTCATGACTATATCACTCGAATTTGCAGTGCTTACACTGTTCTTTTGATTTAGTCAATTGATGGAACCAGAAGGAAATAGGTTAATGATGAATGTGATATAAAATGTGTTGGTGAACAAAAAAATGGGATAATTTCTTGAATGAAGAATATTGTGATTATAATATATGATTAACAACATGAGCCTAAACTAACTCTCGGACTCACCAAAGAACAGAAGGATAGAGTTCATTGAGAACACGGTTGGTGTAAAAAATAGAGTAAAAGATGATTAAATTTCCTATATGTTGATAATGTGAGAATAAAAACATAATATAATTTCATAGGGTAATGGTAATATGTTTTGGGTATAGAAAATTAAGGAAATAAAGCAAGTAATTTTCGAGAAAAAATTTAAAAAAATGGAATAATGGTCTCCCTAATGAACTACCAATTGTTTAATGTTTGAAATGTGTAAAATAAATGAATTATGAAAATAAATATCCTTGGGGGTAAATAATGAATATAATCATAAAGGTTATATAAGTAATGGTTATAATACTGATGATGAAGATACTGCAAAACATAAATGAAAGGAAGGTAGTATTAAGGAATAATATGATGAAGCATAGTTAATAGTTTAACAATGATGTAGAATGATTAAAGTTCCTATGTATTTCGGTTAAAGAATTATTTTATCAATTATTCTCTATTTATATGAATCATGAGATATATAAGGATAGTACCTTAGTACTTATTTAAGGATTTGGAAGCATGTGAGGAATATTATCTATAACCAAGAGAAGTGATTCTTTTACAATTTTATCTTTTGTAAAACACATAATTTATGAAAAATGACCTTAATATTTGTTTTATGTTGAGATAAATATGATATAGATGTGTTTATGGGATAGTATTGGTGACCATGTAAGTGGTCAGTTATTTGATAGTCTATACTGAATTTACTACACATTTAAATTTAAGGAATATTTTCAACAACCTAATATCTTATTTTTTAAAGGATTATTGTTTTCATTAAGGTTTAAAGGTAATCAAGTTATTCATATATTTTATATGTGAAAATAATATAAGCATTATATTCTATTATGAATATAATGTTATGTTGATTTTGGAAATTTAGTGACCTTCCTTCTAGACTTTTGGACTAAGAATTTGGACTGATGTATTTTGGATGAGTCTTAATATTAACTACTTATGGAATGAATTAAGTTGAAATTTGGATATTATTTTTTGATAACATCTATTTACCATGTAGGTTTTATAAAATATTTAAAGGATAAAGTAATGGATTTTGGATCTAATGATTCATTAAAGTGTTTCAAGCATGAAAAATTCATCTTGAATATCCATTTCCTTACATAAGAAGTGAAAATAGATCGAAGCACAACCAAAGGATGATATTATGGTTTTGACATGAAGTAAATCAATTAATTTAATTTTTTAAAGTGATTATCTAGATATTAGAAAAATTCTTCAACTCTAAGAAATTGTATTTTGGAACAAAAAAGTTATCTCTTTACTTTTCTTACTAAGAAATCAATAGTATTCAAACACATCACAATTTTATGGTTTTGTGACAGTTAAATTTCTAATGACTATGTTTTCAATCACTCTACATCAGAACTTGATATTTATATTTCTCTTCTATGCCTATATCTTCACATCCCAATAATGTTATCCTTTTCAAAAACGTATTTTTGTGGTGACCTCAACTTTTCCCTTTCCCTATTATTAAGAGGATGTTTGATTAACCCTATTTATGATGGGTGTTTCCCATAAAATAAATTTCAAGTATCAACCTTTGATTTTTAATGTGAAATGTTAAATTGTGAGTATGAAATATATTTAATTTGGGGAGATTATAACACCCTGATATTTTAAAATCACACAACGTTCAATATATTACAAAACATGAGCTTAAACAAATGATTAAATATTATTTAATTGTAATAGTTATCACCTAGCCATTGGAATTTCAAGAATGAATGAGAATAACCAAATTAGGAAAATATATTTTACACATGTTTATAAAATTAATTCATTTGTTACTAATTAATTAAAAATGAAAACAAAAACCAATTGAACATAAAGGATGTGTTTTTATGTCCACATTGGCATTTTATCTTAATAAATTAAATTAATCATTTTTAATGAAATTTATTTATTAAATTTATATGTTACATATTCATTAAACTATTTTTAAATTCATCGAATAAGTTTTATAAGCTTAATATGAGAATAAGTCCAATTTTATGTGTAAAAAACTATATTTTTTCTAGAAGGAAATTTTTCCACATTTTAATGGGACGACTATTTTAAAAATAAATTTTGAAAATTTTATAAATTTTATTTTTAAAAATAAACTTAATTTTTTAAATTTTAATATTAAAATTATATTATGGTGAATTGTTGGTATTTTTCTAGGAAGATTAATTTTTTATGAATAATGAAAAATAACGAATTTTAATTGAAAACTTCATTTTCATATAATTTATTTACGTAGTTAAATTATATTTTAAATTGGTTTTAACGTCTAATTAGTTCTATTATACATCAATAAATCCAATTTATGTCATTATAATCAATTTCACATTGAAACTGGATATAAAAACATTTCAAACTTTTGAACTTTTAAAATTTAAAGACATGTTTTATCGTTGCATCTGCATGATTAATTTTAAATATAATTTTTTTAATTATTTGAATTGAATTTGGAAAAATAGATTCCATATTTTAAATAATAAGGTACAAATTTTTTATTCAGGTTATTTTTTTGGCATAAAAAGTTACCATGGTAAAAAATAAAGATTTACTGCAGTATAGGTAAAATAATGAAACGGGTTAAAGTTTAAAATGCGAAGGCTTAAAATACCTAAAAGTTACAACATTTAATGGTTTTTTTACCTTTTTATATACCCTAAACATAATTTACAACATTAATTATCATAAAAATTATAGTAAATTAATTCCACCTTAATGTGGTTAGATTTAAATATAAAATAATCATTATTTAATCACTTAAAACCACCCCTCCTCAAGTATAAATACCACCCCTCACTAAACCATTTCTACTCATAAGACTTGAATATCCCAAAATCTCTACCAAAACCACTAATATTCACTCTCCCCACATCCAAGTGCTTTTTTACTCAATAAAATTCCAAATCAAAGGTCCTCAAGGGGTCCTTCAAGGAGGTGATATTTAAGAGGTAATTTTCTCAAAGCACATCTCTTATTTGTTTTTATTCTTCTACTTTCTCCTCACCTTCTTCACCCATTGCGGAATAATAATTACATAATAATTTAAATACCGAAATTTTATGTCTATAATTTAATATCTTGTGTATATCCATTTTATTACCTCCTCTTATTCAAAGAAAATAAACTATTGTTCAAATTATGTTGGTTAATCGCCTCCATGAATAATGATTTTATTCACTTTCCATTACCGCCTTCATGGAAGGTTATAAAACAATTTTAAGGGTTAAATATGATTTTAATAGGTATATTATAACTTATTTCTTGTTCTTTAACTAATATATAGACATAATATTAAATAAAATAAAACTAGTTCGTAGTGGTCATAAAAACTACCAAATTAAACATTTATCTTTAACATTTTTTCAAATGAATCATACTCATGTAAGAAAAAAATTATAAATGGAACCATTTAAGCTAATTTAAGTTCATGAATAAAATTTCATTTCACTTATTTAGTTTTATTACCAATTTTTATGGAAATACATAATTATACACAAATGAACAGATCATGAAACCATGAAATGAATGCACCTGAAACCACAAAAATAATGAAATATTATTAATGAATGGGTCATACAATGTAATAAAATCATAATATAACGTATTATAAATGTGAATATAGTTTTTCAATAAGCTAATAACCTTTTTTAAACCATTATACAGAAGGTTAAAGTATGCACCACTGAAGGGAAGTGTGAGGTAAGGGTTTTCTCATCTCACTTTTACTTCTGTCAGATTTGTACTTTATTCACCACTTATTTCTAGTTTTTGGTGTATATAATTACCTTTGATATATCATATAATGAATATAAATATCTTCATGGAATTAAATTTTTCATTTTATAATTATTAATTTTATGGATCATATGATTCGGCTAATTACAAAGTGGTAAGGGATTTCTTAACTCAATTTTCATTCATTGGGTTAAACTTATAATTCATTGATTATGTCATAATAATATTTTATGTGTAGTTAATTTTTAATTTATTATGTTTTAATTACACTTTTTTATTAATTAATATCAGATTCACATAATCTATTCATTGGATTAATTCTCACTTTAATTATATCATCTTTGTAAGGAATTTTATCTCAATTTAAATTCTATTGAGAATTATTTGTTATTGTGAACCAATTAACTACTATGTGGTGTATATATTATCACTTTGACATGTAATATCATTATTTTTTCATTATTAATTGTATTTTATGTTTTAATTTAAATTATTGCATCCAAGTGGATTTGAATTGAAGATTACCAAGTGATAAAAGTTTTTATACATTATCACTTTGTGATAGTTAATTTTCTCTTGAAACAATCAATTTATTGTAATACTTTTTCATTACAACATAAATTTATTTTAAATATACATATTTCTTATATCATGTATATGATTATTTCTTAATACATATACCATTTTATATATGTTGTTTACTTTGAAATTGATTTGATTAACTGGATAACAAATATTAAATCTGTATCTTTTAATCAATATGGTTATTTGTTTATAATTATTATTAGTACATAAAATCAATAAATAATTTGATATATAATGAATTATTTGTAAATTCATGAATTTTGGGGGACTGTAAATATAAAATCCCCTCAATTCATCGGTAGTCTCATGAGACGAATAATGTGGCCTAATTAAATTGGTTTTTACCCATTAAGATTAAATTGTCTTGTGAAAGGTATTGATGGTAAAGGTATTATGTGACTGAGAAACATGACTTCCAATAATTAATCATTTATTTAAGAATTCAGTTATTCTTATCCATGATATTTTCACTAAAATATTATCCATTGATTCATATTGTGAAAATTTTATTGATTAAATGGCATGTGTGTTCAGTTATTTTAACTTTCCATATTGATTATGAATTATTGATTCAAGTTAGCTTCAACTATACTTAATCCTTACTTAGAATTTCAGATCAACCTTTTTTTTCCTTTCCCCAGATTATAAATAAGATATTTTTGAATTATATTTCAAGGATATGGTTTATTAGATTTTGTTATTGCTTTATGTTTTATTTTATATTACCATTATAAAATGGGAATCATGTATGTATCTAGTTTACCAAGACTATTAAACTATTTCTTCCTTTGGGATGTGATTTATTTTATCTTATGCTAAGGTAATAAAGTAATACACAATCTCAAGGATACTATGGTTAGGTTCTTTACCTAACATTTCAAAGATGAAGAAATTATTGTTCCATGGTGTGATTTTCCTATATTGGATCACTGTATGTGGAAGAAGATCCCATAATTTATTGGTACTACTAATCCTATGGTAGCTGAGAAAATGTATTAAGTTACTTGAGAATATATTTTTGGCATTGGTATTTAATAAATATGAAAATTTTGTACTATAGTATATTATCTCAAGGGAGATACAGATCAATGATTTTCATTGATACAGAATACTAGGGAGGAAGAGGAAATAGAAAACATGGAATGGAAATATTTTAAAGAAACATTCTCTAATACATATTTAATTCATGGGAAACAAAATGAAACTAATATAAAGTTTTGTATCTTAAATTAAAAGGAATAAGAAAGTGTTGTTGGGTACGAGGATGCCTTTATAAGGATAGCTAGGTATGATACAGATTACTTATGCAACACGGAGTACAATATTGACCATTTCATTGAAGGTAATAAGCCAAGTCTCTGAAGGGAAATAGTCTCTCAAACATTTTCATCATATAATGAAATAGTTTTATATTCCATATAAATTGAGAAGGAATTTTATAGATGTAGGTTCCAGGTGAAGCAAAAGCACAGGAGGGACGGTGCCCAAATTTTCTTTTTTCCACTATTGATAATCAATCTAAGGTCTATTTTGATAAAGAACTACATGGCCAATAGAATTTAATCAAAGAACAAGAAATGGATAGAAAATCCTATAGCCAAGAGAGAGTATATAAAAAAATTATTTAAAATTAATTTAATTAAATAATAATTACCTCCAAGGTAATTCTTTATTCATTAATGTATTTGTCCACAAATATACAATGCACTACCATTGCGTTTTAGAAACCTAGTGTATAATTCCTCTAGCAGTGATCCACACGTGTTCCACGTATCTCTAGACATCATCGAAGGAGTCTCTATGATCTAGCATATAAGATCATTTCCCTTGTGATTTCTTCCTTAAATCACCTTGGGATCTGATTCTGGAGCATTCTCCTTGATCTGGTGGAGGATTATCTCTCTCATTCTTGAGAACATTCATAGAGAGGGATAAACTCTCTAATCTTGAGATATTTTATCCAATTCATTATGCACACCTAAATAGGTGTCACTTTGATTTCCCTTATCTAATGAGAGAATAATATAACTGGATATTTATTTCACTAGGGTAATAATAAAATAATTTTCACAAGTGCCTTTAACTATTTCATTAATCTTAGTAAAACAACCATGTTAAATAATAACAATATTATTATTTCTTGACATTCTATTAACTTGTAAATTATAATTAAATATTGTTTAATAAATAATATTCAATATTATTATTTCTCATTGGACCCTTAAACTTGGTCCATTAATCCTCCTTAATATTTATCATGCCTTGGATAATGAATATTTATTTATTAAATAAATATTGTTGTATAAATCTCAGATAAATAAATAAATTTTATATTCACCAAATAGTAAATAAATATTTATTAATTATTCCTCCCACAACTTATTCTCTTGAATAACTAGTGATGGAATAAATGCGATCATGAATAAAAGAATAATTTTTACACCATGAACATGAATAATATTTATTCAACTTCTTAAATAATAAATCATTTAACAGATATTCTGGATACACTTAATGTTTGACCCTCTAGGACTCTTTCTCAGTGGCATTAGGCAGAGCAACCTAAAGTCCAAGGTTAGTATCTAGAAACACGCAAAGGCACTCATAGATAAATAATTTAATTCCTCAATGATATCTCACCTCATACGAATTCTTACCATGTAATGTAATCTCTTTATCACAATATCTCTAATCGAGCAGGTTGCATGTCAGTGACATCAACTTATATTCTTGATAACTCTTTCTTTAACATTCCAGAAATAGAACTTTCCCATTTATCACCATGGCCCTTGATTTTTTAGGCTATACCATTTAAATCAAAGGGATTGAGATATTATCTTCCATAAAATAATAGAAGAGATAAATCATTTCTTTCATTTTTCATTAATGAAATATTACTTGTGACACACCCAGCATATCCTACCTCACCGCAAACATCTGTCATCATGGTTTTCATCAATACATATAAGTGCACAACTCATATTACCCATTAATAATAATCATAGAGCCTAGGGACCAATACACACTTCTATAGATAGAAATGTCCAATGACACATAGAAATGTGGATTTCCTACTAGCGGGTCTTGATCTCATAATATCCTCATGGACATTAACAATGACGTACACCATGAGACGGTGCCTCAAAGTCCTATGAGTATCCACCCCTGATATCCTGTATCCTTTTTGTCCCTTAAAATGATATCATCTGTACATAGAACATATATTCAAGAATAGTGTCATAGCACTTCTGGGTTCTCATCATAGCGGGGAACTATGTAACCTTTTAGTGCGACAGCTACTATTAGAACATTATCACATACAATGTTATGCAGAAGAACAATCATGATGTGATAAGGAATTTATTAATATTCAAAACCATGAGTATAAGTTATCATAAAGTACAAAAGAATTTTGTTCTAGGGAACTAACTTCAACAGACTACCACTTACACTAGATCCAACTGCTAATGACCTTCAGTCTATTAGATCTCACATGATACTCATGCTTCTACTGATATTGGACTTTAATCAAGGGGATCACAACATTCTCTTCTGTGGATACTCTGATCACTGTAACTTCATCCCTTTGATAAAAATACCTAAAGAGGTGTTACTTCCCGAGTATGTTATTTTCCTGTTTATGTGACCTTGGATCTTTTGAAATATCCACCACTGCATTATTATCACAATACAATGTGATAGGGTCTTTAATTCTAGGTACCACATCAAGCTCCTGTAAAAAGTTATGAATCCATAAGACTTCTTTGGCTGCATCAGAAGCTACTATATACTCAGACTCCACTATAGAATCAGTTACAACTGGCTACTATGAACTCTTCCATCTCACAGCTCCTCCATTGAGCCAGAAAATGTATCCTGATTAAATAATCAGATCATTATTATCTATTTTAAAACTAGTATTATCATATCGTCTAATGATAAGATCCTCTACTCATCCATACACTAGGAACATATCCTTAGTTCTTATCAGATACTTAAGGGTGGTCTTAACAGTAGTACAATTTTGTTTTCATTGATCTTCTTGATATCTATCTACCATGCTCAATGCATAGGAAACATCAAATCTAGTACATAACATGGAATACATGATTGATCCTATTGCCAAAGGGTATGGGATCTTACTCATTCTATCTTTCTCTTGTTCTGTCTGGGGACACATTTTATTAGAAAGATGTAAACCATATGAAACTAGAACCAATACCCTTTTGATTATTCCATACTAAATATCTTTATTATCTTCTCAATATATATACTTTCTCTTAGTCCAAGAAGCCTCTTCGATCTATCATGAATGATCTTGATCACTATAATGTAGGATTCTTCACCTAAGTCTTTCATGGAGAAACACTTCTTCAAACAGTCCTTAACAAATTTTAAGACTGGTATGTCATTTACAATAAGTAATATATCATCAAAATATACTACTAGGATAATGAACACATTCCCACTAAACCTTTTGTAAATACACAACTCATATTCATTTTTAATGAAACCAAATTCTTTTATGGATTCATCAAATCGAATGTTCCATGGCCTATATGCTTGATTCAATAAATCAACGGATCTCTGCAACTTGAAAATAATTTTGGCATCATCTTGTGTTTTAAACCCTTATGGTTGTATCATATAGACATATTCCTAAAGATTCCCATTAAGGAATGCAGTTTTGACTTCCATATTTCAATTCTAATATTCATGGTAATCTCCTATGGTAAATATGATTTTTATGGATTTAAAAATGGACACTAGTGAAAAGGTTTCATCATAGTAAATTCCTTGATGTTGTTTAAACCCTAAATCCACTATCCTTTGTTTAAAGGTACTTAATTTACCTTCCATATCCAGTTTCTTCTTGAATACCCATTTACACCCAATAAACTTTACATCAACTAGCGCATCGACTAGAACCCAAACTTGGTTCTGATACATGGAATCCATCTTAGAATTCATAGCTTCTAGCCATCTTTTAGCTTCTATGATTTCTACTTCCTCATTGTGGGAGAGAGGTTCATTATTGTCCAATAATAATGATTCACCATCCTAGGTTACTAGAAAATCATATCTCTCTAGTTCCCTTACATCTCTTGAGCTCCTATGCAGTACTTGTGTTTCAGGAACTACTTCCACGGGGTCCTATGGAACATGTTCATATACCAACTCCTTTATATTTTGAGCATCAACTTCATTGAAGTAAATCTTTCTCCCAGTAACCATTTTGAGGATGTGCTCCCTCTCAAGAAATATGGCTAGTATAGAAAAAATCACTTTCAATTTTGAACGGTTGTAGAGGTAGTATCCCTTTATTTACTTGGTATACCCTTTAAATATTTCCTTCATGCCCTAGGCTGGTAGGTTTTTTCTGGAGAATACCTTAACAAATTCTTCACATCCACATACACATGTATGCGATAAAATGGGTTTATTGACACTCCATAGCTCGAAGGGAATTCAATTTCCCACTTTATTTGGTGCTCAGTTTAATGTGGATGCCATAGTTTGTAATGAATATCCCAAAAAGGATAATAGAAGATCTGCATGAGTCATCGTTGACCTTACCATGTCCAACAAGGTATGGTTCCTCCTTTCACTAACACCATTCTACTATGGTGTAAAAGGTGGAGTGAGTTGAGATAAAATTCCAAACTCACGAAAAAATTCTATGAACTATTGGTTAAGATATTCTCTACCTTGATCTAATCATTACTTATTTATCTTCTTACCAAGCTGATTCTCTACTCCATTCTTAAATTCCTTGAATTTTTCAAAGGACTTGGAATTATACCTCATCAAGTAAATATATCCACATCTACTCAAGTCATCAATATATGTTATGATGTAATAATATCCACCTATAGAATCTACTGAAAATGGTCCACACACATTAGTGTGTACCAATCCTAGAAGATATATGGCCCTTTCACCATGTCCATAAATGGTGGTTTGGTCATTTTCCCTTGTAAATAAGAGTGACATCTATCAAGGGGTTTTATCTTAGAAGAATATAACTAAGCATCTTGATAGAACATCGTCAAACACTTCTCGTTTACATGACCAAGGCAATCATGCCACAACTGGGTGTTATATGAGTCATGTGAAACTGGTTCGTTATCGATTTACACTACATGGTTTTCATAATTTAATACAAACATACTATTATTTAAATGTGTCATACCCTAACATATGTTTTCCTTATAAAAGAGACAAATTTTATTTATGAACTTGAAAATAAACTCATATGTATCTAAACTTGATATATAAATTATGATTTTGGTAACATTAGGTACATAATAACAATCTTGTAAAACAAAAAACATTTATATCGATAATTAAAGGTGCTAGTCACCAATAAAAAGGGCATCCAACCTTGCACTATTAGTAGATCGTAGATCCACCTCTCCTTTAGAAATTTTCTGAAATCCACTTAGTCCTAAATTTGGATACAAATGCAAGATCCACAAGCTATATCTAATACTCAATGAGTAGAAATGGAAAGATTGAACTCAATAACAAATACACCTTTAGCTTCCCCTTACCTATGGGTGTGGATTCTCTTCTAGTGGCCTGACTTGCCACATTCAAAACACACTGCCTCATTTTCCTTACCCTACCTATGGATCTTCTTCTTCTTGGTCAGACAGTGCTTAGGGTCTTTAGAATTTTTATAAGTCCAAGGCCCCTTTTCCTTTTCCTTCCTCTTCCTATTCACCATATGGACTGTGGGTTTTTCACACCCCATGTCTTTATCCACTTGGAGAATCAAGTTCATAAGTTTGGAAAGACTCCTCTCATTATTGATCATATTATAATTATGAATAAAACTAGAGAAGTTTTGGGGAAGTGATGAAAGTATGACAAATGTACGCAACTCATTTGCAAATTGTATCCCTAAGCTTTCCAAATGCTTAATGCAGCCGATAATATTGACTACATGAGGTCCAGCTGGCTCAAATTCTCTAAGATTAGTCATGAAAAAAGCATTGGAGATCTCATAACTCTCTTTTCTCGCCTTCTCTTGATAGAGATCCTGAAGGTGATACATCATGCTATAAGCATCCATTTCCTAATGTTGCTTCAAGAGCTCACTGGATATGGATAATAACATTAAGCACTAAATATTTATAGAATCATTTAGATGTTTCTTGTATAGAGAGATCTCTTCATCACTTTCCTCATTTCCTGGCACAACTAGTAAAGGTTATTCTATAACATACAATTTCATTTCTTGGTGAAGGATGACCCATAGGAACCTTTTCCACTCCTGGAAATCAGTGCCAGTGAGAAGGTTTTCCTTCACAAGTATGGATCACAGTGATATGTTTGGTGTCATTTTTGATGTTTTTTCTACAAATAATATAAGAATAATTTTAGTACTTTATATAATAAAATTTATACAAATAAATAAATATTATATTTATTAGTCTTCCATTATTTTATCAAAACCCAATATCTCACACCATTGGATTCGGAATATCTTTTTGCTTGGATATTCTAGTGACAGGGATCCATATTCCATTCTCATTACCCCAACTTTTTTTGGTCAAGAAACTCAAATGGTTTTAGGAAGTCATTCCAAATGTCAGCTATATTAACTCATAGTTCCTTGATCCATTGAGTAGACTCCCCAATCTTGAAATATTTTTTTTTAGATTTATTCAAACTTTGCCTCTCAGTTATACCAAGTCCTACTTTAGAAGTAAAACCTTGATGTCATCCAAGTTAATTCAACCCAAAAACCTCAAACTATAATTCCCTAATAACTGAAAACACCCAAACTTTGGATGGTCAATCACTTTGAACTATGGTTCGAGTCTAAATGAAGTAATGAAAGGTTATACTGACTTAATATTTTAATGATGGATTTTATCATTTATGCGTAAATTTCCAATTATTATCTTTTCACATTATTTTTATTATTAAGTGGGATTACTTAAGTGATTAACAATGTCTTTAGATAATATTTACACATAAACCTATTTATTTTAGTTCTATATTTTCATGCTTTTTAATTCATTAATTATGTGTTCATGATAAAACATCCATAATGAAATAACCATGAAACTAATAGAATTAAAATAAAGTGTATGATCATGATCTTGTTCTAATGCTTAGTTTATCTAGTAGTTGATAAACTAACTGCTAACCTAGGGGAGAAACAACTTGAACCATTTAATGTTCATGTTTACTGCTTTCCACCTGTACACCTTTGTATCTCCTCAGATTAGTTTCACTATGGCTTCTAACTTGAACTTCCTCCACTATCTTCGGTGCTCCATTAATTATATATGCTTTTACTCACATGTAGGTGAGGGGTAAAAGGGGGTTTACATAAAAGAAACCATAGGCACGCAGGCCCTATATATTAATGAGGAAAGAAGGCACATAGGCCAACAATTTAATTTAATAATAAATTAAAAGGAAACTAATCACAAACAAAGGTCTAGTCTAGCTCATGATCATCCACATTCCTGCAACGAATTAAACATTAGATAACAACTAGGATTAAATTCTTTAATAATTATTATTTTAGAGAAATTTCACTTGAATTGATAAATTATTATCATTAATTAATCAATCATTTTATCTTAAATATTTTTTGAATTTCCTTGAGATTCTCATCCATTATAATTTTAAACAAATTAATAAATTCATTTAAAATTAACTTTTTACATAAATTTTATATTAGAGGTAACCTGTGAATACCTATCCAAAACTGCCCAACATGTATTATAATTTTATAAAATTTATTATTTGTGACATATAGTATGCACATAGATTAGTAACTATAATAAAACTCATACATGATGTGAAGATATTTACTATTACACAGATGTTAATAAAACATTTATATATATATATATATATCAAAGCCTATCACATGGTTTGTCCCATCTTTACAACCATAGACAAGTACATGTCTCAAGTTTTACATAATATAATAAATTTTAAATCTGTAATACTGGTAAAATTACACGGCGTGTAGATTCAATCTACACGGTGTGTATATCCTTTATTGTGTATCTAAAGAACATGCCTAGGAACTCAGCGTGTTAGGCATACTTCGTAAATCATGGAGTACACGGTGTGTACAGTAGGCCACATTCCATATTAACTCCATGTTACATGGTCACTATTCAGGTAGGCTATCTATAGAATATATGGCCCAGTCTTGACCTGAAGGGACTACACTCAATGTCTAGTGGGTCACGCAGCGTGTAGTTCGGCTGACCATGTGCCAGTCTGTCCCAGTCAACATGTGGTGTAAGAATTAACTACACCACGTTTCATTAATGCACATGGGTTGATTAATTATAGAATTAACTCCTGGTGCATTGAACACAAGTACACGGTGTGTAATTATGATTACATAGTGTGTAGTCTTATGTTATCTGGTCATAATCCTTGGCACCTCCGGATGAGATCCTTGATTTTATTTTAATCAAAAAATTAATCATTTCTATTAGATCTATGATAAATGATGGAGGAATAAATAGATCTCTCAATTCATCATTGAATAATGATTAACTTTAATTGAAAAACTAAATTATGAATGCCTAAATCATCAATGAAACTAAATAATTATAAATAATGATGTGTCTGCTCTGATACCACTTGTAGGTTCTGGGCGCAGTAGAAGCATGGAAGGAATGACGCCCAACTTTTCTTTTTTCCATTATTGATAATCAATCTAGGGTCTATTCTAATGAATAATTTTGTGACCAATAGAATTTAATCAAAGAAAAATAAAGGTATAGAAAAACCTAGAACCAAGAGGGAGTATATTAACACATGTTGTTTACAATTAATTTAATTAAATAAGAATTACCTCTAAGGTTATTCTTTCTTTTTTGATGCATCTTTCCACAGATCTAAAGCACACTGCCATTGTGTTTTAGAATCCAAGGGTAGGATTCATCTAGCGGTGATCCACACATGTTTCATGTATCTCCATACATCACCAAAGGAGTCTCTGGGTACTAGCGTGGAAGATACTTGTGCTTGCAATGTCCACCTTTGATAACCTTTATAACTAATTCCAAATCATTATTATTGATCTAGTGTAGGATGATCTCTCTCTCTTAAGAGCGTTCTTAGAGAGGGATGAACTCTCTAGTCTTGGATGCTTTTCTCCAATTTGTTGTGCACACCTAAATAGGTATCCCTTTTCTTTCCCATAGCTAATGAGAGAATAATATAACCGAACATTTATTTTACCAGGGTAATAGTAAAATAATTTTCACAAGTGACTTTAATTATTTCGTTAATCTTGGAGAAACCCCCATGTCAAATAATAATAGCAATATTATTATTTCCTAACATGTGCTTAACTTGTGAGTTATAATTAAATATTACTTAATCAAATAATATTCAATATTATTATTTCTCACTGGACCCTTAAACTTCGTCTACCAATCCTCCTCAATATTTATCATGCCTTGAATAATGACTATTTATTTACTAAATAAATGTCACTACATTATTTTCTGATAAATAAATAAATATTATATTCACCAAATAACAAATAAATATTTATTAATTATTCTGCCCACAATATATTCTATTGAATAACTAGTAATAGAATAAATGAGATCATGCATACATTAATAATTATTAAACCATGATTGGTAATAATATTTATTCAACTTATTAATTAATAAATTATTTTACCAGGATTCCGGATACACTTAGCGTGTGACCCTATAGGCCTCTTTCTCAGTGGTATTTGGCAGAGCAGCCTAAAGTCCTAGGTTAGCATCTAGCAACATTCCAATACACCTATATAGAAATAAGTTAATTCCATAATGACATGTCACCTCATATGAATTCTTACCATATAATATAATCCCTTTATCACAATATCTATAATCAAGAAGGTTGTATGCCAGTGCCATCAACCTATATGCTTGATATCTCTTTCTTTGACTTTCTAGAAATAAAACCTTCCCATTGATCACCATGGCCATGGATTTATTTAGGATATATCATTTCCATCAAAGGTCCTAAGATATTATCTTCCATTAAAGAATATAAGGGATAAATACTTTCTCATATTATTTATTAATGCAATATTTCTCGTGATGCACCCAACATATCCTACCTCACAGCGAACATCTGTCATCATCATTTTCGTCAATGCATATAATTGCACTATTCATAATACTTATTAATAATATTATGAAATTCTAAGGAGCAATACACACATCTGTAGATAGGAAAATCCAATGACATATATAAATGTGGATTTCCTACTGGAGGGTCTTGTTCTCATAATATTCTCATGGACATTACCAAGGGCGTACACAATGAGAATGTGACTCAAATTCCTATGAGTCTCCACCCATGCTAGCCTGTATCATTTGTGTCCCTTCAAATGATATCATCCTTCCATAGAATATATATTCAAGAATATTTTAATAGCACTTCCGGGTTCACATCATAGTGGGGAACTTCTATGACCATTTAGTGTGATAGCTACTCTCGGGACATTATCACATATAATGTTACATTGAAGAACAATGATGATGTGATAAGGAATTTATTAATATTAAAAACCATAAATATAAGTTATCATAAAGTATAAAAGAATTTGGCTCTAAGGAACCAACTCCAATAAAAAATCATATAAGTTTAAGGGGAATCAAAAAAATAAGAGGTTAATTGGGCACCAAGAAAAATAAAATGATTCAAATAAGAAGAAGAGAAAAAAATATTTTTTATATTGTGTAAAATATTGAAATATTCATCCTAGTAAATAATTTTAGGGCATGGGAGTTTGTTATAAGTGTGGAGATAAGGGTCATCTAGATAAATAATTAAAAGTGAAGAAATGTAACACTTATATTCAGTTTTTTAACTTTATGTAAATGTGTCTCTATATAAACAAATTCCCCAACCATCAAGGGATTATTCCAAAGAAGATGAAAAAGGGAGAAGGCAAATATTATGAGATCACTAAAGCTGAGGTAGAATTACCCAAGGATGTGGTGCCTAGTACTTTAATAATATCCTAAAACTTATCCAATTGTTTATTTAATTATGTATCTTCACACTCTTATATCATCCAATTTTTCAATGAAAATTAAATATATCCCAAGAACCTTAAGAATAGATTTCACTATCAAAAACTCCTAGTGGATGTATAACTATAATAAGGATGTTTCAAGAAGTCCCCATTATAACATATAAACATTATTTATTTGAAGGATTTATTTTCATTCCAATGTTTGACTTGAATATAATCCATGGTATGCACTGGATTTCAATATTTGATGGAAAATTTTATTACAAGGAGAAGGAAATTATTATTCATGATGAAGATGTGGAATTTATTATATTTAGAGTAGAGACTTAAAAATCTAATACATGTATTGATCCACTGTAAATATCTCTTATGAATGAGATTCTTAGGGAATAATAGAAAACAAAATATGTGGATGGATAAGATAATAATTTAATTTAGTATGTTCCTACTGTATATAAATACATTGATTCATTTCTTGAGGAATTACCCAGGCATCAACCAGAGTGTGAAGTTCAGTTTTCCATTGATTTAATTCCTGATGTAAGGATAATATCAAAGACTCTCTATATAATGGAAAATATGGAATTAGTGGAGCTAAATAAATAACTAGAGGATTTTTGTGATAGAAGGATTTATTCACCCTAGTGTTTTACTATGGGGAGCCCCTATTCTCTTTATGAAAAAGAAAGATATATACGTGAGGTTTTCCATTTATTATAGGGAAATCAATGAAATTATGATAAAGAAAAATAATCCTCTACCTAATATTTATGACTTATTATATCAACTTCATAGACTTTAATATTTTAAAAATATTGACCTTCATTCTACATATCATCAATTATGAGTAAAGAATACATTTCAAAGAAAAAATTCCAAATAAGTTATGGACACTAAGATTTTATTTTAAGTCCATTTTAATTAACTAATTCAACATGTGTTTTTATAAATATAATGAATATAGTATTCCCTGAATATCTTGATGATATTTTTGTGTTATTTATTGATGATATCTTGGTGTATTCAAAAATCTATTAGGACCATGAGAATCACTTGCATACATTCTTGATACTATTATAAAGAAAAGGTTATATGGGGAATTTATTATGGGTAATTTTTTCTTCAAAAAATTTATTTTCATGGTCATATTGTCTCCAAGAATGGAATGTTAGTTGATCCTTTAAAGGAAAAGTTTGTTAGATAATTCCCTTCACCAATGAACATAACTGAGGTATATAGTTTAATTGGTTTTGTAAGTTACTATCGGTGATTCATTTATAATTTTCCCTGATTGGCTAACACATTAACCGAAAAATATCTGTAAAGGGGTTAAGTTTGTTTAGACAAAGTAATGTGAAGAATTTTTTTAAGAACTGAAGAGGATATTGGTCAATGATCTGATTTTGACTCTACCATCAGGAATTGATCGGTTCGTAATATATAGTGATGCATCAAATAACAGACTTTCTTGTGTCTTATTGAAAAATGGTAAATTTATTTCATATGAATTAAGGCAATTAAAGACTCATGAACATAACTATTCAACCCATGATCTTGAGTTGGAAGATGTAATATTTTCTTTGAAAATATGGATATATTATCTCTATGGTGAAATATGTGAGATATAAATGGATTATAAAATCCTAAAATACATCTTTTAATAGAAAGGGATCAATATCAGACAAAGTTAATGGCTATAGCTACACAATTATTGTTATTACTCAATACATTACAACTCAATGAAAAAATATGGTAGCGAATGCATTGAGTAGGAAAGATAGTGGAGTTTTGACCCAAATGAGAATTGAAAAGGGTTCTTTGTTAATGTATCTAGTAAGAATGGATAACGAAATTATTAGGTAAGAGGAGACATAAATATTTTTTAAATGTTTTAAAAACCATATTTATTTCAAAAGATAAAAATTTATCAATCCGAGGATGATAATTCTCATAAGAAAATTAAAGTTGTGAATGATGTGAAATTACGAGACAACATTTGTGAAGATGGTGTTCTGAAATTTGGGAAGATATTATGTGTTCTATCTATACCTTGGATAAAAATTTAATTTTTGGATAATTATCATAGAATAAATTTCTCTATACACCCTGGTAGAACAATGTTGTATAGGGATTTGAGAAAACATTTTGGGTGGGATAACATGAACCAGGAAATTGAAAATTACATATCTAGATGTTTGGTTTGTCAATAAGTGAAATATATGACACAAAATCCGAGAGGACTCATGAAACCTCTTCCTATTATTATGTGGAAATGGAATAACATTACTATGGACTTTTTCATAGGATTACCAAAGACTCTTAGGAAGAATGATACAATATGGGTTATTATTTATCGCCTAAAAATCTACACATTTCCTCAATGTAAGAGAATATTTTCCTCCTGAGATCATCATGAGGATCTATATTAATGAAATTTTAATACTTCATGGTATACCTATTTTAATTGTTTCTGATCATGATCCTCAATTTTCATCAAAATTATAGAAGATTTTTTAGAAGTCTCTTGAAATTGAGCATCATTTTTTATTACTTCATACCAACCTCAAACTAATGGGTAGTCTAAAAGGGATATTCAAACAATAGAAGAAATTTTAAGGTCCTACTCACTTAACTTTAATTGTATTTTGGATATTTATTTATATTTGGTAGAGTTTTCCTATAACAATAGTTCTCATTTAAGTATTCAAATAGTGATGTACAAAGTATTATATGGAAAGAGAAGTTGTACTCAAACATGTTGCAATGAAATTAGTGAAAGGAAACATTTAAGGCCAGAATTTGTTGAAGAAAAAATAAAAATGGTAAAGACTATTCAAGATTTTATTAATTTAGCTCAACGTAGGTAAAAGAGTTATACCGATAATCAGAGGAAGAATTTGGAATTTCAAGTGTGATATCATGTTTTCTGGAAAGTTCCTTCATGGAAGGGTGTTATAAAATTTGTTAGTAAGAGAAATATGGGACCAAGGTACATAGAACCCTTTGAAATTTTTGGAAAGGAATGGAGTTTTTTATTAGTTATTGGAAATGATGCAATGCCTCTCTAAAGTACTTGATGTGTTCTATATATCATTATTAATGAAGTACATACCAAACCCAGTGCAAGTGCTCACCTTTAATGAAATATAATTGGAACATGGTATATATTAATGTGGATAACCCATTTATATTATTGATACTAGAGATAAAGTATTGAGTAATTGGATAGATCGACTAGTAAATGTACTTTGGAGAAATCATAAAATAAAAGAAGTAATGTGGGAACCAAATGATGTTATGAAGAAGAACTACCCTCATTTTTTAGAAGGTATTATCCATGAAATTTCAAGGAAAAAGTTTTTAGGTGGGAAGAATATAACGCCCCAAGACTTTCTAATTTATTTAACTTTATATTAATTTAATCTTTTTAATATATTGGGATTCGTTAAACATCAGGTTTAAATCTAACGCAGTACTCTATCAAAATATTATTTAAACATAACCATTATAACATAATCATTAAATTAGTAGGTATGAATAAGACTAAATAAATAATGAAAAATATTTTTTTACACAATTTCATTAGTTATCTATTTATTATAAATAAAAATAGTAATAATTTTAATATAAAATAATTTTTTTTGAAAAATTGTATTCATTTCAAAGAAAACTGTTTTGTCACTTCTTGCGCACTTATCATAAAAAAAAATAATTTTTTTTGAAAATATATTTGATAAAATTATTTTAATTTTTTTAAATGATCATTTAAAATTTTTCATGGGGTGAATTTTGGGTATTTTTTTGAAAAGTTCCTTTTTTTATTAATAGTGAAAAATACTGATTTTTATTAAAAACTGCCTTTTTATTTAAATTTTATAAAAATTTAAATTATATCTTAAATTTTTTTAAAAGTTAAATTACATAAATTATATGATTAAAAATATAATTTAGTTAATTTGAATCAATTTTATTTTGAATTTTGATATTATAAACTTCTATACATATGATAATTTTCTCTTTGGAAACCCTCTTTTTCATCATGTCTATGTATAATTATAAATTGGATTTTGATAATTATGTAAATTGAATTAGAAAAAAAGAATCAATATTTGGAATTAGATTAATTTATATTTCATAATAATTTCAACTTAATTTTTACGACAATGAATAGTGAAAATTATAAAAATTAATTACCATGATTATGGTAAAAATATGTTTATCGGGGCTTAAACTAAGAAGATAAGGGTTAAAAATAACCCAAAGCTTATATAAAATCCATTTTATGGACATATTTAGACATTATAATATCTAATATTCTATATTTATCCATTTTGGATCCTTTTTTCATGTTAAAAATATGGGGGCACTTTATTCTTTTCAAAAATTCCAAGTGTGTCCTCCCCCACACTTAAAAAAGGTCACCCCCTCTCCTCGCTTATTCACACTTAAAAGAAATTTTTTGGCAAATAAAAACCCAAATAAATTCCTTAATACAATATAAACATATTATAGCTCTTTTTTATCATAAATCGATTCTAGGAAGGATTTTAGTGTAAACCTAAAAAGGTCATCCAAAGAAGAGATAATGTACATAAACGATCATTTTTATTGTATTTTTCTTCAACCTCCTTAAAATATTATTGAATCATGCTATTATAATAACACCATTATCACCCATATAAATATATTTTTTTAATTTCATAACACATATCCATATCTTCTTTCTTAAAATGGGAAATGAAACCATCGATTGTGTGTACAATGTATTATCACCTTACGAACCGATGTAACTCATTTTCCATCAACACCTATCATGGTTGAATATAATGATGGGTTTAATGAATATATATATAATATTTATGATATAATTATAATTGTTTAATTATAATATTTCATATAACTTCTTTCTTTCCATTCCATTTAAAATATGATAATGTCGCTTGTTTGTACGACGAACTACCACCTTACGAAGTGATGTGATTCATTTTTAAGATACACTTTGCATAAAAGGTAATAAGGATAAATTTAATGAATATATGTGATATATATTTCATGTAAAAAATTATGGAAAATTAATATATAATACACTTCCTTACTATTTCAGTCGTTATGGGAATGATATTGTTCCTCACGCGTATGTATGACCTACTGTCTCCATGAAATGATATGATTCATTTTCCATGACCAACTTTTAATAATGGTTATAATAATATATATAATGAGTAAATATGATATTTATAATATTTTTATAATTCTATAGATGATTTTTTATATTCTATGTACATGAATCGAACTTTTATGACAAAACAAGCATGAGAAAACAAGGCAATTAACACCCGAAATAATGATAATAATGAAATATCATTAATAAATAAGGGTAAAATGATATAATAAGATAAAATATGATATTATTAATATTATTATTGTTATTATATAAATTAATAACATGATTAAAAAATATATAGGATATTAAATCACGTTCAACAAAATTAAAGCGTGATTTAAGGGATTTCGACTCAATTTCTATTTTATTGAGACATATTTGTTAATATGCACCTATAAACTTTTATGTGGGGTTTATACTTACCCTTTTATGTATTTAAAATTAATACCTATTTATTCATAATTATGAATGTTTCATATCAATTTTAATCTTCATGGTATTACTATTTAAAAATTACCAAAGAGGTAAATATTATTGTACAATCTCACTTTCTTTTGTGATTGTCCACTTACTCTTGAGAAAATCACTTTCTAGTAATAATTTCTCATTATAAATTGAATTTATCTTAAATATACATATTTTTTTATGATAGATATTATTATTTACTAAATCATATACCATTTTTACATACGGTGTTTACATTGAAAGTTATTTGATTAACAAATGAAATAGTGATTAATACGTATCATTTTCTCAATATGGATATTTTATGATAAGGCATATTTATTTATGAATTAAATTTATTATTAGATATATTATTAATAATTTTTTCATGAATTTATATGTGGGGTCTGGTTATATATAGTTCCTCGATGCATTAATAGGTCTCATGCGACAAATCAGTTGTCCAAATCAGATGAATTTTTACCTGTAATTTTAAAATACCTTATGAAAGGTCCTGAAAGTAGAGGTATCATGATACCTTATATAATGAAATCCGATATTTAATAATTTACTTAATTTATAATTTGGTTATGGTTATTATCCATGATATTTTGACATTGATATTATCTCTGGATACATTTCATTCTCAGTTTATTGATTAAATGGAATGTGTTTTCAATTATTTACCTTTCAATATTGATTATGACTTATTTAATCATGATATTTAAGTTAATGATTAAATGGAATGTGTGTTAAATAATTTACTTTTCCATATTATTCTTTATTGATTCATGATAGCTTCCATTGTATGTGACCCTTACTAAGCATTTGAGATCACCCTTATTTTGTTTCCTTTCCCTATGATAAGAATAATATTTCTTTAAATGAGTTTAATAATGATAAATGTTTTATATTACCATGTTTTATTTTTATTCCCAATGTAAAATGAGTATCATTTATGTATCTGGTTCATCAATGCTACTAAACTATTCAGTCCTTTATGATGTGATCACTTTTATTTAATGCTAATGTAATAAAGTAAAAAATGGATCCAGAATACTAGAGCCAGGGTCATTAAAACCCCAATGAAGATTGGTCAAGAACTTTAAACTATGGTTTAATTCCTACCAAATTAGTGCAAGTATATACCTACATAATATATATAATTTTAATATTTTAATATTTATACATAAATTTCAGATTTTATCTTTATTACGTTCTTTTTAATATTAAGTGGAATTACTTAAGTGATTAACCACATCTTAGATAAATTTTACACATAATCTAATTTTTATTTTAGTTTTATCTTGTATAATTATTAATTAATTAATTCCTACACTCATGATAAAACATCCATAATGAAATTAACCATGAAACTTGATAGAAATAAAATAATGAGAGTGGTATGATTGTGATCCTTTCAAAGTGGTTAGCTTATCTAGAAAATTATAAAATAATCATTGACCTAGGGGGAAACACCTTGAATAATGACTTGGTTTGTGTTATAGACTTCCATATGTCCTACAATTTATCACTTGGGTTTGTTTCACCTCATCCCTAAACTTGAACCACCTCCACTCACCTGTGAGCCCCACCCATTACATAATCTTTTACTCACATGCAGGTGAGGGGAAACAAAGTATTTTTGTATGGGGGTTTATATAAAAGGAAACCATTAGGATGTTTGCCCTTACATAATGAGATGAGAGACAAAACATAGGATATAAATTTAATTTAATAGTAATTTTAAAGGAAACCAATCACATAAAATGGTTTGGTTTATTCACATTATCAACTATATACATATAATGAATTACACATTTAATAAAATGAATTTCAATTCAAATCATCCTTATTTAGGATAAATCATGCTTGAATAAATTAATTATCTTCTTTAATAAATAAATTATTTTATCATAAATATCACCCAAAATTTCTTGATATTCTCATCCTTCACAATTTTAAAAAAATTAAAAAACATTATTTAAAATTGACTATGTAAAAAATACGTACCTTGGAGGAAACACAATGAGAACCTATCCAAACAACCTAGTGTGTATTATATTTGTATATTATTTACTGATGTGACATATAGAATAAACATATTATCATATAATTTCATGGTTTATACTATCAAATAATATACACACTAACACACTTAATTTATGTAGCATGTTAGGTTTTAATGTGCATAGATTAATCATTGTATTATGACTTATACACAAGAAGTAGTTCAGAATATTGCATAGAAATTAATTAGTTATTTAATATATATATATATATATATGTATATATAACTCATCACATGTAATGTACAAGTCACATAAATGACACACACGACACATGTTGATAAGGTTTAAGTGGTATAATAAATTAATTTTATATTATATGTAATCAGGTAATATACACAGTGTGTAATATTCAGTTACACATTGTATATAGTTCTTTGTCATTTATCTATGGAACATGCCTAGGTACTGGGCATGTCTTCCTATTGAAGAAATTAATGGATTATATGGTGTTTACCTAGGATAAACATTATATGTTCTCTCGATTATATAGTTACCATTCACATGTTCCATGAAAATGAACATAGATCTTCATTAACTAATGGATTACACGTCATGTATGCAAGTTACATGTTGTGA
The DNA here is from genome assembly GCA_963277665.1 of Viscum album. NCBI lineage: Eukaryota > Viridiplantae > Streptophyta > Magnoliopsida > Santalales > Viscaceae > Viscum > Viscum album. Next base: position 858,954,129 of record OY728123.1, on the reverse strand, counting down.
AGTCCTCTTAACTGTGCACCATGATGGAAAAATTAACATGTGGTGTCTATTAATTAAACATTTTATGAAATAAATGAATGAAACTCGAAATTAATTCATGAGATATCATGGTGTATTGAACATAGTTACGCAGCATGTGCCTATAGTCTATAGGCTTTGTATTCTTGTACTATCTGATCATAATCCTTGACACCTCTATATGATTTATTCAAATGTTATTCATTAATAAGTAATCTATTTTTTATTATATTTTTTATAACTAATAACAATAAGGGAATATCTCAAGATTCTGATTAAAATAATGATTAAACATTAATTTAAAACTAATGATAAATTTATAATTCATTCAATGTCCTTTAAATAATTATAAATTATTATGCAACACCTTGAAAACCACTTATTGATTCTAGCATAGTAGAAGCACTAGAAGGGGAATTCCCAAATCAATTTTTTGTTGTAATCGATGATTAATCTAAGATATAAATGATGAATAATATCATGACCAATGAGATTGAATCAAACATTAATTGATATCATAATTCTGAAATGAAACATATGACCATCACATGTTGATTTATAATTAATTTAAATAGTTAAATAGTTACCTTCAAATGAATTGTTTCTTAGTTGATGAATCTGAAAATTTCTCTATGTCATATCATTGTTGTGTTTCAAGAATCAAGTTTTGATTCCTTCCAGTAGTGATCTACATGTGCATCGAGAACCTCTAAGCGATGTCATAGGAATATCTGAGTGCCAGCATGGAAGATCCTAATGCTTGAATTGTTCATCTATGATCTCTATGAGAATCGCTTGAAATTAGGATTCTCATTCATATATCTATAATTGAGTTTAATGGTGGAGGAGGATGTATCTTTCTTCTATATATAGTTCTTAGAGAGGATCTCTCTAGGGATTTATATGATTCTCCAGATTCATTGGACATAATCAAAAAACAATGGCAATTCATAAGGTTGTAAATAGTATGATTGTATTTATATGGTATTACGGTTAAAAAATAATAATTTAACATGTTCCATTATTATTCTCTAAATCCCATTGGAAACCCATTTATACATTAATATTATTACTATTTCTTTACATGTGAAAAATCAATGATGAAATTAAATATTATTTCTTTAATAAATTGTTTAAAATTTATTCAAATAATATTTAATATATATTATTTCTCAATAGCCCTTTAATCTCAATCCGCTATTACTCCATAATATTTATTATTCCATAAATAATAGATATTTATTTTATAAATAAATATCATTTATTTTTTTATAATAAATGAATAAATATTATATTCACTAAATAGAAAATAAATATTTATTAAATATTATGCTCACAAATATTATGTCGAATAAGTAGTGAATAAATATTTGTGATTAAGAAAAAATGAATAATTTTTAAACAATGTATTGTAATACTACTTATTCAACATGTTAAATAATAAATTATATTTAATATTTAATTGAGGTTCTATATACACTTAATGTGTGACCCTTTAGGCCTCTTTCTCAGTGGTATTTGAAAAAGCCACCCAAAGTCCAAGTTTAATGTCTAAAAACATTCCAAGGAACCCATGGAGAAATAATTTAATGTCATAATTACATAAAACATCATAGATATGGTTACTATGTAATATAATATATTTATCATGGTATCTCAAATCAAGAAGTTTATATTTGTGTCATTAACCAATATGCTCGATGTTTCTTTCTTTAACATTCTAAAAATGAATATGTCCACAAAACACCATGTCCATGGATTTATTTAGGATGCCTCATTCCCATAAAATTTCTCAAGATATAAACTTTAATTATAGAATATATGGGATAAATCATTTCTCACATTATTCATTAATCCAATATTACTCATGACACACCCAATGTATCCTACTTCATCATGAACATATGTTGTCATGGTTTTCATCAATACATAAAAGTAAACAACTAATAATATCCATTAATAATATTATTAAATTATAAAGACCAATACACACATCCATAGATTGTAACATCCAATAACACATATAAATATGTATTTCTTACCAGTAGGTTGTGTTCTCATAATCTCATGCACTAGAAATTACTAAGGGTGTACACCATGAGAAATTAACTCAAATTCATATAAATCTCCACCCCTGGTATGATATATCATTTTTGTCCTATAAATTTATATCATCCTGACATATAACATATATTTAAGAATACTATCATGGAAATTCTGGGTTCTCATCATAGCGAGGAACTATTATGGGATTTCAATATGACATTTACTCTTAGGATATTATCACATACTATGTCACGTAGAAGAACAATAATGATGTGATAGGAAGTTTAATAATATTCAAAATAATGAATACATGTTATAATAATGTACATAGAAGTTGGTTTAGGGAACCAAGTCCAACAATACCTTCAACATATTTAAGTTTATTGATTAAAAAATTTTGGTTTCCATTTGGATAAGAAATTATACATTTATCTCATATTATTATCATTACCATATAGTTTTTCTATTTTCATAAAGAATTATTGGATGAATAGTATGGATAAAATTCTCTAGAATATTATGAATATTCATTGATAAACAGATAAGGTTTATTGGGAATATGGTTCCTTATCCCATTTGATGAGTGAAGAAAAGTATAAAGTTGAAAATCCCATGATCGATTCAAAGTAAAAGATTACTTTACAACATTATTCAAAGATACAAATGATTCAAAGTGGGAGTAATAAATAGGTGGTTATTTTCTTATCATGTGGAATAAAGTTCACTAGAAGAAGAACTACAATAAATTGAAGAATAAGTAATCAGAATCTGATATGTCAGGTATATTCATCTCGAAACATAATACTTTTGTCATACTTATTAGGTATTAAATACAATTTAATTTACACATATATGTATTCACATATAGGTATCAATATATTATATAAATATTATAGGAAGAAATTTTATTTCTATAGTAATATGAAGAAGGGTGGTTTCTAAATATATAAAGAGATGTGCATGCCTATAGGATTGCCTAGTTTATTGATTCCAGTTAAACTATTTTCTGTGTTGATTATTACCAAAACATTTATCTCAATGTTTATTTTATCATAATGAGAAAATATTTTATGATTAAAATGAATTTTTATATATTATTTCATAATTATATAATATTTTAGTAATTCTTGAGTTGCTTGTATTGAAAATGGAAGTAAATGATGAATATAAAATATAAGACTCATACCCAGATATGGAAAGATAATAATTTTTCAAGTAAAACTAAAAATATTTGGAGATTTTATGCCTTAAAGAGTGTTTATTTTCTTATGATGTATAAAACTATGTATATTGAGAAACTTAATTTTAATTTTTTAGAAAAAAACCTTTTAGAAAAAAAGTTATTCCACAAATCTTCTAGTGTTAGTTCAAAAAGGTCATGTATATTATTTTAATGAAAATCTAGAGGTATATTCATATACATTATGATATTCCTTTAAGTGATTTTGTAATTCTTAATGGAGTAATAGATGTAATTATTACATGACATAGAATCCTTTGGGTAGGTTTTTTAGAGAATATCTTACCCAAATACAAATCGATCACTTATATAAAGATTAACAGTATTATTAAACTTATATTTCCTTATACACATAAAAGTGGTAATGGTAGTAATAGGGGATTGATGATGAGTGTTATATATATATATATATTATATGTCTTCTATGATTTTATCCAAAGTATGTTCTACAAATACCAACGCAATATCTAACCATATGCCAACTTTTTTACTAATAGATATTATATAAATTATTATATGATGGGAATAAATTAGGTCATATATTTTTATGTTTGATAAGAACCATTTTTTTAATCTATCGTTATCTATAATTTAACATCAAGGAAAACACTAAGCTTGTCCTAGTTAGTTATCCTATAAAAAGAGGATATGATTATTATTAAGATAAAAAATTATTAGCCAGTATTGACTATATTTCAATTAGATAAAATCACATATATTTTGAAATGGTGGGATTATGATATACTTCAATGAATTATATGGTCTAGATATATATAAGTTATCAAAGGAAAATAAACTCCATTGGGAATATTGGGAGAATTTTTTCTAGAGATACATTCTATATATGATGTTAAAACAAAATGGTTGGTTTTATATTCATCAAGATGTTTGATATATTATTCATTAATAATAATTACTTATCTATAGAATTAGTAAATGGAAATAGATTAAGATTGACTGTAACACACCAAGATTTTACTATATCATTTTTCCTTTAATTAAACATGGTGTCGATGGCCTACTTCACATTAAAAATAAAACTAAAATGAAATTGAGATAATTTAAAATAAAATTGAGAAATTTTATCATTATAATATAGTGATAAAAATAACAAATATAATAGTAACTATATTATGAAATTTACGAAGAAAAATGGAATAAATGGAATCGGGTAGCGAAAGTCTCCCTTATGAAGCTCATTTTTTCCAAGAGTAGAAAAGATTTAGCTTCACTGGAGTTTTCTCTAGACCACCACAAGCCAAAATTGAACAGTTACAGTATGAATAAAATAATATTTGAGAGAAATTCAAGCTCATTCAAATTGTGATGAGATCTATTCTACTGAAATCACCACCCTCAACTACTACCAGAGTGTGTCTTATGCTTATATATGACATGAATATCATAAGGTTCTATATAAATAGAAATTATGATAATATAATATTTTAATTATAAATTTAATAAGCTACTTATCACATGTACATAACACTTTTTTAATTTTGACATTTAGAAAAATTATATTTTTTTATAAAAATTGTTTTATTTTTACTTTTATTCAAAATTTAAAATTATAAATTTTAGATATTAAATTTTATGTAATGAAAAATATTCAAAAATTAATCATTTCAATATTATCTTATGGTGTATTTTTGGGATTTTTCTAAAATAATTGATTTTTTATGAATATTAAAAAATATACTTTTGCCAAAATGTTGACTTTTACTACTTTATCACTATATAAGAAAGTCCTAGATTTTTAATTAATAAAATATATACTTAAGGAATAAATTTATTCTTTTAAAATATATTTATTTAAATTTATAAAACCTATATTTAACCTTATAATATAAAATTTATATTTTAATTCTAATAAATAATGTTTTGGATCTTTTATGTTAATAGATTATTTTAAGGGTAAAATTTGATTTTAGATTAATTCGAAATTTACATGACTTTATTTTTTTATAATAAACTAATTTATATCAAAAAAAATTGATAATTTTTATAACTATGGATTCACATAAGTTTTAAACATGAAGACACACTTTTCCTAAAAACTAATTTTATGCATTATAGGCGTTTACTTAAAAATTAATGTTTTACATCATTAGAATTTTTACTTGATAAAATTATTTGAAATTTTTAAATAGGAAGGTTAAAATTTGTCAAAATTGTAAATTTTAATTGTGGTTATTAAAATTGATTACTATAGTTGAAAATTAATTACCCTAATAAAAGTAAAAATATTTAAAATTGATTTTCTAAGATAAAATGATCCAAAAGATGTTAAAATCATGTTTTAAAATGGATTTTTGATGTTTTTCTCAACCAAATACCACCTCCCCACCTATGTTTTCCCATTTTTTAGCCTTTTACCCTTGAATAGTAACATTAAATTATTGAAAATATAAAGGGTGATTCCAAAATTCCCCTCCTCTTCACTTATAAAATGGAACACTTCCACCAATTCATGTTACACATTTACCCTAAAATTTCATCCCAAAACTCCACCATATGTTTCCAGGTAGAACACTATAAGATTTAATTAATCTTACATTCACCATTATTCACCTTAAGGCCTCTATTTCCATGGAGGTTTCTAAGATAAAACTCAAGCTCTCGACATAAGTATTAACTTCCTCTCAATATTTTCTTCTTAATATTCCTCTTTAAAACCTTTTCTAACCACATTAATATAATTACATAATTGTTATAAATATAAAAATATTTTATTATATTAATGTAAATAACAATATTTTTTCATTTCCATATACCAAGAAAAAAATAACATTGATCGTGTGTGTGTGTGTGTGTCTAGACTACTATATCCATGAATTGATATCTTCTTTTTTTCATCACTATACATCAAGGATAGTTTTAATTGTTGTAATGATGAAAGATATTAAATATATAATTTAATTGTGATTATTGAAAATAAATTCATTATCTACCACTATCCCCTCTTATTCTTTGAGATATGATAATGTTAACCGTGTGTACATGAGTACTACCGCCGCCACGAAGTCGCGTTTTTCATTTTTCATCTAGTATATTCTAATTTATAAAAATATCTTAAAATTAAATACCAAACCTTAATGATTCCTATAAAATATCATTATAATTCAATAATAATGATATTATAACCAAATTACCCCATAATAATTTTTATCTATTAAATTATGGTATGTTCATGTTGGGTTGGTTTAACCACCTACTAGTATAATGCTATAAATTATATCATAGATGACTATGGTAAAATATATAATGATAATATACGATATAAATATCTAAATAATAATTTAATTTTGATTCATTAATGACAAACTTTGATTCTATAAACAAGAAGTGACATAGCTTCTACAAAACCAATACTAAACAAACAATCGAAGCTAATACCGTATGATGATGAAAATAAAAAAATACCAACTAATACATTTATAAAAAAAAATTATTATAAAACATGTTTATACAATTTTATTGTAATTGTTAAGGTTATTAAATGTGTGATTAAGTTAGTTATTTTGATTATACAAGATATTCAATTGCTTTCATGAAATTCAAGAATTAAGGTATAGGGAATTCATGTCTCAAACCATTTACTTGGGTCATAATCACTCATCTTGGATTATAATCCTTCCATATTGATTTATTAAAAATTATGATAATTTTATGCCATATTTACACCTTACTTTTAGGGAAATCATGTTTCACAGTATTTTATTATTTCTTTAAGAAACTGTTGTTTAGTAAAAATATAATTTTTTTAAGAATAAATCCCACCTTGTTAAATGGATTTTTCTTCAATATCCATGTTTTTAATCCCCACTAACATTATCACTACTATATTAGAAACCTAAATTTATTTTATCTAGTTTTATATTCATATTTACCTTTATTAATTCTAAAATAAAGGTTCCGTTATCATTTTAATGTTGTGGGTTTTTAATAACATCATTTTAAAAGGATTAAAAGACTCTTCCATTTCAATATCTTATATACTTCCATTATAATTCAAATTTTTGAAATATTATTTTATTATTTTCATGGTTTATTTATCTGAAATATGTTTTTTATTTAATTTTTTAATATTTTTTCACTTCATCTTCAAAAAAAGAGGTTTTCATAAAGTGACTCAAAAATCTTATCTTTTTAACATGACATTAATAAATACTTTATAAGAAAAAAAATTGATGTCTCTTCCATTTTAAATGGATTGATCTTGAAAGGATTAATGGTTTATAACCCTATATGTACTCTTTTTAAATATTTCTTTTGGGTAATCCTATTTTTTGAATCAAATGATCGTGTTTTTTATGTAATACCATTTAGAAAGGTTATAAAATAAATTTTATTCCCATATGTTATTTATGATAAGATTAATGATTTTACTTTAAGTGAAACTCATACGTATGGATGATGATGGGTGGGGTCCTATATCTCCTTACATTGAATTAGATGGGTTTGTATATCTCATGAGATAATTATGGTAATATACTATGGAATGATCACTCCATTATTGAAATTAGGTAGGGATGTATAATATATTATTAGAATAAGTAGTGATATTTGATCTAATATGGGAATTAGGTGGTGATATATTCTTCATTATGGGAATCAGGTAGTGATTTCTTATCCATTATGGGAATCAGATAATGATGTATACTTCAATATGTTATAGGATTTGAATGGAAATTATTGATCCACTGTGTTATTTTTATATATCCCCATGTTTGTACCATTTTCTATTTTCCTAAAATATGAATTATTTCCATGATATACCCAACATTTATGATATATCATATTTTAATGATATTTTTCATTATTAAGTTATGATTTTAATGATTTTTTATTACTATTATATGCTTCAAATCCATGTTTTGATAAACTTTATTTAGTCTTATGTTCCTATGACATAATCCTTAATGATCAATAAATTTTAAGGATTATAATTGTAAGAACCCAAGTTCTTAGACCGGATAAAATACAATTTTTTTTAAAATTTTCATTTATTGGTGGGTCAGTTTTAAAACCGCACGTCGGAATGAGGTTCTGAGTGCACGAACCGGTTCAAGCGGTGACATCGGGCTGCGCATGGGCGGTTAGACCATGCGGGTCAAGTCGCGTAGTTGACTGATTGTCAAAATGTGTTATCTAATTAATTTGAATTAATGGATGTTTTAATAATAATAATACTGAGATATTATTATTATTAAATGTTGTAAAAACTCATTTAATAAAATGATGGTCAGACGAGATTAAATGTGGATGTTTTAATAATAACAATTTTGGAAGATTATTATTTTTAAATATTACGCAGATGTGTTTATTTAAGTGGCAGTCAAATGCCATTAAATGTGACGTTAGATTTTGACCAAAAAGTGTCAAATTAAAATCACAGTTACCGAATTTTAATTGACATTGAATTTTAATTAAAGGGAGCATTATTTTTAACGCATTATCTTAATTGTGGTGACTTTTCAATGAAGCGTTTAATTAAATGAAGAGTGTTTAATTAAAATGGGAATTTATAATTAATATAATCATTATTATTATTATAAATAATAATAATAGAGGGTAATCAAATGTGGAGATTTGAATTGATAAAATTCTAATGGTAATGCTAATAATAGGCATTTTACTCTTATTATTATTACTATAGTTAATTACTCTATAATTATTAACACTTAATGGGTTTGGGGTATTTATTATTATTTTTGACTAATAAATACATAATTATTTGGGTAGAGAAATAAAGGGAATAAAATCCCTTCCTCTCCCAATAAAACGAATGAGGCCCTTTCTTCAAACCCTTTGCGCAACGCAGCAGCTCTGGACCTCTCCTCCCTGGGCGCGACCAGCTCTCCTTCGGCCCTCCACATGAGGTGTGGCCTCCCGCAAGCAAACAGCTGCTTCGGACTTTTGCGAGGCTACAACCCTTGGTGCTCTACCTACAGCGCATCAACACCCACGACCTCCCTTGCGTGATTCCTGTTGCAGCGTGCAACCCCTATCCCAGACCTCCGTGTGAGGCACAACCTTCCTCAGGTGAGCAGTGTGCGGCCTCCTCCGAGCAGTCATGCAGCGCGACACCCCCGGTCTACTCTCCTTGCTAGCGCATGACCAGGATTGACCGGAACAGCCCATGAAACGGCCCTGCAGCGTGACCCGGAGAACCACTCACATGGGTACGGTGTGGCCAACAACCAGGCGTGTGATGCAGCGGTTGTCCTCCTCCGTGATTCTCCCCTAGCGCGACACCCCTGCTCATCCTCCTGGTGCAGCACGTAACCATCCCGGATAGTGGCTTTGCGGCGCGACCCCAATCTTGCGGGTCCTTCTTGTGCAGCATTTTCTCCGACGTCGTTCTTCATTTGGGTCCAATCCGAGGAGCATCACAGGACATGCTGGACCACGCTCCGACACCTGCGGGTGAGAGAAATTATGTTTTATCGTCGTTTGGGTTATATATACGCATCAATTTTATGTGTATAGGTATATATATATATACGCACATCAAAGTCATGCACGTGTGACTGCATGACCCATAAAGCAAGGCGTGTTAACCTGGGTCCACTCCGAGGGAAAACCGAAAGCCAACATCCAAGTATATTGTCCTTCTCACCTCGAGGTATGTGGTTTGTTCCTTTATGTAGGAATTCTTTGAATATTTTATGCAATTCCACCAATTCCCTTGAACGGGTTATTGCGTATTTCCTATTTTTCTGTTGTTGTTTTCCTTCTTTGCTTGATTGCTTGAGTAGAGGTAATTGCTTGTGAATAGGGTAGTTTTTACTGTACTCTGGATGGTTTTCCATGCTTGTTTGCTTGTTTGGTGTGTTTCCAATTTCCATGCCTAGTTGTAGAATAGTGTAACTATTGTACTGATATGTTATTGTGCCTTAGAATGATATCCAATTAGTTCTTGAGGTTTACTTCGGCCGATACACGTGTTATGCATGTTTGTTTTACACGGGGTTGTGAGAACCTAGTGTAGTGGACCATGGGGAGAATGAACATAAGGGCTTCTCCAGGGTGTCCTTAATTTACAATGTGAGACCACAGGGGGAATTGACATTGATTGATTCCTCAGAGAGTTTGTAGATCCTCAACGTGGGCCACAGGGGTAATTGACGTTGAGTGCTTCCCCAGAGAGCCTTTAGTACGACATGAGACTATAGGGGGAATTGATAGTGAGTGCTTCCTCAAAGAGTCTATTCTTTAGCTTAACCAGAGGGGTGAGACTGTGTGTGCCTCCCAGAGGGTTTCTAGTACTTTTAGGTTGAACCTTAGGGGTTAGACTGTGAGAACTACCCAGAGGTTACCTTTTTGTTCTACTTTCTTGAGTGGTTGTTTCTTGTTTGTAGACTACATCCAGGAAACTGTGGATTGTTACTATTGTGTATTATCTTTTTTACTGCTTCCTATTTACTACTTGATGTTTAATTCTTATATTCCTTTACCTGCCATGTATTCACTGACTGTTAGGCATAGATCTTTAGGTGGTTGCCTATTGGGACCTTGTCTCACACCCTATTTGGGCCATGCTTTTGGGCCCAAACAGATTATATTGTTGCAGGTATAGATAAGGTCAAGTTCCCTTTTACATCAGGTACCTGACTTGCTGAGGTGCTGGGGAGCATGGGACCAAGATATGGCTTGTGATATTGAGGAGACTTCCAGCTGCTTTGTTTTTCCTTTTCATTGTATTGTATTTCTTCCAGCATGTTCTTTGGTTTGGCTGTTTTATTAAACTTATAACATTCCATGCATCATATCTTCAGTTCAAGTTATTTATTAATTTATAAATTCTTCTTCTGTTATATATTGTTTCCTTCCTTTTATTTTCATAACCTGTGAGGGAATAGTTCCCCCAACTACCTTACCCAATCCCCTCGCTGCTAGTCGGCAGCCTCTAGCATTCGGGGGAATGTGCTTGAGGTCATGTGGTGAACCGGGTACAGGGCACCATGTGTGGCTCCAGATTCGGGTCATTACAAAGTGGTATCGGAGGAGGGTTGTTCTTTCTTTTCCTTTTGTCTTACTGTTTCGGGGTTGGTAGACATGAGACTAGGAATGTGTCAGTGCTTGGGTTAATAGTTGTGCTTGGGACTGATCACCCCATGTACGGGAAATAACCAAGTGACCCGGGTTGGGATTGATATTCATACTGGTTGTTGTTACAGTTGATATGATTTCACCTTGGGTGAATTTTGTACTTTTCACTGCTTCTTGATTATGAAAAGTTTTAAGAAAATTTTCCTTGTCCTATTTTGATAAGAAAAATTGCATTACATGCATCATATTAGGCACTTAGAGATTCATATGCATGCATATGTGCCATGCCATGTAGTTTCATTAGTAAATTGCCTTCTAATATTGATTGTGTTCCTTGAATATGTGGAATTTCTTGCATTAATTTAGTATGTCTTGATTAGATAGCATGTTTCGGTGATAAAATTAGCATGCTTGTGTGATAAAATTCCATGATGCCTATCTTGTTATATTCCATGCTTTTATGTTATAACATGTTTTGGTGATTTAAACATGTTGTGTTGTGATAGTTATTTGTAGTGACATTATAGCTTACCTATAAATGATAGGTTGTTATGGATAAATGTTATTGGTTTCGAATACGATGGAACCAATGTTTTTTAGTTTTAAGGTGTATGGGTGCCTTATAACTGGGAAAAAGGGTAACCCGTGTATTCGAACTTATGATAAAAGTTTCTAAAGTAAATCATAAAGTGAATTTATCTTGAATGGGAGCCAAATGTCAGTGGTAAGGTGTATGAGTTCCTTATCGATTGTTATGTGGCCACCCATGTGACTAAGGATTTTATAACTATGTGTGTTTTAAAATGTCTATAACTATAAAACTGCTGATTTTTAATTGAAAGGAACTATATTAGGGTTTCTTTTTTGAAGAACCTGGATTAAATGAATAGGACCCTCTGAGGCAGCCTTTTTAGTAAAAGGAATTTAGATTCTAAATTTCCTGCTAATGTTTGAATAACATTGAATGATTAAATTTTAAGAGGAAGTTTATTCCAACTTTCCTGTTTTTCCATGGGTGTTGATTGAAAACCAAGTGAACTTTTTGTGAACAATACTTGTGTGTTTTTAAAATTATTTCAAATGTTTAAGGGTTGAAATAAATTAAAATTAAATGGTTAAAATGAAAATGGCTCTTGAGCCTAGTATTTAAATTGCTTTGCGTGACCAAGAGATAAAGTCAACGCATGGGCATCATAAGGGGATAGCCCATGGTAGATAGCACCCTTAGAGCCTGATATGCCATGTTTTTGTTGTGAACTTTTAAGGTCGGTGCCTTTCGTGACGTTGTTCCTAGTATGACTTTTTCAGTTTAGAAATACATCCTCGTTCAGATGGGTGGTCGTTGACCCCTTTGCTTCTTATTAAAGGGATGACTTGCTATGACGTTATCCGGGACAATCGTCGTGTGACGTGACATGACCCTGATTTAAACCTTCTTGTGCTGTTGAGTACGATTTCGGGTTTCCTCTGTGGTAGAGTGACATGTGCATTAAGGAATAAGTTGCATCCCTCTGCTCGGGAGAACTTTTGACTCGGGTATTTTGACATTCCGACCGGTTTAATTATCATCTTCTATGTAAGATGTTCACGTAGTGATTGAGGTTCTTGGAACATCACACATGGGTTAAGATATTCTCATATAGCATGATGGTTAGTGGCTGATCTCTTTTTGCGAAGACATGGATGATCTTAAGGTGTGTAGTGTCGCTTTTGTTTCCATAAACGGGTCGATCCTTACTTGGTATCATTACTGATCTTCTTAATGATCTTGGTTTCCTCTTAGTGCGCTCTCTCTAATGCGACAAGAATGCCCCCCATCTTGAACTCATGCTAGAGGCACTAGGATAGCGTCGGTTATACGCCACACAAAGTTTTAAAGCTACAGGCTTGTCTTGCGATCTCCTTCGTAGTTGTTCACGGGATGTCTGATTTCCTTAATATTTGACCTTATTCATGCTAAGGCACGGTTGTTTTCGATAACCTTGTGAAGGTTTGACTTCTGAACGTCAACGAAGATCGGGTCAGGACTTTAGTGTACGCACATTTGGTAATCTAATGGTTTTAAAGACACGTCATTAGTTAAAGGACGAGTGTGGGTTTTGGGTCAGTGATGTCTTTCGAGGAAGAATGTGTAAACTATTTATGTTGGTTGATTGAGATTGACCATTTTTTTTGATGAGGTCCCTGTAATGGCCTTGGATATAAAGCTTCATTTTGGTGTTTGAGTTTTAAAGTAAGTGTTGGCTCGGATTTTAAAAGCTCAAGTGCAGTTTTCTTAGGAAACTCTTAAAGATGCATTGGGCATTGGGAACGCAATGCGATCTTGTTGAATGGAACTTCACAACCCTTGTAGGTCGGGTGATGTTTTTATTGGTTCTTAAAGGCTTCTCGGGGATGATAAGTTTTTAAGGTGGGTAGCTTGTAAGAACCCGCGTTCTTAGACCGAATAAAATACGAATTTTTTTAAAAAATTTGTTTATCAGTGGGTCAGTTTTAAAACCGCGCATCGGAACGAGGTTCCGAGTGCACGAACTGGTTCAAGCAGTGACATCGGGCTGCGCATGGGCGATTAGACCATGTGGGTCAAGTCGTGCAGTTGACCGATTGTCAAAATGTGTTATCTAATTAATTTGAATTAATGGATGTTTTAGTAATAATAATAGTGAGAGATTATTATAATTAAATGTTTTGAAAATGCATTTAATAAAATGATGGTCGAACGAGATTAAATGTTGATGTTTTAATAATAACAATTTTGGAAGATTATTATTATTAAATATTATACAGACTTGTTTATTTAAGTGGCATTCAAACGCCATTAAATGTGACGTTACAGTTTGACCAAAGAGTGTCAAATTAAAATCGCGGTTACCAGATTGTAATTGATGTTGAATTTTAATTAAATGGAGCATTATTTTTAACGCATTATCTTAATTGTGGAGACTTCGCAATGAAGCGTTTAATTAAATGAAGAGCATTTAATTAAAATGGGAAGTTATAATTATTATAATCGTTATTATTGTTATAAATAATAATAATAGAGGGTAATTAAATGTGGAGCTTTGAATTGATAAAATTCTAGTGGTAATGATAATAATAGGCATTTGACTCCTATTATTATTACTATAGTTAATTACTCTATTATTATTACCACTTAATGGGTTTGGGGTATTTATTATTATTTTTGAATAATAAATACATAATTATTAGTGTAGATAAATAAAGGGAATAAAATCCCTTCCTCTCCCCCTAAAACGAATGAGGCCCTTTCTTCAAACCCTCCGCGCAACGCAGCAGCTCTAGACCTCTACTCCCTGGGCGCGACCAGCTCTCCTCCGGCCCTCCGCATGAGGCGTGGTCTCCCCCAAGCGAACAGCTGCTCTGGAATTCTGCTCGGCTACCCCCCTCCGTGCTCTACCTGTAGCGCATCAACACCCGCAGCCTCCCTTGCGTGATTCCTATTACAGTGTGCAACCCCTCTCCTAGACCTTCGTGTGAGGTGCAACCTTCCTCAGGTGAGCAGCGCGTGGCCTCCTCCGAGCAGTCATGCAGCGCGACACCCCCGGTCTGCTCTCCTTGCTAGTGCACGACCATGCTTGACCAGAACATCCCATGCAACGGCCATGCAGTGCGACCCGGAGAACCACGCACATGGGTATGGTGCGGCAAGAAACCAGGTGTACGATGCAGCGGTTGTCCTCCTCTGTGATTCTCCCCTAGCGCGACACCCCTACTCATCCTCCTGGTGCAGCACGCAACCCTCCCGGATATTGTCTGTGCGGCGCGACCCCAATCTTCTGGGTCCTTCTTGCGCAGCATTTTCTCCGACGTCGTTCTTCGTTTGGGTCCAATCTGAGGAGCATCAAAGGACACGCTGGACCACACTCCGACACCCGCAGGTGAGTGCAATTACGTTTTATCATCGTTTGAGTTATATATACGCATCACTTTTATGTGTATAGGTATATACATATATATACATACATATATATATATATATATATATACGCACATAAAATTCAAGCATGTGTGACTGTGTGACCGATAAAGCAAGTCATGTTAACCTGGGTCCACTCTAAGGGAAAACCGAAAGCCAACATCTGAGTATATCATCCTTCTCACCTTGAGGTAGGTGGTTTGTGCCTTTCTGTAGGAAGTCTTTGAATATTTTGTGCAATTCCACCAATTCCCTTGAACGGGGTATTGCGTGTTTCCTGTTTTTACCTTATTGTTTTCCTTCTTTGCTTGATTGCTTGAGTAGAGGTAATTGCTTGTGAATAGGGTAGTTTTTACTGTACTATGGATGGTTTTCTAGGCTTGTTTTCATTTTTGGTATGTTTCCAATTTCCATCCCTAGTTGTAGGATTGTGGAACTGTTGTACTTTTATGTTTTGGTGCCTTATAATGATAGCCAAGTAGTTCTTGAGGTTTACTTGGGCCGATACGCGTGCTATGCATGTTTGTTTTACACGGGGCTCTGAGAACCTAGTGTAGTGGACCATAGGGAGAATGGATGTAACGGATTATCCAGAGTGTCCTTAATTTACAATGCGAGACCACAGGGGTAATTGACAGTGAGTGCTTCCTCAAAGAGTCTGTAGATCCTCGACGTGTGCCACAGGGGGAATTAACGTTGAGTGCTTCCCCAGATAGCCTTTAGTAAGACAGGAGACTATAGGGGGAATTGATGGTGAATGCTTCCTTAGAGAGTCTATTATTTAGCTGAACCAGAGGGGTGAGACTGTGTGTGCCTCCCAGAGGGTTTCTAGTACTTGTAGGTTGAACCTTAGGGATTAGACTGTGAGAACTACCTAGAGGTTACCTTTTAGTTCCACTTGCTTGAGTGGAGGTTTCTTGTTTGCAGATTACATGCTAGAAACTATGGATTTTTACTGTGTATTATCATGTTTACTACATCCTGTTTACCGGTTGCTGTTTACTTCTTACTGTCCTTTACCTTCCATGTATTCACTGATTGTTAGGCACAGATCTTTGGGTGGTTGCCTATTGGGACCTTGTCTCACACCCTGTTTGGGTCATGCTTTTGGGCCCAAATAGATTATATTGTTGCAGGTATAGATAAGGGAAAGCTCCCTTTTACATCAGGTAACTGACTTACTGAGGTGCTGGGAGCATGGGTCCAAGCTATGGATTGCGATTCTGAGGAGACTTTTGGCTGCTTTGATTTTCCTTTTCATTGTACTGTATTTCTTCCAACTTGTTGTTTGGTTTGGCTGTTTTATTATACTTATAACATTCCATACATCATATCTTAAGTTCCAGTTATTTATTAATTTATAAAGCCTTCCGTTGTTATATATTGTTTCCTTCTTTCTATTTTCATAACCTATGAGGGAATAGTTCCCCCAACTACCTTACCCAAGGCCCTCACTGCTAGTCGGCAGCCTCTGGCGTTCAGGGGAATGTACTTGAGGTCATGTGGCGAACCAGGTATAGGGCACCAAGAGTGACTCTGGATTCGGGTCGTTACAATAATTTATGATTCCATGAGTATTAAACTAATAATTCTAATTGATTCATTTTTTCCTTCATGTTTATGATCTAACATATATGACCCATTCATAAGTTTCCCTTACCAAGAATTTTTGCTCACCCTTTTCTTATATTTCTATTACATGTGTTATAAAGATGATTACATCATATGACATGTCTATAATAGGTTATAGAGAAGCACAATTATTAATAAATGTTCAAAAGTGTTGTAAAATAACATGTTTATGAAGTTAGACCTCAAAGACACTAAAACCTCTATTTTTGGGATTTTGAGATTATTTTATCTTATGTGAATGACATGAAATGAATATGTGTTTATCTTAGGTTGTTATAGTTAGTATTATAGTAGGGTTTAGTTATTTTTTAGGATTAGTTTAGTTATTTTAGAGATTAAGATGAGATAACTTTAGTTAAAACCCTAGGTATAAGTATAAGTATAGGATAAAAACCCCAAAATTTTGGTAAAACAGTGACTGTGTGGTTATATTAGAAATTACATACATGTTTATATACTGGTAAGTGGATTTGGTTGTGGTAAAAATTCACCTTGGGGTAATAACCCTCAAAATTCTAGTTTATTATCAAATCAATATTTAATTTGGTGCAGGATAAGTATTCCTAAGACTACACATATAGATAGACACTCCCAATGGATATAATTTATTTAATAACATTATCTTTATAAACCATCATTGTGTTAATAAATTAGGATAAGGGGTATGAGAGAATGAAACCTAAAGAAACCAAGATAGAATTGATATCGATTTATGTTGAACTAAAAGGTAAAGAAATAATTTTGAAGAATAAGAAATTCTTGTGGTTTAATTTAATTATATTAAAATAATTATATTATGATGGTTATCACTCATGATTAACTCTTTTCAGTTTTAGTAAATGCTGAAGCTCGAAGTAACCAAGTTAAATATGAATTCAAGGGACAATGCATAGATTGTACCAATGAGCAACCTAATGGGATAAGAACTTGAGTTAGAAATATTGTGATTATGACAAACCAACTATTAAGAATTATTATTAACAACATGAAATTAGTTTAGTTCTAAAACACACTAATGAGGAGAATAATGAGTCTCATGTAATTTAGAGTGAAAATTATTGTAATGACTCAGGCTCCAGTAACACGGAGTCGGTGCCTACTTTATTACATTGGCATAGATACAAGGGGTCAAATTCGAAAGGACCAATCAGTTTAGAAGATTTGTAAAACTATATACATACAAGATAACCATTTTATGTTGGGAAAATAAAATAAAATATATAGTAATATAAAACATTTAGCATCCTTTAACTCATTCCAAGAATTATTTTTCATATCATGGGTAAAGTAAAAAAATAATATTGATCACAAATTCTCAGTAAGGGTTACATACAGTGAAATATATCATGAATCAATAAAGTATAATCAACATGTAAAGTAAAATAAATAAACACACATTTCATTTAATTAATTACTTTACTATCAAAAATATTTAAGGAATATTCTATATGGAAAGTTAAATAACATAAAACATGTGTCGTTTAATAAATAAAATTAGTATGAAATGCATCGAAAGATAATAGCATAGAAAAAATATCATGGATAATAATAATAACTGAATACATAATGAAGGTACTGATTAATTATTACACATAATTATCTTAATAGTCATGATACCTCTACCATCAAGTCCTTTCACAAGATAGTTTAAAAATACTGGGTAAAAACCAATTTGATTTGGCCAACCAATTTTTCACATGAGAACTGTTGATGCATCAAGGGGATATTTATAACCAGGATCTGCCCATATCTTCATGTCCAAATCATTCCTAATATATCAAATAATCAATTAAGTTCAACAATAAATATACAAGTATTTCATGTGGATTGGGAAATCCATTACCAGAATAAAAGTAGTGTTTTTATCTAAAAATGGTGCCCATATAGCTAGGGGGAAAAATTAAAGAGGTCTTGAGAATGTGAAAGAGATCTTTCCCCATGGAATACCCTGGGGGATAGTTCCTATAGTTAGGAATATCATACATTATTTTTATGTTAGGTTCAATAAAATTACCCCACACATTAAGAACTAGAAAAATATATTTCTATCTTTTGAGGTAAGTATTACACATATCAATTGTGTTTTATCTGTAAGGACCCAACCCCAGTTGCCCAAAGTCGGTGCCTTATTTGATTAAGTTGGCGTACAAAAAAGGAATATGAATCTCAAAGGACTGAGTAGTTTAGTATTATTGGAAACAATATATATACATAAGTTCATCATTAAAACTTGAAATGAAAAACAACATAGAAACTCCTTAGACAACTTCCATAACTCCTAGGTTATCTCAGCATGTCATTTATAGTAGAATTCTTCTTGCCCTGAGAAAATGGAACGTAATAAAGGGGTGAGATCAAACGATCAGTAAGAGTAAACAATACAATGTAAGGTAATATAAACATTATACATGGTGAATAAATGAAAACACATGCCTTTAATAAATAAACTTGAGCACATTATGGCAGGAATATGAGATGAGTAAATAATGTCATAATAAAACATAATCATGGATATTATACTAATTGAATTACCACATGAAATATCAATAGATGAACTCAAAATGATGGAATGCATAATTCTAGACATTCTGAAACATTTTTTCAAGGCCTCGGACAAGACGTCTAATAATTAAGGCCTCGACCAAAATCTATATCACATTGGGAAAGGCCTCGTCCAATTCCACGTCTAGTTGTATCATGAGACCTACCGATGCATCAAGGGAATATAGCGGGACCCAACCATCACATAATAAGTCCAATGCATTCCTCATATGAGTGGGTATAAACATAAACAACAAATACATTCATATTGAAACTATCATATGAAATGTAACTATCTTTCCCCAATCATTAAACATAAAATACTAACCATTCAGAATAATACAGTGACTGGTTTTAGGATAGATCATCCACAATAGAGTTAGTCATAAACCATTAAATCAAATATGTTGGATGACTTCATAAATGATTAAACCCAATAATACCATGGAATTAACAAGCGTGTTGAATTAGATGAAAACACTCTTATAAAATCATTACGAAATTCTTGAGATAAATACTCTTTTATTTTGAAAAGAAGAGTTCTTTTGGAAAAATATTTGTATAAAACAAGAAGTGAGGTAAGATAGTATTTTAATAATAAAATTAGTTATTTTATAAAGATAAGGTTTTCCAAAAACAGATCATAGAGTGCCCTTGAAAATAGGAAAGAGTTTGAGAAATTCCCTTGGATCGGGCTTGTATTTTGGAAACAACTTTGAAAGTTCCTTAAAAATTGTGTAACTATCCATAAAATAAGGAAGGGTTATGGTTTTTACACATATATATGATACTCACACATAATATATGATGAGTACATAACAATACATAATAATTTCATTGAGGTAATTAGACAATGAAAGTATCCCGAATAAAAATGGAAGTCCGGGTGGAAAAACCCTTACCTTAACTCCAAACGTGTTCCGCTCTTGTACTTAAGCTCCTGGAATATGAAATTATAATTTTCAATAACTTATTTCATAACCTATTATAAATTTATTTAGTTTACCATAATTCTGGATAGTTAATTTATGTCTTTATTGATAAGTTATTGTATTGAATTTTTTCATTCTAGAGTGTTCATTTCCTTTATTTTCATATTCGGTTCACTTGTTTTTAAGTAATGAAGTTCATGTGGAATGGTTATAAATAAACAGGATTGGAATTATATATTATTTATGAACATAAATAATTTTTAATGGTCATTTATATCATTTTTTACATGGAATGAGGATGAATCATTAGATGACAACCACTTCGATTATTTGGAGGTATTTGGATTATTATGAACTAGTTTTCTCGTATAACTTATTTATATGTAAATATTCTGGTTCCTGAATATTTATTAGGTTATAATACATATATTATAGTCTAGTTCAACCATGAATATGGTTTCATGACCAGTAATGAAGAATAAATTAGAAAACAAAACTTCTTCATCCACGAAGGTTATAAATCGGAACCTCATGGATGTCGATTTCGTTTATAAAATAAAAGGGAGGGAGTAAGAATATTCATGATGGTTATTCCATTAACATGATATAAATCCATTATATAGATGTTACCAGAGTTATCATGATCATTTGGATAGAGGAGGTGAGGAGAGGAAAACAAAAAAAAAAGATAAATTGAAATGAAACCAAATGAAAAGAAGGGTACTTTACCTCTTAAAATATCCTCCTTGAGAAACTCCTTAAGGGAAGGGGTTTTGGTCTTTTGGAAAGACCAAAAGATATTTGGACGTGTGGAGAGACTAGGGAAGGGTAATTGGGTAGAACTTTGAGGAGCTTCAAGGCTTAGAGATGTGAAGATAAGAGGTAGTGGTGGGGGGTTTTATAGTGGAGGAGAGGGGTAATTTTTGAATATTTAATTTCATTATTTTATTATTTCCATCAAGAAAACCAATAGTATTGTTTCTTGTGACCCATAATAGTAATAATGGCATGTGAGTTCTAACCAACTGGGAATACATCATCCTTGCATCACCTATGATGCAGTAAATCAAGTATTTAGCATTTATCATATTTTATCGTATTTTACTATTCATCAAAAATTCTAGAATTTTAGAAAAATCCCAAAAATTCACTCATACCATTTTTCGATGTGTAGAATTCAAAAGTGAAGTATATTTTTGAAAAATAATTTTCTAAATATTATTAATTTAACTTTTAAATAAAATCATAATTAATTCAAAAATTAAGAGTTCTGATTCTACAACTATTTCGTTATCACAATGAAAAATTAACCAAGATGTTATTATCTTCTAGAATTAATAAAATAAAATAATAATAAAATTTATTATTCATTAGGGTCATATTAATATTCATATTACTATTCATAAGGGTATGTTACTATTTATTAAAAATCCATATTGTTCTATTGGACTCCAAATGACTTACTGAACACAACTCTAGATGACCATTTTTCGAAATTCAAAACATAGAAGAGGAAAAGTTGTGTTTTAATGGCTATATTATAAAATTTCATTCTATATTTATTTTCAAAACCTTGGGGTGTTACATTCTCCCCACCTTAAAAAAATTTCATCCTCAAAATTCACAAAATATTACCTAAAAATATTCGGGTAAGTCTTTAACATAAGCTCCTCAGGCTCCCATGTTGCTTCCTCCATCTTATGGTTCCTCCATAGAACCTTCACCAGACAAGTCATCCAATTTCTCAATTCTTGTTCTCTAGTATCAAGAATATTGATAGGCTACTCACAGTAAGATAGGTCATGCTCAAGTTCCACTTTATCATAAGTGAGTACATGTGTTGGGTCTGGCATGTACTTTCTTAACATTGTAACATGGAACACATTGTGAACCTTGGAGAGACATGGCAGCATTGCCAAACGGTAAGCTACGGCTCCAATTCGGTCTAGAATTTCAAAAGTTCTGATGTACCTGGGACTTAACTTTCCCTTCTAACTGAACCGTATAATACCCTTCCATGGAGATACCTTTAAGAAAACGTGATCACCTTCTTGAAACTCCAAATCCTTCCTTCAGTTATCTGCATAGCTCTTTTGCCTACTTTGGTCTATTTTGATATGGTTCTGGATAATCTTCACCTTCTCCGTTGTTTCTTAAACAAGTTCAGGGCCCACGAGCTTTCTTTCACCAACATCATCCTAGCAGTTTGGTGTACAACATCGCCTCCCATATAATGCTTCATATGGTGCCATCTGTATACTTAAATGGAATCTATTGTTGTTTGAAAATTATACGAGAGGTAAATACTGATCCCACATGCCTTGAAAATCAAGTGAACAAGACCTCAAGATGTCTTCCAGTGTTTGAATTGTCTGTTCTGATTGTCCATTAGTTTGTGGGTGGTAGGCAGTGCTCAAACGAAGATCAATATCTTGGGCCTTCTAAAGACTTTTCCAGAATCTTGATGTAAAATGTGGATCATGATCAGAAACAATCGATAGGGGTACTCCATGAAGTCTCACAACTTCATTAACATATAGTCTTGATAGACATTCAAGTGGTAGATCTTCTCTTATAACAAGAAAATTTGCTGACTTGGTAAGATGATAAACAATGACCCATATTGCATCATTCCTTCTTGGAGTCTTTGGTAGTCCCATGACAAAGTCCATCATGATATTATCCCATTTCCACTCAGGTATGGGAAGAGGTTTCAATACTCCTCCTGGTTGTTGCCTTCCAGCTTTCACTTGTTGACAAACTATACATATTGACACAAAATCAGCAATCTCCCTCTTCATGTTGTCCCACAAAAAATGTTCCTTCAAATCTCTATACATCTTAGTGCTTCCAGGGTGTATAGATAAATTGGAACTATGAGCATCATCCATCAATTCCCTTTTTAGATCAGGTATATCAGGAACACATAGTCTCTTCCCAAATTTGAAAATTCCATCTTCATATATGAAGTCACTCAATATCCCATCATTCATAGCTTTAATCTTATTTTGAAACTCCCCATCATCAGCCTGAGAATTTTTTATCCTTTCTAGTAAACATGGTTTGGAAACCATTTGAAAAATCATTGATGTCTCACCTTCCATGGTTATTCCCATATCTATCTTTACTAGATCCATTAAAATAGGAACCCTTTCAACTATCATCTTGCTCAAAACTCCATGATTCTTTCTGCTCAAGTAATATTCCACATTATTTGTCTTCCTCAGGTGGTAGTGTATCATGAAATAATAGTCCTTGAGTAGTTCAAGTCATCTCCTTTGCCTCATGTAGAGTTCTTTCTGTGAGAAAATATACTTCAAACTCTTGTGATCAGTATAAATCTCAAATTTTTCACCATAGAGATAATGTCTTCATATCTTCAAAGTAAATATTACAGTAGCTAACTCATTATCATGAGTAGGATATTTTTTCTCATGAATTTTTAGTTGTCGTGATGCATAAACAATAACCCTATCATTTTGCATAAGGACACAACCAAGTCCTTTCTTTGAAGCATCACTATAAATAACAAACTCGTCATTCCCTGATGGTAGGGTCAATATAGGAGAATTGACTAATCTTCTCTTCAGTTATTCAAAACATTCTTCACAATATTTTGTCCAAAAAAATTTAACCCCTTTACGTGTGAGCTTCGTTAGCGGGTTAGCTAGTCGGGAAAAATTCTGCACGAAACGTCGATAATAACCTGATAAGCCAATAAAACTGCGTACCTCAGTTATGTTTGTTGGCGTGGGCCAATCTTGGATTGCCTTTGTCTTCGCGTGATCAAATAGGATTACATACTTAGGGACAATATGGTCAAGAAAATAAATCTCCTGAAGCTAGAATTCACACTTGCTAAACTTCTCATATAATTCATGTCTTCTAAGAGTCTTCAGGATAATGCGCAAGTGATTTTCATGATCTTCGTAGCTTTTGGAGTATACCAATATATCATCAATAAATACCACTACAAAATCATCAAGATATTCCTTGAAAACTCTATTCATTAGATCCATGAAGACATAGGGTGCATTAGTCAATCCAAAAGGCATCATTGTAAACTCGTAATTCCTGTACCTGGTTCAATATGCTGTTTTCGGAATGTCTTCCTTCTTCACACTCAACTGATGATATCTAGATCGAAGGTCAATATTTGAAAAGTATTGATCTCTATGAATTTGGTCAAATAAATCATCAATGAGAGGTAGGGGATACTTTTTCTTTATTGTTATAGCATTGATCTCTCTGTAGCCGACACATAACCTCATAGATCCATCTTTCTTCTTAACAAAAAGGACAGGGGCTCTCTATAGAGAAACACTAGGGAGAATAAATCCCTTATTAATCAATTCCTCTAGTTGTTTCTTTAGTTCCACTAATTCTACAGTGGTCATTCTATAAGGGGTCTTGGATATGGTCCTTGAACCCGGAATTAAATCAATGGAAAACTCAATTTCTCATTCTGGAGGATGTCTAGGTAAATCTTCTGGGAACACATCAACATATTCTCTCACAATAGGTACATCCTCTATTTGAACATTCCTTTTCTCACCCACTGTTATTTAGTTCTCTTCCTCCCCAATAATTGAATTTATTTGAGCTACTGGGGTTGGATCTAGATAAGAATCAGGTGGTGATGATTCTTCTCTAAAGATAAGGTGTTCTTTATCATCGTCATCAAGAATCGTAACCTCATTCTTCTTACAATAATTTTTTGCATTATGGTCTGAAAGCCAATCCATACCGAGGATTATATCAAATGCAATCATGGGTATGATGATGATGTTAGCAGATAAAGAACATTTATATGCCCTAATGGGAACTGATTCACAGAACTTTGTAGCAATGATACTTCCCTTAGGAGTTTTGATAGACAACTCCCTTGTTAAATCAAATTGGAAATATCTAATTTTTTTAGCAAACTGAGAAGATATGAAACAATGTGATGATCCAGAATCAAATAAATCATTGTCTAAGTTTGATGAAATGATCAAAGTACCTGCCACCACATCACGCAGAACTTTAACCTCTGCATTTGTGATCACATATGCTTTTCCTTGCTCCCTTGGCCTCCTCTGTTGCATATTTCCCTGACGTTTAGGACAATCATTAGCAAAGTTCCCCATCTCCTGAAAATTATAGCATCGAACATCATTGGCCTCCTTCTTTCCTTTTCAATCACCAGCAAGATGGCCTTTCTGACCATATTTTTAGCATACTCCTTTTCCTTTTAAGCACGCACGGGGGTGTTTCCTTCCACAATTGTCACGTGGTGGAAATTAAACTCTTCCCTTCTTCCCTATTTCCTTATCTCCTTTCCCAGGTTTTTCAGCAACCCTCTTATTTTCTTCCTTTCCCTTAAAGTCATAAGACTTAGAGAATTATTTTTCTATCTTGATGGAATATGAAACAATATCCTCATATGATGAAAAAAATTTGGAGACCAGTGCCCGCCGAAGGAATGGAATTATTCCATCAAAGAATCGATCAATTTTTCTCCTTAGATTTAGTATGTAGTCCACAGCATGTCTTGCTAACCTTGTGAAGTTGGCTTCATACTTGGCAACATTTTCATCCTCCTTCTGCCTCAGATTCAAGAATTGTCTCTCCATATCTGCTCGCTTCTCATGAGGGAAATATTTTTCTAAGAAGATTTCCTTAAAATCCATCCATTCCATCTCTTCCTCCTCCTTTGTGTTTTGTATTAGCAACCACCACTGATCCGCATCTCCTGATAGACGATATACCACCATGACAACCTTCTCTCTTTCATTACATCCCAAGGCGAGAAATATCTTCTCAAGGGAACATATCCACTGCTCTTCTAAAAACGGGTTTGTAGTCCCGTTGAATGATGGAGGCTGTTGTCGCATAAAGCGATCTAGCATGGATCCTCCATGTGGTGGATCCATATGCTCCATACAGGTGATGTTTTTATTCATAACTCGATTAAGTTTTCCCAGTATGTTTATGAGTTGCTCAGCACCAGTCATAGCACCAAATCCAACATCATTATCATGCGTCAGAGGAAAATCTCTACAGGGGACACGTGCATTTTTGTGACTTACATTCCGTCCACTAAGCGTCATATCTAGATAATTTCATACACTAGATTAGGTTATGAATCATACTGTATAATCTTAACTTAAAAATACTCAGAAAAATTGAGATCCTATACATGGATAATCCCATGTTCACAAATATGGTTTCTTTGAGGAATATTTTACATTTCAATCCTTCATAATGGCTTGTAAAGATAATGTGAATTATCCTAAGCATATCCCACGGGAGTGTCGTAACCAAGAGCTCAATAAGGCCTGTTATTGTGCACCAGTTCCCATTCGAGTCTAGCTCGAAGAGGAGTTTTCGTGTTTTACCCCAAGATACATCAATGCTAGAGCCGCCTCTACCTGCTCGTATCCAGACAGAGATGTATTGCTTGAAAGATCCACATAATATATTCCTTACCAAAATACCAGGACGTTATTGTATGTATATCCTCAAAGACTAACTTAGGGACTCTTCCCTAATTCTACGTTTTATAAATCTAGTTTCCAAGTATTCTACTAAACTTCCTCTGATACCAACTGTAAGGACCTGACCCCAGTTGCCCAGAGACGGTGCCTTATTTGATTAAGTTGGCGTACAAACAAGGAATATTAATCCCAAAGGACTGATTAGTTTAGTATTATTGGAAAGAAGATACATACATAAGTTCATCATTACAACTTTAAATGAAAAACAACATAGAAACTCCTTATACAACTTCCATAACTCCTAGCTTATCTCAGTATGTAATTCATAATAGAATTATTCTTTCCCTGAGAAAATGAAACATAATAAAGGGGTGATCTCAAATGCTCAGTAATAGTAATCAATATAGTGTAAGGATGGTGAATAATTGAAAACACATGCCTTTAATAAATAAACTTGAGCACATTATGGCAGGAATATGATCTGAGTAAATAATGTCATAATAAAACATAATCCTGGGTATTCTACTAATAGAATTACCACATGAAATATCAATAGATGAACTCATAATGATGTAATGCATAATGATGGACATTCTGAAACATTTTTTCAAGGCCACGGCCAAGACGTCTAATGATTAAGGTCTCATCCAAAATTTATATCATATTGGGAAAGGCCTCGACCAATTCCACGTCTAGTTGTCTCATGAGACCTACCGATGCATCGAGGGTCTATATCGTGCCCCACCTATCACATAATAAGTCCAATGCATTCCTCATATGAGCAGGGATAAACATAAACAACAAATACATTCATATTGAAACTATCATATGAAATGTAACTATCTTTCCTCAATCATTAAACATAAAACACTAACCATTTGGAATAATACAGTGAATGGTTTTAGGATAGATCATCCATAATAGAGTTAGTAATAAACCATTAAATCAAATATGGTAGATGACTTTATAAATGATTAAACCCAATAATACCATGGAATTAACAAGAGTTTTTAATTAGACGAAAACACTCTTATAAAATCATTACGCAATTCTTGAGATAAATAATCTTTTATTTTGAAAAGAAGAGTTTTTTTGAAAAAAATATTTATATAAAACCAGAAGTGAGGTAAGATAGTATTTTCAAAATAAAATGAGTGATTTTATAATGATAAAGGTTTCCATAAACAGATCATAGAGTGCCCTTGAAAATAGGAAAGAGTTTGAGAAATTTCCTTGGATCGGGCTTGTATTTTGGAAACAACTTTGAAAGTTCCTTAAAAATTGTGTAACTATCCATAAAATAAGGAAGGGTTACGGTTTGTACACATATATATGATACTCACACAGAATATATGATGAGTACATAACAATAAATAATAATTTCATTGAGGTAATTAGGCAGTGAAAGTATCCCGAATGAAAATGGAAGTTTAGGTGAAAAAACCCTTACCTTAACACCAAACGTGTTCCGCTCTTGTACTTAAGATCCTGGAATATGAAATTATACTTGTTAATAACTTATTTTAGAACATATTAGACATTTATTTAGTTTACCATAATTCTGTTTAGTTCATTTATGTCTTTATGGTTAAGTTATTGTATTGAATTTCGTCGTTCTAGAGTGTTTGTTTCCTTTATTTTCATATTCAGTTCACTTGTTTTTAAGTAATGAAGTTCATGTGGAATGGTTATAAATATCCAGGATTGGAATTATATATTATTTATGAACATAAATAATTGGTAATGGTAATTTATATCATTTTTTTACATGTAATGAGAATGAATCATTAGATGACAACCACTTCGATTATTTGGCGGTATTTGGATTATTATGAACTAGTTTTGTCGTATAACTTATTTATATGTACATATTATAGTTACTGAATATTGATTAGGTTATAATACATATATTATAGTCTTTTTCAACCATGAATATGGTTTCATGACCAGTAATGAAGAATAAATGTGAGAACGAAACTTCGTCGTCCACGAAGGTTATAAATCGGAACCTAATGGATGTCGATTTCGTTTATAAAATAAAAGAGAGGGAGTAAGAATATTCATGATGTTTATTCCATTCACATGATATAAATCCAGTATATAGATTTTACTGGAGTTATCATGATCATTTTTATAGGGGAGGTTAGGAGAGGAAAACAAAAAAAAAGATAAATTGAAATGAAACCAAATGAAAAGAAGGGTACTTTGCCTCTTGAAATATCCTCCTTGAGAAACTCATTAAGGGAAGGGGTTTTGGTATTTTGGAAAGACCAAAAGATTCTTGGACGTGGGGAGATACTAGGTAAGGGTAATTGGGAAGAACTTTGGGGAGCTTCAAGGCTTAGATATGTGAAGAGAAGTGGTAGTGGTGGGGGGGTTTTATAGTGGAGGAGAGGGGTAATTTTTTAATATTTAATTTCATTATTTTATTATTTCCATCAAGACAACCAATAGTATTGTTTAGTGTGACCCCTAATAGTAATTATGTCATGTGAGTTAGAACAAAGTGTGATTACATCATCCTTGCATCACCTATGATGCAGTAAATCAAGTATTTAGCATTTATCGTATTTTACCGTATTTTACTATTCATCAAAAATTCTAGAATTTCAGAAAAATCCCAAAAATTCACCCCTACCATTTTTCAAAGTGTAGAATTAAAAAGTGAATTTCATTTTTGAAAAATAATTTTCTAAATATTATTAATTTAACTTTTAAATAAAAGCATACTTAATTCAAAAATTAAGAATTATAATTCTACAACTACTTCTTTATCACAATGAAAAACTAACCAAGATGTTATTATCTTCTAGAATTAAGAAAATAAAACAATAATAAAATTTAATATTCATTAGGTTCATATTACTATTCATATTACTATTCATAAGGGTATGTTACTATTTACTAAAAAATCAAGTTTGTTCTATCGGACTCCAAATGACTTACTGAACACAACTCTAGAGGACCATTTTTTGAAATTCAAAACATAGAAGAGGCAAAGCTGTGTTTTAACAGCTATATTATAAAATTTCATTCTATATTTATTTTCAAAACTGTAGGGTGTTACATTATCTTCCATCAACATGGAGGTGATGTATGTTCTCAACATGCCAAATTCAGTTCTGATAAACATTGAAAATATTATGGAAGGTTTTATCTTGGATTCTCATTATGAAGGAAGGTTTCATTGGTCATTATGGGAAAAGATGGACAGGGGTGGGAGATGGTGGCGTAAATAATTGGAGTGTCAAGGAGGCCATATAGAGTATGCAAGATAAACTGGAGTGGGAAAACTAGAAGGGTATCACCCTATATGAAAAATTCATCATGAATATGTATAGCATTAATATAGATAGTGCAAGGGGAGGTATTTTCTGGTTATAGATCATGAACTCTTACCATTTAATTATTCTATGGAATCACTTGAGATATATTTTTCCTTGTGGAAAGATTAAATTTTGGAATAATAATTGGGATATTTGGTGGTTGGATTTCTAGGTTTACTAACCCTAGACATCCCTTCACTAAAGTGAGAAGGTTCAAACCCCTCATTAAATTCATTCTCAATAACCAAAAAATGAATATAATCAATAGTATTTCCATGAATTATGAATAAAATTAATTCATTTTCATGGGTTCAGGGTCGGGAAAGTTCTCGGTGAAAGGTTGTCATGCCATGAACCAAGCACATGGAGAGTAAGATGAGTGGGTCAGAACCATCTGGTGAAATGAAATTCCAACTAAGTTTAATTTTTTGGTGTGTATAATTCATAACCATTCCATTATTATGAATGAGAAGGTGAGAATAAAATGTATCATGCTTGATTCTAAATGTTTGTGTTGCAAGGACCCCAAGGAAGAAACATCTGATCATATTTTTTTCAAGAGTGAATGGGCTAATGTTGTTTATTGTGGTCTAGGTGAGCTCATTGGTCTTTGGAAACTAATATTAAATCATAAATTTTTTTACACACATGGTCTGTAAAGACTGATAACAATATTCATGAATGGGAGGAAAGGGTTATACTCATGGTGTTGGGTTGTTGGAGTATCTAGAGTGTGAGGAACCAAAGCCATCATAATGGTACTTCTAGTTCATGGCTAGGAATGGTGGTAAAAACTAGAATTTTGGATTATAATTTGGTTCCAATTGTTAAATTATGTGAGTTTTCAATCTCATTGAGAAGACTCATGGCTGGAAAATGCACAACCTATCCTTCACAAGATCTTATCAGGCATGTAAGATGGGTAAGATGGAAGCCCCTAAATAGTGGATATACTCTTAACAAGAATGGATCATGTATTTATAGTTTCCTGTGGGGGATCATGTCATTTATAAACATAAAGGATCAGTGGTTCTTTCTTTCAGGGAGAGATATGGATAGAGGGATTCTCTTATGGAAGATACTTTCATAATGATAAAAGGTGTTGAGTTATTCCATTCTCACGACATCAACCTGAAGGTGGTGGAAACCGACTCAACTGTTA
Organism: Viscum album; assembly: GCA_963277665.1. Classification (NCBI taxonomy): domain Eukaryota; kingdom Viridiplantae; phylum Streptophyta; class Magnoliopsida; order Santalales; family Viscaceae; genus Viscum; species Viscum album. Next base: position 858,922,761 of record OY728123.1, on the reverse strand, counting down.
TCCACGGTTCGCTTCAAGAGATGATTCAAATCCCATGGTCAATCACATACCTTATAAAAAATTCAAATCACTCCTAGATTCATGGGTGGCCATTAGTCATACATGGCAGGAGGGGAATAAGGTTTCATATTTCCTTTCTTCTTAGACTACCCATGATGAATAGTTTTTATTATTTTCTTGTTTGGGATCTCTTACATGAACATGTGGTAATCTTTTAAGATAATATTCTATTGGGTCCACTATTTTATACCACCTAGACTTTATTTTTCTTGGGCCTCGGCTTGCTTGCAATAAAAATTTTAATGTTGGATGGATTTGTTGACTAAAGGATATGGATTTATCATTATTTCACCAGTTAATTAAATAACATTCAAGATAAAAACCATATGTAAAAATGTTATACAGTTTAAAAAATAATTATATCCATCATAAAATAATATTTTTATTTAAGTGAAATTTAATTTCCAAAAAAAATTATCATACGAATGTGGTTGTTTCAAGAGAAAGTTATCAATCACAAAATAAAGTGATATTGTACAATGACTTTTACCACTTGGTAATTTCCAAGTCAAATACCATTGGATGGAATAATTCAAATTTAAGCTTAAAATATCAATAATTATTAAGTAATAATGATATTAAATGTAAAAGGGGAAATATATACACCATATAAAATAAATTTAGTGCATGACATTATAATATACCTCAATAAAGGGAAATTGAGATGAAATCCCTTACATCACACTTTTGTTTGGTTAAAAATTATTTAAACTATTTTATAATGGTTTAAATAATTTTATTAATTTATAAAACAACTATATTTATATTTTTAATATCATATATGATCTCTTTAAAACATTTTACCACCCTTTTTTTAATAATATTTCATTACTTTTATTACTTCTAGTGTTAATTTCCCTGTTTTCTAATACATGTTTTGTCATGAAATTTTTAGATATTTTACATATTATATAGTAAAATAATATCCATAATGATATTAATTTTATAAATATCATATTCATCCATTATATATATTTTTATAATCATTCTCGAAGGTTGGACGTGGAAAATGAATCACATCGCTTTGTGGAGATGGTAGGTCATACGTACGTCCAAGCAATGATGTCATTCTTATAATGAGTGAAAGGGTAAGGAAGTGGGTGATATATTAATATTATATAATTTATAAAATGTCATATATATCACATATATTCATTAAATTTATATTTATTTCCTTCCATGTAAATTGTAGGTGAAAAACGAATCACATCACTTCGCGAAGCGGTAGTCAGTCGTACACACGAGCGATGTTATCATGTTTTAAACTGAATGGAAAGTAATAATTTACATGTGATATTATGATTAAATAAGTATAATTATATCAAAATTATAATATATATATATATATACACACTAAATCTATCATTATATCTAACTCTAAGAGGTTTTTATGGAAAATGAGTTATATCAGTTCGTGAGGCGATAATACTTCGTACACGCGATCGATGATTTCATTTCCATTTGATGGAAGAGGATATAGATATAGGTTATGCCATAAAAATAATAAAATATAAGTATATGGTATATATTGGTGATTTTATATTATCATTATTCAATGATATTTTAAGGAGGTGGAAGAAGAAACAAAATAAAAATGATCGTTTAAGAATGTTACTACTTCTTTGAACGATCTTTTTAGGTTTGTACCAAAATATTTCCTAGGATGGATTTATGATCAAAAATGGATCTATGATATTTTTATGGTATTAATTAAGTTATTTGGATATTTTTTGGACAAAAATGGATTTTTAAGTGTGAATAAGGAAGGATAGGGTGTGGACTTTTATAAGTTGGGGAAAGGACACACATGAAATTTTTTAAAAATATCAATTACACCAAAATTTTCATCATGTTAGAGGCCTCCAAAATGGGTAATTCCTAAACTTTAGAAATTATACATTCTAAATATATCTATAAAATGGGTTTTTGAAAACTTTTTAGGTCATCTTTAACCATTATATTCTAAGTTTCCAACCCCCCCGGTAAATCAGTTTTTACCTTAACCGCAGTAATTAATTTTTTCTCCTTTACTATTCATAATGGACAGAAAATAAGTTCAAATAATTATATAATAAAAATTTCTAGGATTCCAAATATGTAATATATTTTTCCAAATTAAATTCATATAATTGGCACAATAAAATTTAAAATTATACCTGCAGAACCTATAAAAAAGTTTATTTTCAAAGAAAATGTTCTCATAAGTATGGAAGGTTTTAATATCAACTCTCAATATTAAATTGATTAAAATGAAAAAAAAAATTGTATTTATTATAATATAATTGAACTAATTATACTTTAAATCCAATTTAAAATATAATTTATCTTTCTTAAAAATTTAAATGAAAAGGCAGTTTTCAATGAAAAGTTGTATTTTTTACTATTCACTAAAAAATGAAACTTTTTAGAAATTTCCAAAAAAATAACCCTAATATAATTTTTATTTATTGATTTAAAAAATTAAGTTTTTTATAAATAAATTTTCTAAAAGTGAAAAAATATATTTTTTAAATTAAGTATTCAAATCATGACTAAACAGTCTTTTAAAAAATACTATTTTTCATAAAACATTTTTTTTCTTTCAAATGATTCTAATTTTATTTATAATAAATAGATATCCATTTAATTTATTTTATAAAATTATAATCCATATAATTTTCATAATTGTGTTATTATTATTCATACCCACCAACTTAATTCCTATTTTATAATGCTCATGTTTAAATAATATTTTAATATAGTATTTTTGTTTAAACCCGATGTTGCATGCATCCCAGGTTATTGAAGAGATTGAATTTAATTAAAAGGAAATAAATTTCAAAGTTTCAGGTTGTTATATTCTTCCCTCCTACAAAAATTTCATCCTTGAAATTTTGTGGATATTACTTTCTAAAAAGATGAGGTTAGTTCTTCTTCATAACATCCTCTGGTTCCCACACCACTTCCAGCATTTTGTGATATATCCATAATACCTTAACCAATCAAGTATTCTGATTCCTCAATACTTACTCTCTATTATCAAGAATCTTGTATAGTTTCTTTGTAGTAATATATATCAGGTTCCAAATCAACTTCATCAGAGGTAAGCACATGCGTTGGGTCTGGCATGTACTTCCTTAACAATGATATATGAAGAACAAAATGTCATTTTGAGAGACATGGTGGAATTTCCAAAATAGTAAGAAACTATGCTAATTCCTTCAAGGAATTTAAAGGGTTTTATGTGCCTAAGTATTAGTTTCCATATCTTTTCAAAACTTACAACACCCTTCCATGGAGATACACTAAAGAAAACATGATCTCCCACTTGGAATTCCATATCCTTCCTCTGATTATTTGTATTAGTATTTTTCCTATATTGATTTTCCTTAATATCATCATGAATATCCTTTACCAATATTGGCATCTCTTAAAAAATCTTTTGGCATACATGTTTTGTTTCACCAAATTCATCCCAAAAAATTAGATTACAACATCTTTTGCCATATAATGCTTCTTATGGTTCCATTGAAATACTTGAATGGAAACTATTGTTATAGGAAAACTCTACCCAAGGTAAATACCAATCCCACAAACCTTTAAATTAAAGTGATAATGACCTCAAAATGTCTCTCATTGTTTGAATAGTTTTTTTTCATTATCCATCAGTTTAAGGATGGTAAGAAGTGACACTCATACAAAATAGGCCTTTAATAGTGCCATACTTTATCAGCTCTAGAAAAAAGCACTAATAAATCATGCATTTTATCATTGTTTTTTTAGCACTGATAAAGGGTAACCTTTATCAACAATTTATTTTTAGCACTCATAAAGGTTACCCTTTATTAGTGCTTTATTTTTAGCACTCATAAAGGTACCCTTTATCATCACTTTATTTTTAGTGCTCATAAAGGGATCATTTATCAGTGTTTTATTAGCACTGATAAAGGTTCGAATAAAATGAAATAATTAAAAAAAAAAAAAAAAAGATTTTATTTAAAAAAATGTTAAAAAATTTATTAATTAAATAATTACTGATAAAAATGACTGAATTGATTATAATTTATATAAATTATAAATAATAATAAATAGTATATATTAAATATATAGATATATGCATAATGAAAATTAAAGAAATGAAAATTAAGAAAATAAAAATTAAGAAGAAGTAAATTGAGAAAAATAGTAAACATTTTATTAATTAGATAATTATTGATAATGTTAATAAATAGTATATATTAAATATATAGATATATATACAAATGTATATAAATATGATTTATATAATAAAAAATATTTTTTAACATTAAATAGTCATATATTTAGTGAATTTATGGTTTATAATTAAAAATTAATATGAATTAAAAATTATAACTAATTGCATAGAGTAATGGACATAATTGAATGTCTTTGATTTTTCAATTTAATATAGATCAAACATGTGTTATATTGATTTCACATATACATAATTAATGCATTTTTATATATAACACACACACACAATACTTATTTTTTTTTCAAAGTGTACCTATTTTAAATTTATTCAATTTTACTCATTTTTAACATTCATGCACTTAAGATTAAATATTCATTAATAATGTTAAAAAAATATTTGTAAAAAAATATTTATAAATAAATATATTTATAAATGTACATTTACTATATTTATACATTATATATTTATAATTATAAATAAATAAATTTTATTTTTTAAAAAAGTATTTATATAATTATAAATAAATAATTATATATAATTAAATAATTATTAGATTTAAAATAAATTTATTTAAATAATGAATATTTTTACTATATTTATATTTATATATATTTATATATATATATTAGATATATATATATATATATAAATATATAAATATATATAAGATATAAATATTATTTTTTAAAAATATTTATATACTTATAAATAATTAATTATATATTTAAATAATTTTAAACTTATAATAAATATATTTAAAAAAAATAATATATTAACTATTTTATATTTATATATATTTATTAAATATATTTATAATTATATATATATTTAAAAAAATTAATTTATAATTATAATTATAAATCATTTATCGGTGCTTAAGTAAAAAGTGATGACAAAAGGAATATTTATCAATGATTTTTTAGTGCTGATAAAGATATAGATTTATTCACGCTAAAAAAACACTGATAAAATGAATCTCTATCATAGTTTTTTTAGCGGTGATAAATCTCTATCTTTATCAGTACTAAAAATACGCTGATAAAGATTTCCTTTATGAGCGCTTTTTTGGAAGCGCTGATAAAAGTGTCTCGATTTATTTAAAAAACCCAAGCTAGTCATGAACTCATGTAATATCCAAATCTTTCTACTGAATCCCCCCTCTATCGGAACTCCTCCTCAGTTAATCGAATCATGAATCAAGCCTCTAATGAATCCAAGGTTCAAATCCAAGGCTCGAACTATTTTAAGTTCGAATGAATCCAGGGCTCGAACATAATCTTTCTCTACTTTCTATCAAATGTAAGACTTTCTCAACTTTATCTTGGGGTACTTGGGGTGTAAAACATCAATGGTTTTGGCTGTAATGGAGGTTGTATTTCAACTGTGAGTGTGTTGAGTTATCCAACTTGGATATTTGACCATGGAGATCATCCATTTTGATTCTTGGAATTTTTAGAGTGTGAAACACTTATAATGTGAGCCTTCCCGGCTTTAATCCCCGGCTATATGAGCTTCTCCTTCCTTATCAATTTTAGTTATGAATTAACATAGGGGATTTTAGCTACTCTTTTATTTATGTAAATGTGTGGATGATTCGTGCTTTATTTTCATTGGATAAATAGTGTAATTAACCATATGGTAGAAGTCATATCCCATTTTACATCGTATATATAATTTTTTATGTATCAATTTGTATAATGGTGGTTGGGAAGCCTATGAGACTACTTACTGGCATATTAAACTGACTAGTTATTTTTGAATTTGTTCAGTAGATACTTTAGATGAGGAGTAATGTTTTATAGATTTGTTAATTTTTTATTCCACATAGATTATTGAGTTAAGTAAGGGTAGTCCACTTAGAAAATGTGACCTCATGGGTGTTAGACCATCTCGGTAGAGGCTAGTGTGTATGGAATAGATGTTGTAAGGGTTGGTGTGTTTTTTACATTGTTTGTGATATATCTTGTTATTGTCTATTTCTTTATGCCAACTTATTTATGTACCTCTCTATAATATCAAGGATGGGTCATTGTGTATTCGATGGCCTCCTTGGAATACTTCATATGGGTAGATCTGATGTGATGACCTCCCTACAATCCTTGGGATGGGTCAGTGTGAAGATACGAAAACCGAAGAGTCTTTAGATGTTTCCAAATATTTAATATACCATTAATATTAAATGTAATAATTCCTTAGTGTTGTTACACCACTTGTTCCAAAAAATAGAATGGAGGTAATCAAATTCTCTATATTAGAAATTATTTTTAAGTATTAATCATTTTAGGTCAACATGTATTGGTTCCACCCCTATGAATATTTTATTACCATCCATTTATATGAAATAACTCTTTATTTATTAAAATATTTTATCTATACATTTTTATATCTTCTAATTTATTGAATGAGATTTTATTATTCTTTTTTATCATATTTGGGTTTATTATTACTCTATAATTTCCTATAATATATTTCTATTTGTTTAGGGTATTTGAGAAATACTAGATGTGTGTCAAACAACAATTATTATTGCAATTTATTTCTTGAGACCGTCCCCCATCTCTTTTATATAAAACTTTCATTCTCATCAGTTTCATCTCCCAAATAGTTATTTCATTTTCTTGATTGATACTCTTCCCCCATATATTTTATATTGCTCGGACTACCCTGAGTAGTAGTCATCCCATGGATGAATTCCACTTAGAGTATTTCAAGCAATATAGGTGCATGTCCACAAGAGATGAAGGATTTGTGTCAAACAAAAAAATGCAATGATAAATGTTTGGGAGATGAGCTGATGAGCATTATAGTTGTCTATAACTTTCACCTTTGAATTAATTCACAGGATATCACCTACCATAGTAGATTAATTCATTTATAAAATTCAATTACACATTTTCTTCAAATAATACTAAAATTTTTTAAAATAATTAAATGTTGGGTTTCCCTTATTAGAATAATCTATAACTTTCACCTTTGATAATGAATATCTTATGTGTATTTATTTATTTAATGTAAAAAAATTAAGATTTTATGAATCCAATAGGAATAATAAGAATAAAAAATGGATGCACTCTACTCATTTGACAAAAGATTATGAATATTTAGTTAAATATTTCATCAAGTTTGAAAGAGAGCATGCAAAAGACCCTTCTCAAATCCTTTGTTCATGTTTATGTAGTTTTTTTTTCAAGATAAATTAGTCCATAAGAGTTGGAATAACATTTGATTTGTCAGGGAATAGATTAGGGCTATAAATTTGGAATAAACATTGGGAAAAAACTGAATGTTCACACCGATTGGGATGATACTACGGTTTAAGAATCATTTGATATGAATACCAGTGCAAATGATGATGGAGATCGCATGAAAGAAATCACTATAGAAATTGAATATGACCTTTATGATTGTAAAAAGTTGTTTGAGAAGTTAAATAGATGTACCAAGAGACCATTTTATAATGGTTATACAAAATACACAACATTTTCAGATGTATTGAAGTTATATAATTTGAAAGCTCACAGTGGATGGAGTGACACCAGCTTTACAGAACTACTTGGTCTCCTAAATGATATGATACCATAATAAAATGAACTACCATTTTGAACATATGATGTTAACCGAATTATATATTCAACTAGTATGATCTCTATAAAATACATACTTGTCCAAATGATTTCATATTGTTTCACAAGAACCCTGAATCACTCATAAAATTCCCTAAGTGTGGCACAAATCAATATAAGAAAAGTGAATAAAGTCCTTCAAAATATTTATGGTACTTTCCTATAATTCCATATTTTATAAGAACATATGGATGTCTAGAAACTGAGAGATAGTTGACATGGTATGAAGATACAACGTCATCCAGTATATTCTACTTAGTAGAAGAGAATTGATTAGGAGTATCCTGAATTTGGAAATGATCTGAGAAACTTTCATCTCGCATTATCTATAGATGAAATAAATCCTTTTGGTGTATAGAGTAGTACTCATAGTACACGGTCCATCATGTTGGTAAATTATAACTTTCAACCATTTTTATGCATGATGTGGGAAAAGATTATGTTGTTTTTGCTTATATCTATATCAAAGAAACCCAGTAAAGATATTAATGTCTATTTGTGTCCATTGATCAAAGATCTGAAATTGATGCATGATACAGGTGTTATAATGTATGATGATCATAGAAGTGAAGAATTCATATTGAGGTTCCTATTGTATATAATGATAAATGACTTCACCACTTATGTAAATTTATTAGGCTACATAATTATTGGAAGTTTGGGGTGTCCCATTTCTGAAAAATGCATATACTGTGTTTGGCTAAAACATTCCTCAAAAACTGTGTTTTTAGGAAATTAGAAATTTTTACCTCAAAGACATAAATACTGATCCTAGATGATAGCATTCTATGGAAATTCCAAACAAGGTACAACACCATCTCCAATAATGGGTGATCAGATATTTAATAAATTAAAAGATATTGACACCATTTTCAGTAAACCATTATCAAAAAACCTTACAAAATCTGGTTGGAAGAACAGATCAATTATCTTTCAATTACCGTATTGGAATTTTTTGTATGTCAAAAATTTTATTGATATCATATATGTAGAAAAATATATATTTTATATTGTTATTTTCACATTACTAAATTTTCCTATAGAAAAGAAAGATAGAATCAAGGCTAGGTTATACTTGATAGAAATGGGGATAAGGGAAGAGTTTGCACTGGTGAAGGGTAAAAGGAAAACTTTTCTTCCACCAGAAGCTTACACTCTATCCAAATTGGAAATATTTAAATGTATCATTTTCTTTAATAGTGTAAAAGTTCCAGAGGGGTATTCATCAAATATCAAGAATTTCATGTCAATGACTAATTTGAAGTTATAATAAATAAATCACATAGTTGTTATTTTTTTATGAAAGATTTTATATCGGTTTCTTTCTATTGCATTCTGCCTCAAAATGTATGGCATACATTAACCATACTATGCTTCTTTTTAAAATCCATATGCAGAAAACTTATAGACCTGGTGAAGTTTCAAATCATGAATAAGGAGGTTGTAGTTTTATTTTTTGAATTAGAGATGTTCTTCACACCATAATTCTTTGATATAATGGTACATCAGATGGTTCACTTGGTTAGAGAGGTTCAACTATGTGGTCCTATCCATTACAGATAGATATACCCCATTGAACATCATATGAATATTTTTAAAGAATATGTCAAGAATTTAATTCTTCAAGAATGTTTTATTTTAGAATGATATATTATTGAATAAAATATTGAATTCTATATGAATTACCTATAAAATGTTGATAGCATCAATCTCCCAAAGTCTCATCCCAGCAATGCCTTATGGGTGAAGGTATTTCTGGAAGATATGTTGTTACAATTACCTTGACATAGTGGGGGAAAGCACACCTTTACGTTTTATATAATAGTGTAGATTTTGATCCATACATTGAATCCAAAAAATAAATTCTTAGATATTTGAATCTATAAAGGGATGAAGGATGCATATCAAATACAAATAATCAATAGTTTATAGGATGGATCTAAGAAAAAATTTATAAAGAGTTATTTGAAAATCTAAATTTAATTGTCAAACGACTTCAATGGCTAGCTAGGGGACCGAATGAAAATTTTATATCTTACACAAGTTTTTTAATCAATGGTTATACATTCTATAAAAAAATAACATGATGAGTGCAGTACGATGAAAAAAAGTAATGTTACACTTGTGGATAAAGTGATGCACATATCTGGTTCCAAGGATAGAAATCCAATTTAAGAAAATATGTCATATTTTGGTATTATCAATCAAATATATGAGTTCAATTATACAACATTTCAAGTGAAGGTTTCCATTGAAAATGGGTTGAAAATATGAGTGTCATGAAAGTTAATGAAATTGGCTTCATGAGGTGAATTTGAGTATTAAAGGGTAAAAGGACAAGTCATTCATAATAAAATCAAAAGTAGTTCAAGTATTTTAAGTCTCAAATCCAACAAACAAGAATTTCTCAATTTCCATAATTTCAAATAAAACAAATGTTGAGTTAGATGAAAATTCAATCTAGGATGACACTTTCATTGGGAGATCACAATCAGTTTATATTGGTCCCAATATTGAAACTTTGTTGTACATTATAGGGGACCACAAAGATGGGATTTGGATTCTTGATAAAGGAACCAAATCCCTAAAACTTTTAAAAAATAAAGATAGTTCAATGAGAAGGTAAAAGTGTTTTTTAATATAATATTTTTTCCTCATAATATTATATTTTCTCTACTTCACTAATATAATATAAATTAAATGTTTAACTTTTATGAAGACAGTGTCTTCTGCACATGATGATGTTACAATTCCCTTAGAAGAATAAACATTTCACCCCTGAAGTGCTGGCATTTATCACTTTCCTTCAAGTTCCCTCCATTGCTCAATCACAGGGGTAATCTTGATGTTTTCACTATAAAATAATTTTCCATAGAATTAATTTATTATTTCATATTTATTTTTTATTTATTTCATTTTAGTATTACTTATATAATAATTCTTTTCTTATATAGGTTGATTGTTTTGTTCGAGTTGGGTGGTTTGTTCGAAGTTTTTCATGCTCACGAGAGATTGGACTTTGAGACAAAAAATGAGATAATGACAATAAGGAATTACATCAAGAATTAATACAACCATAATGAAAAGGGTAATCCATATGACTTATTTAAATAATTTCTTCATTATTTTATCTAGTATTTGTATGTTAATTTCCTTATCATTTGTATCTAATACTTATTTAGTTTTTTTCACATATATTTTGGAAAGTCAAATTATTTTTATGTTCTTAGTAGAAAAACCATTCTCATTGAATTCCAAAAGAGTATAGTAAGCTCATATGGTCATTGTGGTTACTTCTTTTGATATAATGGGAACATGATCTTTCTCTACTCTTCTCGATTTCAACAACGAGAAATGTTTTTCAGCTAAGAACATCGAGTCAATATATAGTGTTGTTGGTTCAATAAGTAAATGCAGTGGAAATAATTTTAAGAATGGTAGCTATGATATCTTTGAGACTTTGGGATGTGTAGGAATAATCCACACCTCAATCCTATCCGTGGTGTGACCGGTATGACTCTACGTGCTTCTATTTATTTAAAAATGACATGAATTTTAGTAAAATGGAAAACTAACGTAATAAAAACTAATAAAAATATTCTGATTATTTATACAGTTTATGATAACAATTGATAAGTCATTTTTGATGTCTAGGAATCATCCACACCTCAATCTGATACACGATGTGCCTGGTATGACTCAAAGTGTCTGTTATCTGTTTAAAATCGACATTTTAGTTCAAAAAGTGTAACTCCTAAAAACCAATCAAACTCACTCATATTTTCTTGATAATTTAGAATAATTATTCATAAGTCGTTTTTGACATGTAGAAATTAATTTCATATCAAATCGATACATGAGGTGATCAGAATGATTCAAAGTGCGTGTTTTAAGTTTAGAATGATAATTTAGTAAAAAATAAAAGTGATGTACTCAAAACCAATAAAACACATTTTTATTATTTTAATACTTTAGGAAAATGATCTATAATTAATTTTAGATATGTAGGAATTATCCTCACATCAATCCAACACACAGTGTGACCAGTATGACTCCAAGTGCATCTTTTTATTTAAATTTGACATAAATTTTAGTAAAATGGACAACTGAACTACTAAAAACTAAGAAAATTCATTTGGGTTGTTTTGATACATTACGAAAATTATTCATAAGTCATTTTTGACATGAAGGAATCATCTGCACATTAATCTAATACGTGATGTGCCTGGTATGATTCAAAGTGTCCATTATGAGTTTAAAATCGATATTTTAGTTCAAAAAGTGTTACTCAGTGAAAATAGATAAAAAAAGATTATATTTTCTTGATAATTTATGGAAATGATTCATAAGTCATTTTTGAAATGTAAGAATCGTTTTCATGTAAAATTGATATGTGATGTAATCAGAATGTTTCAAAGTGTGTGTTTCCAGTTTAAAATGACATTTTAGTAAAAAAAGGATAAGTAATGTACTCAAAACACATAAAACAGTTTCAGATTGTTTTTCAATTTAGGAAAAAAATAAATAAGTCATTTGAGACATGTTGAAATAATCTGAACCTCAATATTATGCACGATGTGACTTGTATGTCTCTGAGTGTGTCTTTTTATTTAATATTGGCATCAATTTTAGTAAAATTGGCAACTGACCTGCTCAGAACCAGGAAAATTCATATATATTGTTTTCATAATTTAATAAAATGATCCATAAGTCATTTTTTATGTATATAAATTATCTATACCTGAATCTAATACATAATATGATTGGTATGACTCAAAGTGTCATTTATTAGTTTAAAATCAATATTTTAGTTCAAAACATGTTACTCACTGAAAATTGATCAAACATGCTCATATTTTCTTGATAATTTAGGAAAATGATTAATAATTCATTTTTGATGTGTAGGAATATTTTTTGTGTCAAACTGATTCACAATGTGATCTAAATGGGTTAGAGTGTGTGTTTCCAATTTAAAATGACATTTTAGTAAAAAAGACAGGTGATATACTCAAAACTGAGAAAACATATTCATATTTTTTTATACTTTAGGAGAATAATCCATAAGTAATTATATGTGTGTAGGAATAATCTGTACATCAACCTGATGCATGGTGTGACTAGTATGACTCCAAGTGTATCTTTTTATTTAAAATTGACATCAACTTTAATAAAATGGACAATTGGCCTACTAAAAACCAAGTAAACGCATTCAGATTGTTTTTATACTTTATAAAAATAATCCACAAGTCATTTTTGATGAGTTATAATTAGAATCACCTCAATAAAAATTATGATGTGCCTATTATGAATCAAAGTTTCTGTTATCAATTTAAAATCGACATTTTAGTTCAAAAAGTGTCACCCACTAAAAAATGATCAAACGCACTTGGATTTTCTTGATAATTGAAAAAAAATGATTCATAAGTCATTTTTGATGTTTATGAACTGGTTTCACATCAAACTAATATAATATGTGATCATAATGAGTCAAAGTGTGTGTTTTCAGTTTAAAATGGCATTTTAGTAAAAAAGATAGGTCATATACTCAAAATTGAGAAAATACGTTAGTATTGTTTTGATACTTTAGGGAAATGATCCATAAGTCATTTTATATGTGTAGGAATTATTTTCACCTCAATCTGATGCATGGTGTGGCTGGTATAACTCCAAGTGCTTCTTTTTATTTAAAATTGATGTGAATTTTAGTACAATTGATGACTAGCCTACACAAAACCGAGAAAATCATTCATAATGTTTTGATATTGTAAAAAAATGATCCATAAGTCATTTTTTATGTCTATGAATCAGACACACCTCAATCTGACACATTATGTTCCTAGTATGACTCAAAGTGTCTATTATCAGTTTAAAATTGACATTTTAGTTCAAAGTGTCACTCATTGAAAATCGATCAAACGCACTTAGCCTATATCTTATACTTATTAAACTAATTTTCATAGATATGATTATATAATATGAATAAGAAATGGTGTTCCATGGAAGAATCAACCACAACTCAATATAATAAACAATGTTCCTGGTATGACTCAAATTTTAGTTTAAAAGTAACACTTTCTATTAATTTATTTCTTTATATTATTACTAAAATAAGAATTTTTTTTCTTATACAGGTGTGTTCTTTTTTATTAGGGGTGGACTTTTTATTAATTTCATGAGTTAGGTTTATGATCAAAATAAAAATTAACATTGATGTTTTTGAATGTATGTACTAATTTTTACTTTTTTAATTGTAAAAACTAATGTTTGAAATGTCTATAGTATAGTTTTTTTATTGTATATGTGTTGTAAATTCCATTTCTTTTAAATTATGTATTGGTAATTTATTTTGTTGATATCTAGTGGTGTTTATGGTGTTCTAGTGTGTTGTTATAACACATTTAACTGGTGTTTTAGTGTGCTATGACAACACACTATATTATTCCCCTTTATCATCACTTTTGAAAGCACTGATAAATGGGCCATTTATCAGTGCTAAAAAAAGATCTGATAAAGGGGTCATTTATTAGCATTTTTTAGTTCTGATAAATGATCCCTTTATCAGTACTTTTTTGGAATTGATAAAAGACTAGGGATTTTAATCTCACTTCGGTTTCCAGTGCTTGTATAGCATTGATAAAGGTCATTTTTAACATTGTTAAAGACCTATTTTGTAGTAGTGTAATCAAATGTAGCTCAGTATCAAGAGACTTATGAACATACTTCCATAATTTTGATGTAAAATTGGAATCACAGTCATAAATTGTCGAAATAGGTGCACCATGAAGTCTTATAAATTCATTAATATAGAGCCTTGTGAAAGACTCAAAAAGTGAATCTTCTATTATAGAGAGGAAATGTGAAGATTTGGTTAGGCAATGAATGATATCCCATATTATATCATTCTTTCTATGAGTCTTTCGTAGTCCTATAAAACATTAAACAGTAATATCATCCCATTTCAATACAGGAATTGGAAGATGTTTCAATAATACTATAGGATGATGTCTCACATCTTTCATTTATTGACAAACCAAACATCTGGACACATAATTAGTAATTTCCCACTTCATGTTATCCCACAAAAAATATTCCCCCAAATCCTGATACATCTTTCTGAAACTTGGGTGTATAGAGAAGTTAAAGATATGAGAATCATCCAAAAATTAACTTTTTAGATCAGTATATATGGAACACATAATCTCTTTCTAAATTTTAGGACACCATCTTCATAAACTAAGTCTACTAATATCCCATCAGCTTTAATTTTCTTTTAAAAGTTCTCATCATCAGATTGATAAATTTTATATTTTCTAAAAAATATGGTTTCACAATAATTTGAAAAGGGAGTGATGCATATCTTTCCTTAATAATTCTCATATCTATCTTTACTAGATCCATGAATATATGATCCCCCTAAATCCGCATTTTCATCATAAATATGTGATCCTTCCTACTAAAATAATTAGCTACCTTATTTTCCTTCCCCATGTGGTAGTGTATCAAGAAATCATAATCATTGAGTATCTCAATCCATCACCTTTTCCACATATTGATCTATTTTTATAAAAATATGTATTTTAGGATTTTATGATATGTATCTCACTTCTTTCACCAAAGAGATAATGTCTCTATATCTTCAAATAAAATATTACATCTACTAACTCAATATTCGGGGTTGGATAGTTCTATTCATGAGTCTTAGATTTCCTTGATGAATATGAAATAACCTTATAATTTTTCATTAGTACACTACCAATTCCCTTCTTTGATGCATCACTTTATTTCAAAAACCCATTACTTCCATATAGTAAATTCAATATCAGAGCATTAAACAATCTCCTCCTCAGTTTATCAAAACATTCCTTACATTCCTTTATCCAAAAAACTTAACCCTTTTGTGTGTAATCTTGGATAAAGGTTTATAAAATCTAGAAAAATTATAAATAAATCATCGATAGTAACCTAATAAACCAATGAAACTATGTACCTCATTTATGTTTGTGGGTATAGGTCATTTTCTGGTAGCCTTTGTCTTCATAGGATCAACTGAAATTCAATCCTTAGAGAAAATATGGACAAGAAAAGAAATATATTGAATCCATAAATCACACTTACTAAATTTATCATTTAATTTTTTTCTTATAAAACTCTCATGAATAATCCAAAAGTGATTCTCCTGGTCCTCATAGATTTTAAAATACACAAAAATATCATCAATGAATACCAAAAAAACCATCAAGATATTCCTTGAATATTTTTTTTATTATATCCATAAAATCATAGGGAGCATTCTCCAATTCAACCAAAATTACTGTAAACTCATAATTTCTATACTTCATTCATAAATCTGTATTCCTAATATATTTCTTCTTTATTCTCAATTGATGATACCCATAACAAACGACAGTCTTTAAAAAATATTAGGATTTGTTAAGTTGATCACATAAATTATCAATGTGAGGCTGAGGATACTTGTTCTTTAACATAATATCATTTATTTTCCTATTATCAATTCATATCCTCAAAGATTCATCTCTCTTCTTAATGAAGATAATAGGGGCTCCCCATGGTGAAACAAAAGGGTGAATAAATCCCTTACCACACAACTCCTCTAGTTGTTCTTCAAATCCACTAATTCCATATTTTACATTCTACAGGGAGTATTTGATATTATTCTTAAATTAGGGATTAAATTAATGGAAAACTCAATATCATGCTCTAGTGTATGTCCAAGTAAATCATCAAGATATAAATAAATTTATTTATATATAGTAGGTAAATACTCAATTTGAAGATTACATTCTCTATCCCTAGATTATGTTTTCTTTTTAACCCCAAGAAACTTATTTTACAGAGCTACGAGGGGTGGATCTAGAAATGTCTTGGATGATGATGTATTTTCTCTAAAGATAAGGAATTCAACATCTTTATCATGAATCGTAATTTCCTTCTAATTGAAACAAATTTTTACATTTTATTTTTAAATAAATTCAATACCAAGGATTATATCAAATTCAATCATAGGTATGATAATAAGGTTAACAAATAAAGAACACTTATGTTTCATAATGGGGACTACTTGACACATCCTTATTGTAGTGTGACTTCCACTTAGAGTTTTGAAAACCAGCTCCCTACTTAAATTGATTAGGAAATATATAATTTTCTTAGAAAACATAGAAGATATAAAAGTGTATGAGGATACATAATCAAATAAATAATTATCTAAATTTGAATATGTGATTAAAGTACCTTCCACCACATCATTGGGTACTTCCACCTCAGCTGTAGTGATCACAGAAGGTCAACTTTCTCCCCTATGCCTCTTTTGTGGTTGATTCCCTTGACTCTTATGGTATTAATTTTCATAGTTCCCCATATCCCAATAGTTGAAACACTGAATATAATTTTTTTTCTTTCCACCCCATGAATTATTTAGCTTGAAGGCCCTTACATCCACACCTATAAAAAAACTCCCAAGCTCTTAAAGCATTTCCCAAGATGGTTCTTTCTACAGTTCATACAATGTAAAAAAATCATTATATTCATCTTCTTTAATGCATTCCCTTTTTCGTAGTGCTCATTTGACCTATTATTTTCTTGATTTTCATTGAAAAAGTAGGATCTAGATAATTCCTTCTCCATTTTTATGGTACATAAAACTATTTCATCATATTATGAAAAATCTTGAGACTAATGCCCTTCGTAGACTTGGCTTAATCCCTTAGAATAAATGGTCAATCATCCACTATGTGTTGTATATGAAATCTATAGCATAACTAGATAACCTTGTAAATGTCGTCTTATACTCATCAACACTTTATTATTCCTTTTACATTAAGATAAAAAATTACCTTCATTTTAGTTTATTATTCATGAGGGAAATAATTATTAAAGAATGTATCCTTAAAATATTTACATTCAATGAGTTCTATTTCCTCTTCCTCCCTAGTATTCTTGATCAACAACCACCATTAATCATTATAGCCTTTGAAACAATTCAATGTAAGTGTAAAATTTTCCTTTTCATCACATCACAGTGATATAAATATATTCTCTATAGAATAAATCCATTTCTCAGGTACCATTGGATTAGTATTCCCACTAAATGATGGGGGATTTTATAGCATAAAGCAATCCAATATAGTATAATCATGTTATGGAATAGGTTGATCCATTATAGAAAGGTTGTTTTTTATAAACTAATTAAGCTACCCTAATATATAAATTATCTACTTCATTCCAATACTAGCTATATTAACTTGCTCAGTAGGGCAATCTCTACATTGTCTATGAGTATTGATATCCTTCTTCCTTTCAGGAGCCATTTCCAAAAAATGGCATGTACAGGATTGGATCATACAATTATGAATTTTAAATCATAATTTATAATTCTAAATATGGTGTACCACTTAACATAAATTAAAATTTTTACATTTTTTATATTAGAATAATAAACATGGTTTCATTAGATATATCTTTATTTTCCAATACTTTATAATGGTTTGTAAAGAAAATGTGAATTATCCTAATCATATCCCCCATGAGTGTCAAACTATGTGAATAGTAAGGATCGTTTTCATTCACCATGTGATTATTTGGTCAATCTTAATCCAATGTTTTTGGATTTATTACCCCTAAGTACATGTTTTGTAAAACCACATCCACTTGTAGTATCCAGATAGGGATACATTACTAAGAAAAAGCCACATAAACTATTCTATTACAAAACTTTAAGTTGTTATTATATGATTACAATAAAAGTATATTACAGAGAAATAGTCCCTAATCTAGGTTTTCCTATATCTAGTTCCCAAGTTTTCTATTAATCTTACTCTAATACCAACTATAATGACCCAGACTCCATTAACTCGGAGGTGGTGCCAACTTTATTACATTGGCATATATACAAGGGTTTAAATACGGAAGGACCAATTATTTTATCATTTTTAGAAAAAAAAAATACATAAATAATACCCATTTTACATTTTGAAAATAAAAAAATAAATCATAGTGATGGAAAACATTTATCATCCTTGAACTCATTCCATGAATTCTTCTTCATATCCTGGGTAAAGGAAAAAAAATTAAGGGTGATATCAAATTATTAATAAGAGTTACTTATAGTGAAAGATATCATAAATCAATAAATAATAATTAATATGTAAAGGTAAATGACTGAATAAATGTTTAATTTAATCAATAACTTGACTATCATAACTGGTTAAGTTATAATTAATATGGAAAGGTAATTGAATGAAAACACATGTCATTTAATCAATAAACTAAGAATGAAATTCATACAGAGATAACATCATAGAAATAATTTCATATATAATAATAATAACTAAATTATAAATGAATTAAATTCCTAATTTTTTGATGTCATGATATCAAGCATCATGATACACCTACCTTCAAGTACTTTCACAATATAGTTTAAAACTACTGGCTAAAAACTCATCTGATTTGGCTAAATAATTTTTCTCCTGAGATGTGTTGATGCATCGAGAGGATTTCTATAACAGGGCCCCAACAATATCTTTATGTAAAAAAAATCCCTCATATATCAAATAATCTATTTAATCATGAATCAATATTCCTTATTTTCGAATATCCATATTGAGTAAAGGAAATGGATTTATCAATGTTTCACCAGTTAATCAAATAACTTTTAAATTAAACACTCTATTTCAAAATGGTATATGGTTTAGGAAATAATCATATCCATTATAAAATAATATGTAAATTTAATATAAATTTAAGTTATAATAAAAATAATCACAAGAAAGTGATTGTTTTAAGAGAAAGTTAACAATCATAACAGAAAGTGAGATTGTACAATAAATTTTACCACTTTGTAATTTTCAAGTAAAATACACTTGGATGAAATAATTAAAATTTAAACATAAAATACAATTAATTAGTAATTAATCATGATATTAAATATAAAATGGGAAGTTTATAAACCATATAAAATAGATTAGGTGCATAACATTACAATATGCCTCAATGAAGGGAAACTGAGATGATGTCCCTTACCTCACACTTTCTTTTGGTTGAACTTTATTTAACCTCCTATATGATGGTTTTAATAATATTATTAATTTATAATATAACCATATACTTATTTATAATATCATATATTATCCCCTTATAACATTTTACCACCCTTTTTTTAATAATATTTCATTATTTTCATTGTTTTAGGTGTTAATTGCCTTGTTTTCTCATACATGTTTTGTCATGAAACTTTTGGTTATTGCACATGTTATATAGTCCCATAATATAAAAAATGATAATAATTTTATAAATATCATATTTACTCATTATATACATTTTTATGATCATTTTTGAAGTTTGTACATAGAAAATGAATCACATCGCTTCATAGAGACGGTGGGTTATACGTATGCATGAGCGATGAGATCATTCCCTTAATGATTGAAAGGGTAAGGAATTGGGTGATATGTTAATATTTAAAAATTTATATCATTTTATATATATCACATATATTCATTAAATTTATCCATATTATTTTTCATGTAAAGTGTAAGTGAAAAATGAATCACATAGCTTCACGAGGCGGCAGTCTGTTGTATACACAAGTGACATTATCTTATTTTAAAATAAATGGAAAGTAAGAAGTTATATGTGATATTATAATTTTATATATATAATTATATCATATATATACATTAAATATATCATTATATTTAACCGTGAGAGGTGTTTATGGAAAACGAGGAACATCGGTTCACGAGGAGATAGTCTGTCGTACACACGATTGATGACTTCGTTTCCCATTTTATAAAAGAGAAAATGGATATAGGTTATTACATTAAAATAATAACATATCAGTATATGGTAGAAATTGGTGTTATTATACTCTCATGATTTAACAATATTTGAATTATGTGGAAGAATAAATGAAATAAAAATGATCATTTAAGAATGTCTCCTATTCTTCGGACGACCTCTTTAGGTTTGCACCAAAAGCTTTCTAAGGATGGTTTTATGATAAAAAATGGATATAAGATATTTTAATGGAATTAATGAATTTATTTTCATAGTTATTGGCCAAACCAAATGGATTTGGATGTGTGAAGAGGGGAGGAGAGTGGGTGGCATTTTATAAGTGGCAGAGAGGACACACATGGAATTTTTGAAAATAATTAGTTACACCCATGTTCATATCATTTATAAATACTCCAAAATGGGTCATCATCAGACCTTATAGTTATAATATCGAATTATTTCTATAAAATTTGTTTTGGACAAGTTTTTACATCATTTTTAACCCTTATCTTATTATTTTAACCCCTGGTAAATCAATCGTTACCTTAACCGCGGTGAATAATTTTTAATATTCATAATGGTCAAAAATTAAGTTAAACTTATTAAAAAATAATAAATATTCTGATTCAAAATATTGAATCCAGTTTTTTCAAATTCAATTCATTGAAGTGCTTTAATCCAATTTAAAATTATACTCGCAGACACTATGAAAAAAAAAGTTTTCAAAGAGAAAATTCTCTTAAGTATAGAAGGTTTTAATATTAAAATTCAATATAAAATTTATTAAATAATACATAAATTATATTTATAATAATATTATTTAACTAATTTTACTTTAAAACTGATTTTAAATATAATATATCATAGTTAATAATTTAAACAAAAAGAAAATTTTCAATAAAAAGCGGTTTTTAACTATTCGTAAAAAATGAAACTTTTCAGAAAAATACAATAAAACACCGTATAATAATTTTGATGAAATGATTTCAAAAGATAATTTAATTTTATATAATAAATTTTCTAAAAGTGTTAAAAAAAATTTAAATTATGTGAGAAAGGCATGACTAAACTTCCTTTTAGAAAAATATAATTTTTCAAAAAAAACTTTTATTTTTCTTTTAAATGGTTCATATTTTATTTCTAATCAATAGATATCCATTTAATTTATAAATGTATTATCCATATAAATTTTATAATTTATATAGTATTATTAATTCCTTACAACTTAAAATCTAAGTTATAATGGTCGTGTTTAAATAATATTTTAATTTGGTATTTTCATTTAAACTAAGTGTTGTGTACATTACAAGCTATCGAAGAGAATGAATTTAATTAAAAGGAAATAAATCATAAAGTGTCGAGTTATTAGAAATATGATAAATTAGAGAAGATTAAATTTTATACATGTTAAAAAAGTGGGAAGAAGCACACAGGGAAATGTCTTTAATGAATTGGAAGGTGTTTTATGTCTAAAAATGGGGGAAATTGAATAGGTAATTATATGAAAAAATAAATAAAGAGTTTGGTTAACATGATGGATGAAAATGATATGTTTCCTAGTAATACATAAGATATTTAGGTAGAAATTTTATTTAAAATTATATTCTATGTTATAAATATCTTTTTTATACCCTTGAACAATTGTATTAGTGAGTGAAAATTAAAATTGTAAGGATGTGATTTATTTAATTTGGTAGAACATAACACCCAAAGATTTTACTATTTAATTTTCATTTAATTAAATACTATTTTTAGGGATATATTTAAACACAACAATAGACTTGAATGAAATTGATATACTTTAAAATAAAATTATTCAATTTGACTGTTATAATATGGTTGTTAAATAAGCAGGTATAAAAAGATGTAACCATATTACAAAATCTATAATGAAAAAGGGAAGAAATTGTATCAGGTAGTGGAAGTATCCCTTATGATGCTTATTTTTTTGAGCATGTAATAGTGGCATCTTTTCTAGGTTTTTCTATAGACCAATCCCAAACCAAACTCAAAAAATTATGGTATGAGTGAAACTATATGTGATATAAATTCAAGATTGTGAAAATTTTCATGAGATCCATGCTAGCGGAATCACCACACATGACTACCACCGGAGCATAACTTATGATTAGATATTACACAGATATATTAATGGGATATTTAACTAGAAATTAGGATAATATAATCGTGTAATTATTAATGTAATAGTTTATTTATCACATGTATTTTACACATTTTTCATTTTTACTTTTAAAAAAATGAAATTAATTTTTCTATAAAAAGAGTTTTCTTATAATTCATATTTTAAAGATAAATTTATAAATTTTAGAATTTTAATTTGATGAAATGAAATTTATTAAAAAATTAATCATGTAAATATTAGTTTAGGGTGAATTTATAGGATTTTTCTAAAATAATTGATTATTAGATGAATAGTAAAAAAATACAGCTTTTCCAAAATGATGACTTATAATTTTATTAGTATATAATAATGGAATAGATTTTAAATTTATCAAAAATATATTTAATGAATAAATTTATTAATTTTAAATATATTGTTTTAAATTTATAAAACCTATATTTAACCTTATAAAACAAAATTAATATTTTAATTCTAATAAAAAATTATTTTTGTCTTTTATTTAAATTAAGTATTTTAATTGAAAAATTTTGTTTTGGATTGATTGTAAATATTCATACCTTTTTTGTTTTATAATAAACTAATTTATTTCCTAAAAATTTACAATGTTGATAAATATGGTTTACACATAAGTTTTATTCTTGAAAACACACTTTTCCTAAAATCTTTTTTTATATAATATGTGTGTTTATTTTAAAATTATTGTTTCATGTTGTTATAAATTCTTTTAGATAGAATTATGTTCCAGTTTAAAATAATAATATTCAAATTAGGTAAAATTTTCAATTTCAATTTTTCTCATAAAAATTGATTATTAAGGTTGAAAATCAATTGCCCCAATACAAGTCAAAATAGTAAAACATATTTTACTAAGATGAAATTATCCAAAACATGTTTAAAAATGGATGTTTGAGGTGTGTCTAAAATAAATCCCACATCCCCTCCTATTTTTTCTATTTTTTATTCTTTTAATCTTTAATAGTAACTTCACATTATTTAAAATGAAAAGAGTGCTTCAAAAATTACCCTATTATTCACTTATAAAAGGGAAAGCTTCCACCACTTCATGTTATACATTCCCCTTAAATTTTCTTCCTAAAACTTTTAAATTTTATTCCACCTAGAACCTTCTCCCCCATCCTTAATCCTATGGTCACTATTAGTAATCCTAAGGCCTCCATTTCCAAGGATATTTCTAAGAGAAAACTCAGGGTCTCAACATAAGTATTACCTTATTCTCAATATTTTCTCCTCAATATTACTCTTACAAACCTTTTAAAACCACCTTAATATAATAATATAGATTTAATAAATATAAAAATATTATATTATACTAAATTAATGACACCTATTTTTTCATTTCCATCAAATAAGAATTAATGTTGATTGTTTGTACGTGTAGTCTACCACCTCTACGAATAGGTGTCTTCCATTTTTCCTCACCATATCTCACAAATGGTTTTAATAATTTTAATAATGAAAAAATATGATATATATAATTTAATTATGATTATAAAAATTCAATTTATTATCTATGTCTATCCCCTCTCATTCGCTAAGAAAAGATAATGTTTGACATGTGTACATAAATACTATCACCTCCATTAAGTAACATTTTTTGTTTTCCATTTAGTATATTATTCTTTATAAAACTCTCTTAAAATAAGATCCAAAACCTTAATAACACCAAAATAATATCATTATAATTATATAATAATTATATTATTACCAAATTACCATTTAATCACACTTATCCATTAAGTTATGGTATATTCTTGTATGGTTGGTTTAACCACCAACTAGAAAAATTCTATAAAATTATAATATGGGTGACTATAGGAACTTAGATACGTATAATATATGATATATATAATAAAATAGTAATTTAATTTATATTCTTGAATGATGATCCTTGATTCTATAAATAATAATTGACATTGCCACTACTAAACTAGTATTAAACAAACAATCAAAACTAATAACATCCTATGTTGAAAATAAAACTAATAATAACTAACAAATTTATAGTAAATTATTATAAAATATGTTAATAAAATTTTATATCAGTGATTATGGTTCTTAAAAGTGTGATTAAGTTAGTTATTTTGATTATACAATAGATTCATGTGCTTTTTTGAAAGTTGATAATTAAGGAAAGTGGTTTTCATGATTCAAATCCTTTCCTTGGGTTATAATAACTTCTCTTTAATTATAATCTTTAAAAATTGATTTATCCCACCCTATTATGATGTTATTCTATATGTATAAATTTTTATTGGTGAAATCATGTTTCACACCAATGTATTTTTTCCTTAAATAATTCCTTGTATTATAAAAAATTAATTTCATTAAAAATAAATACCACCTCTTTTAAATTAATTTTTCTTCCTTATCCATTTTTTTATGTCCCAGAAATTTTATCCCTACCTTATTGGAAAATAAAATTTATTTTAATTTTTATAATCTTTTTCCATTCTAAGATAAAGGTTTTTTATCCTTTTAATGATGTGGGTTTTCAATTACAGCATTTTAAAATATTTAACAAGACATTCTTTTTTATGATCTTATATTCTTATATTATACTTTATACATTTAACATGTGTTTTGTCTATTTTCATGGTATTTTTATTTGAAATATGTTTTTGATGTTTTTTTTTATAATTTTTCTCTTAGAATTTTAAAAAACGGTTTTTCAAAAGTGACTTGAAAATTACATCATTTTAATATGACATTAATAAATGATTTCTTTGAAAAATATTTTTTACTTATATTCATTTTTAAAAGGATTCATCTCCAATGGTGTAATGGTTCATAAATTTCCATATATGTTCTCTTTATAAATACTCCTTTCGGGTGATCTAGTTTTTGGTATCAAATGATCAGGTTTTTTATGTGATACCATTTGGAAAGATTATGAAACCCATTTTCTTCACATGGGTTATTTATGATAATATGAGTGATTTGATTTTAAGTGGAATCCATATATATATATTATGATGGTTGGGATCCTATATCTCCCTCCAATGCATTATTTAAGGTTTTATGTCCCACGAGATAATTATGGGAATCAAGTATGGAACACTCACTCAACTATATGAATTAGGCAGAAATGAATGCACATATCTAAGAATTAGGTAGTGATACAGGATCTACTATGGGAATCAGGTAATGATTCCCGGTCCACTTTGGGAACAAGTTATTTTATCCTACTTTAGTATGTTATGGGAGAAAATTGGTGAATCATTATCTATCATGTCACATTTATTTATGCTCGTGTTTTTCCACTTTCTTTTTACTAAGTTATTTATTATTTCTATGATATACCAAATGTTTATGATATTTCTTGTTCTAATGATAATCTTCATTATTAATTTTAATTTTTCTTGTTTTTTATTTTAAAATAATTTAAATCCATGTTTTATAACCTTTATTTATTATTATGTTCCTATTACAAGTTGCTTAATACTCAATCAAGTTTAATGATTTCAATTTATGATTATAGAAGTTTTAAACTGATAATTATCCTTTATTATGTTTTTCCCTCATGCTTATGATCTAACTAATACAGCTCATTTATAAGTTTCCCTTCTTAATAATTCAAGCTAAAACCATTCTTATGTTTCCATTCCCTTGGTTATGAATATTATTACATCATATGATATTTCTCGAAGTAGGTTTAGAGAAGCATGGTCATGAAGAAATTTTTACAGGTGCTATAAAATAATATTTTTATTTAGCTTGTCCTCGAATACACTAAACCTTCCATTCTTGGGATTTTTTATTGATTTATCTTATATAGATTATATAAAATAAAGATGTGTTTATTTTGGGTTGTTATATTAACAAGTTGATATGAATTAAATAATGTATTCCTTGCACTATAATTCAATGGATTTGTATTTTTTTGGTTTATTGACTTTATTCCACTAGTGGTTATTCAAGAAGAAATGAGATGTAGATGGTAAAGACCATACCAATAAGGCCTGAATTGTTATTTAAAGGTTTAGGAAACATATATAAATAGTATTTACAAAAGTAGTTTTAATAAATCATCATGTTAAATCCTTTTGAATTTTATTTTTCATAGAAATCATCTATGATCATTTTCTTGGATGATTAGATGTCAAGGCAAGATTTATATATAAACAAATTTTGTAAGATGTATATATAGTGTAACCATAAGGTTTGGTGACACCAAATAGATCTAATAAGATATAAATAATTCATTAATCCATTTATAGAAAGAATAAATCATAGTGATCATAGGATATTAATTTAGAATTAAGGAGTAGCATGTGTCTATAAGAGGTTAGTGGGGGAACTGTAGTTTTCAAATACATATATACTGATAATATATGGAAAAATAATGTTATCTATTATATTTTTTTTAAGACTATAGAATAGATTTTTCAAAAGTCACACAAAGTAGAAACCATTTTCTAGGGAACAGGATCTATATAAATTGATTCACGGGGTTGTTAAATCCATTCCTAGTATATATAATGACAGGGTATTGAAAAAATATAATATGGAATAATTGAGGATTGATTTTTTAAAAATGTCACATAGTATTTAATATCTCCAATATGGGAGGAGAACACTAATGAATATAATTTTACGTGCCTAAGAGTAGTTTGGAATCTATATCATGTACCATGATATGTGTTGAGTTTGATATAACCTATTTTTAAAGTATAATAAGTAAATATCAAAAATAACAAGGAGAAAAATACCAGATTATAGTTTAAACTATCTGAGAAAACTAGATAAACTTGAACTAGATGAGTTCCTAGTAAATGGAGAAATGGAAATACCAGTTTTTCAGGGGACAAAACTAGTTTTCTATCATATCAATTAGATCAAGTATCACATTAGTCTAAGGTAATATTTAATACAAACTCGTTACTGTTATTGGTTTCCATATCAATAAATATTGAGTACATTGAAGCTTTTAATGTGGCTTAAAAATTGGTTTAATAATGATTTATTCTTATACTAGGGTATACCAAGATAGTAAATTTTCATGATTATTGGGATAAATTTTCACTATGGTACTATCCAATTTTTCATGTTTATAATAGAGGATGTCGATGTTGTCACTCCTTGATGTATTCTCCTAAGATACTGAGGTCACAACAAGAAATTTTTCTATAGTGGAATGTGGAAATATCAATATTATCCATCAGAGAAAATGGTTGGACCATCATCTATATCCATACTCTATAAAAGAAAGTTTAACATGTTAGAAATAACTATTTAGTTAGTAGTTGGCTCTAATTCTAGTGGGATTCTATTATAGTTTTTCCCCTAAAACCAACTACTTTATATTTTTTATTACCAATATATTCAAATACCTGAATATTAATGAGTATATTATCACATGTTTATTATTCTTATTCATAAATTTAAGTTGAAAATTTCTATAGAATATTTTACATTTTAAAAGGCCATAGAAGTTCCCTACTGTAATGAGAACATTAAAGTGCTATGAAAATATTTTTAAGCATATAAAACCCATGGTCAGGATAATATTATCTAATGGGATGTAGAGTATGTTTGAATGTTAGGTTCTTTATACTCATAAGTGGATGATAATTTATCTCCTAAAGGTCTCACTTGGTAATCTCCAAGATATGAGGTTATGTGGACAAACTTGGAGGTAGTAATTCCATATCATTACATTTCATTAGATATTCATTTCTATGAATGTATGTATTGTTCCTTATAATTGAGAACATTATTAATGAATATCAAGAGTCGTGTACTTCTATATATTGATGAAAACCATGTTTATAGATGCTTACAGTGAGTTAGTAGATGTTGGGTATGTGTAACAGCTCTAGTTTTTGCGATTAGACCCTTTGAATATTTTAAATAATATTTCTAGAGTTGTTCATGGATTTGGTGTGGTATTTTTGGTTTCATATAGCCCTGATGTTTATATATTAATAATATTAAATATATTAACTCATGTATATACTTAATTTTGGAAATAATGTTTTTCCATCTGAACGAGGACTCAGATGGGAAACTGATATCATGGTAAAATTTGAAATGTGGGTTTTACCCTAGATGTGACATAGGTCTCAATCACATAAAACTTTGAGATGATGTGAAATTTATAGTGGATATTAGATGAAATATATTAATTAAATTAATTTATTAATTTATTTGTTTAATTAAATATTTAAATCTAGTGGTACTCTATTTAACCTACACCATGCCAATTTTATAAGGATAGCTACATAACCTTAATAATTGAGTGGCATGGAGAGAGTGTCACTTTTGGAGAATCTTAAATGATAAATAAGGTAGTTTCATGGATCAATTAATTAAATATGAGGAACTCATCATCGTTATCAATGAAAATGCATTCTTCGTTAGTGATAAATTTCATGTTGAGGAAGGGCTTCATTATAGTTAGAATTTTCCCATTTTCATTGATTTTGATATGAACATGGATCAAACCCTCCTTCGTTAAATCCATGTTTGTATTATAATATGGTCCCATTAAATTTATTTTTTCCTAAAATTAGTAATTGAGTATTATATGTCATTAATCATTTTGTATCCATCTCTATTCATTGATTCCTATGTTTAAATTTTGGAAAACCTCAATAGGGGCTTTTTTATATACTAACTTTTATAGATTATGGATTTCTCCCTCCATTTAATGTATTTTTATTTCCATTATTCAATTTGGATAGGGATTTGACCATATCCATGGACTAATTTCTTACATGATTGAACAATGGTTCCATGGATTGTCGATTCAGATTCAACTTCTAGAATCACAACATGGCATAGGATAATTGACAATAATGGGATTTGGGAAAAATAGGATAACAGATTTTCATGATATAGGTTGTGTGGGATGATAGACCTTCCATGGGAGGTGATGATGATTCTTTTTTATGACAATGGTTAGAATAATCTAACTTATGGAAAGGTATTTATTACATTCAACATAGTTAATGAGTTTTTCAGAAAAAATCAAGGTGACAGTGCTGTAAGAGGTGAAGCTTCAGGTGGATGATGGGTTTCTAAAAAATACTCCACCACATAGTGTGTAGTTTATAAGAATATACATTTTATGTCTCATTAATGTGTAGTTAGGGTTTCTAAGTGAGAAAATCTTCATACGACCATGTGGATGGACCCGCATGTTGTGTGACCCAAGATAACCATCATGGTGTGTACAAGGTATACATTCCCAGGAACTTTGATTGTTATTATATGATGTGTGGATGGTCCACACAGCATGTGAACTTAGAGGAACATGACTCAGGAAGTGAGACACATGTTGAAAGCCAGACTTAACCCACATGTTGTGTACATCAATCTACACATCACATCATAGGTCTTTTTACATGCCATGTTGGGTATCGGTGTATGACCATGTTGTCAGCTTCTAGTGAAAACCCATGTACCCCATGGACATTTTGTGTACATCCCCTTTTCCAAGATTAGGAGGTTTGATGGGTCCCTTCTAAGTAGATTGAATACAATTATGGGAATCTAGGTAAATAGAGCACGATCAACCACATTAGCTTCTAGATATTATGAATGGATTTCAAACACACTTAGGGAGTGGAAACCCACCATAACAAGAGAGTTTTCATCAAGAAGAATTTTCTTGTTACCATCTCTTGGTGTGGTTAGAAATCCCCCAACCCCTTGCATGAGATTGGGGCATGGGATCCTCTAACTGTGGATCTGATAGGGTCGGTATCCCCCAAACTATTATGGGGAGTGGAATTCTCAATCTATGGGGTTAGTATCCCCCTTGTTCATTTATCGTTACTAGGCTTCAATATCCTCTAATAGGGTTAGAAAACCTACCTACACTACCAGGGGTATGGAATCCTCTACTATAAGTTTAGAGGGGATACATGGGTTGAAGGATTAGGTAAACCTATGGTCTTGGTAGATGGTAAAAATCCTTGGCATGGCTATAAATATGAAGACCTCACTCTATAGCTTAAGTTCATTCTATGAGAATTTCTAGTTTCTCCTACCTTTACACCTTTTTTATAGCTTGTGCTAACTATCTTTTGGGGTTTTACTTCTTTTTTATTTTGGATTGTCCTATTGGGTATGTATATACTTGCCCCTATTTTATCTCTTCTAAAACATTTCATGTATTATTTAAATGATAAGATATTCAAAAATGATCTAGGTAGACTTAGTGTGGGTGGTGCTTAGTAGAGTTTGGTGGTAGAGGTAAAAGGATTGTGGTTTAGATTTGGAGATTTCATGTCAATACGGTACTCTTTTTCATCAATAGTTTGGGCCTACTTTCTTATTTTTGGGACTATATTTTTCCCTTATACTCTAGTTATGTACTTTCATACTCTCTTTCAAGATGTTTGAGGTTTTTCATGCATTTTTTATCTTAATTTTTTACTTTCCTACATTATCTTGGTATGAATGGAGATATTTGTGTCTGTAAAGGTATTTTAGGCTAAGTTATCCCATTTGTGTGATATTTATAAACAGTTTTAGTCACCATCCTCTAGCCTATTGGAGATACTCTTGGGGTGGAACACTCAGCTTACCATCATCGAGGTGGTCCTGAGTGGGTGAGGTCATGTCAGAGTGGTATTAGATCATGTTATTCTAGGAGATTTTGTAAATATATTAGTCATAATGATTAGTATAGGATTTATGGAAATGGTTTTTAATTATCTTTACTTTGGATCTCATCCCAGGTAACTAATGAAGGTGTGACATCTGACGTATCCATTCCCCAAGATTCTGATAACTCACTTATCAAATTAGTACATTGAGACATAAGTTATAGGTAAAATAACTATACATACATCATATAGGAATAATTTGTGGTTTCCATGTCCTTATAGAGTCAGCTCCCTAAAAATACACTTTTAACCATGGTACATATTGATTATTCAACGATTCCTCCTTATAGACAACCAAATAGGATTCTATGGTAGGATCGTGATGATAATCAGCTTAGTGATGAGGCCTCAGTTCAGGGGCATGTTTATGAAGTGTTTCCTCCAAGTGGATAGTTATAGGTACTTCTACTCATTAAGTAGTGAGCAGACCCATCTTTAGTAGTAGAGGACAACATTTTTCCTCTTAATAGGTAACAAATAATTCCTTCAATTTAGGATGAATATGTGTGTATGCTGAGTGCACTTCACAAGTTATGGAGATAGACGTCACCCAGGGTTCTGGGGTGAGCCAGACCCTCAGGAAACTGAGGAATGATTAGAGGCAATGGTGCAAGTATTCCTCCTTATTAAAACCCTTTTTGGCTATATTGTGGTTCTAGTGGCTAGTCTTATCCACATCTCAGTAGCACGATGGTGGATCTTGGTAACTCAGATGCATTATATGATGTCTCTTTATTGAATCAAGTTTAAGTGCCTCTTATGGGAGGATCATTTCCCAGTGACTTAGTGATCTATGCATATGCAATAGGTTATTGGTCTATAGAAGGGGAAAATGTCAATTTTTTAGATTTTTTTGAGGTTAAACTCATGGGATACTCTCTTGACATGGTTTGCGATGTAAATTTTCAATTGTGAAAGTTTGTACATGGTCTTCACTGAGATATTCAGGCTCGAGTAGTGCCCCTCTATATTCCTACCTACACCAGGGTGTTGGAGTGAATCATAAAGGTGGAGAAATTTTTAGATGAAGTAAATCTAGTTGTAGGTGAGGTCAATATCCATCATGTAGTAGATACTTCACCTATGGATAGTATATGAAATGCGGGTGGATCATGATGTAAGAGGTGAACAAATGCTTAGGATCAAACATAAGGATCAGTAGTTCATAGATCTCAAAATTAATGAGTCAAGGTAAAGGAAATTCTACACTAGTGAGGGT
Organism: Viscum album; assembly: GCA_963277665.1. NCBI lineage: Eukaryota > Viridiplantae > Streptophyta > Magnoliopsida > Santalales > Viscaceae > Viscum > Viscum album. The sequence continues at coordinate 858,890,087 of OY728123.1, read as the reverse complement.
CGAGTTCATGTCATATAAGGCTACTTTTCCCACCATGTAGAAGAAAATAGGGTGATAGAATATAATTCACTGAGGCATAGGCAGTGACATGAACATAGTGATCTGTAGGAAGTAAATCATGGAAGATGATATGGGAGGGCTAGAGTATGTGGTTGATGTTATGAACTGATAACACCAACCCTACTTCCAGATGGGATACACCAGGCTTAGAGAGCTAGCAGCTAGGGGCATGGATAGTAGCATGTATTTAAGGCTTATGTCCCATGGGTGCCCAACTAGATTCAAGGTAAGATATATATCTTATCTACCTTATAATTAGTGTTGATAGACATAGGAGTAAGATATTCCTTTATGGTCCTATCTCTTATTAAAGAATTGGATATTCTAGTAGAGCCTCTAAGATAACCTTTACAGCTAGAGACTACTAATAGAGGGGATTCTGTGATCACTCTTTTTTGTCAATAGTATAACTTGTCTATAGGAGAAGATAAATTTTCATGGATTATCTTTATATTTTTTATAATAACATATCATTTAATTATTGGTATGTACTATATATATACCATCCATTCATATAATAATCATTTTTTATAGAGTATGTGGTGGAATCAGGCTGACGGATCAAGATTTTACTTCACTAGAAAGAAATAATTCTAGTCAGAGCAGGCAAGACTCATATGTAGAATGATACATATTATTTCCCATCAATTTTATATCTTAACTCTAGTTTTATAAAACTCAGTGGATTTTTGATTCCCTAAAGTGGTAAAGGAGTACTTGGATTTTCTCCACGATGATGTATCTAGGTTATCTCCTCATCAGGAGGTTGAATTAGGTGTTGACTTGCATCTTGAAACTATTCTAATATCTATAGTAGCATATATAAAGGAACCTATTAATCTTTGAGATATGAGGGTGTTGTTATAGGACCATTATAGGAAAGTTTTTATCTTAGCCAGTGTTTCCCCCTAGGAATATCTGGGGTTATTTGTTAAGAATTCGTATGAGAGCCATAGTTTTTTTATAAATTATCACCGCCTAAACTAGGTAACCATTAAGAATGGGTATCCACTTTCAATAATTGATAACATCTTCTATTATCAAAAAGTGGTAAAGTTATTCTAGAAAATTGACCTCAAGTTAGGTTTTTACTAGCTTCAAGTTCATAGAGAGGACATACCAAAGATGACGAGGGGATTTTTCTCTTCTTCAAGGCGAGGAGATGGCGGACCATCTCTCTCTAGAACCGCGGAGGATTAGGGTTCTTGATTCTCTGATTTCTTGTTTTTGATCTCATAGATGCTTCCTTTCTTGTACCCAAGTGATTCAATTCTCATCATTTCTCTAACTTTGGGGACAAAGGAAGCGATGCGCAGAAGGAGGAATCTATACAGAAGGCAAAACCTAAACTGATTTCATTCCTTGATACGCTAAAAAGCACAGATTTTTGCACTGCCACCTCGAGGAAGTCATCTCTCTGCAAGAAATTGGATGATGGAAAACTCGCGGTGGAGGCAGATCTGGAGGCGTTGAAGCAACATTCACAAATCTGTAAGTTCTCGGTGCTGGGACGCATTGCATATCTGAAGGGAGAGAATCCATGGCCAGCCATGGAACTCAAACCGAGAATCTCACACGTATAGGGCTTCAATGACTAGAATCTTGTTCTGATTTGGCATGGATACTTCCGTATTCTTTTAATCTTACAGGAGGAGCTTGACCACATCTAGAAAATTGGTAACATCCAGCTGAAACCGGGGCTCCTTCGCCTCTCAGAATGGGATTTTTTGTTCAACCCTCACACTCACAGAAATACGATGGCTCAGATCTGGGTGCATTTACATGGATTTAACTTCTTCTTTTGGTATCCCAAAATTCTAAATGGTATTGCCTCTTTCATCGGAACCCCGTTGAAGATATACCATCGGACGATCAATGCTGAACTTGGTTTGTATGTGAGGGTGATGGTGGAATTCGACCTCGGGTGCAAGCTTCCGGATTCAATTGCTTTTAACGTGAATGAATACAAAGCTGAAGTTTACCTGGAGTATGAACGTCGCCCACCATTCTGCGATCTCTGTAAGATTGTTGGTCACTCCCTCATGAACTACCGAGTGATGAAGAACCAGGTGAGGTCTCGGGATGATCAACCTAAGGAGGATGGGTGGTCTCAAGTTAGACGGAAGAGGAGGGACCAACCCATTGCCTCTGGATTGCAAGAAAACACCATGAAAAAGGCGGAAATATGGGTAAAGAAATTACCTCATGTGGGGGAGTCCTCTGGTGTTAAGTAGTCCGACCTAGTTGAGGAGGGGGAGATCGAAGATGTTGATGCGGTGATTATGGTCGAGATTGATGACCATCATGTTGTTGCTCGGGACTTGACCAGTGACCTGGACAACTCTGTTTTGGCGGTTCCAAATGAGCAGTCCCTCGACACTGATGGGGATTTTGCTGGTATGCAACCCCCGAGGGTGGACTTCCATCATCCTTCTTCGAGTGATGGTCTCCAGGTCAAGAATCAGCTGTGGGGGGACTGCCATCAAGCCTCTTTGGGTAAGGATCTTCAGACTAAAGCTCATGAGGATGTGCATGAGGTTGTAGGTATGCAGATCAAAGCGTTTCCTATAAAGGCAGTGGGTTCACACCCTGGTACCAAGGCTGTGGATCATTTAAATGGTCCAAATGACCAACCTAATCATACTGAGTGTATTTCAGAAAATCCCACTATGGATTCACATTTGGACCTAAATTCCAACAAAATAATAAATGACACTTCAGATCAGGTGCGAGTGGTTATGGAAAATCCTTACACCTACAAGGTGACAGGCTCTAGTGATCAGGTAGTGGCAGTGGGTGCTATGGCCACTGTGACTATCTCCTCAAGAACCTCTGATGCTCTCTCACCTGTTTTGACTCCAAAATATTTCCTAATGACCCTGATTAGGCCTACAACCCATTTAGATAAAATTACTGGTGCTGATATTAAAACTGATCCTAATGTCTCTGTTACCTCTTCTAAGAATAAGCAGGGTAAACAACCCAGCCCATTATCCTCTCATGGACCTAGAAGGTCAGCAAGGAATAAGGGCTCTGGTGGAGCAAAAAAGGGAGCTCTAGCTCCAAATGTAGGTTCAAATGAATTTTTTATTTTGGAATTGTCAGGGTTTAGCTAACTCTGATACTTTTATTGTGCTTAAGAGAATTATTTTAACTCACAAACCAAAATTATTTGCCATTTCTGAGCCAAAAATTAATTTTTCTTCGAAATACTTACACTTGTACTCTTTTAGTTATAATTTCCTTGTTGCTTGAAAGGATTGTACTTCTACTGAAACTCTCTGGATCTTTTATCATTCATCTTTGAAATCTGTTAATGTTGTTAAATATTCTGACCAAATGTTTACTTGTTCTTTTCCATTTTCTGGTGTTCATATGGTTTTCACTATGATATATACAAAAAATAGATATCAAGATCGCAGACCCCTCTAGAATGACCTCTTTCCCTCTCTAGTTCTTTACAGGATCCTTGGCTGGAGATCAGTGATTTTAACGCCATTCTTCTCCCAAGTGAAAAGATTGGACCATCACACTCTCCCATATCAACTATAGAATTCAAAGCTTCTATTGAGGATTGTAACCTTATTGAAATAAACCTTACTGGTGTTAAGTACACTTGGTATAGGAAGTTCCTCAATAGGATAGTGGCTAGAAAACTTGACAGAGCTTTCACTAATACTGCTGCCCGTGATAAATGGGAATCTGTTTCTAGTATTACCTTACCCAAGATCAACTCTGATCATCATCCTGTTCTTGTCAGCTTCTTCTCTAAGGGTTCAAAATCTCCCCTCCCATTTAAATTTAACAATGCTTGGGTTGCGGTCCCAAAATGTTCCAACATGATAAAAGATTTATGGGATGGAATGCGGCACCAAAATGATCTTTTTTCTTGTATTGCTAAATTAAAACTTCTAAAATAGAAACTCAAGAGTTGGTGTTTCTCTAAAACAAAACGTCTTGATGCGGACATCTCCTCTTTGGAGAGTGACCTAAGTCGTGTTCAAAGCTCCAATACCTACTCTAATTTTTCTCTTCACCCGCAAGCTGAAATTACCATTTCTTTGAAGCTTAAATCTCTTCTGAAGCTCAAAGATAACATGCGAAAACAAATATTTAAAACCAAATGGATATCGGATGGTGATACAAATACTAAATTCTACAATTCTCTCTAAATAATTAGGAAAATCTGTAGACCCCTTACCTTTCTTAGGGTTGATGACATTATTCTTGACACTGAGGATTCCATTGCTAATCATGTTGTTGGTTACTACCACAATATTTTTAATGGTCTGGTGGTGAGTAAGGATATTCTTCCTGACATCATTCTTAACATGGTCACTGCTGAGGACAATGACCATCTCTTAAGAATTCATATGGATCATGAAATTAGAGCCACTGTTTTCAATCTCAACCCTGATAGTGCCATGGGACCTGATGGTTTCAATAATGGTTTCTTCCAGCAATACTGGGATCTCATCCATGTGGATGTTTGCAAATTGGTTAAATCTTTTTTCTCCAATGGTGCTCTTCCTCATGGGATAAATTCCTAATTTCTTACTCTCATTCCTAAAGTGGACAATGCTATTGAGATTCACCTTTTCCATCCTATTTCTCTTATCAACACTCTCTATATAATTATCACTAAACTTCTTGCTAACAGACTCACCTCCATCACCAAATTTTTTTTCTTGGAATCAATTTGGTTTTATCAAATGAAGAACTATTCAGGATTGTATCTGCCTTGCCTCAGAATGTACTAATATTATGAACAAAGTCACTAGAGGAGGCAGTGTGGCCATTAAGCTAGACATCAGAAAGGCTTTTGACACCATGGACTGGAATTTTATTTTAAAGGTTCTTAAAAGCTTTGGATTTAATGACTCTTTTACTACCATGATTTGTACCTTAATCAATGCTACTTCCATATCTGTGTTGGTCAATGGGTCCCCTAAAGGATATTTCAAATGCACCAAGGGAGTTAGGTAAGGTGACCCACTTTCTTCCATTCTATTTTCTATTTCTGAGGATTATTTAAGTAGACTCCTTACAAGACTTGTGAATCAAAACAAAATTAATCCCATTCAGGCTTCTAGAAATTTAAATGTTCCTAACCATATTTTATATGCTGATGATATAATTTTATTCTTAAAAGAAGATAAAAGGAACATTCAAAACCTCAAAAGTGCCCTGACCCATTATGAAGATATTTCGGGACAAGCGATCAGTTGGAATAAATCCTTTGTTTTATTTTGGAAAAACTTTTACCCCAATAGAAAAAGTCACATCATTGATTACTTAGGTATCAAAGATGGCTCTTTCCCTTTCACTTACTTGGGTGTTCCTATCTTTTGGGGGAGACTAAAATCCAGCTATTTTCATAGCATCGTTGATCAAATTATAAATCAATTATCATCTTGGAAGGGTAAATCACTTTCTATGGATGGCCGAGTTTGTCTTGTTAAGTCTACAACTGTTTCCAAGATGTTTTACAATTGGCTGGCCAGCCTTCTCAAAAAAATCAACGTTTTCATCAAAAAATTTGTTTGGACTGGTAGTACGATTGAAAGAAAGCTTGTCACCATACCTTGGTCCACTTGTTGTAAACCCCTGGATAAGGGTGGCCTTGGTATTAAGAATCTTAATCTTTTTAATGAATATCTTCAAGCTAGAATGACTTGGAATCTGATTCATAGCAATTATGATTCTTTGGTCATTCGTAAGAAATGATTTGTTACCAAGCTTTGGAATGGTAATCTAAGTTACATCACTTCTTCCATCTGGCCATCCATTATACATTCTTTCCTTAAAATCATGAACAACTCTAAATGGATGGTTAGTGCTGATTCATCTATGAATTTATGGATAGAAAACCGGACTGGTGTCCCTTTAATCTCAATGATAACATCCACCAATAGTCTTGATAATACCAACTCCACTATAAGAGAGGTTGTCAACTCTCATGACATCACCCTTCCAGACCACATCAGTCACATCATTGAGAATTATTCTTTTTCTGACACTGATGATTTCCTTATCTGGGAACCTGCATTTAATGGAGTTATTGATTATAAAAGTTTCTACAAAAACAATTTTAGTGATTCTATTTCTAACTTTTCTTGGTTGAAAGATTTTAGTAAACATTGGATCAAGCCCTTGCGCCTCACTCTCATTTGGAGAGTTGCGCATAATAGGATCCCCACTGATGTGTGTCTACAATCCTTTGGGATTTCTCTTTTCTCTAGATGTCATATGTGAAACTAACACCGCGAGGATGCTAATCATCTATTCTTTTCTTATGCTACAGATGCAGATCTTTGGAATTACATTTCTGACATTTTTTGTTGCAGATGGTCTCTTCTTGATACTATCATCTCTCAACTTCAACACAGTGTGATTTGGGATTCTTCCAAGCAAATCAGGAATCTTTTTTTGGTTGTGGTGGCAGAGATCCTGCATGTGATTTGGTATGATAGAAATAATTTTATTCATAATAATTGTTCTTTCAATCTCAATGCAGGTAAAACTCATATTCTCATTGCCATCAAGGATGTCGCCTCACTTCAGAAGGATAATTGTGATAACTTTGTTGGTGATTTCGAGATCCTTCACCGTCTTTGGATTTCGACCTCTTATAGGCAACCTCGATGTACCTTTGAGGTCTTCTAGAAAGCCCCGCTTCTAGGATGGATCAAAGTGAATGTTGATGGCGCCTCTAGAGGAAACCTAGGTCTGGAAGGTTTTGGTGTCATCTTCAGATACTTTCTTGGCAGATTCCTTGGCTACTTCTTTAGTGGATGTGGTATGACCTCAGCTTTCGAAGCGGAAATGTTGGGAGTTATTCATGTAGTGGATTTTTCCAAGAAAAAGGGTTGGAAAAAGCTGTGGATTGAATGTGATTCAACCACTGTTTTCCAAGCCATCTGGAAGGGGGTGGTGCACCTTACATGGCCCCTTAACTCTCGAAGGATGAAATGTCTTACTTAGCTCATGGATCTCAACTACATTGCCACACATGTGTTCCGTGAATCAAACATGGTTGCTGATAGTTTGGCCAAAAAGGCTTTCAATCAGGTCACTACCTGGTTTGATGATTTTCCCGATGATTCACTCCCTTTTTTAAATAAATATTGTAATAAGATTACATATTTTAGACTTTTGTAGCTCCCTCTTTTTTTATTAATAAATTGTTCCTTGGTCTTTGACTGAGGAACCACCTTTTAAAAAAACATACCAAAGATGACATTTTATTGTCTTTATGGTTAATATGAGTACTTGGTGATTCCCTTTAGCATGAGGAACTCCCCATCAGTGTTTATTGGACTCATGAATTATATCTTCTAGTATTTATTAGACAAATTTTTGATGTTCTTTATCAATATTGTTCTCATATACTCATCATCAGAGGTTGAGAATGCAAATCATTTAAGGATGGTCCTAGATTTTCATTGATAAAATCAAATTTATGGAAAACCCTCGAAGATTTAGTAATATATTAGTGAGGTCCACTATTTAGGAAATTTCATATCATGTAAGGAAGTTTTTGTAGACCTAGTAAAGATCATTTCATTGAAAGATTGGGATCCACCTAATTGTTTGATAGAGGTGTGGATCTTCATTGAGTTATCTAGTTATTACCATATATTCATACAATATTTCTTCAGGATCTCATCTCCCTTGACTACATTGACCCAAATGATGGAACCTTTTATCTAGTCATTAAAGTGATATAAATACTTTGTGGAGTTACAGTAGTAGTTCAAAAGTACTCTCATCCAAATGTTTATAGAATATGGGGTTGATTACATGGTTTTCTATGATTCCACTAGATCGGGGCTCAAGTGTGTGTTGATGAAAAGGTGGGAAATTATTTCTTATAGATCGCAAAAAAGGAGACCCCATATGAAAAACTATTGAACCCATTACTAGAAGTTATAAACTATGGTGTTCTCCCTAAGTATTGGGAGACACTTTCTTCTTGGTGACTGATATTTTTTATTCTAACACTGGTATAAGGACCCGACCATTAGTAAATCAATAATTTATTTTTTTAGAATTAATTTTCATTCATTCATGAAGATATTTTCAGGTTTAGAGTTTTATAAAATTAGGTCATAACTTTTACGTAATAAAACCATACATTAAAAGTTTGAAACTTCATCTTAGTATCAATTTTTCCCATAATAAAAGACTTTTAAAATAGTACACATTTTATTTTCATGAAAAAAAATTATGATTTCCAACTTGACTTCTTCTTTATTCTTACCCATCCTTAAAACCGTTGAAAAAAATTTAAAACAAGGTTTGAGCACAAAAAATATTAGTAAGGGAAATTAAAAAAAACCATTAGTCTTTTTAAAACCATTAGATCATAAAATATAGTTTTTTGTTAACATAATAAACTTTGATCTCAAATAATAATTTACTTACACATGAAATCGACTTAATTTTACAAGATTTTACATCAAGAATTGTATAAGAAAACATGAAGGAAAAATAATAATCATGATATTTTATTAGAAAACATGAGAATCATAAAAAGATATTTCTTAAAAACATATCGTTTTAAACTAAAAGGGAATAATCATTTATTTAAAAAAAATATCATTATCTTACCTTTTGAAATGAAATGACTTCAATGAAAACTCATCAGAAAGAATAGAAAATTAATATAGGTTCCTTGGGACATAATCTTTATAAAACACTTACAAGAATACTTATAATAACCATTAAAATTTGAATATCCATTACGATATACTTCCCACATAATTATTTAGATAACATAATCATTACCCAATGTATTGGAGAGCTATATCGGGCTCACCCGTCATCTTGATCTATATTGGGATCACCCATAATCATTAGCTATATTGGGCTTACCCATCATAAAAAAAATACAAGGACCATAATAAGAAATAAACATATAAAATCTTTCATTTCCATCATTAAACTCATAAAAACATCCTTTTCAACCCATAAGTAAAATATTTTCAGATATTGATATATAGAATTTCTTTAAAACCAAATTTTCAAAATTAAAATACCCAAAACAAAAGGAATGGGGGTTTTATTTGAAGAAAATATGGAAGTTTATAAAGGTATCCAAACATAAAATAATGGTTGAGGTAGAGGTAAAATTCATTCATGCCATACACATTAAAATTAAACATTCCTTTAGCCTATTGTAAAGAAATTCTAAATGTTTTGTAAAAATATTCCTTTTGAAAACCTTTGAAATAAAATAAAAAGTGAAAAAAAGGATTTTTATAATTAATTTATGCTTATATAAATATATCTATATAATAATATTAAGAATATGGAAGAGAAATATTTATAAAATAAATCTATAAAACATTTAAAAATGAGTTTTTAAAGGTAAAGTATCTCTTACCTTGAGTCTGAATCAACACTTATATTCTTTATCTTCCTGAATAATAAAATTATGTTAAATATTTATATGTTTATGAAAAAAATTAATTTTATTATTTATTTTATTTTATTTATTACTATGTTATTTATAATTACTTAATCAATTAAATTTTTGTGGGATTTTTTGAGGATATTCAGCTCATATGTACAAAATGACTTTAGTTGGTTGAATATGGTCAAATATATCCTTATTTAATAATATATAGACTAATGATCATGAAATAATTATAATTTATATGCATAAATTAAACTTTTAAAACTAAACATGAATTATTTTTAAGAAAAATGAATTATGTTACAACATGGAGATGGTACTCCAAACGTACACATGAGTAACGTTTCAATTTTTAAACAATCATGATGGAAAGAAGGTAAGTATTATTTAATCTTTAAATAATTATGTTTATATCATAAATATAATATTATCTCCTTAAATAGACTTATACATATCATCCATGTGATGTGGTGATGAAAAATGAATCACATAGTTTCATGGAGGTGGTAATTCACAAGTATGATCGAACGATGTTATCATTTTTCAATAAATTTAAGGGTATGAAAATAAATGATATGTTATACTTATAGAATAATAATTAATTAATGAATATAATATGTTTATATATATATTAAATCCATTATTATTACCATTTTTTATTTGTGATGATGGAAAATTAATTATATCTATTCGCGAGGTGGTAGTTTGACATACACGCAGGTGATGGATTCAGTTATCATTTGATGGAATAAGGAGATGGATATAGGTAATTAGATTGATATAAAAACATATAAATATATGGAAGATAATTTTTTTATTATTTCAACATATTTGAATAATATTTTAGGGAAGTGGAAGAAGAAATAAAACTAAAACATTAGGTTAAAAGTTATACCTCTTCTTAAGACAACCTCATTTTCCTTACACCTTAATCCCTCTAAGGTTGGTATTATGCCCAAAATAAGACCTCTATAATGTGTTAAGTGGTATTAGGAAGGAATTATTCATTTATTTTCATATATACATTTATAAAATGGTGTGATGAAGAGTGGATAGGAGGTACCCTTTAATAAGTGAGGGGATGGGCATTCTTTAAATTTCTTAAAGTATTAAATGAATATAAATTAATTTACATGGTAGTGTGGATCCAAATTTACACAATTAAAATATATCATTAGATTGGATCTAAATATTCACATATAATAAAAAAATATACAAGTTTAAGTGATATTTTTACCCTTATATATTTATTTTAACCCCCCCCCCCCATTAACCCTTTTGACAATTCTGGAGATATCAATGTTTTTAACCCTTTAAGAATCAAGAAGTCACTATAAAAGAAAAAACGACCCAAAAATGGACCCTATTTAATATTATAAACCATATCTCATACACTGGACTGAAGATAGTATTTTTATGAATTTTAAATCATTTGATGAAATATTATTTATTATAAAATATCATTAATTTCATTTTTGGAAATATTTGTTTAATTTTACTTTAAATTTATCAAGATAAAAAATAAATTCAAAAATAAACTTTTAACATATCTCTAATATGTTATATTTATATAAAAAAATTTGTATACCTTAACTCACCCAAACAATATTACTTTTAGAGTTTTTAAAAATCATTTACTTGATTTTTCTGGTGCTTTCACAAGCACGGTATCGATGTTTCATAAGAAATTAAGGTGTTTGTTTTACCACTAAAAATTATAAATAAATTATCATCATAAAAATAATTTAATTATTATTAAAATTATCCTTATGATTCCTTCAAAAAAAAAATTTATCCTTATGTGAACATATAATAAAAATCTAAAATCAAGAGAGTTATATTTTTTATTTTTATTTGCTTAAAATTTTATAAACGTCAAAATCAATGATAAAAGGAAAAAATGTCATATTTTATAATTTTTGAAGATTATGGATGAAATATAATCCTGAAATGAAATAAATTTAATTTTTTGAATGAATTTTAAGTTTTTTCACATCAGTTTTAACCCTAATTAACCCATTTTACCTTTACAATGGTAACAAGGTTTTATTATGGTTAATAAAAGGGAAATATTTACTAAATTCATGCATAATAGTTTAAAATATGAAATAAAATTTTCAATATTAAATTTATATAATTATAAGAATTTAATTTAAAATTAAACCCACAAAATGTTATGAAAATGGGTTTTCAGGAAAAAAATGATTTTTAAGTATTAAAGTGTTTTTATACCAAAGTCAAGTATAAAATTTATTAAAAAGACCATAATTGGATTTTTCTTAAAAATAAGGAAGTAATTAAATTTTAAAACTAATATGAAATAAAATTTTACTTTGAAAATACTTGAAAATAAAATACAGTTTCCAATAAAAATCAGTATTTTTCACTATTCATTGAAAAATAAATATTTCAAAAAATTATTATAAATTAATCCTAAGCTAATTTTGACATGATAAATTCAAAAATTGTAATGACCCGCCAATTATCATTGTCTTGAGAGTGCAACGAGTCATTACTAGGCCATAAGAGACATCCCCAAGACGCCAAAGGCTGGCAATAAATGCTGAAGGGTTTCAAATACCATTGGGGGACGATTTACCCTTTAAGAAAATAAACCCATCCATTAACCATTCACTATATGATGCATTAAACAAAGAGAGACCAAATCACCACTTCATTTATAGTAAACCACATCAGAGTACACAACAACGGAAGACCAAACCAAACATCAAGGTACACAGCAGAAGAACAACATGAGACTCTCAATAGACACCACAACTCTGTGGTCCACAAGCTCCAAGCTCCACAGAATCTCCCAACCATCACAACGAGCCATTAGTAATGATATGTGTTACCTTTACCTGTGTCTCGGAATACAAAATCTAAAAAAGAACCAAAGTTCCAAAGCAGGGGTGAGTATAAAACGCAGTAGGTTTTCCCCAATGACTTCCCTACTCACGCCACTAGGATAGAAGAGTTAGCCACATTTATATAAAAACAGTTTATATAAAACATTTTCTCAAAAGAAGTTTATAACTAAATATAAACAAGTTTTCAAAAACCATCCATGCTCCAAAGCATCAAAGTGTAATTTAAAACAGATTTTCCAACATGTTATTTTTCTAGAAAAATAACCAAAAAAATTTCCAAACCATTTCACAAACATCCCATTTTGGCATACCCAACCATTTCACAACCCCATGAAATCAACCATGCATGCTTCGTTATGACAGTTCCATACTCATGAGCGGTTTCTCGTCGATCTACCAAGTCGTCATAAGGTAATTGTTTCCCATGTGCCATTACACCTTTGGCACCGAGCACAAGGTCATATTTCAACCAAGCCTCGTACTTAAAATTCCCATGTGCCATTAAATGTTTGGCACCGAGCATAAGGTACTATTTCAACCAAGCCTCATATATGCAACATCAACACACACCACATATTCACAACAATAATGCCAAAACCATCCTTTCAATAAAGCACCTTTTATTGAAAACCATTTCCATCAAAACCAAGTGTGTTCAACCATTTCAAACCATTTCAATAAAACCGTACTTTTATTGAAAACCAAAGAATGAAACAATTTCATCAATCCATTTCAATACCAAACCATTTCACTAAAACACACCTTTTTATTAAAAACCAATCTTTCATCAAACCATTTAATGACAAAAATATGGAGTCCTTCATTTCTTCCCATTTAATTCCTCAAAATGTTCCATTTTTATACTATAATGAAAATTGTTGTTTTAAGAAAATTAGAATAAATAAAGATTATGATCTTGACTTCCTTAGTAATCCATTGAACAATTAAAAAACATGCATTTAAAGTTCTGAATCATTCTCTCATATTGTCCATTGGATTTATTATTAAAATTCATACTAAAATTTAATTCAATACATAATGAATTCTAATGCCCTATTTAAAAATTTGAAGTAAACCTGGGCTCACATTCAAAAAAATAGAGAGATAAAGTCCTTGTAACTGAACTATATCTTTAAGATACAATCGAGAAAGCTAATCTAAGGACATAGTATTTGTAATGGGAAGGAAATTCACAGATTTAGTTATTTGATCAATATTAACCCAAATATCATTATTACCTTGAGATGTATTTGGTAATCCCATCACAAATCCAAGGATGTATTTTCTCATTTCCACCCCAGTATTGGAAATGTTGAATCATCTTCCTCGGTAATTTTTGTTCTTATTTAACCTATTAAAAACTCAAACATTTCATGGTAAATTCAAAAATATAATTTTTCATTCCATACCACCAGTAATACTTCTCAAGGTCTATCTATATATTAGTGCTTCCATAATGAATGGAAAATGGAAAACTATGAGTTTCACTCAACAATTATATCTTCAATTGGAAAATAACAAGGCACACATAATATATTCCCAAATATTATAACACATTATTTATCAAAATTAAACTATGGAAACTTCTCCTTCTTAATATATTATACCTTTTCCTATAAAATATGATCCCCATTTTGAGCTTGCTTAATTTTTTATGACAAAGATGATTGTACTAACACCAAAAAAATAGGAAGTTCATACATTAACAATTTCTAGGAAAAAATTCATCAAATCATTAATAAAAGGTTCATATTAAAAATTTTACATGGTTAAAGTAGACTAATCTTTCAGACTTAAAGAATCATCTACTTTGTTTTCTTTTTCAAGATGGTAATGAATCATGTAGTCATAATCCTTAATCAGTTCCATCCATATTCTCTACCTCATGTTAAACTCTTCATGAGTGAATATATACATAAAAATTTTATGATCAATATATATTTCACACTTTAATCCATATAAATGATACTTATAAATTTTTGAAGAAAAAAATAGCAACTAATTCTAAATCATTTTTATGATAATTTAATTCCATAGGTTTCAGTTGATGTGAGGCAGAAGTAATTACCTGGTCATTCTCAATTATAACAAAAATAAGTCCCTTCAATGAAGTATCACTATAGATAAAAAATTCATAATTTTAAAGATCAAGTACAAAACTGAAGCATTCACTAATATTATTTTAGATCTGGGAAACAATCATCACACTCTTTCATCCAGATGATTTTAAATAATTTTTGAGTTCACATAGTTCATAAGCTAGATAACTGATCATAGTTTTCCATAAACCACTAGTTCTAACATGCTAATCCAAGAAAAATAATAATATCTATGACATTTATAGGTCTTTTTCATTCTTCAACAACATTAGTTTTATCAAGGTACATAGTTATACCATATTTAGAAACAATATACCTGATGAAATAAATATATTGAAACCAAAATTCTTACTTACTAAATTTTTCATAAAACTTATTTTCTTTCAAAGTTTTAAAAACAATCATTATGTGTCTTTCATGATTGTCATGACCCATCCCTTGGAGCCCATGTCGTGACTACCCCAAGCCTTTCTTCCATAGTCCATGAGCTAGAGACTAGCACCGGAAAGGCATATCCCAAAAAAAGGAATGTATTTCCATTAAACTTGTACACACACACACCCAACCACATCTCAACACACAGAAAGGGTGAAACAAGTATACCACTAAAACAAAGATGAGTACAAGTATAAGTGAAATTAAGTGGGCTATAATACAAACCCAACAAGAAACTAAAAACAACAAAGTAAAAAAGGAAGCTCTAATGGCGATTTGCGGAATGCCCCACCTGATCATGAGAGTAGTGAAGCTACTGGAAGCTGAAGTAGTATGTCCTAGCCACCCAGTCCTACTAGGCCCCACCTAGTCCAATGCCACCATATCCAAAACCGTAGCATCTATTAGTCCCGTACCCCTGAGCACCACTATCGAAACATCGATTGTCTACACTAGATACAACATGTGCGGGTGAAGCCTATGCAGGGGTGAGACTAAAAATACTCAATACGTACCCTGAGACCCTGAAGGTCTCTCGATAATCAACAAAGTAAAACACCATAAAGAAAAATACCATAGAGGAAAAACCACAAAGAAATGCCTCAACCACATAGAACAAAGTAAAATACACAGCTCACACCAAGTATACAACTTAGATAATAGGAATAAAGATGATCAGTCTTAAGCAATATCATTTTATTCTATTAAGTGGATCAGCTACTGATCCAAGAAGGGTTGCTCTGTTTTCGATCCACAAAGGGTCTCTCTGCCACTTATCCTCGACAGGACGCTCTATGGTCGGCCCATGTCGGGTCGCACTACTGATGATCCATAGAGGATCACCCTACTTCCGATCCACAGAGGGTCGCACTGCTGTTGATCCATAGAGGGTCGCTCTCATACCGATCCACAGAGGGTCACGCCATTGCTGATCCACAAAGCATAGCACTACTACAGATCCATAGAGGGTTTCTCTCATGTCTATCCCCAAATGTTTGCACCATTCCTGATCCATGGACGGTCGTACTGTAGCAGATCCACGCAGGGTCGCTCTCATGCCAATCCATGGAGGGTCTCTGTTCACCTGACTGCCAGCCACAAGGTTCCCGCACTTGGTGCGCTTGAGTTATAGAGATTATTATCCTCATACCATAAGTCTTACCTCAACTACCACAAAGACCCATGAATAATTAACCCAATGTATTTTCTCATCTTAAGGGTTTCAATGCGACAGACGACATGTCAATCAGACACCCAGTCTGTAAGATATAGGCAAAAGGGTAAATAGGGCCCAGTTGGATTTGAGTCTGATCCAACCCATTATTACTCTAAATTATGCCAAAACTCAATTTTATTACCTCAAAATGACTATTCTATCTCAAGGTCACCAACACCTCTGATGGCGTGTTAATCAGACCCATTATTTGTAAGATACGTCAGTTTTAGTAAAATAGGGCTGGTCGGGTTCGGGTCCGGTAGGGGTCCGACTCGGCTAGCCCATTGGGCCTGCGGGTCAGGCCCACCTTGAGAACTTAGACCGCGTGATGCAGGATAGTTGCACTTGAATAGACGCGAGGTGTCTGGTTCACCCAGCTGGCTGCGCTAACGGGGCTCCGCCCCGTCTCCCAAAACGGCCAACAGGAGCTGGCCTTTGGTGCGCATCCGCCGAGCAGCCCGAGAGGGCCACTCCTCCTCCACATGGCCAGTGAGATCTATTTGCCTCTTTCTTCTATAGTGCTTATGTGCTCCGCCTCTTCCATGTGGCCGGCATGGGTCAGCCACCACAGCTGGTCGCCGGTGCCACCGTGACGGTGGTGCCATGCTAGCAGCACTTTCTACAGGCCACCATAGATGATCTGGTGGTTCGTTTTCCATCTCGTCGGTGCCTACGGTCCTCTTGGGTCACCGCCTTCATTACGAAGCCCACGGAAATGTCTTTCTTCCAAGTTTCTTGGTCGCCCATGAATAATTCTCAACATCCTAGATCGGTAGAGGGTCTGGGCCTTGTTCAGATTGGCCCACGCCCTCTGCGTTAGCATTTTATCAAGGGGTGATAACAATCATCATATAGATTAAGTAAAACCCCAAATTAAGATCTCTCAACAACCACCAGTAAGAATGAATGAGTCGCGGATCAACCTATTTGTCATTTGATCCCCATTCATTGTATGTTTCAAGAATAAGAAAAAGAAAAATCATTGAACACTTATAACAAATAAATTAATTTCTCCAACCTGGATTCATTATATCCACTAATGAAAAAGGATACGATTTACATCGTCATTTTTCAAACTCTAGATCTGATTATCCAAAGTTCATTGCTTCATTATTTGTTCTTCATTGGAGATGGAAATTTTCGGTGGTTCATCATTCTTTATTGGGGAGGAATTCCTCTAGAGGTTCGTCCGATAATCCCCGCAGTTTTATATCCTCAAACTCCAACATACTGGATTATTTAAAAGAAAATAATCAGCATAGCGACATTGCACCCATTAATGATGCTCATTAAATGATCCAAATTAAATGATTCATTTAGATAATAGCATCATGGTTTTAAATGATCCATTATTGACCCTTCAATAATGCGTCTCGTTGCTGCACCGCAGCGTTGCTGTCCACCACTCAACAGTGAGAAAAGAAATAAAATATTTATTTTAAAATATTTTATTATTTTTCTCAAAAATTCTGAAGAATAACTTTTCCACTCTTCCCTTTTCGTCCAAAGTTAAGTCATTTATATGTGAATATCAGCTTTCTGAATTCAACAGTGCCCTCATATTTTCGATCAGAGCACCGGTTCAAAAGATAGAAAATCCCTCTTCCACATTTACTGAACGTACTTTAAAAAAGTTCAAAAAAAATTAACAGTCACCCTCGACCCACACCATTCGAGGTTAGGCTCTACCTAAGGGGAACACACCCTAAAGATCTCAACAGTACTCTCATATTTTCAATCTGAGTTATTGTTTAAAAGTTATAAGGATTTGAAAATAAAATAATTGTTACTTAATTATTTTATTTACGACCAAAAACTAAATCCACTATTGGCCTGCACCGGCAAATGTTAGGATCTTCCTAAGTAAAGAATACCTTCACGAGCTCAGTAGTGGCCTTATATTTTTAATCTGAGTCACTTTTTGTGAGTTATAAGCATTTGAAAAATAAAATAATTTTATTTAATTATTTTATTTATGGTTATTCCATTTTCAGGTTTTCTCACTAGAGCCCTATGCTGACTAAATTTAAGTCGTACCTAGGGTAAATCCACCATCCAAATTGAAAAGGTTATCTCATATTTCTGATATGGGTGTCCATTTAAGTGTTATTCCACTTTTTCCAGAAAACCGCTCATGCATGCTATTTAAAGAATAACATTTTTCGATGGATCATTCTGGGCACTCTGGACCTGAGAATCATGTGCCATCAAATTTCTAAGTCTTGAAATAATTCCATATTATTAAGAAATATTATATGTCAATTTTGAGACATTACAATGATACTTAAGAATTTTACAATATCCCAATATATCATCAATAAACACAAGAAAAAACTTATCTAAATAGTCAATGAAAAATATTTTCATAAGATATATGAATATAGTTGGTGCATGAGACAATCAAAAGGGAATAACTACAAATTCATAATTCTCATATCTATTATAAAATGTAGTCTTCATAATATATTCCTTATCCACCTTAAGATGATGGTACCTTGACCCAAGATCAATCTTCAAAAAATATTTTACTTCGTGTAGTTGATCAAAAAAATAAATGATAAGTGGTAAGCGATACTTGTTCTTAACAGTTATGTTATTCAGGGATCTATAATCAATGAAAAGTCTCATTGATCTGTCTTTCTTTTTTATAAATAAAATAGGAACACCCCATGGTGAAGTTCTAGGATGAATGAAACATTTATGTAGAAACTCATTAAACATATTTTTCAATCCCAAAAGTTTTACTTGATCCATTTGAGGAGGGTTTTTGAAATTAGATTATCATCAGGCACTAAGTCAATAATAAACTCAACTTCTTGATCAGGTATAATACCCAAAAACTCATCATGAAATATATCCATATATTCATTCATCACAAGTAAATCACTGAAATGAATAGTCTCCCTCTTCTCAACAATATGTGCAAGATAAATTTTATTTCCATTTTTTTTACAGTTTCTCAGTTTCTTGATATGTTATCAAAGATATAAATTCATTATTATATACAGACCAAAAATAATTCTAAAAATAACTTCATTAGCTATAAAATTTATCTTATAATGGTAAACATAAAGTCAATTCATACCCATAATAACATAAAACTCTTCAAGGATAAAGAAAACAAGGTTTTCAAGTAAATCCTTTCCATGGAAAACAATAGAAAGATTCATATAATTTTTTTTCCATAATAATTCCCTAGGTATTTTTACAAAAAGTTTTGGATTCATTTTTTGAGGTGAAATTTATAATTTATCAAAAAAATTCTAAGAATTGAAAGAGTGTGTAGACCCCAAATCAAATAATACATTAAAATAATTTGAATAAATAAGTAATGTACTAGAAACCATGTCATTGGATAGTCCAACATCTGATGAAGTAGTTGTAAAGGGTTTAGCTACAACTTTTTATTTTTTATCTTGATGATTTCCATCATTTATTCTAGTATTTGAGAAAGTAATCACATAATGACCCATATCATTATAATTAAAGCATCTTACTATTTTCTTTTTATTATTTATTTGATTATTTTATTTTCAGTTATGAGCCACATTTCCAAAAATTCCACATCAAAAACACTTAGCATATTTTATAATACATTCTCTAAGGTAACTTTTACCACACTTATCACAATATGGAAAGTTTATTTTCATACCTTTATATTTCATTGATGAATTATTCCCTATTTCCTTCCATATATAAAATTTATTATGCTTGTTGTCATGGAATACATGATCATCAATAAACTTCATTTCTACCTACCCAACACATCGAAAAAGTTTCTCAGAACTTTTGAATTCATAGGAATCTAATTCCCTTTGATATCTTAGAAATAATCCTGATTAAAACCAATTAATACCAATATCTTGGATAAAATTCAGTGTGTACTTGGCCAATATTGTAAAATTTTCTTCCAAGGGGATACTAAATCTTTCTCCTTATGCCTCAATTCCAAAATTTGTTTTTCTATCCTAATCCACAAAACCTTAGGAAAATATTTCTCAGGGAAAATATCCATAAATGTGTCTTATACCATGGATTCAATCTTTTCTTTTTCTCTAGTATTCTTAACCATTAACCACTATTGATTGGTTTCACCTTAAAAATAGTAAATAGAATGATTTACCTTTTGATTATATAAACAAACCATTACTTCGAATATATTATCCAATGCTTTAACACATCCTTCATCTATCATAGGTTTAGATGATCCACTGAATTTTTGAGGGTTCTGTTTCATGAAATGATCTACTATTGACATGTTATCTATGGTGAATGTGGTTTCTATATTTCATGGATACCAATATGATTTATAGCATATTTCAATTAATCCATCATAATAAAAGGCTGCTATGTTCCAATTCAAACCAATCCATCTTGCTGATTTAGAAGGATATTATCCTCTTGGTGCCTTCCTACTTCAGTTTCATTATTTCCTCTATAAAAAACCATTCTGAATAGACATAGTTTAGATGATGCAACATGGTAATATTTAAATTCTATATCTTTATATTCATAAATTATAATCTCTTAAGGGTACTTACTTATATTATCCTAACCTCTAATGTTTTATAAACATTTCCTCTAATACAAACTATAAGTACTCGTCCCTTATTCAATTAATATTTTCATTTTTAAAGAAGAATTTAATTTCTTGAATTCTTGAAGATCATTTTGGGTTTAGAGTTTTAGAGAATTAGGTCTTGATTCTTATAAAAAATAATACATTTCATGTTGTACACTTCTTCTTGGTATCCATTTTCTCAAAATACAATAATTTTAAAGTAAAACATGTTTTCTTTTCATGAAAAATATTTAGTATTTTCAACCTAACTTCTTCTTTCTTTTTACCCATCCATAAAACCAATGAAAAACATTTTAAAATGGGGTATGATCACAAAAACATTAGTAAGGGACATTAAAAAATTGTTAGTCCATTTTAAAACCATGAGATCATAAAAGATCATTTTCCTTTAACATAATAAACTTTTAACTCAAATAATTGTTTCCTTACACATATGCCCAAAGTTTTTCATAAAACAATTTATAAGAAAACATATAGGAAAAATCATAACCATGAGGTTTTCTTAGAAAACAGGATAAATCATGAAAAAAATTAAAACACACCCTTTTACCCTAAAGTGAAAAATAATTTCTTTAAAAAATATCATTATCTTAACTTTAAAAAACAAATGATTTCCATGAAAACTCATTAACAAGTATAGAAAATAAATATAGGTTCCTTATGACATAAGATTTATAGAACCCTTAAAATATCCCTTATTCCATTATGGTTTAATTCAAAGATAATTCTCCAGAGAACATAATCATTATTCAATTCATTGGAGAGCTATATCAGTCTCACCCATCATCCTGAGCTATATTAGGATCACCCATTATCATGAGCTATATCAGGATCACATATCATTATAAACAATTTCCAAGGACCATAACATGCATAAAGAATATAAAATATTGCATTTCAAACATCAAACTCATAAAAACATCCTTTTTAACTTGTTTGTAAAACATTTTCATATATTGATATATCCCTTTCCTTTAAAACCTAATTTTCAAAATTAAAATACCCAAAATAAAAGGAATGAGGGTTTTTATTTGAATAAAATATGGAATATTATATAGTAATTCAAACATCAAATAATGGATGTAAAAGTAAAAAAATATATTTTTAAAATAGAATATTCATTTTTCATTTTGTAAATAATGTAAAAACATTCCGTAAAAGGATTAATTCTAAAAAACTTTGAATGAAAGTAAAAAAGTGTCATAAAATTCCCTTTATAATTCATTTATATCCATATAAATATATCCATAAAATAATTTTAAAAATATGTGTGACTCTTCATGAGGATTGTGTTGTATTTTTTGACTATACCATAAAACTATGATGATTGTTGAACTATTCTTAATTATCAAGGACTTGTGTTAATAGTGTTTGGTGTAATAAAATTTTCTTCTACCATTAAGAATAAAATATGATCCATTGAATGGGTTTTATTTATTAGATAAAGTTTAAGGAATTAATATAAGATTCTTGAAGTCCATGAAAAATTGGATATAAATTTTTAGTTTTGCATGAAGAAATCATTTGGAAGAATGAATTTTGTTGGATTGATAGTTTATATTCAGTAATTATGTTAATTATTTTAATTTGACCTTTATTTAAAAAATGGTTCATCCCACATCCAACCAAGGACCCCTTAATCACATATGTGGTGCCTAGGGTTTAACAGTGTGGGATAGGGTCGACTTGGACAGTCGTGGGTGGAATAGTGAGGATACACAGCACCCAAGAGGAGATCTTAAGGATATTTGGGAGAATGTAATTCATATTCTATGCACAGTGTGTGGTAAAGGGTGCTTGGGTGGACCATACAGGTGTCGTGAGGCCTAGTGAGGGTGTGTGTGAAGTTGTTCTAGTTTCTGAATCCAATTCTGGTTCAAGAGGCATAAGGAGTGGATTGATTTATAAATAAGAGCTTGACCACCCAATCAAATGAGTTTGCGCCATCCAATCATAAAATTGCTTAATCATTAACCTTTGGCAACCCTTATGTGAGTGTACCCTTATGAAAAACTTTTCATACCATTACATAGCATTTGTTATACTTATGAACTCCTCAATGCTATTAGTTTTATGCCACAATATACACCCAATTTTTAGACATATATATTAGTAAAATTGAAGAGAAGAACAATAAATGTTCGATATATTGATACCAAACATGATTTAATTCATGAGAAAATTTAAATATTGGGATTTTATCGAATGAAAATTGAAGTTTCAGATGGCCATTTGAGTATTTGATAGAATGAATAAGATTAGGTGAAGGTTTTACATTTGATCTTCATCAAATGAATTTGAGTAAAAATTCGTATAGGTATAAGAAGACTATTACATGGAGGTTTCATGTTTTTTTATGTCACTAAACTCTAAAAAAGGATATCCATGTTTAAAAAATACTGAGATATTTGGGTATTAAAGCTCATTTTTTAACATGGAATATTTTTTGTGTTTTTGAATGAGTCTTGAAATAACGTGAAAATAATATCAGAGGTAGTGAATGAAGGGGAAGATCCAGTGAAACCTCATCTATAAATATCAAGGTAAGACGAAGGGTTTTTGTTACTTCCACCTACACTTGAGAGATCATTTTTGTTTTCACTAAGAAATAAATAATCGTGATAATATGATTTCTATGGAGAAGAAGAATCATATATATCATAACTTATGTAAATATGAAAGATTATGTGTATTATCTTATACAAAGAATCAAGGTTCCATGATCCACTTGGCTTCATGAAGGAGAGGTTTCATGAATAACACTTATATAGAAAAGAAGTCATGTGCCACTTAGACTATATGAGGATGAAGAAAAATTCATATAACCACTAGTATGAAAAGGTTTTTGATTCTATAGACACATATTATTTTATGAAGAAGAATATAGTGATGAAGATCACATTGAGGTAGAAGGAAAGAAGATGTTTTTGGATATCTTGTGGAGTCTCATGCATTTTGTGTCTATTAAGTATCATTTGTGATAAGTATGGGGATTTTTATGACTTTACTGGTGTAATTTCACTAATTTTTAGAATATTCACACGTGGGAGAGGTCATTATAAAGGTTAACTTCCATTAAAATTATTTAACTGTGGAAAGGTTGATAATTTCTCATAAAACTATCCCATTAAAGGTAGGGAAGAAACTGAAGATGATGGAATCTCTACAAAATTGGAAAATAAGAGAGACTCAAAATAAAATTAGTCAAAAGGGAAAGAATAATTTTTCACCAAGATCATTCATAAAAAAATTTATCATTTTAAGAGGGTGTTTCTAATAGTGAACAAAGAAGTGATGATGAGAAAACTTTCTCATGGGCCTCACAAAGAGTCCTTTTATCATGTGAAGAAGAAATTAATTCATCATATGTTGATTCATTGTACAAGAGTGAATATGTTGTAGAGGAAGGTGAGACTTCCAAAGAATACACTATGATAATGGAAGTCAAAATCTGCTTAAAGGAGATGGGAAGATTTAAAAAAGACAATACTCATCTCAAAGAAAGTCTAGATAAGCAAATAGAATATCAGGTTGAGAAGTACAATTTTATTAAAAATTTGAGAAGTTAAATATTTAAATTAACTGGAGAGAAAAAAATATTAAATATGTGACTTCTAAGATAGTTCTTGGTAATGAGGAATTTAATAAACTATGGAAAAATAACTAATATTGATAAACTAAAAGAAAGGATGAGGTTTGACTTAAATGAGAATATAAAGGAAGATGTATAATGTTCCAAACAAAAGGTTATAGGAAATAAAATTATTCATAAGTCTATAAATGCTGATGAAAATATTATTTGAAATCAACCTCATAAGAAATCCAAGGTTGAAAAAGAGTCTAAAAAAAAGAAAAAATTGAGTCAATCAGAAAGAATTATGGAAATGTAAAAATAGTTCAGCGTTAGAAGAAGAATAATAATAAGGGTTCATAAAATACTTCAAAGAAAGTCTGTAAAGTTCAAAGAGGTGATTCACAAGAAAACTTAATGTGAAAAAACACAATTGATAGTTGGAAATAGAGCATGGAAACAACTTAATCAACAACAACAATTTTTATAAATAAGAAGATGACAAGGTTATTTTTGGTGTTGCGTTTTATTTGAATATAAATCTTACAAATTTTGGTACAACATGTATTTACCAGGCTTAAGAAAGGAGATTTATTCAAGGGTGAGATAACAATATCAGATAAGAACTCAACAAAAGCATAAAATACATGAGAAGAATGTTAAGGAGAGAAATAGTTTTGAAATATTTCAAGAGGTTTATGAATGATGTGAATATAAGGGAGATAAATCATATGTATGTGTTTATTTTATATCAACTTAGTTGAATTTATGTCAAACTCTTATAAAAGAATCAAAATTAGATCAAACACCAAACTGATGTTGTGGAAGTAAGGATGTAAATATGAAAGACCATGGATCATGGATAGTGTTTATTCATCACACATGATATAAGAACTAAACAATATAAAAAATATTAAGAAATGTGAAGTAGGATCTATGAAATTTGGTAATGTCATCTCTCTAATAATCAAATGAGTTGGAATAATAAATATTTGGAAGAATAAAATTATTTCAAATAATTTATTGTTTGTTAGTGGACTAAATCATAATACATTGAGTGTATGCCAACTCTATGATGCTATAAATGAAGTTATATACATAAAAATGTTTTTTAGACAATATAATAAAATATGGGGCAGTTATAACTAATTTTTTTACAACCTCATGTTATTTATTTCAAGTTTGAGAAGCCAAGACATATTGTTATTTAACCCAACAAGAAAAAAATAATTTGTGGCACATAATACTTGGTCATCTTATCCAAAATAACATAGAGAAACTTAATAGAGAATAATTTTTAAGGAATATACCTATAATAAAAGAATATATTTCCACTATATGTAAAACTTTTAAAAATGGAAAAATGGTTAACAAAACTCACAAAGGTATTGAAACTCAAACTTCAATGTCTCTAGAGCTAACCCACTCAAACGTTTATGGACCTACAAAAAAAGGTCAAAATGGAGAAATTTATTTTATTACTTTC
Source organism: Viscum album (assembly GCA_963277665.1). Taxonomy (NCBI): domain Eukaryota; kingdom Viridiplantae; phylum Streptophyta; class Magnoliopsida; order Santalales; family Viscaceae; genus Viscum; species Viscum album. The sequence goes on along the minus strand of OY728123.1, from coordinate 858,864,347 downwards.
ATAGATTATGTCATAAGGATTATTTTCATCATGTTTATGTCACACAATTCAAGAGGCTTGGAAATGTTCAAGAGTTACAAAAGACTTGATGAAAATAAAATAGGATTATTCTTAAAGTGACTAAGATCAGATAATGGTAGTGAGTAATTCAATAGAAACATCATCTAATATCATGATAAATATGATATTAAACATTATTTTATTACTCCATACACACCTTAGTAAAATGGATTGGATAAAAGGAAGAAAAAAATTATAGTTTATATGGAAAAAACTATGTTATTAGAACATAATTCCTCAAGATACTTCTGGTTACAGCCTATTACAATAGCTACAATAACTTAGAATATGTGTATCTTAAGGAAAAATTAAAATATGGATCTTTAGGAGATGTGGTTCAAGAAAAATACAAATATTAAATACTTAAGAGTGTTTGGAAGTCCAAATTTTATAAATAAAATGGATAAAAGTGGAAGAAATTTTGATAAAAAATATAAATATAGAATCTTCCTTGGTTATGAATCAAATGGGAGTTCCTATAGATGTTTCAAAAATAAATCTAAGATAATTTTTATAGTGATGATTTCATAGTATTTTAAAATGAGGAATAAATCAAAAATTCTATCATTATTGATGATTAGGATGATGTTATCAGTTCTGAACTAATATAAGAAATTAGAGAAAGCACGCAAATTCAAACAGATATTTTTTATTCATCCCAATCCAAAAGGAGTTAACACTAAATTAAATAATCATGTTGATATTGAGAATATTTTTGGTGATCAAAATTAAACAGTAAAAATAATGAGATGAATTATGGAAACCTACCATACCAGTTTGTTATAAAAGATTGAACCTCAAACAGTTGAGGAAGACTTTGAGCATAAGGAGTGGGTTCAGGCTATAAATGGATAATTAGACCATATTGAGAAAAATAAAACTTATAAACTTGTTCCTAGACCCATAGAATATACTTTTATTGTAAAAAAGTGGGTTTTTAAGAATAATTTGAATGAAAGGGGAGAACTACCTAGAAATAAGGTAATACTATATTTTAAAGGATACTCACAAATTAAAGGAATTGACTTTGATAAAACCTTTTCTCTGATGGACATACATGAATACAACATGATTTTATTAGATATATAATCTTAGATAAGTTTCAAATTATTTCAAATGGATATTACGTCAGTATTTCTGAATGGTGATATTAATGAAGAAGTATATATGGAATGGCCAGATGGATTCATGCAAGTTTCAAATTATAGCATGGTATGTATGTTTAATAAAGATCTTTATGGTTTAAATAAATCTCCGAGAGCTTATTATTTTAAGATTTATGAATACCTAAGAAGCATGGAATTAAATAAGGGATAAGTAGATAGTGATTTTTATGTCAGGAAGACTAGCATTACATCACATTATGTGATCGTGTATATTGTTGACATTATTTTCACTAGTAATGAATAAAAGTTGTGTGAATAATTTTCAACACATATGCAGGATAGATTTGAAATGTTAATTCTTGGTGAGATGAAATTTTTCTTGGGCTTACAAATTTCCCAAGAAGCCAGTTATATTTTTATATCACAAGAGAAATATGAAAATAGTTGTTGAATAATTTTTATATGTAGGAATTTATAAGTGTGTCCACTTATATTCTGGTTGGAATAAAACTAATCAAGTTTGATAAAATAAAATATATTAATGAAAAACAATTTAGAATTTTTATTGGAATTTTAATGTATGTAATAGAAACCAATCCTCAAATTGTATATGTATTCACTATTTTTTCTTGATATCAATCTGATCTTAAATAATCAAATATATTATTAGTAAAGATAATATTGATATACATCTCAAATACATACAATAATAGATTGATGCATTAGAAGAAGTAAGAAATAGATTTAAATGGGTTTTTTTATTCTCACGGGGCTGGAACTATTGATGACAGAAAATACACATCTGGTGAATAATTCTTTATTATAAGAGGTTATGTGTCATGGAACTCAAATAAATAAACTTTAGTTACATTGAGCTTGACTAAGGATGAATTTGCTTCTACCTCACAAGTAGTTACTCAGATGATGTGGATGAAGATATAGCTTAGAGATTTGAATGTTGAAGTTGAATATCCTTTAATCATTAAATGTTACAATCATAGTTTCATCAATTTATTAAAGAATCTAGTTCAACATTTAAGACTTAAACACGTTGATATTAGGTATCATTTATTAAAAGAGAAGGTGGTTGATGGTATCTTAAAACTATAATTTGTTTCTTTTAAGGAAATGATTGTGGACATACTCATCAAACCACTAACAATAGAGTCTTATGAGAAGTTAAGGTTTTAAATGGGAGTGTATCCCACTTACCATCCCTGGAATATTTTTTTCTTCAGTTTACTCCTCTATTCTTTCATGTTTAAATTCTTAAGGATATGACATGTGAATGGGGATAAATTTGTACCTATTGATTTTTGAATTATTTTATTATGTTCATTCAGTGTTGTAGGAAATAAATATATAAATATTTTACTATATTGGTTGATTATGATTAAAATTAAATTTTTGAGGTGAGTTTTTGTTAAATGTAACATTAAAGTCAATACTGTTCACTTTTTTTCTACATTTAGGTAGCTCTAGTAAACATAGAGTTGATCAATTCATGACTCGTTTCTCTTAAGAATTTATTTACTTCATTTATTAAATTTGGTTTTCTTATCATTGAGGGGGATAAATGATGAATAATTTATTAAAAACAAATATAAATGGGGGGTCTGGATCTATATAAGGATTTTGTTTATTTGTTTTCAATACTAGAAAAATATGATAATTGTTGAAAAATTTTAAATTCTCAAGGAATTTTTTTAATATCATTTAGTGTATGCACATTTTCTACTACCATGAAGAATGAAATATGATCTATCTAATGGTGTTTCATGATTGTATGAAATTTAAGGAAGGTATGGACGATTATTGGAGGAAGAGAAAAATGGAAAATGAATTTATATTTTTTCATGAAAAAATAATTTGAAATAAGTAATTTGGTTGGATTTATAGTTCATATTTAATAATAATATGAAGTATTTTGATTGGGCCTTTATTAAAAAAAGGTTCAACCCAAATCCAACCAAGGACCCATTAATCACATGTGTGGGACCAAGGGGTCATCCACATGGGAGAGGGTTGACCTGGTTAGCCACAGGTGGTATAGTAAGGATATATTGAACCAACAGGAAGAGCATGAGGATTATTCGGAATATGGTACCTACAGGGTGCACAAAGGGCATAGAAAAAGGTACCCAGTGGACCATATAGGTGAGGGGTAGCCTGGTGAGGGCGAGTGTGCAAGGTGTTTTGGGTGTCAACCCAGCACTACTACAAAACTAGGTTTATCCAACACTAAGGCTTTAACAGCACTTGCTAAAAGTGTTTTTTAAGAACCCTATTGTCATTTCTAGAAAAAAAAATTGTTAAAGGGGATCTTTAACAAAACTTTTTTTAGTCCTATAAAAGGGATTCTTTAACAGTGCTAAAAAAGTGATGTTAAAGGTGGTCCTTTATAACACTTGTAAAAAAGCATTGATAACGACCCCCTGTTATAAATGCTAGTAAAAAATCATTGATAAAGGGGTCTATTTATTAGTACAGGTAAAATGGATCTAATAAAGGGGGCCTTTATCAACACTTGTAAAAATCATTGATAAAGGGGGGGTCTTATAAACACTTTTTTAGAATCACTTATAAAGGCCCCCCTATATCAGTGTTTTTTACTAGCACTGATAAAGAGTACATTTCATAAAAATTACATTTCATTAAAAATAATATAACAATATATATATATATTCATATTCATATAAATATAATATCTATTTTTTTAAGTTAAAAAAATCAAAAAAAAATAATAAAATATCTTAAATAAGTTGAAAACAAAACTCAAACTTCAAATGACCATAAATTTTGATCCGGGTGTCCATTTGGGCTCTACCACATATAAAATTGAATCATGTGATTATCTTTACACCTTGGTGAGTTGAGGGAACCCTCAATCATATTTTTAGAGGTTAAAAAGGCCTATAAGGCCTTCTAAACCGAGTTTTTAGTGAGGGAACACCAATGTTTTAACATTTGATGGAATTTCAGCCTCATTTAAGGGGGTATTTTTACCTTTTTTTTAGTTGGGGATGAATTTATTCATAGGTATTACATTCATATTGATAATATGGTTTTGAAATTTTATCATTTTTAACAATTTAGTTTTATTAATAATTAAATATATTAATATTTTATTATATTTACTTATAATAAATCACTTGTATAAATACATATATCAAAAATTTTATTTAAAATGTATTTTTAAATATAGAAAATAAATATTTATTAATAATTTTATTTAAAGTAAAAAATTGTCCATTTTATTTACCTTATAAAAAGTATTAATATGTATATATATAAATCTACATAATTAATGTTTATATATAAACATGTGTACTTCAATAATTAACAAAAATATATGTATATGTATATTCTAATATATCTAAATAAATATATATTCTAAAAATGTATTTAAAAGAATATCAAACCATTTTTATATCATAAAAATATATATATAATGTTTATATATACATATATGTGTGTATTAATAAATGGATATATATTTATATTAAATTCTAGTGTATGAAAATGAATATAATATATAATATATTTATAAATGAATTTAAAAATAATTTTATATATATATGAATAGTATATATATATATGTGTGTGTGTGTATGTATGTAAAAAAATATATATAAATAAATATAAATACCATAAAACATACAAAAAAACAACATTATGTAGTGGTAAAGGTATTCCTTCTTCAAATGTGAGGTGTAGGGTTCAAATCCAGGTGGTTGCTGGAGGTTGAAAAATATGAAAAGTGCTGATAAAGGGGTGGTGGGGTGAAAAGTTTTGATTAAGTAGGGGTGGATTGTTGTTAAAGGGTTCATGGAAGCAATGATAATTTTAGGCTCACAAAAGTCCAAAAAAATAAAATTTTACCCCTTTTAATAGAGCTAAAAAAAGTGATGTTAATAGGGTCCTTTAACAGTGATAAAAAAGCATTATTAAATGGGGCCTTTAACATCACTTTTTTAGTACTGTTAAAGGACCCCTTTAATGGTGCTTTTTGAAAGTGTTTTTAATTACTACCCTTTAATAGTTCCTATGTAGATAGTTCTTTATAATTTCTATTAAAGTCCCATTACAAGCACTATTAAAACCCAGTTTTGTAGTAGTGTTGGTGTTGGCTCAAGAAGCAGACTGATTAATTTATAAAGTGCATCTCAACCAAGCTGAAGACCGATGTGAGACATAGAACTTTGGATAATGTTCACTCGTCCTAAAAATATACATACATAGTAGTGGATTCCTGATCAAATTATTTTTCATCATCCAATCACAATACTACTTTATCTACAACCTTCAGTAAACCTTATGTGGGTGTACCCTTATGAAAAAGCGGGCATTTCATAATGCAGCATCCACTACACTTAGAATTTCCTCGATGGTACTGTTTCAATGTTTTGAGACACACCTGATGTATGTCCATCTCTATTATTCAAACCAAAGTGAATAACGATACATGCTTGGAATCTCGATACCATACATGCTTTCATGCATGAGATAATTCAAAGAATGAGCTTTGGATGAATGAAAATAAAGTCTCAAAAGTCCATTCAAGTATCTTGGATAATGAATGATATTGGTTAAAGGTTTTAAATGTGATCTTCAATGCATGCACATGATTCCAAACTTCTGAAGGGAGAATAAACCTTTTAATCAAAGGCACAATGTTGTTTGACATTGAGAAACTCTATATAAGGAAAGTCATGTTAAAAAATACCAAGATATTCATAAATTCAAACTCATTATTTGACATGGAATATTTTTAGGGTTTTTAAAAGAGTATAGAAATTTTGTGAAAATAGGATCAAATATGGTGAACATAGGAGAAGAGATGGTGAAACCTCATCAGTAAATATTGGGGCAGGACCAAGGGTTTTAGTTACTATCACCTACTCTTGAGAGATCATTCTCATTTTCACTAAAAATAGAGCATTATGATTATACGATTTGTGTGGTGAAGATGAATACTTTGATACATCACTTATTAAAATAATAAAGCTTATGTATATCATATCATGTGAATAATAAAGGTTTCGTGATCCTATAGGCTTTGTGAAGGAGAGGTTTCATGCATAACACCTGCACGAAGAGGATATTGTGTACCACTTGGGGAAAATAATAAAGAAGAAAGATTCACATAACCAATGGTATAAAAACTTTTATTAGTATAAAAACACACATTTCTCTATGAAGAATAATATAGTGATGAGGATCATGTTGATTCCAAAGGAAAGAAGATACTTTTGCAGTATTTATGGAGGCTCATGCATTCGATGGATATTAAACATCATTTGTGTTGAACTGTAATTGTTTGAACCATAAATTATAATGGATACAAGGTTTTTACCTTTTCTATATTATTATCGATAAAAAAATAGATTGGTGCACATGGGATAAAAACCAAAACACATTGGGGACAAGTCATCCTTGATGAACCTAATTAAAAAAATTTATGTGTTCATTTATCTATCTTTATCAGTTTGTATCTTAAGTGAATAGGTGTTGAATAATCATGAGAGTTGAAGGGATTTATGAAAAACATTGATCACTATTTCACCCCTCCCAAATTTTTATCACCCTTCATGTGATCCTTTTAATATGGAATAAAAATATTTAAAAAATAAATCTTTAAAACATTTAAAAATGATATTGTTAAGGTAATGTGTCCCTTACCTCAAGTCTCACTCATCACATACATTATTTATCTTCTTAAATAATAAAATTATATTAATTTTTTACTTAATTAAGAACCTTTTTCAAGTTTATTATTCCTTTTATTTTATTTATTACAATTTTATATGCAATTACTTAATCAATTAAATTCATATCAAATGTTTTTATGATATTTAGATCATATGTACAAAATGACTTCAGTTGGTTGACTATGGTCTGATAGATCATTATATAATTATATATACAATAATAATCTTGAAATAATTATAATTTTTATGCATCAATTATAATTTTGAAACCAACCATGAAATATATTTTTTAAAAATGAATTATGTTACAACATGGAGACAGTAGTCTGTACATACGTATGAGTAACGTTTCTATTTTTCAATGATCATGATGGAAATAAAGTAAGTATTATATTATATTTCAATAATTATTATTATATCCTAAATATCGTATTATCTTATTAAATAAAATTATATATATTATACATGTTATGTGGTTAATAAAAATGAATCGCTTCACTTTTTAGATGTGGTAATACAAACGTACGTACGAACAACGTTATCATTTTTCAATATAGGGAAGGGCAAGAAAATAGATTATATATTAACCTTAAATAATTATAATTATTTCATGAATATAATATAAATAAATTTAATCCAACATTATAACTATTCATGATAGGTAGTGATGGAAAATGAATTACATTGATTTTTGAGGCGGTAGTCCACCATACACATGAATTATGGATTCATTTCCAATTTGATAGAAGAAGGATATAGATATAGGTTATTACATTAACATAACAACATATCCATAAATTTAATATAATATTGTTATTATTTTAACATGTTTGAATAGTGTTTTAAGGAGGTATAATAAGAAATTAAACTAAAACATTCAGTTAAAAGTTATACCTCTTATTCGGAAAACCTCCTTTTTTACACCTTAATCCCTATAAGGATGGTATTATGCCAAATATAACACCTCTAGAATGTAGAGATAAATGCTAGGAAATGATTTGGTAAGTTATTTCCTAAGATATAATTCTTAAATGGTGTGATAAAGCAATGATAATAGGTTCCCTTTTATAAGTGAGGGGAGGGGTTTTCCTGGAATTTCCTAAATTATTGAATTAATAAAATTAATTTTCATGTTAATGTGGATTAAAATTGATATAATTAGAATATATGATTATTATAGGTCTAAATAATCTCTTAAAATTAATTGTTACATGTTTAATTAATTTTTTTATCCTTATCTCTCTATTTTAATCCCTTGTTAATCATTTTGATAATTATGGCGATATCATTGTTTTTTACTCTTTAGGGGTAAATAAGTTACTATAAAATGAAAAATGACTCCTAAATGGATCATGGATGATATTATCAACCATATACCATTAACTTAGATGAATATAGTTTTTTTATGAATTTCAAATAATTTAATAAAATATTTATTTTTATAAAATTTCACTAATGTCACTTTTCAAACTATTCATTTATTATGGATTTAAATTTATCAAGATAAATAATTAATTAAAATATAAAATTTCAAAATATCTCTATTTTGTTATATATTTCTAAAAATTCTTGTAAAACCTTAACTCTCCCAAGCAATATTGCTTTTATAGTTTTTAAAATCATTTACTTTATATTTCAACTGCTTGTATAAGCATTGTGTCAATGTTGTATAAGAATTTAAGGTAATTATTTCATCACAAAAAATTAGAAATAAATTAAAATCATAAAAAAATTAATTATTTTAAAATAAACTTTAAAATTCACTCATAACTTATTTTTATCCTTATGTGAACATATATGATAAATTTAAAAGCAAGAGAGTGATATTTTTTATTTTTCTTTACCTAAAATATTATAAAGGTAAAAATAAAAGATAAAAGGAAACAAAAAATCATATTTTATAATTTTTTATTATTATGGATGAAATATACTCATAAAATGAAATAAATGAAAGTTTTTGAATGAATTTTAAGTCTTCTTACGTTAGTTTTAACCCAAATTAACTAATTTGACATTTATTTTGGTAAAAAAGTATTATGGTTGCAATTCATAATGACAAAAAATAAAAGGAACTACATACATAACTTTTAAATCCAGATTCAAAATATGGAATAAATTTTTCAATATTCAATTCACAAAATTTTCAAATTTTAATTTAAAATTAAACCCGTCAAATGTGACGAAAATGGTTTTTCAGAAAAAATATTTTTTAAGTATAAAAATATTTTTATACTAAATCCAAGTATGAAATTCATTAAAAATACCATAATTTTATTTTTAATAAAAATTAACTAATCAAATTTTAAAACTAATCTGAAATATATTTTCACTTTTAAAATACTTGAAAATAAAATACAGTTTTCAATAAAAATCTGTATTTTTCACTATTCATTAAAAATTCAAACTTTTCAGAAAATTTCAGAAATTCAAACTATGATAATTATGACATGATGAATTAAAAAATTAAGTTCATTTTTAAAAATTAAAACTCTATAATTTTTAGATTGATCTTTTAAATAAAACCATATAATTCACAAAACCCCAAGTTGCTGGGAAATAAATCTTTTTCCTTTTGATAGAAAAATTACCTAATATTATTATTGTAACATCATGTTACCTTGATCGGGTAATTTTATTTTTTATAAGTTCCCTCCTGGTTTTAAAAATCCTTATGTGATTTTTCTGGGTTTATTGCAGACTGATGAGTTAGTACACACTGTGTACCTGATATACATGATGTGTACTTGGTGCTGGTTTCATGTTGATGATTGGGAGATCCCATCATGAATTGGAGGATCATGTCATGAGCTGGTACACATTGTTTACCTGAGGTACACATCATGTAGGGTGGGTAAATATTGGTTTTTCAACCTGAGGTGATGGTTATTTGAGCGTAACTTATCCAGCGAGGCATACATGTCGTGGCCAAGGGGTACAGGTCGTGACCCGGCCCATGCCCCGGTTTAAGTCACGCGTTTTTTAGTTTCTCTCAGCCTTTTTCTCCTGAACCTCTTAGATATCAACCCTAAACTTCTCCTAGGTAATTTTAATAGGCATCTCACCTTTCGGATCAATCTAATCAGCTCCATTTCATCGTTGCTTCTACAGTGCGTCTCTCCGTGTAAGTGTTCTTTCTGGTTCTACTTTGCAGTTGATCGCAGTAGTGCCCTTTCCTTGAATTATCAGATCCTTTGATCTAAGTTGGTTAATGTTTTTCATCTTCTTATAAATCCATTGTGATATCTCATTCCAGAGGCCTTTCCCCTTCGTTGGTGGTGGTGCAGTGGGCATTCATCTTTGAGGTATGTGGGTTTCACCTCATTCGATGACCTTTTGTGTTTAGATTTGAATCAATATTATCATGGATTTGATTCTAGGGTCTCCATTGGTTTTTTTGGGTTTTGTTCTTGGTTTTGGATCTCATTGGGGGCATGTGTAACCAGTAATTTGAGGTAGGTGGTTTCAACTCCAAGCCTATGATAATGAACCTATTTTCTATTACTTTACAAATTGATTTATGAAATTAGAATGGTTGTTTTTTTGTGTTAAAAAAGGGTTTTTAAAAGAAAAATGGTTTTTCCCTAGCTTCTGAAATGGATTTTGAAATGTTTTTGAATGGTTTTAAAAGGAATTGAAATTGGTTTGTGAAAAAGAGCACATGGGTTACCTTTGTTACTTATGTGGAAGGTTAGATTGAGGCCATATTCCATTGCTTTGTGATTATCAAGGAGGTTTGTCTTGGGATTTTCTATGTTTCCTAGGCATGTTGTTCTATGGGACTAATAGTGACTTTTAGGGGGTTTACTCATGGGGTATTCCTATAATTCCTAGGATTGTTGTTCTAGGATCAGTTTTTGTGCACTTGATTATTTTGGTACGAGTAGTCTGCTGCCTAGACCTGTAGTATTCTTTGGTGTTGTGCTACATGTGCTTCTATTTAGTGTTTCTTGGCTTTTTTAGTTAGCCTTTATATGCATGTTGATGCTTTTGAAAAATGATGTGGAAACTTTTATTTGAAACTGCTATGCCTTCTTTTGTTTATAACTGTGGGAAAAGGGAAATTTACCATGTTTTCTATAAAATTTATTTACTGCTTATAATTCCATGTTTTATTTTAAAATGATTATATAGGATTTTTATATAGATACTTGTTATGGAACACCTAGGTGGGATCCTACTGATCCTGTTATCTCACACCCTGTGCACTGCTAAAGTGGTGTGTAGACCTTTTTTCCTTCCATTGCAGGGAAAGACAAGGCATTATAGTGAGGCAGTGAGGTTTGTGTCCGCTGGGATGGGTAGCTAGTGGGGATATGGTTGGAGTTTGTCCATTCCATCATTGGAGTATCTGTTTGGTTTTGAGTCCTTTGCAGTCGGACTTTTCCTTTGGGTTTTAGCTACTATTATAGTTGTTCTATTTTTTATTTTTTCCTTATATTTTTTTCATATATATTTGTTATTATTCAGTTTTTCTTTCTTTCTCTATATATATGTGTTGTGTGGTTGCTTAGTTTGGGTAAAATAGTTCCCGAAGTTTTTTTGTTCGATGCCTGGGTGCTTATCGCCAGCTTGTGGGGATCGGGAACGCCCTTTTGGTATGTGGTGGATCGGGTCAGGTGTCGGGTTTTAGGGAAACCCAGGATAGTTCATTACAATTTGCTATTAGAGGTGGTTTATCATCAAGAATGTTTTCTTGGGATGTTTGTTAGACTGGAGATAGGATTATCATAACTTGAGAGGTTTGTTTCAATGAGTTCCTAGCAAGATCTTGTCGTAACGAGACTCAAGTTACTATGGGATGTCAGGATATGTGTTTCTGGTGTTGGTTTTTTCTTTTGAAATCTCAATTTCTACTTATGGGATTTCTAGTTTGAAATGAGATTTATTCTGTGTTTGATCGTTCTTATGTTTTGGTGTGTAGCAGTATGCCTCCGAGACATATTCCACGGGTCCCTGAGGAGGGTGTAGCAGATGCTCCTCAAGGAAATACACATATGGATCAGAATCTTATCGAGACTATCATACGGGCATTTCGCACTATTGATCAGGATGTGCCACAAGTTTAGAACACAATAGTTTAAGTAAAACTAGGAGCTAGATGAGAAAGAGATCGATCATGGGAGTTCTTGAATGAGACGCCACTATCTTTTAAAGGGATGACTGAACCTCAAGAAGAAAAGGATTGGATGGACATGAACGATCAAATATTTGATTTCCTAGAGACACCTGAGAATATCAGGGTGAAGTGTGCAGTGTTCAGACTCGAGGGTTCCAGCAAGTGTTGGTAGAACTCTATGGTCCAGGAATACAGACATGTGGGCTTTGATTGGAAAGGTTTCAAGGCCCTATTCTTTCAGCAGTTTTTTCTGGAGTCTTTGATGTTCGAAAAATATCTAGAGTTCATGTCATTTTAGAAGGGAGAGTGTTCAGTGACAATATACATCAACTATTTTGTTGAGCTTTTCTGTTTTTCTCCGAATGTGGAAAATAATGATGAGTTGAAGGCACAAAAGTAACTACAGGGTTTGCGACCAGACATTCGATTGTAGGTTTTCATGTTGAAGCTTTCTACCTATGCGGAGATGGTAGATAGAGCAATGATGGAAGATATGAATATAGAATTCAAAGTCATCTTTACCACATCTTCTTTTCCAACAGGTGATAGATTTAGTGGCATGCATGGGAAGAAGAGAAAGTTGCAGGACCATTGTAGAAGTGGTGGAGGTGGGTTTCAGTAGTGAGTGTCCTATGCACCATCCGTTGTAGCTGGTAGTGTGCCTCTAACTTTATATTAGTGTGGCAAGAGAGAACACACTAGACATTCTTATCCTATGCCTGCAAAGACATGCAATAGTTTTGGACATGTTGGTCATCTATAATATTTCTATCAGGTGATGAATACTCCTTGTTATGGTTAGGGTTCTTCAGCTCCATAGGCTACTGTGGTGCATTCAGAAGCTTCAAAGACTAGAGGGATCTATCCACTAGCCTCAATAGTGAAGAATTTACATGCATTAGATGAGTGTCCAACGAAAGTTGATGCAGGTCCATTAACAATGAGAGGTAAGCTCCTTATTGCAGCTTCAGTAGTAATTGCTTTGTTTGATACTGGTGCCTCTCACTCATTTAAATCTGCACATTTTTTTGGTATGCTTAAACTTCCAACAGAACTTATTCCCTTTGTAATCGAGTTAGAGACACCTCTTGGTGAGAGGAAAGATCAGGGGTTTCGGTGTCCTTTTTTGTTGATGATAGCTGATACGAAGTTGGTCTAGGATTTTCTCATTCTTGATATGGATCTGTTTGACGTCATCATCGGTATGGATTGGATTTTCTCCCATCGAGCTAAGGCTGATTGTTATCATCAGTGTGTTTCATTTCTTGCTGTTGATGGTAGCTCTTGTGTGTTTTAGGGAGAGTGGGACCTGAGGTCAGGTCGTGCAGAACCTTCCTGCCCAGAGCTCAAGATTTTGTTGTTTTCTGTTGCGTTTGATCCTAATGACATTTCATCTATTGGGGATCTTCCTATTGTTGTTTGGGACTTTCCATACGTTTTACCATATGAATTCTCTATTCTTCCTCCAGAGAGATAGGTAGAGTTTAAAATTGACCTGGTTCTAGGTGTGCAACCGATATTGAGGCCTTCTTATCATATGGCACCAGCGGAGTTGAAAAAGCTCAAGATTCAGTTGGAAAACCTATTAGAGAAAGGTTTAATTTTCCCTAATGTTTCTACTTGGTAATCCCCTGTTCACTTTTCCAATAAAGTGGATGGTTCACTTTGGTTGTGTGTGGACTATCAGATGTTGAACTAGGAAACGGTTAAGAACAAATACCCTTTTCCTCATGTGGAATATTGTTTTGATCAGTTAAAGAGGGAAAAGTGGTTCTTGAAGATTTATCTTCGATCAGGTTTTCATCAACACAAAGTCTGAGAGTCTGATATACCAAATATGGCCTTCAGGAGTAGGTATGGAAATTATGAATATCTTGTTATGCCTTTGGGTTATACTAACACTCCTGCAGTTTTTATGGCATTGATGAATCAGATATTCCATTAGTATATGTACAATTTTTTGGTAGTGTTCATGGATGATATTCTGGTTTATTCAAAATCTGAGAATGAGCACAAGCACAATCTGAGTTTGGTTTTGTAAGTTATGAGAAATCACTATTTGTATGGAAATTTTTTGTGTAGTTTTTTTATTCGAGAAGCGAAATTATTAAGGAATAGAATTTATAAGCATGGATTATCAGTTGATCCATAGAAGGTAAAATCCATTTTTTCCTAGAAGGAACCATAGAATGTCTTTGATATAATAATATTCCTTGGTCTTGATGGATACTATCGATATTTCATCAAGGATTTCTCTAAGCTGGCATCACCTCTGACTTCTCTTAACAAGAAGGCGGTGAGATTCTTGTGGGATGCAAAGTGTTAGTATTATTTTGATGAATTGAAATAACTTCTGACATCGGCACATATTCTGATCTTACCTAATCCCAGTAAGGGGTACATGGTTTTTTGTGATGCATCTAGAACTAATTTGGGATTCATAATAATTCAGGATAATCATGTGGTAGCTTACGGCTCTCATAAGCTCTGACTGCATGAGAAAAACTACCCCACTCGTGATTTAGATATTGCTGTAGTGATTCATGCGCTTAAGTGTTGGTGGAACTACCTCTTTAGGGATAATTTCATGGTGTTCTATGATCATAAGTGTATGAGCTATATATTTTATTAGAAATAATTAAATCTCAAATAGATACGATGGATAGAATACCTTCAGATGTTTGATTTCAACATCGCCTACACCCCGAGGAATGGGAATGTTGTTATAGACACTCTAAGAAGGAAGGTACCATCACAAGATATTCTGGAGTCAAATGAGGAGTGTAATCTTATGGGTATTTTCACTAATTTTCACTTAGATGTTCAGGAGGATGATTTAGGTATGATTTTGACCAGTGTTCAGTTATCATCATCTCTCATGGAGTCTATTTTGCAAATTCAGCAGCATGATGATGAGTTTCAGAAGACTCGGGGAAGACTTTATGGTGGGGAGACCATTCCTGGTTGGTCTATTTATTCAGATGGCATACTTCACTTCAAAAAGAGAGTTGTCGTCCCAACATTTGTGAGCACTTCAGTCTTGTTTTCTTATCATGGATTATCATGGTCTGTTCATCCAGGCACTGTGAAGATGTATTATGACATAAGAGGATGATTCTAGTGGATAGGTATGAAGCGTGACATTGCAGATTATGTGTCCCGCTGTTACACATACTAATGTATAAAGTTAGATCACTTGAAACCCTCTGTCTTGCTTCAACCACTTCCAATGCCGGTTTGGAAATGGGATGAGGTGTCCATAGATTTTTTTGTTGGTCATCCAAGGATGACCTGAGTGAAAAATGATATCTGGGTGTTTTTTGATCCGTTGATGAAATCTAATCATTTCATTTTGATCAATGACACCACTAAAGTTGAAGATCTGGGTAAGTTGTATGTGTAAGAGATTGTGAGGTTTCATGGGAGTCCTTCTTCTATTGTTTCGAATAGGGATACTAGGTTTACCTCAAGGTTATGGAGGATTATTCAAGAGTCAATGGGGACTCAGATCAAATTGAGAACAATTTACCATCAACAAACAGATGGTCAGATAGAGGATGGGATTCAGATCCTGGAAGATCTGCTTCATGCATGTGTCTTGGATTTCAGTGGATTGTGGGATAGCCATCTCGGACTGGTTGAGTTAGTTTACAACAACAGTTATCAGTCATCGATCAGAATGGATCCATTTTAAGCATTGTATGGCCACTCATTCAGATCACCTATTTTTTGGATGGAGGTGGTAGAAGTATCTTTGGTTGGACCAAGTTTGGTTCAGGAAATGTCAACAAAGATTCAGGAGGTGCGGTGATGTCTGGTTACAGCCCAGATTCGACAGAAATAATATGAAAATCAGAAGAATAATCCTTTGGAGTTTTCTATTGGTGACTGGGTTTTCTGGAAAGTTTATCCATGGTTGGGTCACCATCGTCTTGGAAAATAGGGAAAGTTGGCCCTGAAATATGTTAGACCGTTTGAGATCACTAAACGTCTCGGGAAGTTTGCTCATCGGTTAGCATTTTTTATTCAGTTGATGGAAATTCCTGATGTTTTCCATATATCTCATCTCATGGAGTATCACCCTGATCCCACTCACATTCTGGTTTTGGAAGAAATTGATTTAGAGCCGGATGTTTCTGTTCTAGAGAAACCAGTTGAGATTGTTGATTCTCAAGTGAAAGTTTTGAATGGGAATTCGATTATGTTGGTCAAAGTTCTATGGCAACAAGGATCATATTCTCATGAGACTTGGGAATGCAATTCATTAATGAGGGAGTAGTAACCTCATCTTTTTCTGGGGACAACATCTTCCACATGACTTCCCGGGGATATAAAGTCTTTATGGTGGGGATTTTGTATCATCCTGTTACCTTGATCAGGTAAGTTTCCTTTTTCTAAGTTCCCTCCTAGTTTTAAAAATCCTTTTATGTGATTATTCTGGGTTTACTGCAGACTAATGAGTAGGTACACGTTTTGTACCTGAAATACATGACGTGTACTTGGTTTTGGTTGCATGTCGAGGACTGGGAGATCACGTTGTTAATTGGGGGATCATGTTGTGAGTTGGTACACGTTGTGTACCTGAGGTGCACGTCATGTAGGGGGATAAATATCGGTTTTTTAACCTGAGGTGATGGTTTTTTTAGTGTAACTTATCCATTGAAGTGTATACATCATGACCAAGGGGTACACGTCATGACCCGGCCCACGCCCAGGTTTAAGTCATGAATTTTTTAGTTTTTCTCGGCCTTTCACTCCTGAACCTCTTATCTCTCGACCCTAAACTTCTCCTATGTGATTTTCAGAGGCATCTCACATTCTAGATTGTTCCGATCAGCTCTATTGCATCATTACTTCTATGGTGTGTCTCTCCAGGTAAGTGTTATTTCTGGTTCTTCTTTGCAATTGATTGTGTTAGTGCCCTTTCCATGCGTTATCGAATCCTTTGATCTATGTTGGTTGATCTTTTTCATCTTCTTTTAGATCCATTATGAGATCTTATTTCAAAGGCCTTTCCCCTTTGTTGGTTATGGTGTGGTGGGTGTTCTTCTTCATGGTATGTAGGTTTCACCTCTTCTTCAAACCTTTTGGGTTTATATTTGAATCAATCTTATCATGGATTTGATTCTAGGGTCTCCGTTGGTGTTGTCGGTTTTCGTTCTGGGTTTTGGATCCTGTTATGGGCATGTGCGAACCAAACTTTGAGGTAGTTGGTTCCGTCTCTAAGCCTATTATAATGATCTTAATTGATATTTCTTTACAAATTGATTTATGAAATTAGTATGGTTGTTTGTGTGTGTTGAAAAAGGGTTTTTGAAAGAAAAATGGTTTTTCCAAGGCTTTTGAAATGGATTTTGAAATGGTTTTGAATGGTTTTAAAAGGCATTGAAATTGGTTTGTGAAAAAGATCACATGGGTTACCTTGGGTACTTAGGTGGAAGGTTAGCTTGATCCCATCGTCCATTTATTTGTGATTATCAAGGAGGTTTGTCTTGGGGATTTTCTCTGTTTCTTAGGCCTGTTGTTCTAGGGGACCGATAGTGACATTTGGGGGGTTTACTCATAGGGTATTCCTCTACTTCCTAGGCTCGTTGTTCTAGGATCAATTTTTGTGAACATGATTATTTTGGTATGAGTAGTCTACTTCCTAGACCTGTAGTATTCCTTGGTTTTGTGATGCATGTGATTCTGTTTTGTATTTCTTGGATTTCTAAGTTATCCTTGATATGCCTTTCAATGCTTGTGAAAAATGATGTAGAAACTTTTGGTTTGAAACTGTTATACCTACTTCTATTTAGAACTGTGGAAAAAGGGAAATTTACCATGTTTTCTATAAAACTTATTTACTAATTATCATGCCATGTTTTATTTTAAAATGATCATACAGTATTGGTATACATAGACTTATTATGGAATGCCTGGGTGGGATCCTACTGAGCCTATTAGCTCACACCCTGCACACTACTACGGTGGTGCGTAGACCTCTGTTTGTCTTCCAGTGCAGGGAAAGGAAAGGCATCGTAGTGAGGCAATGAGTTTCGTGTCAGCTGGGATGGGTAACTGGTGGTGATATGGTTGGAGTTCATCCATGTCATCGTTGGATAAGCTGTTTGGTTTTGAGTCCTTTGCAGTCAGACTTGTCCTTTGGATTTTAGCTACTCTTATAGTTTTTTGGTTTCCGCTATTTTCCTTATAGTTTTGGCATATATATTTTTTAGTCTTTATTTTTTCCTTGTTTCTCTATAAATATATACTGTGTGGTTGTTCATGTTGGTAGAAATCATTCCCTTAGTTTTTTTTTGTTCGATTCCCATGTGCTTTCGCTAGCCCATGGGGATCGGGAACTCCCTATAGGTATGTGGAGGATCGGGTTGGGTGTTGGGTTTCAAGGCAACCTGGGTCGGTTAATTACAATTATAATGTATATAAATCTATAAAATATAATTAATTAATGTTAATAAAACATGAAAAATACTTTTACCTTTATGGTTACAATAAGTCTCGGGTATATCTTTACCCAGTGATGTCTCAACATGAGATAGAGGTGGAGGCTAGATTTCCTACAGGACTATGACTTTGAGATAGTCTATACTCTGAGTAAGGTGGGTTTGGTGTAAAATTCTATTTGTATGAAATATTATTCTCAATTTCATGGTGAGGAATTAGATAAATTTCCCTCATTAAAGTTATCCTTGGTGGGAGAAGGAGGAGAAGCATAACTCTTATTAATGGTTGTTACCCCTACACTTATGAAATGTGTGAGGGAAGCACAACTTGGCGATATTGATTCTTAGGTATTTCAAAAATAGATATTCATACAACATGATCCTAATTGATTCTTCTAATATGGGGAGAATATAAACCTCTTCCAAGGATGTACAATGGTGTCTAGCACTCTTCAAGAGGATGTGTTGAGAGAGTTTTATGTATCTCACTTAACAGTGCATCTTAGAGTGGAAAATATGTACCCAAATATTTGGTGGTAGTTTTGGTGTCTAGGGATGAAGAGGAGTGTTATAGATTTCATCTATCAATGCCTCACTTACTAGTAGGTGAAGGATAAGAACCAAGTTCCAGCAGGGTTAGCCCAATCCCTTATAGTACAAGAGTGGAAGTGGGATGGTATATCCATGGACTATGTAACATGAATTCCATAGATGATGTGAGATCATGATGCCATATGGTTGATCATAGATAGGATTACTAAGTTATACCACTTCCTCAGCATCAGAGAGAAGAGTTCAGTGGAAAGCTTGGGATTCTTATCTATACAGGGGATCATTCGTCTTCATGGTGTTCCCTCAATGATTATCCCAGATAGTAACACTCATTTTATATCTTAGTTGTGGATAGGATTGTAGGAGGATTTCAGTACTTAGTTGCAGATGAGCATGGCATTTTATCCCCAAACATAAAGTCAGAACAAACGGAAAATCCAGGTTCTATAGGACACATTGAAGGCTTGAATATTGGACTTTGGTCAAATATAGGAGGATCTTCTACCCTTGGTAGAGTTTTTATATAGTAACAGTTATCAATATACTATTATTAAATTGAATTTTGAGACCCTTTATAGGAGACCATGCAGGTCACCACATTGATGGTTAGATTTGGTAGAATTAGCACTTATGAGTCCAGAGTTGTTGTGAGTGATGATGAAGAATGTGAAGATTATCCAGGGGTGTATAAGGGTATCTTAGAGCCATCATAAGTCTTATAAGGAATAATGATGGAGGCCTTTAGAGTTCAATGAGAAGGAATATGTGTTATTTAAGGTCTCACCTTGGAATGGTTTATGGATATTTAGATAGGAAAAAATTTATCTCTATGGTTCATCAATCCATTACAGATCCTACACAAGATTAACGAGGTTGCAATCCATCTAGATTTACCTCTATAATTATATTGAGTTAATTATGTATTTCACATATCGTAGATGAGGACATACATGCATGATCTATTACATATTATTATATGGGGTGCACTGGACATTGAATACGGAGCCACCTTTTCAGAGTACCCAATGGAAATCAAGTATTATTAAGAAAAAATCCTTCATGAGAGGATTATTCCCCATGTTTATGTTCACTACAAGCATGGTAATCATTATGAGAGCTTGTGGGAGTGGGAGAAATATATGTGAACATAGCAACCTCACCTATTTGAGTAAGTCCTTCTTTTTAGGATAAAAATACTTAAATGTGGGGAGAATGTAATGTCTTTGGTTTTTGTTATTAGACCCTTTGAATATTTCAAATAATATTTCAAGAGCTAGTTGTGGAGTTGTCATAGAGTTTCAGGAATTTTATATCCATGATATTGATATATTAAGAATATTAAATATATTAACCCTCATACCTTCTTAATTTTAGAAATAATGGTTTCCTTCCAAATGGGAACTTGAATGGGAAAATAGATATCATGGTTGAGCCTTCTTAATTTTAGAAATAATGGTTTCCTTCCAAATGGGAACTTGAATGGGAAAATAGATATCATGGTTGAATCCAAAATGTTGGTTTTACCCTAGGTGAGATATAGGTATAGATCGCATCAAACCCTAAGATGATGAGAAATGACAATCAAATATTATATAAAGTAAATTAATTACATTAATTGCTTAATTTATTCCTCTAATAAAAGGTATCAACCTATAAGTGCTCTATTTAACCTCCATTATTCCAATTATCTAGGTTTATCCACATAACCCTAAAAATTTAGAGGGGGTGAGAGAGATAATCACTAAATAATAATCACCAGTGATGAATGAGTAGGTTTCTTGGATTGGCGATCAAAATAATTGGAACTCTCCATATTTATTAATGCAGATTCTTTCTTCATCAGTGATCAATCCAACATCAAATTCTGATTTGTTATTATTGTAATTTCCTTGTTTTTATTTATTTTTATATGAACATGGGTCATCCCATCCCCCATTAAATCCATGTTCATATTATCATGTGGACATATTAAATTATTTTTCCTAGATTTAGGAATTAAGGATTATACACCATTAATCATTATATTTCCCTCGTGATTATTCAATTCCCATTCAAGAATGATGGAAAAACCTCGCACGGCCATCGTTTTATAATCACTTTTGAGGTTTATGGATTTTTTTCCACCATTTTATGCACGTTCTTTACTGGTATTTATTTTTTTGTTGATTCGACTATTTTTGTGGACTAATTTGTTGCACGATCAAACATCGGTTCTATGGATAATCATTGCATATTTAGCCTCATGAATCATGACATGGTGAAGGATCATTGAAGAAAATGGTATTTATGGAAGATAATGGGATAACATATTTTTATGAGCAAGGTTATGTGGGACAAAAATCCTTCCATAAGAGGAAAAGGAAATTTGGTTTCTAATAAACAGTATCCAAAATCTGAATTTTGGTAAGGCGTTGATTATGGTCAACACAGTTTATGAGTTTTTCAGATAGTAATGAAATAGGTGAATCTTTGAGAGGAAAATTAGTTTTTATAAAGTACCCTACTGCACTGTATGAAGTTTAGAATAATACACATTGTGTGTGTCATTGATGTGGTTTTAGGGTTTTTGAGTGAGAAAAGAATCCCATAGCTATGTGGTCAAGACCACATGTCATGAAACTCTATATGATCAACATGGCGTGTATAATGATTTCATGTCCAAGAACCCTGATTTTTATCAGACATCATGTGGATAGGACATGTTTTATGACCTCAGAGTAACATGAATTAGGAATTGAGACACATGTTGTATTCCAAACACAAGCGACACACCATGTAGCTCGATCCAAACATCATTAATTTTCTATTTTTACATTTAAAAGTATCCATCAACACCTGAAATGGTTTTCAACTTAGGGTGACACCTTATATACCCCTTGTAAACATTGTGTATATCCCCTTCACTCAGATTAGGAATTTTAAGTGGTCCTTTATGAGTACAGTTAATTCAATGATGGTAATCAAAGTGATGTGAGCATGATTGACCACATCAACTTCTAGATATCATGTTTGGATTCCATAAAATCTTAATGAGTGGAAACCCACTCTGATTATATAGTTTTCATTAGGGATAATTTTCCTCTTACCATCGCTTGGTAGGGTCGGCAATCCCCCCATTAGATTGGGGTTTGAGATCCTCTGCCAATGGATCAGACAGGTTCGTATCCCTCTTACTATTATAGGGTACGAGATCCTCTATCTATGGATTTGGTATTCCACCTTTCCATTAATCTCAATCAGGGAGTAGGATACTTAACTATGCTCAACATCTCCCCCCCCCCCACACACACACACACTATTAGGGGTACGAGATTCTCCACTATAGTTATAGAGAGGTTTTGTGGGTTGAAGTATTAGGTAAAAGGTCTTGGTAGATATTCAAAATACTTGTTTTGGCTATAAAGATAATATCATGATCTGTGTCTTGAGTACCTTATAAGAGCATATTTGGGTTCTCCTTAATTTACCTCTTTATTATGGATTGAGATAACACCCTTTTGGTGATTTACTTATTGGTGATTTTATGGTGTTTAACTAGATATGTATATACTCACCCCTACATGGGATCTTCCCACACATATCATGTCTTATACAGACAATAAGATGTTTAATAGAGATATAGGTGGAACTGGTGTGGGTGGTTCTCAGTGGTGTTGGTGGTGGAGGTAACAAGATCATGGTATATATTTAAAGGGTTTATGTTGGTATAATACTCTCTTTTATTGATAGGTTGTACCTACTTTCCAATTATTAGGCCTATATATTTCCCTTATACTTTGGTTATTTTTCCCTTGAAAATGCGTTCATGTCAGAAATCATTATTTCTGAATGATCTCCAATGGGTTTTTTCATGGAATAGAAAACACCCAATAGTTTTCTATCAATGGGGACCTACTTTCCAAAGGAAGGTGCGCATCGGGAAGTTTGACCAACAATGATTAAGAACTCACATTGGTTGAGAGGATGGGAGGTCAGGCTCATCAAACCCTTTTGGAGGGAATAAATTCTTACTCTAGGAATCTCTTATAGATTTAAGATATGTTCATGAGTCCTTTATTTATTCTCAATCATGATGTAGGTCACCCTATAATTAACAATCAATTGTCATCATGCATAGAATTTATAATCATATGTATGTATCTGAGGTTATTTATCAATGAAGGTATCTATATGTATCCTATTTTCTCCATCAATAGTATCCTATTATGTAAAAATTATAGATTCTTTGGAATTTATTACAATGATGCTGGTTTTTTAGCCACTCAGTGGGGTGCTCTGGAGTGTATAATCCTCTAGGGAGACGGTAGTTGTTTTGATGTTGTGATCAAACCCATATGTTGGACTTCCTATATATCCTTGTGAAAGGAATAAAAACCCATGTATTTTGGTTCCTCTTAATGGGACACATCATAAATTTTAAGGTCATCTGATAAAGAACTAACTGTATAGTTTAATTTCATGTGGCAAGGACTTCTAAGCGGAAGGTTCCTATTCAATGTTTAGTGTGGGACTTACGCCTAAGCGGCCTGAGGAACCTAGAATGAAAATATATTCCCAAGTTGAATAAGACCCTGCTAGGAATGTGGCCCAGAGTGAACAAGGTTGATTTTTGGGGTGTTAGTTTTGGACCTTAAGGAGGCTTCCTATGTATCCCATTTGGATGGGAGTTAAAGCCCACGTAGTTCGGTTGTGAGGAACCACACCTATAGAGGCCCTCAGGTTGGTCTTCCAAGGGAGAATACTCCTTTAATAAGATTAAATTCGGGTTTAATCCTGAAGAGGATTCCCTATAAAAGGTACCATGATGGATGTCTCAACTCATTGGGATTTTGAGGCTTTTTTGGGGCTTACTCCTAATGAGGACTCTTTGATTAAGGTAATTGTGATTAGGGCTTCCTCCTAAGGAGGATTCCCATTGAGATTAGGCCCTGAGTGGGAATCCTTTGTATCCTAATTTTAAAAGGAATAAGAGTTTTAGTAGTTCAATAAATGTAATGATTCATGTGGATATCATGATCACCATTAACCTCTAAGACCACATGAGTCGTGCTCAAAGTGAGAAGAAATAGGAAATGGATGATCTGAGATACCACACAATCTAATTTTTTCCATATGTGGACATGGATACAAAGTCTAAAGGGAGAGGGATGGTGTGTTGAGTGTTTCCACCTCCTCTTCTCCCTCTTCCATGGAAGATTTTGTGGATATGGTTGAAGAGGTTGAGCTTACAACACTTCCCTCTCTTCACATTACCCTGGAATGGGTCCTAGGTATGGAGAATTAGGAAGGAAGGAAGCAGGAGAGAGGGGAGAGGGAATGGGTTCCCATCCCTTATCTGACCCAATGACTAGGAGGCATAGAGGAGTAAGAGTGAAACCTCCTGCAAGAAATTATAGGGGATTAATATAGTATGGATTCCCTGAATTTTCTTCTACATCAAGGGAGGAGGATCTCATTCCATGTTGAATGGAAAGGCAAGTGTAATCCTTACCTCCCCACCAAGAAATGGAGGCTTCAAATCTCAGAGATGAGAAGTGGAGGACATGGTCTTAACCCTCATATTCGAGACTTGGAACTCCCTAATACTATCCTTGGGGAAGGGTTTCTTCTGACCATGGGAATATACACTCACATTCACCCCGAGGACCCTAACCGGCCAACCAGACAAGTGCGGAAAACCTGTGACTGTATGAATACACACCCAAATGGGGGACATGCTGGTGTGCCACTTTCCATTGTTTTGTAATATTTAATTCCATGGTGTAGGTTTCAACTTGGTCCCTTTCAAACAAGGGATCCAAAAGAAGAGTATCTCTTCCATTGGTGTCTTGGTAAAGGGTTTAAAGAGTGACTTGTGCAGGTCCTATATGCAGGTTTTTTGCACAGGTCTAAGGAGGAACTAAAATTTATTTTCATAAGGGGAAATAGGCCTAGAAAATCTAGGTATTCCTTAGGAAATAGATCATCTTGGAAACAAAACTTGGGCAGGTATTTTCATTAAGCATCACAGGTCTCCTCAGTTGTCCCTGAATGAGTTTCTCATAGGTCTTTTCTTGAATAAGGGACCTCACATAGGTCATGATCCACTTACGGGGAAAGGGGTCCTCATGTAGGATTCTTATGTCCTAGACCTTGATGGAACTTTTATCTCACATATCCCCCTTAATTCTCTTTTTTCTTGAGTTTTGGAAACCAACCTAAGAGATTTTGGAAGACCTATATGAATGGGTTATACGACCAGATCTTGAGAGATTCAACTAAATTTTATTTCTTGCAAATGAGGAGCCCAAGGTTCCTATTTATAGAAAAAATATGAAACCCTAGGTGAAGGAGTTACTCCACGAAGGTATTTAGAGAAGGTCAGTAGTATAGGTCCTTAGCACAGGTCCTTAGAATATGTCCTTATCCCAGGTCCTTAGTGCAAGTCCCCAATGTAGGTCCTTAGCGCAGGTGTGGAAAAACCCTTAATAAAATTTTCCCATCTTTCGAATTCCATAACTTTTGATCTGTAAATCCATTTGGGATCCATGACTAGTAAAATCAAATATATTAGGGATACCTAAACTTATTTATATATTTAATACACTAAATATTCTTGAAAAAAACTTGGAAATTGAATTTTAATGCATCAACACCTTTTTATCATCTATCCTAGAAATCTATGGCCTTCTCCTAGAGGAGGGGGTCATTCCACTTATCCCTCATTATAGAGTATTCTCATGGCACATGGAAATCCAAATTACATATTAGTTTGACATGGAGACTTATATCTACTCAAACTCTAAATTTTTTATCGAAGTGAGGACATTATGAATTCTGTGGCAAAGTGCATGAAATTCATTTTTCTATGTCAACAAAATCCTCTCCTTATAATTAGATTCACTCATAATGAAAAATAATCTAGTTCTAAGGTAACTATAGGGAACTTTGACATATTCCAACATCATTTTTTTGGGTTTTGGAGCTATGTAAATTGTGGAAGGATGCTCTAATTTTTTTCTAACCCATGGGGTCTAATAATAATAGTTTGACTATTACAAGGGTCTGATGAAAAACCCTAAAAACTTTGGGTTTTTTGTGTCATCACCCTAATTTTTTTCTAAGATCAATATGAATGAGACTTAGCAGGAGAGACTTGGATTTTTATTAGGCCACCCTTTTTGGTTTTTCATCCTAATAGGTTTTTTTCCTTTTATCTTTTCATTACTCAATATTTTCTTAAACTATACAGAGTGTAGGTTTAGCGATCTGAGACACAACTTTTGTATAGAGTTCCCTTTATGGTTTTTTAACCTAGTGATTATTGTGTCTCCTCTATTGGGTAGTTTAAATTCATGAAATTTGGACTAGTAAGGATAGTGTTTTAGGTCAAACAGCTTTGACCATAATTTTTTGAGATAGAAATTTGTATAAGGCTTAATGTTCATGAATGTTCTAACGTTTTTCAGATACTCCCAAGAGGAATCTTGAGCCTTGATTTTATGGTTTCTAAATCTAAAACATGATATATGGGAATAAAGGAGGTATATTCTAAGAATGAAGTTACCACTTTCTAAAAAACCCATTACAAGGGTTGTTTTATGCAAGGAAAATAAGGGCATATACTGCATAGTCAAGTAATGGTATCCTTAGGAAAACAGACCTGTTTTGTGGGAAACTTATGAAAAGCCAACTTGGGTGTGTTTCAACATAGTCAGGTGAAATAGCTCTTAAGAATTTCAAAATTCTATTTCTCATGTAAAATAGAAGTTTATAGATATTTGAATTTATAAAGACCATGAGGGGTGGGTTTTCTAAGGGAAGATGTTTGAGAATTAAAGATCATCTGTATTGGCATTAGACATTAATAATAAGTTACTCCTGCTCAAGTTGGGTTTGTGTAAAGGAGGGAACATTTTGTTAGATGGTTGATGTCAGGGGGGAAGGTCCCTTTCTAAAAAAGTAAAATTATCATGTAGTTTAATGTAATGCAATCAGGACATTGACCATAAAGTTTAATGTCTTATGGAGAGGATGTTATTCTATGTAGTCTAAATTCATAAAACAAGGACATTATGCTATATTATTTAAATTCATGTAGAAAGGACATTATACTATGTAGTTTAAATTCATATGACAAGTAAATTATGATATGTAGTTTCAAGTTATACAGAAAGTACGTTAGGGGTCTATAATTTAAGGTCTTTATCTTTGACCTAAAGGTTGATGATTCTCCCATTCTTGGTAATTTTTTTGGAAATGCACTACAATATTCAGGTGTTAGAGGAGTAATTTTTAAGTTGTAACCTAGGGATCTCTAAATCCAAATAGTGGTTTGAGGAAAAGGGGATTATGGTGTTAGAGGAGGTATCTCCTGATGAAAAAGTTACCACTGGTTAAAAAACCCGTTTAGTGGGATATTTTATGTAAACCCAACTATGGTGCATACTGCAAAGTAAATAGTGGAATCCTTTGATTTAAAGGCCCTAAAATATTTGATCAACTTATGGAAATCCAACTAGGAAATATTACAGAAAATTCAAGCAAATGAGTCCTCAAGAATTCTAACATTTTATCACTAAAAGCTGACAAAATATTATAGAGATTTGGATCTCCCTAGGCATAGAGTTTGGTTTGAGGGAGAAAGGTACCTAAACACACAAGGGTAATTTCAAGTAAAAATTTCCCAAGAATGGGGGAAATAGGTTCCCTACATAGGTCTGGCCCTGGTGTAGGGAATATAGTGCCTTTAGTTTTAGTTCATATGACTAGGACCATAAAATTATATAATTGACAGATGATATATGGATTATCAAGCCAAGGTTGTTCCTACATACTTATGATAATAGAGAGGAAATTGTAAAGCATGATCATGGGGGTTCTTAGATTAGGAGAGAGGACATGGGAACATATGTGAGGTATGGTTTCTGACTTTGAATCATGGGTTCCAGCATATTGTTATCAAAGTTATAGGAAAAGAAGAGGCTTCTCCCAAGGGAGAAGTTACCGCTAATTGAAAAAACCTATTTTTTGGTTTTTTTATGAAATGCCAACTAGGGAGAATACTACATGGTCAAACAGTGGCATCCTTCGGCTACCCAAATTATTTTGTGGGTTGTTTTATGAAAATCCAACTGGGGTGTATTATAATATTTTCAGGGAAAGTATTCTCATGTATCAAACATTCTATCACTATAATATGAATAAAATTTATGAATATATTAAAGTATTCAAGATCATGATTATGACTTATAGAAGGGAAATGTTTGTGTAAAAAGGAATCGTTTGGACCAATATTTTCCATGAGTTAGAGTCCCTTGCATAGATCTGACTCATATATAGAAGGGGGCATTTCTATTTCCTTAATAAACCCCTTGATGAGTGGGACCTGAATTAGAATCTCTTACACAAAACTTTGTTTGTATGCAGAAGACGGAAATTTTTATTTAACCAATGGCTGAGACTAGGAATAAGGCCTAGGCATTACTACGTATCTCAATGGGATGAGAATCAAGCCACACGTAGTTCTCTGGGTACCATATAGTTTAAAGTCTTGAGGAAAGGACATTAACCATGCATTTTAATGTCATGTGGTAAGGAAAAAAGGTCTATTAAGGTGAATATCAATGGAATATCATGGTTAGACTAAGGAATAGGGCCTAAGAATCACTGCATATCTTTTTGGGGAAAGAATAAATCCACACTTAGTTCTAAAATAAAGGTCCCCTGCCCTAATTTAATTCATGAGTGGCGGAAAATTGGGGTTTTGTTTTGATATGAGTACATGCATATGGTGCTAACTCATATTGGGTCTTCTCACATAGATATAAATTGCACATGGGAGATTGGGAGTATTTACAATGTTGCACTATTTTTGGGCCTATGATTGGATATCTAGACATCATTATGTATCTCATTGAAATGATAATCAATCCAAACATAGTTCTCAAGAAAATTATGTATTTTATTGTCATCTGATGAGGAAATCCGGTGTGCCTTTTATGGTCTTGCAGCTAGGAAAAATATATCCCTATTGTTAATTGATATTCCTTACTTATTCAGTGAATTATTTTACCAAAATCTCTAATTCCACATGATCTATTCTTAGTGTGATAAATAAGGAGTGTAAAAATTCGTTTCCATAGAACAAAGGCAGCACAATTTATGGATAAGGGGCATTTGGATTTTTTGGTGGCTGGTCTAGGATATATGATCCAAGAATTGCTATGTATCTCATTAGGATGAGAATAAAGCCATACATAGTTATTTAAATCCCATGAATATTAATGTCATGTGGTGATGAAAAAGATGAACTAATGTGAAATAATGGAAATGTTATGGTTGGGCCCAACGATTGGAGATTTGGGCATCACTATGTATCTTGATGGAGCAAGAATCAAGCCACATGTAGTTCTTGAATAGGTCCTTTATACTTGTCTAATTCATATATAGAGAGAAGGGTCTCTATATTTTTTGTGGCTAGACCCAGTATTGGTGATCCGAGTTTCACTATATATCCCATCAAAATGAGAATCAATCCACACATAGTTCTTAGATAGATTTTGTAGTTTACTATCATGTGATGAGTATATTGGTCATGCAGTTTACTATTTTATAGTAAAGACATGATAATGTTGGGACTTATGCCTATAAAAGGTTCCTAAGTGCCACTATAGAGTGATAATGACGTGAGTGGGGATTATGCATGGGAGCTTCCTTTTTAGTGATAATGAGGATTATCTCATCTTGTGATATTTTGGGGGGTTCTTAATGTAAAATGAGGTAGATGTTAACCATACAGTTTAATGTCATGTGGTGAGGAAGAATAGTGTCCTACATTTTTAGGCCATACAACTAGGACCTATTATGTTTCATTTTATCATCGTGCAATAAGGATGATGATGATGTTAGAAAATTTAACATCATGAAACATGGATGTTATTTGATGCATTTTGAGGTCATGTGACAATTACCAACTACATAATTTAACATCTTGTGGCTTGGATTCATATGGTGATATGCGGTTTAACTTCACGTAGCTAGGAAATATCTCATGTGATTTCAAAAAATACTTCTTTAGGAACCTTGCATTGGTTAGAGTCATAATGAGCTCTCCATCTATTGATATTAAGGAATAAGCTCCATTAGAGTAGACTTGGTGTATAGAGTAAGGTCCATCCTAGTTTGGTTCAAGATTTAGAGGCTTTTTTCCTTGTATCATCAAAGTTTTAAGGACCAACATGAGTTCTACTTAGAGGAAGGAATGGAGGAGAACATCCTTGTTAAAATCTCATGCTATTTTATTCTGATAAAATTCCAAGTGGTTAAAGTTGTGAAATCTCTTTTCATCTAGTTGATATAGTTTATCTAGTCGTTTCTGGGATTTCTCATCTGTGGATAGATGATCACAGATGGTAACTCGAAGAGACGGAAATTGAACCTAAATGGTTAGGACGACATCTATTCTGTATATTAATGAGTACGAGGTCTCCCATGTGGTAGTACAGGTCCTAGTTCAATAATCCCATAAGGCATGAAAGAGATTTTCAGGAAAATACTTTTTATCTTCATCCACCATCTTCTGAAGTCTGTTCAATAGTGTCTTGTTTAAGGCCTCTATTGTAACAGCCCGAGATTTTATAAAAAAATATTCTTTTTAATTTCATTAATGTCTTGTGTTATATGCTACACCAAAAGGAGCTTGCTCAACACGCATCCTTGACTTGCCTTGCATACACGCAATCGCGACCTTCCTCGATAGCGTGTGTAGTACGCAATACCGAGTTTCACTAAACAACGATATGCTATTAAAATATTATTAAAACTAGCCGTTATGAATAGTAATAACCACCTTTTAAAATTTTAAAAATTTTAGCTCTCAAAACAGACTTCATTTTTGGATTCGGAGTATCGAATTTAGCCTAAGGTGAAATTTAGGTACTTTATAGATAACTTTCATATTCTGATGAATAGTGAAAATTACTAAATTTTAATTAAAAACAACCTTTTTAATCGAAATAATTAATAGTGATAAATTATTAATTTGAGTGTTTTTAAAGTATATTTAGAATATATTTTTACAATTTAATACAATTTTGGTCATTGTATGTAATTTCACATTTAAACCAGTTATAAACAAGTATCAATCTTTTGATAGTTATTATCTCTTAAAAACACGTCATTTGTTTTGACGAAGGGAATTAATTTTTTAAATTAGTTAATGTAATTGATATGTTTTGAATTTGGTAAAATAGACATCATTTTTGAGTTCATAATATCAAATATAGTTTAGGCCTAATTTTTAGTATTTTTCTGGAAACTTTCATTTTTTGATGAATAGTGAAACCACTAAGTGGTAGTAAAAAAAATGAATTTTTCATAAAACATAATTTTACCGCTTCTGTGAGTGGAATTTCAAAAATCCGAGAGACAAGGTTGATGTCAGTAAGTAAAATGTGGTTCAATGAGATGAAAATAATTTTTTGGTGAATAGTAACTTTTTACTTTTTTTTACCACGGTTAAAAGTAAATAGGGTAATTAAGAGTAAAAATGATATTATTATTACCCTAACACATGTCCTAATTCTATTGGACAAGTTTAATTCGACCAAAAACAACCTTAGGAATAAAATATGACCATTTAGGCCCACTTGGATTAAATTAGGACATTTATTATTAATTTATTTAAAAAAGGGTTAAAATAGTTAAAATCAAAGTTTAATAACTAAATCATTTTTAATATAAGGTTATACATAAGATAAATTCTACTATAAATATTCATTAGAAAGATAAAACGATTTCCTACATAATGATATTTTATTTGTAATTTTTAGACTTTAAATAATTTAATTTATTTATGACACAATGATGATGTAGTAATTACCATAATAGTGAAACATTAGAATAATTGATATTATAAATACCTAAATAAGTATAATTTGAGACTTTTTATGAATTAAACTAATTTTATAGGTTAATATGACATGTTAGGATTAATTTAATTAACTTTGGTCGAAGTAATTATTCTGTTATGAGTTTCAAAAAAATCAACTATTGAATAGTGTCTAAATTGACATAAAATAGTTTTTAAAACAAATATTATATTATTAATTGTTATTTTATTCCTAAAAATCTAAGTTTAGGTCAAATGAATTATATAAGGTTATATATATTAATAAAACACAACTTGATGGTCTCTTGGATGTATATGGTAAGTTTATTAACTATATAATATAAAAATACAAAGTGACATGGTAAATGTCAATCTAATTAACTAAGAGTTAAAACTAAAATATAAGGTTAATATAGGAACCTAAACTTGTCTAAATTCTATTGGATGAGATTATTTCGACCCATACCCATCTTATCTTCGAAATAAATCAATTTGGAGCTATTTAAAACCGAATTTGACTTTATAATAAAATAATAGTTTTAGTTATTCCAAAGGTGCCCCTCTCCTGCCTTATAAAAGGGCACCTCCTCCCTCTCTTCCTCACACAACTTTGAGCCTTAAAACTCGGCCAACCCCTGACAAATTCTCTTCTACACTTCCCTAGAAATATCCTAGAGGTTCTGGTCTTCCTCAAATACCAATTTTAGTGCCCTAAAGGGAGATCTCAAAGAGGCGCTTCAAAGTAGAGGTAATTTCCGTTACCGATTCTTTCAACTTTATTTCTTCTTCCACTTATTCTTCTTAGGTTTTTTCATTATGAAGTAATAAAATCAGTATCACTCATATACTGATATGTTATTATAAGTATGAAACAACCCTATTTCACCATCTATCCATCCTACAGAAAACGAAATCACCGCGCGTGCGTACGTACGGAATACCGTCTCCACGCCGTGGTGAAATCTATTTTCCACCACCACCTTACTTGGATGGGTATAATGATGTAAATAATAACTATATATGATTATTTTAAAGTGATATTTATTCTTAAATAGTATACATACACTCCAATACAATTCCATGATCATGAGAACGATATCATCGCTCGTGCGTACGTACGGACTACCGTCTCCACGACTCGATGAGATTCATTCTCCACGTTAACCATTCATGAATGATTATAAAGTATATATAATAAGTAATAATGAAATATATGACATAATAATGATACTGGATTTATTTTTATATATGTTTATGTCATCTACTTAATGTCATTCAACTCAATAAGGAAAATAAAATAGCGTTCATGCGTACGAACGGTCTACCGTCTCTATGAACGGTGTATTTCTTTCCATTTACTGATCTATTATATGTATGTATATTCTGAATATATATTATATATAAATCATGTTTTATATTCTGGAATTAAGTAATCATGATCTAAGTAATCATATGAATAATTACAAGTCAAAACACGGACGACAAATGAAACGATTTTACCCAAAACGCTCTTTAACATGGAATTTACAAAAGAACAGGTAATATAAAGCCATAAGTGAACCATATATGATATCATAAAAATAAGTATGATTTTGTAATAATTCAATAACATTATTTAAATCATTATACAGTAGGTTCGGACACATACGAAGCAAATCGGACCTAAGGTAAGGGAAAATATCACAATCTCATTTTATCCGAGATTTTTTATACTTTGGTTTTTATTGGGGTGTATTTTATCATCCACATCCATGTTTCCTCAATATGTAATATTGTTTCCATACACCTACAATTGTTTAAATCTAATTTTACCCTTCGGTGAGTTTTTAGTAAAAGATATGAAAGGAATCTTTTGTCGTTTTTTGTACGAGGTACTTTTTGACTTTTCCGACAAAAGTACGAGAAAAATGTTTTTTTAACATATACGGCATGAATGGATTTTTAAAACATTATTTCCAAGAAGATTACTTTACATGTTTTCAAGTTTATTTTTAATCAACTTCTTTTAGTTTAAAATTGGATGACATGTTAAGAAAGGAAAAATGTTTTTGGAGTGGAAAGGATATTTTCCTCAAGAATGGAGTTCAAGTGTTTTATCAAAATTATTTTCCATCTAAGATAATAAAGGGTTCTGTTTTTATCCCTATTATTAAATTGATTTGATTATGTTGTGATGGGATTGTTTTTATGAATTCCTTTATCTTATATGAATTTTTTTATGATGTCACGATGTTTAAGAATTCCGTTTTTATTACATGGGTTATGCAATGATGTATGATTTTTGATTTTGTGGCACACATAAGAATGGTATAATTATGAGATGGGTGGGACCTATATCTCCCTCCAATGCATTGGGTAAAGATTTTATATCTCATGAGATAGACATGGCTGGAATGGTAGGTTATACTGGTTCAGTGAAACAGGACTGAAACGAGGGTGACTCGGTTCAGAAATGGACTTTGTCCACTAAGATAGTCTTGGCAATAAGTCTTGACTAATAAGATATGATTCTATATGATTATGTGTGTATGCCACAAAGTTTCATGTTTTAAGTTATGATTATTGGGATTTCATTTCAGTACTATGATTTATCCCATATTATGCTCTCTTTTGCAGGTTAAGATTTCCAAAATGTTATGTTCTTATGAAAATGATGTAATTGATATTTCTTTTGTTTACCCTTACTGAGAATTTGAGCTCACCATTTTATGTTTTCTTTTCCCCAGGATATAAAGAAAGGTTTTACTAAAAAAAGGAAGATCTTTATGGGAGATGTTGAAGATATTTCACCACGATTAGAAGATTATATTCCGAGTTTCCAAAGACACTAAACTATTACGATCCTTGTGTGTGTGTTTTTGTTATGTACTAAGTATTCCGCAAAAGTAATGTAATTTCCATGTACGTCAGGCTTCGGGTCTCTACAGTTGGTATCATAGGAAAAGTTTAGTCAACCTTTGGAAACTAGGATGCGAAAATGTTAGTGAGATCCCTAGAGATATTTCTAAGGTATGTCTAGGGATGTCCCTAAGAATAAGTATACGTATAGGATATAGTCCTAGAACTATGGTAACGATATTAGATTAAACCAAAGATGTTAGATATTGATGTTACTCCCCCTTTATTATGATTCTTGCCTCTCACACTATTCTTTTTGGGTTTTAGAAAATGGCTGGAAACAAGATGATTCACGATAATGGAGGATATGATGGACAATGGAATGATATTATTCATGAGCAACCAAATGAAATGGGATTTTGAAGTCCAAACATCATTATTATGCCGAATCAGAAATCTCATAATATGATCAATAAAGTAAAATTTGGTAAGTTTCCTGACTCGGCTAATAAGAGAAAGATGGAGTTTCATGATGATCATAGAGGAAAGAAAGTTCAATTTCCCCTATGTAAATCATGTGGGAAGAGGCATCAAGGAGAATGTTTCAAAGGAACTGGAAGATGCTTTGGGTGTGGAAAAGAAGGACACAAAGCCAGTAAGTGCAAAGGAAAAGGTTCAGTTAACACCAGGGATGAGGATAATGGTATTGCTACGACATCAACAATGGTTAAATGTTTTAAATGTTGAATGTACGGGCATTATGCAAACCAATGCCCTAAGGGAAAGTCTCATGAAGAGAATCATTATGGTCGTATGGGTAGTATTTATGTGGATGATGATGAAGAGACTACAAATGATATGTGAGATGAAAGAATTGTTGAAGCTCGGTCAATGGTTTAAGAATGTAGTGGAATAATTATATGTTTATCATGTGTAATTTTGTATAAGTAATCTCATGGTACTATGGAATAAAGAGACATCTAAGGATTGTTACACTATTGGCTTTCCTTAAGTTTTGAAAGTGTATGATTAATGGTACTAGTAACCATGAAAGGTTATTCAGATATTTTTGGAAAGCAGATGATATGTGCATATTGAAGGGATAAGGAGAAAATGAAATGTTTGATAGTATTCATGAGCTCATGATTGATATAAGGACTAAGTGATATCACGGTTTGAGGATATAGAATTTTGAGGATTTTTGTATGTGGAAAGTGTTAACTTTTAACTTCATTCATGTTTTCACTAAGGTTCAATGGATATTAATTCTTCAATAGAATACATGATTAAGGTATTCACATGTTTGTAATTTGACCAACAAGATATATCTTATGATATATGGGGGATAAATGATGGCATTCACGTGATCATTTTCTTTATACTATGAGCTTGGACCGAATTATTTTAGATAAGCCTAAAGATTGGAATGGATTATGTTAACCATAATCTAGTATTGTTTAAGGATAGAACTTTTTTTGATATTATTTATGTGATGTTATAGTAATGTAGTTTTAGAAAAAGGACAACCTGCAGGACGGGCGACAGCCCATCGTGTCGGACAAGGCTGTGGGAATCGAACCCACAACCAAAGTGCGACTGGCCTTTATCGTCTACCACTGGCCTACAGGAATTCCCTGTTTAGTAGAAACTAGTTTTGTTATATTAAGCAGTATGATATATGAAGTATAAGTCCATTTTAGGAACCATATATGATTAGTCTCACTATAGATGGACTTATGTATTTTTTGATAACTTTTCTAACCTTTTGTTTGAGATAGATGGAATGACCCGTCATTCTATCACATGATCTGCTAACACATCACAAATGACAAATTCAACTTTATTTATTTAAGAGATGAAGTGGAAATTGTCCAAAGAACGACAAATGGAGAGACTATACCAAAATCACGAAAGTATTTATTCTAATTCCAATTTCATCAACTTTAGGGAAATGATCTTGAAAACCAAAAATGTTGTCCTAGTGCTCTTATATCTGATGAATCAGATGGTACCTTAGATCGTCACAAATTTATGGATTTGTGATTGCTGGCTTTTCCATAGCCATGTTCTCTACCACTCTCCATCAGAACATGATGGTTAGATTTCTCTTCCATATCCATATTTTCACCTATGTGGAAACCCAGTGATTAGTTTATTTGGGTAATCGTTACATTTCATACTTCAGTTTTTAAAGCCAAGTTTTGTATTCCTTTTTACGATGTGGGTTTCTATTAAAGAAACTTTCGATTAGTAAACCATTTATAACCCCGACGAATTTCGAGGGCGAAATTCATTTTAAGGGGGGTAGAATGTAACAGCCCAAGATTTTATAAAAAATACTCTTTTTAATTTCATTAATGTCTTGTGTTGTACGCTACACCAAAAGGAGTTTGCTCAACATGCATCCTTGACTTGCCTTGCATTACACGCAATCGCGACCTTCCTCGATAGCGTGTGTAGTACGCAATACCGAGTTTCACTAAACAACGATATGCTATTAAAATATTATTAAAACTAGCCGTTATGAATAGTAATAACCACCTTTTAAAATTTTAGAAATTTTAGCTCTCAAAATGGACTTCATTTTTGGATTCGGAGTATCAAATTTAGCCTAAGGTGAAATTTTGGTACTTTACGGATAACTTTCATATTCTGATGAATAGTGAAAATTACTAAATTTTAATTAAAAACAACCTTTTTAATCGAAATAATTAATAGTGATAAATTATTAATTTTAGTGGTTTTAAAGTATATTTAGAATATATTTTTACAATTTAATAAAATGTTGGTCATTGGATGTAATTTCACATTTAAACCAGTTATAAACAAGTATCAATCTTTTGATAGTTATTATCTCTTAAAAACACGCCATTTGTTTTGACGACGGGAATTAATTTTTTAAATTAGTTAATGTAACTGATATGTTTTGAATTTGGTAAAATAGACATCATTTTTGAGTTCATAATATCAAATATAGTTTAGGCCTAATTTTTGGTATTTTTCTGGAAACTTTCATTTTTTGATGAATAGTGAAACCACTAAGTGGTAGTAAAAAAATGAATTTTTCATAAAACTTAATTTTACCGCTTCTGTGAGTAGAATTTCAAAAATCCAAGAGACACGGTTGATGTCAGTAAGTAAAATGTGGTTCAATGAGATGAAAATATTTTTTTGGTGAATAGTAACTTTTTACTTTTTTTTACAACGGTTAAAAGTAAATAGGGTAATTAAGGGTAAAAATGATATTATTATTACCCTAACACATGTACTAATTCTATTGGACAAGTTTAATTCAACCAAAAACAACCTTAGGAATAAAATATGACCATTTAGGCCCACTTGGATTAGATTAGGATATTTATTATTAATTTATTCAAAGAAGGGTTAAAATAGTTAAAATCAAAGTTTAATAACTAAATAATTTTTAATATAAGGTTATACATAAGATAAATTCTACTATAAATATTCATTAGAAATATAAAATGATTTCCTACATAATGATATTTTATTTTTAATTTTTATACTTTAAATAATTTAATTTATTTATGACACAATGATGATGCAGTAATTACCATAATAGTGAAAAATTAGAATAATTGATATTATAAATACCTAAATAAGTATAATTTGAGACTTTTTATGAATTAAACTAATTTTCTAAGTTAATATGACATGTTAGGATTAATTTAATTAACCTTTGTCGAAGTAATCATTCTGTTATGAGTTTCAAAAAAATCAACTATTGAATAGTGTCTAAATTGACATAAAATAGTTTTTAAAACAAATATTATATTATTAATTGTTATTTTATTCCTAAAAATCTAAGGTTCGGAAAAATGACTTAGATAAGGTTATATATATTAATAAAATACAACTTGAGGGTTTCTTGGATGTATATTGTAAGTTTATTAACTATATAATATAAAAATACAAAGTGACATGGTAAATGTCAATCTAATTAACTAAGAGTTAAAACTAAAAAATAAGGTTAATATAGGAACATAAACTTGTCTAAATTCTATTGGATGAGAGGATTTCGACCCATCACCACCTTAGCTTCGAAATAAATCAATTTGGAACTATTTAAAACCGAATTTTACTTTATAATAAAATAATAGTTTTAGTTATTCCAAAGGTGCCCCTCTCCTCCCTTATAAAAGGGCACCTCCTCCCTCTCTTCCTCACACAACTTTGAGCCTTCAAGCTCGGCCAACACCTGCCAAATTCTCTTCTCCACTTCCCTAGAAATATCCTAGATGTTCTGGTCTTCCTCAAAGACCAATTTTAGTGCCCTAAAGGGAGATCTCAAAGAGGCGCTTCAAAGAAGAGGTAATTTCCGTTACCGATTCATTCAACTTTATTTCTTCTTCCACTTCTTCTTCTTAGGTTGTTTCATTATGAAGTAATAACATCAGTATCAATCATATAATTATATGTTATTATAAGTATGAAACAACCCTATTTCACCATCTATCCATCCTACGGAAAACGAAATCACTGCGCGTGCGTACGTACGGAATACCGTCTCCACGCCGTGGTGAAATCTATTTTCCACCACCACCTTACTTGGATGGGTATAATGATGTAAATAATAACTATATATGATTATTTTAAAGTCATATTGATTCTGAAATAGTATACATACACTCCAATACAATTCCACGATCATGAGAATGATATCATCGCTCGTGCGTACGTACGGACTACCGTCTCCACGACGCGATGAGATTCATTCTCCACGTTAAGCATTCATGAATGATTATAAAGTATATATAATAAGTAATAATGAAATATATGACATAATAATGATACTGGATTTATGTGTATATATATGTATGTCATCTACTTAATGTCATTCAACTCAATAAGGAAAATAAAACAGCGTTCATGCGTACGAACGGTCTACCGTCTCCATGAACGGTGTATTTCTTTCCATTTACTAATCTATTATATGTATGTATATTCTGAATATATATTATATATAAATCATGTTTTATATTCTGGAATTAATTAATCATGATCTAAGTAATCATATGAATAATTACAAGTCAAAACACGGACGACAAATGAAACGATTTTACCCAAAACGCTCTTTAACATGGAATTTAAAAAAGAACGGGTAATATAAAGCCATAAGTGAACCATATATGATATCATAAAAATAAGTATGATCCTGTAATAAGTCAATAACATTATTTAAATCATTATACAGGAGGTTCGGACACATACGAAGCAAATCGGACCTAAGGTAAGGGAAAATATCACAATCTCATTTTATCCGATATTGTTTATACTTTGGTATTTACTGGGGAGTATTTTATCATCCAAATACATGTTTCCTAAATATGTAATATTGTTTCCATCCACCTAAAATTGTTTAAATATAATTTTACCCTTCGGTGAGTTTTTAGTAAAAGATATGAAAGGAATCTTTTGTCGTTTTTCGTACGAGGTACTTTTTGACTTTTCCGACAGAAGTGCGAGAAAAATGTTTTTTTTAACATATACAGCATGAATGGATTTTTAAAACATTATTTCCAAGAAGCTTCCTTTACATGTTTTCAAGTTTATTTTTAATCAACTTCTTTTAGTTTAAAATTGTATGACATGTTAATAAAGGAAAAATGTTTTTGGAGTGGAAAGGATATTTTCCTCAAGAATGGAGTTCAAGTATTTTATCAAAATTAGTTTCCATCTAAGATAATAAAGGGTTCTGTTTTTATCCCTATTATTAAAATGATTTGATTATGTTGTGATGGGATTGTTTTTATGAATTCCTTTATCTTATATGAATTTTTTTATGATGTCATGATGTTTAAGAATTCCATTTTTATTACATGGGTTATGCAATGATGTATGATTTTTGATTTTGTGGCACACATAAGAATGGTATCATTATGAGATGGGTGGGACCTATATCTCCCTCCAATGCATTGGGTAAAGATTTTATATCTCATGAGATAGACATGGCTGGAACGGTAGGTTATACCGGTTCAGTGAAACAGGACTGAAATGAGGGTGACTCGGTTTAGAAATGGACTTTTTCCACTAAGATAGTCTTGGCAATGAGTCTTGACTAATAAGATATGATTCTATATGATTATATGTGTATGCCACAAAGTTTCATGTTTTAAGTTATGATTATTGGGATTTCATTTCACTACTATGATTTATCCCATATTATGCTCTCTTTTGCAGGTTAAGATTTCCAAAATGTTATGTTCTTATGAAAATGATGTGATTGATATTTCTTTTGTTTACCCTTACTGAGCATTTGAGCTCACCCTTTTATGTTTTCTTTTCCCCAGGATATAAAGAAAGGTTTTATGTAAAAAAAAGGAAGATCTTTATGGGAGATGTTGAAGATCTTTCACCATGATTAGAAGAATATATTCCGAGTTTCCAAAGACACTAAACTATTACGATCCTTGTGTGTGTTTTTTTATTATGTACTAAGTATTCCGCAAAAGTAATGTAATGTCTATGTATGTCAGGATTCGGGTCTCTACATCTATCTATCCATTTTCCACTATATGATAGTGGGATAAATGATTGTATTTGATATTTTACTCCCTATATAGCTTCTTTACCTTAGGATAATAGAAATTGGTGCCATTTTATATCAATATGGTATGAGGGACACCAAATCTAGTAATTATGTTGGATTTTATGAATCCAACAATACTTTTGGACCTCGCTTCCTTGAGATGTATTGCCACATCCCTTTTGGAGAAGAAATGGGAAGCAAGTAAGATGTATTTAAACTACTTGTTCGTATCTAGGGGTATGACCCCACTATATTTATTCCCTATGTGGTGAATGTCTAGGAGTATTTGGTTGTATGTAGAAACTTTGGGGGTTGATGGATGAAGTTAGCATGCACTTGACAATAATGACATTTCTTGTTAATTCTGTGCAATCATGTGTCATAGTGGTCCAGTATTACCCAATCCTTAAAATTTAGTGGGAAATATTATATATATATTGATGGGTGTTGTAGGCCCCAGTGTATACATCATCAATAACGGCCGCAGTCTCTACTCCATCGATACATCTGAGGAGGTCTCCATCAAAGCCTCATTTTTAGAGAACTTTCTAGTATTTGAGCCATCATAGAGGGTGAAGTTGGTTTCTCTCAATAATATTTGTCCTTTATCATCTCTATCCAGAGTGAGTAATCCATTTTTAAGGTATTCCATGATGGGTTCTATCCACTTAGTCGTAGGACCATATGATTCAGGGATAGGGCTAACTTTGTTAATATCTTCTGCTCTAATTTTAATGAAAGGTGAAACCATTCAATGATGGGAGATTCTGATGATCATTTTGTACCTGTTTGGATCTTCCAGTGTTGTAGATTTATTTTCTAATGAGTCTACTTAGGCATTTTTTAATCGCAGGATGTGAGTCAATATTGGTTCTGAGGGAAACTCTGCCATCAACCCTCAAACACAGTCAAGTAGGGGGTCATATCTTGTTTTCTGATGGCGTAATCCATGTCAGTATGTTTGATTACCAACTCTTATTCACCCTTCACCTCGAGGTGGTAAACTAGAATTTGGAGTGTCGGTTCCAAACCCACAATGAGAGCCTGCTATTTTTCTTCATTATCGATACAACCTTCTGACAGTATAAAGGAGTATGGTAAAACTACCTTTATTTGGGAAATGTGAATTGTAACACCCCGACCCTAGTTACCCAGAGTCAGTGCATTATTAGATAACATTGGCATGATCACAAGGGATCAAACCCCAAAAGACCGTTTAGTTTAGTAGGCTTGGAAGTACTAGATACAATCATAAGTTCTATATTACATTATAAAATGAAAAACAACAACAATATTGTCTCCATTGACCACATTCATATCTCTTAGAATATCCCAGCAGTTCAGTCATAATATACTTCTTCACATCCTAGAAAAAATAAAACATATAAATGGGTGATCTTAGATGTTCAGTAAGGATAGCAATATAGCGGAAACTTTCATAAATAAGAATAAACATTTAAGGCAATGTATAAGACTAAAAAACAAGACTTTTAAACTTAAACTTCAGCATAATATGGAAAATAAAAATCAAATAATTCCATTTACTTATTAACATGGATATTCTACTATTCTAATAATCACATGTAATATCAATATCCAATTTCATAATGATGGAATGCATAATTCTAGAATTCATAACCACATAGTCAAGGCCTCGTTTAAAGGCTACAAATAAGATTTTTTCAAGGCATTATGTCAAGACACTAGTTTGTCTCATTAGACCTACTGATGCATCGCCGCGCTATAGCGGGCTCCACCCATCACTTACAAAGTCCAATGCATTCCTCATATGAAAAGGTTGAAACATAACATAATATTCATATTAAAACTAGCATATGAAATGTTAATACTTTAACCATAAACCATGAATGGTATAAAAATAACACATCCACATTCAAAAATATCACAAAACCTTCAATACAATATGGAGTATTTGTATCTTAATAAATCAACTTCAAAACAAGTGTAAAATCCATCAATGGATGTTGACATATATGAAATCAAAACTATTTGAGAAAAATATCTCTTTCTATTTTGAAATCATTTAAAAGTCACATAATTATAAAAGAAAACATTTATTTTAAAAATATTCTAATAATCTTGTAAGGGAAGCTTCTAATATATTATAATGGTGTAAAATAGTCGTACCCTCCGTATAAGTTAAAAAAACATTCTTTCCTTAATTTTGTCGAAAAGGTCGTAAAGGACCTTGTTTGGAAAACAACGGAATGATTCCTTTATAAAAAATTTATAAAAGTAAGAAAATGGTATAAATGACTTTATCCCATATCCTAGTAAATATTAAAAATGTTTTTAAATACATTTTTTAAGAAATACGGATATGGGTGATAAAGAGGTCCCGGTAGATACTTACATATTAACAACCTCATATAAGTAAAGAGATTGTAGAATTAACACTTACCTTGTAATTTTACTTGATAGAGGGTACGTTAACCAATTTTATAATAGTTAAATAATTTTTATTAAATTATACAATAACCACATACATAAATATGATATCATATATGATCTTCTAATATTTCTTTGTTAATAATATTTCAGTAGTATCATTGTATCGGGTGCTAACTGATTCGTTTTCCTTTATATGATTTCTTACATAAGTCATGTTTGATATGGATAGGATGTATTTGATTCATATCCAGAATGATATTATGTTTTGAAAAATTATTTTTAATCATAAAATGAAAATTATTCTTGAATGGTTATGATGGGGAATGAATCTCATCGCGTTCGTGGAGACGGTAATCCATATGTACGCACGAGCGAAAATATCATTTAATTGAAGGTGAAATAGTATATAATTTAATTTTATATCATATATAAAGAATAATTAACATGTTATATTTATTATTTACATCAATTATACTCATTATTATACCCATCCAAATAATGAAGTGTTTCAATAACAAACTACACCACGGCGTGAAGACGGTAAGTCGTACGTATGCACATATGGTGACATGTCATTCATAGGATGGATAGAATAATGAATATGATTGTACCATATTTATAATAACATCACAGTATTTGTAAGGTACTGGAGTTATTATTTTGTTATGGAAACAATAAAGAAAGAGGAAGTGGAAGAAG
The DNA here is from genome assembly GCA_963277665.1 of Viscum album. Classification (NCBI taxonomy): domain Eukaryota; kingdom Viridiplantae; phylum Streptophyta; class Magnoliopsida; order Santalales; family Viscaceae; genus Viscum; species Viscum album. Next base: position 858,819,989 of record OY728123.1, on the reverse strand, counting down.
AAAATAACTTTGAAAAAATGTGGTGAAAGTATTACCTTTTCTTCGGGTGTTTCCTTTTGAGTTGATAAAAAGGGATCCTTAGGTTGTCTTTATGATCAAAGTAAGGCCTATATGTCTAATTTAGGGTAGTTGGGAGGATATTTGGTCAGGTTTTGACCGATCCAAATGGCTTTGTAGGTGTGATTTTGAGAGAAGGGGAAGTACCCTTTTATAAGAGAGGTGAGTGTCACTTTAGGAAAAGCTTGAAAAATTATTTTATTATATAATAATATTTGGTTTATAATGGATCAAAAATGATTTATTTCGAGTATATGGTGGTTATGGGTCTAAAAAATCTCAACCAATGGGTTTTAGATAGTTTTAGGTCACCATATTAACCTTATCTTTTATATTTAACTCTTAGTTAAATAGTTTGACATTTACCGTGTCTCTTTGTATTTTTATATTATATGGTTAATAAACTTACTATAAACTGCCAAGAGAACCCCAAGTGGTTCATTATTGATATATTTAACCTTATATAAGTCCTTGGTAATAACCTTAAATTTTTAAGACTATTATATCATTTAAAAATATAGTATGTTTTTTAAAAACTTATTTATGTCAATTTTGACACTATTTGGTATTTAGTTTTTGTGAAAGTCATAACAGCATGATTACTTCAAAACAAATTCATTGAATAAAACCTAACATTTCATAGTAATATATTAAATTCTTTTATTGCATCAAAAGTATCAATTTACATTTATTTTGATATTTATAATATCAATTATTTTGATCTTTCATTAATAAGGTAATTACTGCATCATCATTGTGTCATAACTAAATTTAATTATTTAATGTCTAAAAATTATAAATAAAATACCATTATGTAGTAACTCTTCTTAGATTTATAATTAATATTTATATTAGAATTTATCTTATGTTTAACCCTATATTAAAAATGGTTTAGTTATTAAACTTTGAATTTAACACATTTAACTCTTCTTTGAATTAAATAATAATAAATGTCTTAATCTAATAAAAGTGGACATAAATGGTCATATTGTGTTCCTAAGGTTGTTTTGGTCGAATTAAAATTATCCAATAGAATTAGTACATGTTTTAGGGTAATAATAATATCATTTTTACCTTTAATTACCCTATTTACTTTTAACCGTGGAAAATAAAAGTCAAAAGTTACTATTCACCAAAAATTATTTTCATCTTATTGAACCACATTTTACTTACTGATATCAACCGTGTCTATTAGATTTATGAAATTCAACTTATATAAGTGTTTAAATTAAGTTTTATACAAATTTGGAAATGCTCCTAGGAGGTGGGTAAAAGACAGTAAAAAGTTCCATAAAATTTTATATATCTAAACTCATTATAAAATGACTCCAGTGAATTACATTGAACATATATAGGTATTATGTATATATTTTGATCTAAAATAAATTTAAATAAAATAAATTATTATTTAAATAAAAAGGAGGTTTTAAACAATAACTTAGTGTTTTTCACTATTCATCAAAAATTGAATGTTTTCATAAAACTACCAAAAATTCACCCTAAGCTAATTTCGATATTCCGAATTCAAAAATGAAGTCCATTTTGAAAAATAAAATTTATAAAATTTTAAAAATTGGGTATTACTATTCATAATGGCTAGTTTTATTGGTCTTAGTGTGTTAAAACTCCAAGTTCCATACAACACAAGCTGCTGCATTATTCAAATGGAAATGCACCGTTGAAGCTTGGGGTGTTACATTCTCCCCTCCTTCAAATAATTTTGTCCTAGAAATTTCTATAATATTACTGCATAAAAAGATTCAGATGGTTCTTCATCATAAGTTCCTCAGGTTTCCACGTTGCCTCTTCCATCTTATGATTTCACCATAGAACTTTCACCAGACGAGTCGTCCGGTTTCTCAACACTTGTTCTCTGGTATCAAGAATTCTAATAGACTCTTCGCAAAAAGACAGATCAGGTTCTAGTTCTATTTCTTCATAGGTGAGTACATGCATTGGGTCAGGCATGTATTTTCTCAATCGTGATACATGGAACACGTCATGAACTTTGGAGATACTTGGAGGAATTTCCAAATGATAAGATACAATTCCAATTCATTCTAGAATTTCGAAAGGTCCGATGTACCTGGGACTTAATTTACCCTTTGTTCTGAAATATATAACACCCTTTCATGGATATAATTTCAATAAAACATGATCTCTTACTTGAAATTTCAAATCCTTCCTTCGATTATCGGTATAGATCTTTTGCCTACTTTGAGCTGCTTCGATGTGGGTTTGGATAATATTCACCTTTTCCATTGTTTCCTCACCAAGTTCTGGGCCTACAAGTTTTCTTTCACCAACATCATCCTAACAAGTTTGTGTGAAACATCTCTTTCCATATAATGTTTCATATGGTGCCATCCGAATACTTTAATGGAATCTATTGTTATAATAAAATTCTACCATAGGTAAATATTGATCCCACATACCTTGAAAGTCAAGTGAGAAAGATCTCAACAAGTCTTATATGGTTTGAATAGTCTATTCTGATTGTCCATCAGTTTGAGGGTGGTAGGCAGTGCTCAAATGAAGTTCAGTATCCAAGGCCTTATGAAGGCTTTTCCAGAATCTTGATTTAAAATGAATATCATGATCAGAAATAATCAATAGGGTACTTCATGAAGTCTTGCAACTTCATTAACATGTAGTCTTCCTAAACGATCAAGTGGTAAATCTTCTCTTATAGCAATAAAATGTGCTGACTTGGTAAGACAATCAACAATGACCCATATTGCATCATTCCTTCTATAAGTCTTTGGTAGTCCAATGAAAAAGTCCATCGTAATATAATCCCAATTCCATTCAGGTATGGGAAGAGGTTTAATAACTTCTCTAGGATGTTGTCTTCCATCTTTTACTTGTTCACAAACTATACATCTTGACACATAATCAGAAATCTCCCTCTTCATGTTGTCCCACCAAAAATGTTCCTTCAAATCTCTATACATCTTAGTGATACTAGGGTGTATAGAGAAATTGGAGCTATGAGAATCAACCAACAATTCCCTTTTTAGATCAGGTATATTAGGAACACAAACTCTCTTCCCAAATTTCAAAATTCCATCTTCATATACAAAGTTAATCAATCTCCCATCATTCACAGCTTTAATTTTCTTTTGAAACTCATCATCATCAGTCTGAGAACTTTTTATCCTTTCTAGTAAATATGGTTTGGTGGACATTTGAAAAAGTATTGCTATTTCACCATACATGATTATTCCCATATCCATCTTTACTAGATCCATGAAAATAGGATCCATTTTAACTCTCATCTTGTTCAAAACTCCATGATCCTTTCTACTCAAAGCATCTGCCACCTTTTTTCCTTCCCTAGGTGGTAGTGTATAGTGCAATCATAATCCTTGAGTAACTTGATCCATCTCCTTTGCCTCAGGTTGAGTTCTTTTTGTGAGAAAATATACTTCAAGCTCTTGTGATCGGTATATATCTCACATTTTTCACCATAGAGATAGTGTCTCTAAATCTTCAAAGAAAAGATTACAGCTGCTAACTCAATATCATGAGTGGGATAGTTTTGTTCATGAATTTTTATTTTTCATGGTGCATAGTCCATAACTATATAATTATGCATAAGGACACAGCCTAGTTCTTTCTTTGAAGCATCACTATATAGAACAAACCCATCATTCCCTGATGGTAGAGTCAATATAGGAGCATTGACTAATCTTCTCTTCAGTTCTTCAAAACACTCTTCACTCTCTTTTGTCCAAAAATTTTTAACCCCTTTATGTGTGACCTTGGTTAATGGGTTATCCAATCAGGAAAAATTATAGACGAAGAGACGATAATAAATAGCTGAACCAATAAAACTACGTACCTTAGTTATAATTTTCGGTGTTGCCCATTCATGGATTTCCTTGGTCTTTAAAGGATCAATAGAGATTCCATCCTTAGAGATAGTATGGCCAAGAAAATAAATCTCCTGAATCTAGAATTCACACTTGTTAAACTTCCCATATAATTCATTTCTTCTGAGGGTTTTCAGAATAGTGTGCAAGTGATTTTCATGATCTTCATAGATTTTTGAGTAAACCAAGATATCATCAATAAATACCACTACAAAGTCATCAAGATATTCCTTGAAAAATATATCCATTAGATCCATGAAAATAGAGGTTGCATTAGTCAGTCCAAAAGGCATTACTGTAAACTCATAATGCTCCTACCTAGTTTGAAATTTTGTTTTTTGGAATGTCTTACTTCTTCACACACAACTGATGATATCCATATCGAAGTTCAATATTTGAAAAACATTGAGCTCCATGAAGTTGGTCGAATAAATCATCAATGCGAGGTTGGGGATACTTGTTCTTTATTGTTATAGAATTGATCTCCCTGTAGTAAATGCACAACCTCATATATCCATCTTTCTTCTTTAAAAAAGAAAAGGGGCTCTCCATAGAGAAACACTTGGTAAAATAAATCCTTTATTACTCAATTCCTCTAGTTTTTTCTTTAGTTCCACTAATTCCCCAATGGCCATTCTATTAGGGGTCTTTGATATGGGCCTTGAACTAGGAATTAAATCAATGTAAAACACAATTTCTCATTCTGGAGGATGTCCAGGTAAATCCTCTAGAAACACATCAACATATTATTATACAATAGGCACATCCTCTATTAGAGCATTCTTTTCCTCACCCATAGTTATTTAATTATCTTCCTCCCCAATAATTGAATTTAGTAGAGCTACTGGGGGTGGATCTAGATAAGAATCATGTGGTGACGTTTCTACTCTAAAGATAAGGTACTCCTTATCATCATCGAAAATTTTAACCTCCTTCTTCTTAGAATAAAATTTTTTCATCATTGTTCGAAAGCCAGTCCATTCTGAGGATTATATCAAATTCAATCATGGGTATGATGATGAGATCATAAGATAAAGAAAATTTATATGCCCAAATGGGAACTGATTCACAAAACTTTGTTGCAATGATACCTCCCTTAGGAGTTTTGACTGACAACTCCCTTGTTAAATCAAATTGGAAATATCTAATTTTCTTAGCAAACAGGGAAGATATGAAACAATGTGATGATCCAGAATCAAATAAAGTATTGACTAAACTTGAGGAAACCATTAAATTACCTTCCACCATGTATTTTAGAGATTCAACCTCAGTATTAGTGATCGCTTAAGCTTGGCCTTGCTACCTTGGCCTTTTCTGAGTTAAGTTTCCTTGGAACTTAGGACATTAATTTTAATAATGCCCCATTTATCTACAATTTTATCATTCAACATTGATAGCTACTTTGTTTCCCTTACAATCATGAGCTTGGTGGCCTTTTTCACCACACTTGTAACAGACTCCCATTCACTTCAGGTAAGTATCGGGGTGTTTCTTCCCACATTTACCACAGGATGAATATTCAACTTTTCCCTTTTTCCCCTTATTTCCATTTCCAGAGTGTTCAGTAGATCTCTTCTTCTCTTTCTTTACTTTAAAGTCGTAAGACTTAGAGAATTCCTTTTCTGTCTTGATAGCGCATAAGACAATATCTTTGTATGATGAGAAGGATTATGAGACTAATGCTCGATAGAGAAATTTTTTTAACCCATCAAATAATTGATCAATATAAATCCTTGGGTTACATATATAATCTACTGCATGCCTTTATTACCTTGTAAAGTTAGACTCGTACTTTGAGACATTCTCATCCTCCTTTTGCCTTAGACTTAGAAATTGTCTTTCCATAGCCGCTCGATGATCACAAGGAAAGTATTTTTCTAATAAAAGCTCTTTAAACTCCCTCCATTCCATATTTGATACTTCTTCATCCTCTTTTATTTTTTGAATTAATGGCCCCCATTGATCTGCATCTCTCGTGAGGTGATAAACTTCCATGACAACTTTTTCCCTTTCTCTACTACCCAAAGCATAAAATATTTTCTATAAGGAACATATCCATTCCTCATCTACAAATGTATTTGTATTACCATTTAATGTTGGTGGTTTTTGACTCATGAATCGGTCCAACATTGATCCTCCTCATTGTGGATCAGGGTGCTCCATACGAGTAATGTTATTATTCATAACCTGAGTGAGTTGTCCCAATATGGTGATAAGTTGATCAACACCAATTTCATCACCAGATCCACTATAATTATCTTGATTGGGAGGTAAATCCCTATATAGATTACATGCATTGATACAGTTTCCATTCCTTCTACTAGGCGCTATTTCTAAACAATGGAATACACTAGATTAGTTTATGTATCACAATACATAATTCCAAACTTGTAAAACACTTAACATAAATTGAGATGTTTATGGATATAATCCATAATAATAAAAATGTTTTCTTTGAAGAGGTATATACTCATAAATACTTCATAATAGTTTGTAATAAAATGTGAATTATCCTAAGCATATCCCCCAGGAGTGTCGTAACCAAGAGTGCAGCAAGGCTTATTGTCATGTACCAAGATACCCCAGGTCAAGCTTGAAACTCCTTGTTGGAGTTTTCACTTCTAGGTACATATATTCCAAAGCCTCATCTACCTACTCATATCCATACAAGGATTTATTTCTTGGAAAACTCACAAAATCTCTACATTACCAAAATTCTATGAAGTTCTTCTATCTAATCCCCAAAATCTATCTTAGGGTAATGTTCTCAAATCAGATTTTTTCTAAATCTAGTTTCCAAGGTTTATATTAAACCTCCCCCTGATACCAACTGTAATGCACTAACCCCAGTTACCCAGAGTTAGTACATTATTACATAACATTGGCATGATCACAAGGGATCAAATCCTGAAAGACTGTTCAGTTTAGTAGCCTTGGAAGTACTAGATACATTCATAAGTTTTACATTACATTATAAAATGAAAAAAAACAACAACATTGTCTCCATTGAAAAAATTTAAATCCCTTATAATATCCCTATAGATCAGTCATAATATACTTATTCACATCCTAGGAAAAATAAAACATAGAAAGGGGCGAGCTCAGAAGCTTAGTAAGGATAACAATATAGTGGAAATTTGCATAAATAAGCATAAACATTTAAGGAAATTTATAAGACTAAAACACAAGACTTTTAAACTTAAACATCAGCATAATATAGAAAATATAAATCAAATAATTCCATTTACTTATTCACATGGATATTCTACTAGTCGAATAATCACATGTAATATCAATATCCAATTTCATAATGATGGAATGCATAATGTCAGACTTCATAACCATATAGTCAAGGCCTCGTGCCAAGACTACAAATAATATTTGGTCAAGGCCTTATGCCAAGACACTATTTTTTATCATGAGACCTACCGATGCATTGAGGAGCTATAGCGCGCTCCACCCATCACTTACTAAGTCCAATGCAATCCTCACATGAAAATGTTGAAACATATCATAAACATTCATATTAAAACTAGCATATGAAATGTTAATACTTTAACCATAAACCATGAATGGTATAAAAATAACACATCTATAGTCAAACATACCACAAAACCTTCAATAAAATATGGAAGATTTGTATCTTAATAAATCAACATCAAAACAATTGTAAAATCCATCAAAGGATGTTGACGTAGATGAAATCAAAACTATTTGAGATAAATATATATTTTTATTTTTAAATCATTTAAAAGTCACATAATTATAAAAGAAAACATTTATTTTGAAAATATTCTTATAATATTGAAAGTAATGCTTCAAAGATGTTATAATTGTGGAAAATATTTTTACCCGCCGTATAAGTTAAAAAAACATTCTTTACTTAATTTTGTCGAAAAGGTCGTAAAGGACCTTGTTTGGAAAACAACGGAAATATTCCATTATAAATATGTTATAAAAGTCAAAAAAGGGTATAAATGACTTTAACCCATAGTCTAGGAAATAGTAAAAATGTTTTGAAACACATTTTTTAAGAAACACGGATGTGGATGATAAAGAGGTCCCAATAGATACTTACATATTAACAACCTCGGATAAGTAAAGAGATTGTAGAATTAACCCTTACCTTATACTTTTTCTTGATCTAGGGTACATTAACCTCTTTTATAATAGTTAAATAATTTTTATTAAATTATAAAATAACCACATACATAAATATGATATCATATATGATCTTTTAATATTTCTTTGTTAATAATATTTCAGTAGTATCATTGTTTTGGGTGTTAACTGATTCGTTTTTTTATATGTTTTATTACATAAGTTGTGTTTGATATGGATATGATTTATTTGATTCATATCCAAAATGATATTAAGTTCTTAAAAATTATTTTTAATCATAAAATGAAAATTATTCTTGAATGGTTTCGATGGGGAATGAATCTCATCGCATTTGTGGAGACGGTAATTCGTACGTACGCACGAGGGACAATATCATTCAATTGAACGTGAAATAGTATATAATTAAATGTTATATGATATATACATAATCATTAACATGTTATATTTACTATTTACATATACTCATTATTATACCCATCCAAATAATGAAGTGTTTGAATAACAAACTACACCACGACGTGGAGACGGTAAGTCGTACATACGCACGTATGGTGACATGTCATTCATAGGATGGATATAATAATGAATATGGTTATAAAATATTTATAATAACATCATAGTATGTATAAGTTACTAGAGGTATTATTTTTTTATGGAAAAAACAAAGAAATAGGAAGTGGAAGAAGAAAATAACTTTGAAAAAGGGTGGTGAAAGTATTACCTTTTCTTCAGGTGTTTCCTTTTGAGTTGATCAAAAGGGCTCCTTAGGGTGGATTTCTGATCAAATTAAGGCCTATAGGTCAAATTAAGGGTATTTAGGAGGAAATTTGGGTAGGGTTTGGCCGATCTAAATGGCTTTGGAGGTGTGATTTTGAGAGAAGGGGAATTGCCCTTTTATAAGAGAGGTGATGGTTACTTTAGGAAAAGATTGAAATATTATTTTATTATACAATAATATTTGGTTTATAATAGATCCAAAATTATTAGGTGGGTATGGTTCTAAAAACTCTCAACCAATAGGTTTTATACAGGTTTAGGTCACCATATTAACCTTATCTTTTAGATTTAACTCTTAGTTAAATAATTTGACATTTACCATGTCTCTTTGTATTTTTATATTATATGGTTAATAAACTTACTATAAACTGAAAATAGAACCCAAAGTGGTTACTTATTGATATATATAACCTTATATAAGTTCTTTGGCTGATCCTTATATTTTTAGGACTATTATATCATTTAATAATGTAGTATTTGTTTTAAAAACTTATTTATGTCAATTTTGACACTATTTGGTATTTTGTTTTTGTGAAATTCATAAGAGCATGATTACTTAGAAAAAAATTAATTGAATCAAACCTAACATGTCATATTAATCTAGTAAATTAGTGTATTGCATCAAAAGTATCAATTTACATTTGTTTTGATATTTATAATATCAATTATTTTAATCATTCATTAATAAGATAATTACTACATCATCATTGTGTCATAAATAAATTTAATTATTTAATGTCTAAAAATTATAAATAAAATACCATTATGTAGGAAATATTTGTATCTTTATAATTAATATTTATAGTCAAATTTTTCTTATGTATAACCCTATATTAAGAATGGTTTAGTTATTAAACTTTAATTTAACACTTTTAACTCTTCTTTAAATAAAATAATAATAAATGTCATAAACTAATCTAAGTGGACCTAAAGGATCATATTTTATTCCTCAGGTTGATTTTTTTCGAAATACACTTATCCAATAGAATTAGGACATGTTTTAGGGTAATAATAATATCATTTTTACCTATAATTTCCCTATTTACTTTTAACCATGGTAAATAAAAGTTAAAAGATACTATTCACCAAAAAATATTTTTATCTTATTGAACCACATTTTACTTAATAATATCAACCGTGTCTCTCATATTTTTGAAATTAAATTCATAGAAGCGGTAAAATTAAGTTTTATGCAAATTTGTAAATGCTCCTAAAATGTGGGTAAAAGACGGTAAAAAGTTCAATAAAATTTTATATATCTAATATTATTATAAAATGACTCCAATGAATTACATTGAACATATATAGGTATTATGTATCTATTTTTCCCTAAAATATATTTAAATAAAATAATTAATTATTTAAATAAAAATTCGGTTTTAAACAATAACGTAGTGTTTTTCACTATTCATTAAAAATTGAAAGTTTTCATAAAAATACCCAAAAATCACCCTAAGCTAATTTTGATATTCCGAATTAAAAAATGAATTGAAAAATAAAATTTATAAAATTTTAAAAAGTGGGTATTACTATTCATAACGGCTAGTTTGATTGGTCATGGTGTGTTAAAACTCCAAGTTGTGTACAACGCAAGCTACAGCATTATTCAAAGGGAAACGTATCGTAGAAGCTTGGGGTGTTACAAGAATGATTCAAAACCCAACTTTATTGAGATTAGGGTCTTCCATTCTCCTCCCCATTGGGATCCTGGATATGCCATCAAAATACATTTTTCATGTTTGGGGGCCGTCCTGAATAGAGAATATCTCTTCATCTGGAAATTTAGTATTTAACAATGTAGATTCTATAGATTGGTGTTCTACAAGGAAATATACCAAGGATTTTCCTTTAACTACTTTCTGAGGCACAAAATGTATATAAAATTTCTATATAATAACTTCCCACCATGCCATATGCACTATCAATATAGGACGTCTAAGAATGTATTTGATCAATTTATTAAGGGAGACCAAGTGAACCTCATGGTGTTGTAGGTACTGCCTCAATTTATAAATTGTGAAGATTAATGATAAGAATATCTTATTAATATCTGAATAATTAGTATCATCATCTATCATGGTTCGAGTGAGATATTAGAGGTTCTTTTCATTCCCAATATCATTCTTTTTCACAAAGAAGGTGCCTAATGAGTGTTCCAGTGTATTTACATAAAAAAGATTGGATTTCCCTTAAAATGTGGCATCAAAATTGGTGGGCTTAATAGGTATTTCTTGATGGCTTCAAATTCCTTCCAACAGTCATTGGTCCACTGATACGTGACTCCCTTCTTCATCAGTTTAGTGAAAGGGAAACACTTTCTTGCAGAATTTTCTATGAAGTGTCAGATGTAATACAAGTGTCCTTGAAGTCCTCTCAACTCTTGAAGGTTTATATTAGATGACATGCTATGTATAGATTTTATTTTTTTAAGGTAAAATTCGATTCCATGATGTAATTCAATGAAGTTGAGAAAATTCTTTAAGGTTACCCCAAAATCACATTTTAATGGGTTCATCTTTAGGATATGTTGTTGTAGATTATTTAAGATAGCCTCTAGGTCATCAAAGTGGTCAAAAAATTACTGAGAATTTACCACTAGATCATCAACATAGTAGTTGAAAAACATCCCTAGGAAAGGTTTGAAGATGCAGGGCATGGCATGTTGGTATGTGGCACTGAAGTTCACTAAGCCAAAGGGAATTACCTGATAAAAAAATACTCCTTGGGGGTCTGAAGGATATGGATTATTCATATTCTAAGGATATAAAAATTTAGTTCTACCCTTAATATCCATCAACAAAGTAAAGGGATTTATAACCATTCGTTGCATTGATCAGGAGTTTTGTGATTGGAACCGAGAAGTCACATTTTAGATAGTACTGGTTGAGATATCTAAAGTCAATGAAAACTCTGATTTCCCCATTTTTCTTCTTCACTGAGATTATGTTGGCTATCCATTTTTGATATTGTACCTATTGAATGAATTTAGGTTTGATGATCTATTTTGGATGTGTGAGTTGGGTGTTTCTATCTAGTCGCCTCTTTGTACCCTCGATGGTCTTTTGGAAAACCCAAGTGATGGGTGGCCACCTCAAGTTCAAGTTCTGAAATCTCTATGTAATTCTAGGAAAATACATCATGGTGTTCCTTTAAAAAGGAAGTTTATACCTTCTATTCATTATAAGTCATGGTTTTATTGATCGGAGTAAGTCTTGGATCTTCCTTCATACCCAAATTTATTTCTCTAATATTATCCACAGTGGTGGGGATGCCTTCCTCAAATGTCAGAGGGGAATCCCTAAGGTATTGCTATTATTTTTCTTCTTCTTGCTTTACCACTTTACCTTCTTCTTGGGTAGTAGGTGATGAATCAAGAATCTTTGAGTTAGAGGAGGGTTTCGTATTTGGACATCCTGAAGAATAATAAACCATTTCAATCTCAATCGATGGAGTGAGGCCTCTTTGGAGCTCCTAAATAGAGACAAGGGATGAAGATGAGCCTCTGTATCTTCTGTAATTGATATGAAAACTTCATCTAGGATTTCATTACTGCTCATAGAGTTTATGACTTTTTTTGGTTTAGTTGTCATGACTGACATTATAGATGTCACTGAATGAGTTCTCGAATTTGGGCTCACCCCATTGATTTTATTAATGGGTAGCACATATTCTACACTAAGATACCTGAAATGGTTATCTGGGATCATATTTAGGCCATTTAGGGTATTGATCTAAGCTAAATTATCAACCTTGGACTATTTCCCTTCGTTATGGAAAAATCCTACATCAATGTATTGTGACTTATAGGATTTTAATGGGGATTTTTCACCATACAATGTCTTAATTTGACCATTGATAAAATATTTTAGAAATTGGTGGTATGATGAAGGAATTGACACATGTCGGTGTATCTAAGGTCTTCCCAGAAGGTCATTAAAGGTTTTTTCCTATCGAACAACCATGAATTTTCAATTGGACACTAGATCCCTGAACTGGGTTTTGAATGTGATCTCTTCAATAGGCTCTAACTAATTTTTTTCATAACACATGTAACATTATAGTGGATGGGGGGAAATGATATTCATTGAGACCCAATTGTCAATTTTTATTGACTGGAATGAGGTTGAATCTTGATCCATTATCAATAAAGATATTTATATATCAATTTCATTTATTCTTTTGGATATATACAAGGGCTTGATTTGTCCTTGTATGAAAGCATCCCCATCCTGGTTTGTGAAAGAGATGACTGCATGGCATTGTATGGGATCATTATCTTTATGATATAATTCAGAAACAGCAAACTCAACTTAAAACTCATAAGGAATTGACAGGGCCTCTTTGAGCACTTCCCAGAGGTCTTTTGATAGACTCAAAGCATCCAAGATTGAAAACTTGGCCGAAACATGGGCCAGTTGCTTCAAAACATCATACTTATGATCTAGAGTTTTCTGCTTCCCAATATGGGAATTTTATTTCGTAGGTTCTTTGGGATCCAATATTCCTGATGTGGATGGACTGTCCCTTGGAATAGGATTTGAAGTTGATTCCTCTCTTGGTGGATTAAGTCATCTAGGTATACCTACACGCTAGGGCTAATTGGGTGATGAAATATCCTCTAATTTATCTTCTAGTATGATCATGTCAGGGCAGACCCTATCATGTATGGGTGAATTTCCTTATTCCTATTGAGCTCACTGAAGATCTCTCCCATGATTTATAACTATGTAGATGGTTTGATCATGGGAGTGATTAAAGTAGTGACTCCTAAAGAGACAACATCTTCACTTGTATCCTCATCACTGATGGCCCCTTCCCCTAGTTCCACAATCAAGCATAGAAAATCCGGGTTCATAATCAGAATCATCATGTGAAAAGGGATCCATGAAGTGAATAACATTAATGGAACCAAATATCAACTCCTCATCTGATGAATATTTTTTCTAGTGGTTTGACTCTTTTTGTACCATCAGGTAGGTGGTTCCCATACATTTGGGACTATCAGTATGAAGTCTACTAAGTCCAGGGATAACTTTTTCCTTATCATAATCTTGTCTTCTTATGTTTTCTTCTTACCCTTCCGACCATGTTTCTTTTTGGAGGACTGAATTTTAGAGGGATGAGTTGTTGATGAAGTTGGTTGTATTTTAGAGGAAGTGGTTAAAGGCATATTTAGATGTTTTAACTATGCTCAAAGAATATCATGAGTTTTTTTGATCATTTTTATGATCATCCAATCACTGAATTTTAGCATACTCTTTCTCTTAACTGCTTTCCATTCATTTTACCCCTATGGGTTATTTACAAAAACATGCACAACCTGAGTATGTGAATTTTTTAGTTTCACTTTCCTAGAGTCTGCCATCTTTTGCAGGAGTTATTCGAATAAAAAAAATTCAAAATGTGGTTCCCTATAATTTAATGGAAGGGGAAATAGTTTGAGAGATATTCATCGCCTTATTTTCTAGGATTCCTTGGCTTTGGAAACTTGACTAATTTGTTTTCCAACGATGAGATGAAGTGGTTGGGAACTTGATCATTTCAAAAAGATAGACCTTCTTTTTCATCCCCTTAAACTATTTCTGCCTCTAATCTCTCTGATCAACCTTATGAGGTGGGTGTTGTTGCTAGAGTTCAAGAGGTGGAGCCGTATGGTATGTTATGGGCTTCGAAGTAGGAGCAGGTACAAGGGCCTTATTAAGTGTGACTTTAGCATCCTATACTTTTCTTATTCTCCTTCCCTGAGTTAATGGAATTATTTGGTACTTTTCCTTAATCTCTTCAATAGAGTCTTCTACCTTTTAAAAAATTGAGGAAAGGTCCCAAAACCCTCCTTTTTATTTCATAAGGATTAGAGGTGTGCGCAACACATTATAAATATTCACTATAAATAAGGGTAATAACTCTTCTTGAGGGATTGGTAGGTTCAAGGAGTATGTCAATCCTTTCCACCATGTGATGAAATCTGAGACTCTTTCATTCTCCCACTGCTTACAGTTCATATGTTCAAAGAATGTTGTCTTATGTAGAGTCGAGCTAAAATGGAAGAGAAATTTTTTGATAGAGGTCTTCCAACATTGTAATTGACCAAGCCTCTAAACTTTTATACCACACAAAGGCTATTACTTGCAGAAATTCTAGAAAAACTAAGTTTTACCACCTCTTTTTTGTTCAGGGGTACCCATTATGGGATTACAGTGAGAGATAAAATGCATCAAATTCTGATATGGGTCTCCCAAGCCATTAAAAATTGGAAATATATGGTTTCCAAAGTTCAATGGGGAAAGAGTCAGATCTAACCATTCAGGGTAAGGCTTTTTTTCTAGTTGTATCAGTGCATTACATTATTTCAAAGATTCAAATCAATCCATTAGTGACTCAGTAGTGTTCATTATCATTTGAGGAATGTCTAGCGGAACCGGAGCTTGAAAGAGTGCAGTGACCGGTAGGGCCATTGGTGGAGGTACTGATGGTATCTACTATGAGTAACCCATAGAGGTAGTCCTATAAGGATGTGCATGACCCTACTCTAATTGCACATGTAATGGAGGGAATTCTCTATCTTCTACTATGGGATCCAAATACATTTTTTGTTAGTGTACCACATTGATCAGATTCTCTATATCTACTTCAATTGATGTGGAAAACTCTCTTTGTTTAGGTGTTCCAAATGGAAGTGAAATTTGAGGATCTACTTGTAGAACATATCTAGTAGGAAGGCTACCTCAGAGTAGTTCTTCATTAAGTCTTTATAATTATTTCATCTCTTCTTCTTGCTGAGAATTTTTCTCCTCAAGAAAAGGGGGTCTAACCTCTCTATAAGGAAGGTGATATACCATTTTAACTTTTCCTTTCTCTTTATTTTTAGGAGAAAAATATGGATTGTTTAAGGGAGTTCCCAAATTTAGGGCAAGACACTGGTTCTGGGTATGCACACCTCCTTTATTTATTTCAATATAGACCACATTATGGATCGGAACTTCCTCTTCTGAATCTTCTAAATTGGTCTCAGATTTTGGAGGATCTTAAATGTAAGCATTAATTATTTTCACTAATGTGTAATACATTGCAGGCATTTTATTGGTGGCTTTTCAAGACCAACTTCTTTTACGCCGTCCAAGAGGCCTTGTCCTCTCCTTTGCTAATTATTTGGGAACCGTTTTGGGGATAGTAACCCAAATGGAATCTCCAGATAGTTCAATCATGTATATTCCAAGTTATGGTATCAGATCACATCATGGGATGAACTAGGAGGATTCATTTTATGGTATCTTCCCTAATCGGGAGAAGACTGATTCTCATTGAGAAGGTAGTTGTTGAGGTGAAAAAACCCCCAAACCTGAGGGATAGGGATATTCTCGTTCTGCTTTCACAACTCTTCAGGACTAGTTAGTTGACCTCGAGGAATGGGTTAAAAATAACCCAGTCCTATGGGTGAGGGTTTCTCCCAAACTATTGTGGCTACTACTACAACGGCTTCCCTTCGGATTCTATGGATTTTTTTTAACATGGGTTGGGTGAATCATTCACTACGTACTTGAATCAACCATTTCTAAATACCATTGTTCTATTTTTGAAATTTTTGTTATATAATGAATTATTTATCCTAAATGGGAGGATTTATCAATATTCTCATATGCCTGATTTAAGATTCTCTCAATAGCAGGCTCTCTTCTGGCCTGACATTGGTGAGATTTGGTCGGGGCCTATTATTTTTTATCATGTATTTGGTTATGAATAGATTCTTCTTGTTTGAGTTGGCCTAGGGCTATGAAATTGCATTCTACAACCTTTTATGGGATTTGTTTATTATGGAGCATGGTGAAATAAAAAACTCCATATTCACCCCATCCTCTGATATGAACAACAGATGGGGTATCTGTGATCAACTATCACAACCCCATTAATGTGTTGAGGCTTGCATGTTGAAGGGATCCTTTTTGTTTCTTGATATTTGGATTTCATGAAGCTAGGATAGATGTTAAGTCAATTTGGTGTTCAACCCTTCTATTACCTTGACATGACTTCGATACTCATTATAGGGAAATACCTTTCCTTTTAAGTGATGAATATTTTTTCATATGTTGATCCGGATATCGTGCACACAATATTTTGACAATACCACTGTAATATTGTATTGATGGGTGAAAAAAGGCTAGACCATGGATGGTGTATCATCTTTATCCAGTTATTTCCTCATGTTTAGCATGTATTGTTCATATTTCTCCAGAGGTTCCTCTACCTAGTCTGACCAGAGTGGATGCTTCCTGACAACTTTATCATAGGTAGTGAGATTAGTAGGGAATTTCTCTATTTCACTGGAAGGTAAGAGATCTAAGGGTGGTTTAGAGAATGATTGTCACCTTGGGTTGTCTTCTATTTGAGCAAGAATTTCACCTACTAATGATAAGGTATCATACATGACCAACCTTATTTCTGAATGTTCCTTGCGATAGGAGGTCGTTCTTGTCACTACATTACCAATTGGAGAATTCTCTTAACAATGTGAAGCACTAATATAGAGATAACTTTTACAGTGAATTCCATCATGGGGAGGACCACCATGGTAGATTACAGTAAGGGGAATACCCTCTTACTCCTTGATCTTCTAGCTACATGGAGGGATTTCGCAGCTCTCACCAAGAGATTGGCTCTTGAGATCGATTGAATTGTAGACATGAAGAAAGACTTCATGGTGAAGCTTCTAATGAGGACCTTAAAAATTACTGCTACTTCTCCTATAATTTGGTAATGGATGAGTAGAATCTTGAGCTACCACAAATAAGAGTATTATAGCTTTAAGAACTCTATAATTAAGAATATACAAATTGTAGATCAACTCTTGATTTTCCAAACATTTTTTATGAGGATTCTTCTTAGATACCTTTTTATGATAGATTTGGTGACTTTCTATAATAATTGGTTGTCATGGGTAGGTATTTATTCTTTCCTTGGAGTGGCCATTGGGATAGGCCGATTATCTTCAATTGGAGTATGTGTATGTTGCTGATCTAGGTATTCGTATAATATGGGGAAGTTTTCCCCATGACCCTCCTTGATAGAAGTAGAGGTTTGTATCTTCTCTAGGGTGACATGCTAATGAGTCACCCCACTTTTGGGGATAGAGTTGTGTTTCCATCCCCTAGGCACTACTTTTGTCAGCATTATGATTTTCTGGAAAGTCTATAGGATGTGGGCAAGGATTTGTGTCTACCCTTTCACAATTTTTAGGATATGATTGGTGACTTTAGTGGTCTGAATGGGGATATATACCCATTCCATATCTAGAGTATGTGTATGTGTTGGATTATATCCACCCTTTCCTACCATTGTATAATGACAGTACTCATGTGTAGGGGCATAGAGTTGAGTCTGCCTCCTGATCACTACAAGAAAACCGCCGTTTAGCGGCGGTTTTTTCGCGGCGGTTTTTAAAACCGCCGCGAAACGCGTTTTCAGGCCGCCATTTCGCGGCGGTTTTAAGAACTGCCGCGAAAAAACCGCCGCTAAACGAAAAAAAAAATTATTTTTATTTTTTATTTTTTTTTTATTTTTTTTAATTTTATTTGAGTATTAGCGGCGGTTTTTTAAAAAACCGCCGCGAAATAGCGGCGGTTTCGGTAAAACCGCCGCGAAATGAAATGAAAAAAAAAACGCGAGAAACCCCGAAATCACTAAAACGACCATAACTTTTGATCCGGGAGTCCGTTGAAGTGCCACAACCAGTCAAATCGAAGCTCATGAAGAGATCTAGAGGCACATATAATCAAAACTGTGAGACGGTCTAAGGTGTGGAAGATATTAGAGTTATAAAAAAGTTGAAAAAAGTTCTCCAACTTCAAACGGCCATAACTTTCGCTCCGGGTGTCCGTTTGGGCTCTACCACATATCAAATCGAAGTCAGCAAAGAGAGATACGCACCAGTTCGACACAAGAAAGCTTCTGTCATGTTTTTTGACCCCAAAAACCCCTCCGAAGGCCTCCAAAACCCTGTTTCCGTCACCGGTGTCCCGTCAAACTTGTCTTCAAACTGACCTAACTTTCGATCCGCGTGTCAGTTTGGCCTCCTCCACCTGCCAGATCATAGCTCGTTCCATGATCTTCAGTTTGACTATTTGCAGCGCCCACATGCACTCCTAGATCATATGTTATGGCCTTTTTAGTGGGTATCGGGTTTGTTATGTTTTTCAATGCCTCGTTTCTAGCACCCGTTCTCCGTCAGCTTTTATTAAATGGTCATAACTTCTGATCCGTCTGTCCATTCGGAATCTTTCACCTTTCAGGTTGAAGAGCGTTTCAGTATCTTTGATTTGACAGGTCGCAGATCTAAAACGGACTCTCGGATCATAAGTTATCTCCGTTAATGTGAGTCCAATGTTTTTGTCTCTTTATGACCGTTTTGACGGGTTTTAGCGGTAGCTCCATTTATTACTGTTTATTTGGGTTTTCATGACTTGTTATCTTTATCAATGGTTTTTTATGGGTTATTATGATGATTATGTTGAATTATTAAGGAGTTTTCCAGAGTTGTCATGAGTTTTCATGCGTTCTCATTTTTTCTAATGCCTCATTCTTCATATGCTTCTCCATCCTTTTTCATGCGTTTTCATGATTTTTCATCCCTTATCACGTCTTTTCATACTTTTTCATGTGTTTCCTTTATTATTTATTATTTATTATTTATAATATACTTTAATTTATTTATTATCTATTATTTGTAACTGGTTATTTATTATTTATTATTTATTATTTATTATTTATTATTTATTATTTATTTACTAGTTATTATTTCTTAGTTATTATTTATTATTTATTATTTATTATTTATTATTTATTATTTATTATTTATTATTTATTATTTATTATTTATATTTATTTATTATTTATTTATTATTTATTTTTATTTATTATTTATATTTATTTATTATTTATTATTTATTATTTATATTTATTTATTATTTATTATTTATATTTATTTATTATTTATTTATTATTTACATTTATATTTATTTATTATTTATATTTATTTATTATTTATTATTTATATTTATTTATTATTTATATTTATTTATTATTTATTATTTATTATTTATATTTATTTATTATTTATTATTTATATTTATTTATTATTTATTATTTATATTTATTTATTATTTATATTTATTATTTATATTTATAATTATTTATTATTTATTATTTATTATTTATATTTATTTATTATTTATTATTTATATTTATTTATTATTTATTATTTATTAGTTATTATTTATTAGTTATTATTTATTATTTGTTATTTGTTATTTATTATTTATTATTTATTATTTATTATTTATTATTTATTATTTATTATTTATTTTTATTTATTATTTATTTTTATTTATTATTTATTTATTATTTATTTATTATTTATTTGATGTTTATTTATTATTTATTTATTATTTATTATTTATATTTATTTATTATTTATATTTATTTATTATTTATATTTATTTATTATTTATTATTTATATTTATTTATTATTTATTATTTATTTATTATTTATTTTTTATATTTATTTATTATTTATATTTATTTATTATTTATTATTTATATTTAATTATTATTTATTATTTATATATATTTATTATTTATTATTTTCTATTTATTTATTATTTATTATTTATTATTTATTATTTATTATTTATTATTTATTATTTATTATTTATTATTTATTATTTATTATTTATTATTTATTATTTATTATTTATTATTTATTATTTATTATTTATTATTTATTATTTATTATTTATTATTTATTATTTATTATTTATTATTTATTATTTATTATTTATTATTTATTATTTATTATTTATTATTTATTATTTATTATTTATTATTTATTATTTATTATTTATTATTTATTATTTATTATTTATTATTTATTATTTACTATTTATATTTATTTATTATTTATTATTTATTATTTTTATTTATTTATTTTTATTTTTATTTTTATTTATATTTATTTATTGTTTATATTTATTTATATTTATTTATTATTTATTATTTATATTTATTTATTATTTATATTTATTATTTATTATTTATATTTATTTATTATTTATCTTTATTTATTATTTATATTTATTTATATTTATTTATATTTATTTATTATTTATTATTTATATTTATATTTATTTATTATTTATATTTATTATTTATTATTTATATTTATTTATTATTTATTATTTATATTTATTTATTATTTATTATTTATTATTTATTATTTATATTTATTTATTATTTATTATTTATTATTTATATTTATTTATTATTTATTATTTTCTATTTATTATTTATTATTTCTATTTATTTATTATTTATTATTTATTATTTATTATTTATTATTTATATTTATTTATATTTACTTATTATTTATTATTTTCTATTTATTATTTATTATTTATATTTATTTATTATTTATTATTTATTATTTATTATTTATTATTTATTATTTATTATTTATTATTTATATTTATTTATTATTTATTATTTATTATTTATTATTTATTATTTATTATTTATTATTTATATTTATTTATTATTTATTATTTATTATTTATATTTATTTATTATTTATTATTTATATTTATTTATTATTTATTATTTATATTTATTTATTATTTATTATTTATTATTTATATTTATTTACTATTTATATTTATTTATTATTTATTATTTATTAGTTATTATTTATTATATAATATTTATTATTTATTATTTATTATTTATTATTTATTATTTATTATTCATTATTGATTATTTATTATTTATTATTTATTATTTATTATTTATTATTTATTATTTATTATTTATTATTTATTATTTATTATTTATTATTTATTAATTATTATTTATTATTTATTATTTATTATTTATTGTTTATTGTTTATTATTTATTATTTATTAGTTATTAGTTATTATTTACTATTTATATTTATTTATTATTTATTATTTATATTTATTATTCCGTGTTTATTTTTTATTTTTTATTATTTATTATTTATTATTATTGAGTTTATATCTATTATTTATGTATTATTTGTTTTTTCAATTAATATATATAAGTATATTAAATTATGTTTATTAACCACATGGCGAGCTTGCTGGAGTGGTAAAGTCTTTGGAAAATATGCAAGAGGTCAAACGCAGAATTTCTTTATATTGCATGGGTATGCATGTGCATGTGCATGTGCATGGGATGTGCATGCATGGATAAATAAAGTAAATAAAATAATACGAAATAAATAAATAAATAAAATAAATACGAAATAAAATAAATAAATAAATAAAATAAATACGAAATAAAAAAATAAATAATAAATACGAAATTAAATAAATAAATAAATAAAATAGATAAATAAAATAAAATAAATAAATAAAATAAATACAAAATAAAATAAATAAATACGAAAAATAAATAAATAAATAAATAAATACGAAAAATAAATAAATAAATAAATACGAAAAATAAATGAATAAAATAAATAAATAAATAAAATAAATAAATAAAATAAATAAATAAATAAATAAAATAAATAAATAAATAAATAAAATAAATAAATAAATAAATAAAATAAATAAATAAATAAATAAATAAATAAATAAAATAAATAAATAAAATAAAATAAATAAAATAAATAAATATATAAAATAAATAAATAAAATAAAATAAAATAAATACATAAAATAAATAAATATAATAAATAAATAAATATAATAAATAAATAAATAAAATAAATAAATACGAAATAAATATATAAATAAATACGAAAAATAAATATATAAATAAATATATATAAAAATAAATAAATATATAAATAAATATATATATATATATATATATATAAATATATAAAATTAAAAATAACAAAAATAACAAAAATAACAAAAATAACAAAAATAACAAAAATAACAAAAATAAAAAAAATAAAAAAATAAAAATAATAAAAATAATAAAAAAACCGCCACTAAATCATTTAGAGGCGGTTTAAACCGCCGCGAAACGTTCTGCGACAGTTTTGAAAACCGCCGTGAAATAGTTTCCCGACGCACGATTTAGCGGCAGTTTTTCAAAACCGCCGCCAATCGATTTAGCGGCGGTTTAAACCGCCGCTAAATGCCTTTTTTGCCATAGTGGATTGTCATCAGGAATTTCCAACTGAATTCTCTGGGTGAAACTAGACGAGACTGTAGGTAGGTTTGGGGAATATTATTAGGTGTGCACACCTGCTTATGGCTTTCCATTAAACTTGGTTGTGGGCTTCTCTGAATTCTTCTAGAAAAGTATGTAGGAAGTCTTGGTGGGTGCAGGTAGGTGTATGTTCCTACTTGAAGGATGCTACTATATTTGGTTGGTGGGATTATTTGAATATCGTCAGTCAAGTCTGCTGGTAGGCTGAACAAATGTGTATGGGTGTATGTTTCCTCACACAATCTTCCACCAAAGTAGGTTGGTGGGATTCTTCAAAGGGGGTAGAGGTGTGGCACTACTCCTTGTTGGCCAGTTTTCATCCCTAACAGGCTGTCTTATGTGCTTGGGTTTGAAGGTCCTAAGCTGGACAGCTGAGGAAAACACCCTCGTCATGTTGAGGGTTCATTATCACATGGCGTTTTTTGTGGCAATTTCTAGTCGGATCCCTTGATAAGGACTCTTTTGAATCTTGGGTGTGTCCATATGTGTCCTCTTGATCTACCTCCCTAAGATATGGGAGGACTGGTTACATTGTTTCTGGGATAATCTCCTGAAATGGTTGAAGACGGCGGTCAGAATCGTCTGCGTCAAGACCACTAGTTGTCATTGACCAGACGATCGGTGGGGCTTCACAAAATAGAGGTCATGTTAGGTGGCCTCCAGGGTCGGGATTGTATTGTTTTGGTGGTATTCTCAGACCAGGTGTTGAAGAGATTGGGTTGGTGATGGAATCCTCCATATGGACAAAGATCCAGTCTAAGAAGTAGTTGGGGCATTCATTGGTGAAATCCGGAATGATGCCATTGGATTAAAGGGATCTCTGAGATTAAGTGCCTAAGAATATATGAAAATCACATATAATAAAATCCCATAAAAGTAACATCTCATGTGAATAAACACATGCATGATTGATTGTCTTGTTTGGACCTATTTTATCAATTTAAAGGGGCTTGACAGATAGGTGACACTATCATATTGGTTAATTATTCACGTCAGTTTCACCATTTTTTGTTTCCCTCGAAAATACATTCATGTCAAGAATAATTATTTCTCAATGGTTTCTAATGGTTTTGTTCATGGAACTAGAAATAGCCAATGGTTTTTTATACATGGGGACCAACTTGCCAAAGGTAGGTGCTCATCAGGAAGATTGACCAACTATGCTTAAGAACTCACATTGGTCAAGAGAAT
The DNA here is from genome assembly GCA_963277665.1 of Viscum album. Lineage (NCBI taxonomy): Eukaryota > Viridiplantae > Streptophyta > Magnoliopsida > Santalales > Viscaceae > Viscum > Viscum album. Next base: position 858,795,733 of record OY728123.1, on the reverse strand, counting down.
GGGAGGTAGGACTCATCAAACCCTTTTATGAGGAATAATTTCCTACTCTGGGACTCTCTTATAGATTTAATATAGGTTTGTGAATCCTTTATTTATTCCCAAGCATGATGTGGTTCACCCTAGAATTAACAATCAATTTTCATCATGCATAGAATATAGAATCATCTCTATGTATCTGAGGTTATACATCGATGTAAGTATATGTATGTATCTAAGGTTCCCCATCAATGTAATCCTCTTATATATAAATTAGATATTATTTGTTCAGTATTATGATGATGCTGGTTTTATAGACACTCAATGGGGTTCTCTAGAGTGTATCGTCCTCCAGGGAGACGGGAGTTGTTTTGATGTTGGGATCGAACCCATATGATGGGATTCCTATGTATCCTTGGGAAACGAATTAGAACCCACATAGTTCAGTTCCACTTAATAGGACACATCATACCTTTTAAGTTCATGTGATTAGGACCTAACCACACATTTTAACGTCATGTGGAAAGGACTTCTAAGCAGAAGGTTCCTAGTAAAATTTTAGTGTGGGACTTATGTTGAAGTTTCCTGAGGAACATAGAAGGAATATGGATTCCCAAGTTGAATTAGACACTTCTAGGAATTTTTCCTAGATAGAACATGGTTGATTTTGGGTTTTTTGGTTTAGACCTTATGGAGTATTCCTACATATCCTATTTGGATGGGAATCAAAGCCCACATAGTTCGGTTGTGAGGAACAATGCCTATGGAGGCCCTCAGGTTGGTCTCATATGGGGGTATACTCCTTTGAGAATATTAAATTAAGACTTAATCCTAAAGTGTATTCCCTATAAAAGGGACCATGAGGGATGTATCAACTCATGGTTATTTGGAGGATTTTTTTGAGGCTTACTCCTATGTTTGATTCCTATATTAAGGAAATTATGATTAGGGATTACTCCTGAGGAGGATTCCCATTGATCTCGGGCCCTGAGTGGGAATCCTATGTATCTTTATTTAACAGGAATCCAAGTTATCATAGTTTAATAAATGGTATGAGTCACATAGATGTAATGATCACCATTAGCCTCTAATCCCAGGTGAGTCATGCTGAGTGTGAGAAACAAGAGGAAACAGATGATCCAAGATACCACACAATCTACTTTTATTTGAAGGTGGACATGGAGACAAATCCCAAAGGGAGAGGGGTGGTGAATTGATTATTCCCATCACGTCTACCCCTTATTTAATTGATGGAAGAGTTCAGGGCTATGGTGGAAGAGTCTAAGGGTTTGGAACTTCCCTATCTTCACTTTACCTTGGAATGGGTCTAGAGTATGATGAATGGGGAAGGAAGGAAGAAAGAGAGAGGGGTGAGGGCATGGGTTCCCATCCCCCCTTTATCCCAATGGCCAGGTGGAATATAGGAGCAAGTTTGAAACCTCTTGTAAGAATTCTAGGGGCTTATTCTAGGAGGGATGCCCTGAATTTGGTTTTTCAACAAGGGAGGATGACATTATTCCATGTTGAATGGAAAAAGAAGCATAATCCTTAACCTACTCATCGAGAACTATAAGATATGGGTCTCAGAGATGAGAAGGGTAGGAAATTTTCATAACCCTTATATTTGATACTGGTAACTACCTGATACTATCCTTCGGGTATGGTTCATCATGATCATGGGAATACACACTCACGTTCACCCTGAGGACCCTAACTGGCTAACCAGATAAGTGTAGGAAACCTCTTCCTATAGAAATACACACCCAAATGGGGGACACATTGATGTGCCACATTCTATTATTGCGTAAGTCCATAGTCCTTGTTAGAGGTTTCAACTTGGTCCCTTTTAGATAAGGGAGTCAAATGAAGATGATCCCTATCATTGGTGTCTTTATAAAGGGCTCAAAGAGTGACTCATGTGGGTCTTGCATGCAGTTTCTTGGCGCGGGTGCTTGGAACAGGTCCTGGGAGGAACTGAAAGTGCTTTTTTTAGGGGAAAATAGGCCTAAAAAAGCTGGGTATTCCTTAGAAAATGGATCTCCTGGGCAACAACACTTGGGCAGGGCATTGGCTTAATCGCCATGGGTCTCCTCAGGTGTCCCTTAATGAGTTTCGTATAGGTCCTTTCTTGAAGAAGGGACCTCACGTGGGTCATGATCCACTTAGGGGTAAAGGGGTACTCATGCAGGAATCTTATGTTCTAGACCCTGATGGGACTTAGATCTCACCTATCCCCATTAATTCTCTCTTCTCTTAGGTTTTGGAGAGCTACATGAGATGTTTTTGAATACCTGGGCGAAGGGGTTGTGCGACCATAGCTTGGAGGCTTCTTCTAAATTTTCATTCTTGAAAATGGGGTGCCCAAGGATCCTATTTATAGGAAAATAAATAAGCTTGGGTGAAGTATTTACTCCACATAGTTTCTTAGAAAGGTCCTTAGTGTAGGTCCTTATAGAATTTCCTTAGCATAGGTTCTTCGTACAAGTCCTTAGCCCAGGTCCTTAGCACTGGTCCTTTTCATGGGTCCTTAGTGAAAGTCCTTAGAGTAGGTCCTTAGTGTAGGTCATTAGGGTAGGGCCTTAGCCTAGGTCCTTAGCACTAGTCCTTAGCATGGTTCCTTATCTCGGTTCCTTAGTGTGGGTCCTTAGTGCAATTCCTTAGCACAGGTGAGGCAAAAGACTTTATAAAAATTTTATGTCTTCTGAGTGACATAACTTTTGATTCGTAAATCCGTTTAGACTCCACGACTAGTCAAATAAAATCTATCAAGGATACCTACACTTCTTGATATAGTGAATAAAACAAATTTTCTTGAAAGAAACTGAGAAATTTCATTTTAATGTGTCAATACCTTTTTATCATTGATCTCATAAATCCACAGCCTACTCCAAGATGAGGGGGTTATTCCACTTATCCCTCATTGTGAAATAGTTTTTTGGAACATGTAAATACTACATGTAGCTTCCTTCAATATGGAGACACATCTCTAATCAAACTCTTCATTTTTTTTCTAAGTGGGGACCTCATGAATTTTGTGGAAAAGTGCATGAAAAAAATTTTGTGTTGAAAATACATTCATGTAAGGAATCATTATTTTTTAATGGTTTCCAATGGGTATGTTCATGGAATGAGAAACACCCAACGATTTTGTATCCATGGGGACCTCCTTTCCAAAGTTATGTTCTCATTGGGAAGTTTGACCAATGATGCTTAAGAACTCACAATGGTCAATAGGGTAGGAGTTTGGGCTTATCATAGCCTTTTAGGGGGGATTATTGCCTACTTTGGGACTCCCTTATAGATTTAAGATATGTTAATGAATTATTTATTTATTCCCAAGCGTGATGTGGGTCACCTTAGAATTAACAATCAATTATCATTATGCATAGAATTTATAATCATGTGTATGTATTTAAGGTTCTTCATCAATGGAGGTATCTATATGTATCCTAGGTTCTCCATCAATGGTATCCTTTTATGAACAAAATACAGATTCTTTAGTCGTTATTACAATAATGTTGGTTTTATATCCACTCAGTGGGGCACTCTGGAGTGTATCATCCTCTAGGGAGACAGGAGTTGTTTTGATGTTGGGATTGAACCCATATTATGGGATTCATACATATCCTTGTGAATGAAATCATAACCCACATAGTTTTGTGCTTCTTTGTGGGACACATCATACCTTTTAAGTTCGTGTGATAAAAATCTAACCATATAGTTTAATGTCATGTGATAAGGACATCTAAGTGGAAAGTGCCTAGTAAAATTTTAGTGTGGTACTTACACCAAAGAGGCCTAAGGAAACTAGAAGGAATAACGATTCCCAGGTTGAATTAGACCCTTCTAGGAATGTGGACCATAGATAATAGGGTTGAATTGGGGTGTTGGGTTTGGATATCACAGAGGCTCCTACATGTCCCATTTGGATGGAAATCAAAACCCATATAGTTTGGTTATGAGGAACCATGCCTATATAGGCCATCGGGTTGGTCTTGTAGGGGAGTATAGTCCTTTTAGAAGATTAAATTGGGGCTTACTCTTGAAAAGGATTCCCTATAAAAGGGACCATGAGGGATGTCTAAACTAATGGTGATTTGGAGGATTTTTTCAAGGCTTACTCCTAATGAGGATTCCTGTATTAAGGGAATTATGATTAGGGATTAATCCTAAAGAGGATTCCTATTAAGCTTGGGACCTGAGTGGGCATCCTATATATCTTGATTCTAACAGGAATCAAAGTTCTCACAGTTCAATAAATGGAATGAGTCATGTGGATTTCATGATCACAATTAAACTTTAATCCCACATGATTCATGCTTGGTGTGAGAAATAATAGGGAAAGGATGAAATGAGATACCACATAATCTGATTTTTTCCACAGGTGGACATGGAAAAAATCCCAAAGGAAGAGGGATGGGTTGTTGAGTATGCCCACCTCCTCTGCCCCCTCTTCAGTTGATGGAAGAGGCTAGGGATATGGTGGAAGAGGCCAAGGTTTTTTCACTTAGCTCTCTTCACTTTACCTTGGAATGGGTCCAAGGTATGGAGAACGAGGAAGCAAGGAAGCATGAGATAGGGGAGAGGGCATGGGTTCCCATCCCCTCTCTAACCCAATGGACAGGAGGTAGATAAGAGTAAGATTTAAACCTTTGGAAAGAAAGGATAGAGTCTTACTCTATTGTTATTCCATGAATTTGGTTCTATAATAAGGGAGGAGGATCTCATTCCTTGTTTAATGGAAAACCAAATGTAATACTTACCCTCCCTACCAGGAACTGGAGGCTTCAGGTCTCAAATACGAGAAGGGGAGGAAATGGTCTTAACCCTTGTATCTAAGAATGAAGACTCTCATACACTATCCCTTTGGTATGGACCCTCATGACCATGGGAACACACACTCACATTCACCCCTAGGATCCTAACTAGAAAACTGGAAAAGTGTAGGAAACCTCTAGCCGTAGGAATGCACACCCAAATAGGGGACATGTTGGTGTGCCACATTCTACTGTTTTATAAGTCTATAGGCCTTGTTGGAGGTTTAAACTTGTTTTATTTCAGAAAAGGGATTCAAAGGAATAGTATCCCTACTATTGGTGTCTTGGGAAAGGGCTCAAAGAGTGACTCATGTAGGTCTTTCATGCAAGTACTTGGTTCAGGTTCCTGGCGTAGGTCTTCGGAGGAACTGAAAGTGCTTTGCATAGGGGGAAATAGGCCTACAAAATCTGGGTATTCCTTATAAAATGGATCACCTAGGCAATGAAATTTGGTTAGTTCTTTGTCTTAATCACCATGGGTATCCTTAGGTGTCCCTAGATTATTTTTTCATGGGTCCTTTCTTGAAGAAGGGACCTCGCATAGGTTGTGATCTACTTAGGGGGTAATGGGTCCCCATGCAGACATCTTATGTTCTAGACCATCATGGGATTTTGATATCATCGATCCACATTAATCATCTCTTGTCTTAGTTTTTGGAGAGATACCTAAGAGATTTTGGAAGACCTGGGTAAAGGGGCTACACAACCAGAGATTAGGGGATTCTTCAAAATTTTCCTTCTTGCAAATGGGGAGCCTAAGGGTCCTATTTATAGGCTAATAGGGAACCCTAAGCAAAGGAGTAACTCCATGAAGGTCATTATCATGGGTATTTGGTGAAGGTACCTATAATAGGTCCTTATAATATATCCTTATCACGGTTCCTTAGGCCAAGTCCATAGCGCAAGTCCTTAGTGCAGGTCCGTAGCACAGGTGAGGAAAAACCCTTTATAAATTTTTTTATCTTCTGAGTGCCATGACTTTTGATCTGTAAATATATTTGGGCTCCATGAGTAGTCAAATCAAAGATATCAGGGAGACATAAACTTCTTGATATGGTTAATACACCAAAGTTTCTTTAAATAAGCTCATAAAATGCATTTTATTATGTCAAAAACTTTTTATCATCAGTCTTAGAAATCCACAGCTTACTCCTAGAGGAGGGGGTCATTCCATTATCCCTAGTTATGGATTAGTCTTGTGGAACATGGAAATACTACCTATAAATTATTTTTTCATATATAAACATCTATACTCAAACTAGACATGTGTTTTCTAAGTTATGACACCATGAATTCTGTGGAAAAGTGTATGAAACACATTTTTTAGTGTCTACATTTATCAACTCTCATACTCTTTTGTGAGATATTAGAGGTTATGCATTCATTTTTTATTCTATTTGTTTGCTTTACTTCATTATCCTAGTATATATAGATATATTTATGTGAGTATATGGGTATTTTAGGCTAAGGTATCCCATAATTGATATATTCCAACTCAGTGCTAGTCACCAGCACCTGGTCTATTGGAAATGGGCTTGGGGTGGAATACTCAGCTTACCACTAGTTAGACGGACCTCTGTAGGTCGGTTCCTATCAGTGTTTCACAAGGGATATTACATAAATTAATAAGTAAAGAAATGATTTATCTATATCATTTTTATGGAAGATGATATGTTAGGACATTTTATTGAAATGGAACTACTGAATTAAATCCATGGCCAAGTTATTACATTGATGGGTTCATTTAACATTGTCAAAGAAAGATATATTGAGCACATGGGTTGATGACACTTGTATGTAATCTACCTGGTTATAGATATTGAGATAAATGGATAATATTACATTATAATTTTTTGTATGTGGTTGTTGTCATTTTCATATTAACATCTTTCTCTATGAGTGTCTTGATGTATGGATGGATGTCATTATTTTTCTTTAGGTAAGATCACCTAATTCCATTGAGAATGAGGCCTAAATGGTAACAAAATAAGTATTCCCATGAATCTATGTTAAATTCTATTTGAATTGAACAATTGGAATAAATAATATTCTCAAGACCAAGGAATAATATTTATTCAGTATTTATTGATTTTAAGTATTCAAGAAACAGTTATATTTTAATTAAAATATATTTTTGATTTGAATATTAAATTAATATTTATTTACAAGCCTTCCAAATTGAATATTTATTTATCTCTTCTTTTATTTTCATGGTAATAAATAATTATTTATTTTGTAAATAAATAGTTATTTAATCACGTGAATACTAGAATAAATATTTATTTTCTAGTTAATTAAGATAATATTTAATTATTTATTGAATGAATAAATAATATTATTTTATTTATTTATTTAAATAAATATTTATTATTCAAGGTTTGAGGAATGTTGAGGAGGATCAAAAAGTCTAATTAAGAGCTCAGATAGAAATTATGTATTATTTAATATCATTTAAATACATAAGGATTTGTTTATTTAAAAAATGATATTCAAATATCCATGAGTTAGTGCATGTCATGAAATATATTATTATTATTATTATTATTATTAATGTGGGGTATACTTAGAATATGTAAATTAATTAAGGACATATACGTGATAAATAATTATCTAACAATAACTATATAATCCAACTTATATCATATATATGGAAAGAGTGATTATTTTTTAAAAACATTTCTCTCTAGATATTTATCTCAAGTACAAAGAACATATCTAGGGTTCTCTCATGAACAATATAAGTGATCCATATCCTCCTCCCTCTCAAGACCAAGATAATAAGAGAAGTAATCTTTAAAACTAATGGATTACTAATTATGATTGATGGTGATTGATGCAAGATGATCAATACCTTGGTAATAGCTCTCGAAGATCCATAAGTGACATTTCAAGATTCATACAGTATATGTGGATACTACTTAAGGCATCCTTCTTTGGATCATCTCAGTGAAATGATGGTGAAACTCAAACGTGGTATGATTGATCAATATCTTCATTGAATAAATAATTTCAAGATCGAGGTAATTCTTATTATTATACTAAATATAATTTTAATGTGAAAAGATACTCTCTCAAGTTTTCAAGATTCTTTTCATCAATTTTATTTGGGTATATTAGTTATATGTGAACATTCATTTTCATAATATTATGTATTATCCATTAGATCTGAATAAAAAAGTATCATTGGACAGGGGCAGGACCAGATTCCTCTATGCTTGAAACCTTCAATTTCAATTTGAAAGATTCTAAATCAGTAAGTGATTATAACCCCATATTGTTAAAAATTACATCATAATAAAAATCATGGGAATAAAATATCACCAAAATTGATATGTTAGAAAATTAATTTTCTACCTTTTGTGCCTCTAATATTATTTTAAAATAAAAATATCAAGAAAAATGATTTGAAAAATATTTCTAATTACTCTATTTTTTTCTTTTTACAAAACAAAACAATAAACTTATAATTAGGAATCATGAATCTTTACCCATTGGTGAAGATATATTACTTGAAGCAAGATAAACTAATTTTAATCGGGGTCTTGGAAATGATTGGTGCAATTGAGGTTGAGGAAAATCTTTTTATTTTCAGGTGGTTATATGCCTCATGAGAAAGAATAAATATATCATGTGCATAAATAATAAATAACCATGGAAGAAAAAATAAAATACTAAAGAAATTGATTTTTTGGTGTGGTATGAAGGGGGACTAGTCTTGTGCCTTTTATATGCCAGATAATTTTGTTGATTTTTTTCAAAAATCATTTAAAGTTAACGAAAAGATAATTGAAGAAAACATTATTGGGTTGTATTGAGGTATGATGATAATATTATGAATTTTGAAAACTTTTGATTATTTTATAAACCTTGAATGTATCGAGTATATAGATAACATGTAAAATCTAATGATGTAGAATTAATTTTAAATTTGTAATGTTTTCAATAAATATTATGTTTTATGTGTTAGTTATCATTATTTTATTTATTATATATATGTATTATTTTCTTTTAACATAAATGGTTATTATGAATCTATTTTTCTAGATTAAACCCCATGATGAGGATATTTTTCCCATTGAAAATTCCATGATGCACACAATTCTTAAATATAAGAAATATTTTATCAACCTAAAAATGGGAAGTATTTACGTATTTCAATTAATTAGTAGCGAAATTTTGATTAGAGATTCCATACAAGAAAAAATATGTCTGCCTAGTGATAAAATGATATAAATAAATAATTCGTTTTTTTCTCCTAAGTCTTTATGATATTTAATAAGATTTAAATATTTTTTGTAAAAATGGATATCACATTAAGACTACTGGTGAAGGAGGTTTTAAATGCCTCTATATAAAAATAATTAATACCAGGCATATTTTAATTCAAGAGAAATTTTATAAACTTCCACTAAATTATAATATGTTATATATATAGTTGAATCAAATACGGTAAACTAGAAGTTTACCAACCATGATACATTTGTTGTATGAAATTGACATTTTAGTCATCTAGTATCAATAATGGTGAGGAAAATAATTGAATGTATTCATGTTCATCTCTTGGATGATAAAAATTTTATTATAGCTAATAATTTATCATGAATTGATTATTCACATAGAAAGTTAATTATATGAACATCACCAATGAAAATTAGGAATAAAACATTGATGTTTTTGGGAAAAAATCATGGTGACATGTGTGTTCTAATTCATCTATCATGTGGAACATTTAGACATTTTATAATCATGAATGATGTGTCAAAAATATTATCTCTTGTGTGCTTATTATCAAATAATAACACTGTGTTTTTGAATTTTCTTTCCCTAATAATTATGTTAAGGGTAAAATTCCCAGATTATTAAATCAAGCATATTTATCTTGATAATACTAGTAAATATTCATTACATGCTTTTAAAAATTAATTCAAGTTTATTAGCATAAATATTGAGAATATTTTAGCTCATGTTTACACACATAATGGTCTATATGAATCATTTGTAAAGTAATTAAAACTTATAATTAGACCACTTTTAATGAAAACACAATTGCTCAGTTTGGTATGGGGATATACAATTTTGTATACAATAGTGAAGATTTAAATTATACTATCAATTTATCATGAATTTTACCCTTTGAAATTACCATGTAGTCATGATCCAAATATTTCACATTTAAGAAAAAAAATATATTTTTTATATGTGCCATTATTTAATTTTAAATCTCCCTCAGTCATAAAGTTTCTTGAGAGAATGAAGGGTGATGTATTTATAGTAATATTTACTTATTGTTATTTTTATGAAAAAAAATTCTCGCATTAAAACTGAAAAATCAACCAACGTCAAAATAAATATCATGGAAAATGGATTCATTGTTACATCTTGATCCTAACAAAAATATGAGAGAAGTCAAAGTTCAAAATATCATTAAATTTAAAAAAACATATATATATGAATTTAATAATTCAAAATGGGTTACAAAGTCATATATACCCCATGTAAATTCATTAGTAAGAATAAATATCCCAAAAGGACAATCTAATAGTGTTGTCAATAATGTTTTTAATCTAAATCTAAAGCATGGAAGACCACTTGGTTCAAAAGATAAAAATATTAATCAATGAAAATGAAAAAAACCCATGCTCATTAAAGAAATAAATGAAACTCTAAAGAATAAAAAATTTATTGATCATTATATTACTTAAGAAATTAATTTATAGTAAGTACATGACTATGGTTATAAAAATTTCAATAAATTATACTAACACTAAAAGATATTGGAACTGAGTAGAGACCATTATTGATGAAACATTTTCATATAATGTGTCATTTGATATTATTAGTGAGGAATAATAACCCAAAACTATTGATGAATTTCATGGTAGATCAAATTGGTAAAAATGGAAAGTTTCAATCTAATTTAAATTATACTCACTTACTAAACAAGAGGTACTTAGCTTTATTGTGGAAGTCCTAGAAGAGATAAAACCTATAGGTTATAAATGGGTTTTTTTGATAAAGGGTAATGAAAATAATGATTTTATGAGATATGAATCATAACTAGTTGGTCAAAAATTCTCATAAATACCTAGGATTGATTATGATGAAACATATTATCCTATATGGGATGTGATAACCTTTTTGTATCTCATGAAATTTTTTATACATGAATTTATTAAATTAAACCTGATTAAAGTTGTGACTTCATAACTATATATAAATATTGATAATTATGTATTTATGAAAATATTAAAAGGATTCAAAAAAATTAGAAACATGTTTTGGATATTGAGATATTTATTCTATTTAGTTGAATAAATCATAATATGAATTAAGGCGGTCATGGTGTATATAGTATAATCACCTAAGTTAATATTTGATGAATGAAAGTTATAAATATGATTCAATTTTTACTTATGTTTTCATTAAGATTATTAGATCTAAAATTTTCATCATTATTGTATTTTTTGATGATTTTAGTATCATTAGGACTAATAATGAACTTTCCAAAGTAGTACAATATTTAAATAAACAATTTGAAAAGGTAAACTTTGGAGAGAAAAAGTTTTCCCTTGGATTAAAATGTGAACATTTTAAAGATGAAATTTTTTTTATCAGTCTATATATGCTAAAAAAATTCAAACAAAGGTTTTATATATAAAAATCACATCCATTAAGTACACTAATGGTTTTAAAATCTCTTGATCAAGATAAATATTATTTTTGAGCATATAAGGGTAATGAAGAACTTATTAGCCCTAAAGTGATATATATGAGTGATATTGGGGAACTTATATAGCTTGAAAATAATAAAGTCTTCATATATTATTTTATATGAATTTATTGACCAGGTATTTTTCTTCACCATCTCTTCAACATTGGAATGGTATCGAACATATATTAAGATACCTTCAAGTATATGTTGATCAGGGATTATTTTATTCTAGAAGTTCAAAACCCAAATTGTTTAGTTGTGTTGATGATGGATATTTATTTGATCCATATAAACTTGGATCTCATAGATATTTTTTCACATATGGTGGAACTTCCATTTCATTGCATTATACAAAAAAACCATTTATACATCTTTCTCTAATTATGTTGAATTGATTTAAATTCATGAAACAAGTTTAGAATGTGTTTGAATGAGATCAATAATACATCATATTCAAATAAAATGGATTAGACATTTGTGAAACTCCACAGATATAACCATCTCAATTACACAACTTAAAATCAAATATTTTATTATAATACAATCCCATGATCTTTTAAGTTTAGAGTTTTAGAGAATTGGGACAAAACATTAGCTACAAAAATAATATCTTTTTAAATTGATGGAATTTTTTTCCCATTATATAATTAACATCTTAATCCATAATAAGTCTTAAACATATCCCAAATAAATCTCCATAAAAGATACTCTTCTAGACACATCATGCGTACTGATTTTATTCATAACCTGGGGAAATGAAAACAGAATAAAGGGGTGAGCTTAGATGCTCAGTAAGGGTAATCATAAGAAATAACAACCAATGATAATGAGTGAGTATATGATTATCATATGGGTATAATCAATTTACATGGAAATAACATAAGATAATATTTCCTAATAAAGCAAAGAACAAAAATCATGAGTCATGGAATAAGGAAAAAAACATGAATCAAAAGAGTGTAGAAACATTAGTCAAAAAATATGACCCATGAGAGCATAAAATAAATATACCTTAGAAATGTATCAAATAAATCATCAAAGGTAAACATCGCCTTTTTTATTCACACGCTTTCACCCACTCTTGTAATACAATGTAATTGTACCGATGTATACATCACCTTTGAGAATCACACACTTGCACCCACTCTTGTGAGCAACTAAATTATGCTCAAATATAAATATTTCATGAGATTTAACCAGTGAATTTGAGGTAGATATAGGATACATATCTTCATTAATCCATGCTTACATGTTCCACTTGAAATAATTCAAAATTCAAAGAACCCATGGAAATAAAATGGGATTCATATCCTTTAAAATTGAAATATATAAGGAAATAATTCATAATTCCTTCAATAATGTGATAAAAATGTAAAATAAATGGGTATCCAAAGATATTCAGTAATATTTTAGGTAAATAATCTTAAATAAAGATAATAAATCATATTTTTATTACACTATATAGATAAAGGGTATATGGTTAAGTTAATATTTTTCCAATCAATTGATGTATAGAATCTGGGTGAGCACTCTTCTATCAAAGGAAGTAAATATAGATCACTCATAGTGGAAAGGAATTGGAAGAAAAATCATAAATATTCATTGACTATGAAATACAATGGGAATAAGGGATTTCCATGAGTTTAATCCTCTAAAACAATATAATATAAATTATAGCGTATTTTATGAAAGTAAATTTACAAGGAAATAAATCTTTTTGAGATAAATAAGAAAATAGAAGTGAAACCATAAAAGATTTTTTAAAAAATAATTAAAATTATCATAAAAAAAAATTATGGGTCACTTTTAAAATATTTTTTTAAAAAAGGTTGTGTGAAAAAGTTTGAAAACCCTTTAAACAGAACCATCAAAAATGGATTTAGGAAAAATACATAAAGGTTTTAAAAATATGAAGTGAAAATTTTGAAAAACATTTACTTTTAAAAATAAACTTTAATAATATATCCTTGAAAATACATAAATGTTAACAAAAATAAATGTGGATTTATAAATATTTTGAAATATTTTTTGAAAAACCATATAGTAAAAATTGTAAAAAAAATTAATTTTTAAAATAGTAGAATAGAAATATGAAGGTAACATGAGACAGAAAATAATTAGGTTTCTAATTATAAAGGATAAAATTTGTGGGAAAGGAGAATATAGACAAAGAGGGAAAACGATCATTAAATAGGATGGGAATTATTCTCAATAATGATATACATTTTGAGAAAGAAATTGTATCAAGGTGAAATATTTGAATTGGAAGGTTATTTTTACTATATAAGAATAGAAATTTCCATGAAATAAAACTTTCATGTGGAATAAACCAATCTTGTATGAAATAATTTCAAGAAGAACTATAATTCATCTAAGGGGGTTGAGTTAACAAAAAAACCTTATAAACTTGGTATTGTTTAAATCAAAATACATTTGAAGATATAAATTTATATGGATATTAAAATACCATGAATTAAATGAATATGTTAAAATATATTAATTAGGTATTAATAACACCATATTAAATATATCATGGTGCAAAATAAAAAATATGTATTATGAAATTAAATTTGAGACAAAGAACCTCTTACCTTAATTCCAAACTTCCACTAAAGTGATTGAATATCCTGTATAAAAAAATAACCTTCTTAATAACTTATATTATATCCTTATTTATATCAATAACCTTTTATAAACTAAATTTATAATTATTCTATATATTTATATTAGTTAGTTATCATTTATTTTTAATATCAGGTATGCGTAATCTTGATCATTTTTAACTAGTTTCATAATAAAGGTGTTATTATTCATTATTATCCTAAAGTTAATCATTACTATATCATATAAGGTAATGTAATTTATGATTTATAAGTTTTTATATTGTTATAATTTCATTCTATGGGATTTTTGGTTATTATCCTTAAATATGAAATCAGTAACAAGCATGTTTTAGTGATTTTTAACAAATAAAATGTGGTATCTTAATTAATGAGTTTAATATTAATGTTACCATTATATAAAAAAATATCATTATTTAATTTCTCATAGTTATCCATGATATTATTTTATAAAATTGTTCTTTTTGGTGGTTAGACTGACCCAAACATGAACATGTCATAATTAATGGATGATTATGATTATGAAAGTGATTTATTTTGGAATAATATCATTATTATAGAATAAATATGATATTATTTAGATATTTTAATTTTTTGAATCATATTTTAACATATTTTACTTAATAATAATAAACTATATGAAAAACAAGATACATTACTTCATGGAGGTCGTAGTCCACACAACGCACAGTTAATGTTTTCATTTCCCAACAAATGAGAGGGAAAGAAGGTGAATTATAATTTGTCTCTTCATAATTATAATTATATTATATATTTAAAATTTTCTCCAATTAAATCCTTATAACAAGTAGAGAGAGTCATTGGTAAAGAAAACAAAATATGTCACTTCGTGGAGGCAGTATTATGCACAACACATGAATGACAATTCCTTTTTTCTTAATGGAAAAGGGGAAAGGTGATTGATATTTATTAACATAGAATAATAAAATTAAGAATAAAAACAATACTAATTTAATTATATAGGAATAATAATATTATTTTTGGGAAATTAAGAAGGAAAAGTAAAGAAGTTAGTAAAAAAGGTACTCACGTTGAGGGCACGGTTTTTCCCCTAGAGGACTCCTTAGAAATGGAGGTATTAGGAAAATATATTGTGAAAATAGGATAAATAAAAAAGGAATAGGATTCTAGGGGAAGGAAAAAAGTAATATTATCAAGAATAAACCTAATTTTTAGGGTGGTATTGAAGGGGTAGTGAGAGGACCCTTTTATAAGTGGTGAGAATGACATTTTAGTAAATATATCAACTTAATATAAATAAAGCACCTATTTCACCTGTCAAGTAGACTCAAAATAGAAAATAATGTATTGGGGGATGATATAACTTCAATAATACCTTAAAAATAATTTTTAAATAGGTTTTAACATGTTTTTAAGTCCTTTACTCATAGAATTTTCACTTTTACCATTTTTTGTTTTACCGTGGTAACTAATTTTTACCTAAGTAATTTTATTTTAATTAATAAAAATAAAATGGGTATTATTAAATAATTTGTAAAAACTGATTCAAAATATTAAATCCATTTTTCAAATAAAATTTATTTGCGTGATAAAAAATAATTTTCATGTTAGTGCATGTAATGCGTAAAACCCCATTTTTAGAAAAAGTGTATTTTTAAGATTCAAATTTATGTGTATGATAAAATTATAAATATGTTTGATTTTCAGGATATAAATTGGTTTATTATAAAAAAATGATTTTATGTGACTTTCAAAGTATTCCAAAAACTAAATTTTTCTAAAATAATATTAAATCAAATGAAAAGATCAAAAAAAGTTTTTATTGGAAAATATTACCTAAATATTTAAAATGTTAATAATTGGTTTTCAAAATTCAGCATAGAATTTTTAAAAGTTATATATTTACTTATTAAATACATATTTTACCAATTAAAAAAATTATACACTTATAGTTCTTTAATATATAATGATAAAATCATAAAATTTACAGTGTTAGTCAAAACTATATTTTCACGATTCCACTTAAAATAAATTAATTAATAAAAACCCCAAAAAATGACCCTAGGATAATATTGAAATTATTAATTTTAAAATTAAGTTCATTTCATTAAATTAAAATTATAAATTTATATATTTATCTTTATAATACAAAATATAAAGAAAAGGTATTTTTTGAAAAATAAACATTCTTTTACTTTGAAAGACAAAATGCGAAATTTGTGAAATACATGTGATAAATAACTTATTACATTAATAATTACTTGGTTATATCATCATAATTCCTATTTACATATCCCCTCAATATATCTTCATAATATCTAAGAATATGGTAAGCTCTAATGGAAGTCAAGGGTGGTGATTCCACCAGCATTGGTCTTGTGGAAATTTCCACAAGATTGAATTTCTCTCGCATACGATTTCGCTCATACCATAATTGTTTGAGTTTATATTGGTATTGGTATAATAAAAACCTTATTAAATCTCATTTATTTACAATCTTAGAAAAATTAACTTCATAAAGGATATTCTCACTACCTGATTCCATTTCTTTTTCTTTTTCTTCATAGATTTCGTAATATGGTTATATACTTTTATACCCACTAATTTAATGGATATAATATAATGGTAAAATTTTATTTTAATATATCACATTTTCATTTTAGTTCTATTTTCATTTAGAATTATATATTAATATAATTTTTATTAAAGGAAAATACATAGTGAAATTCCAGGTCATTACATCCCCCCAATAAAGTGCGCCCTAAAAACTTTAATTATTCCTATCTAATGAAATTTTTAAGGGTGTACATAAGATAGATATGAATCTAGATTTAATTTCTAATGATGATTTATACTGAATATAATTGTTATGATTAGTGAACTAGTATTTTCTATCATAATAAAAATATAAATAATATTAATTTTTATTTAATAATTTGTACTAAATACCTCAATATGATGATAATAATTTTTCATAGTGATTTTATAGTTATCCTTGTATTAATAGGTGTTCATGGGTTGATTTTTATATGTTATTTTACTATATTGTAAATTATCATGTCCACTATGTAAATAGATTCAATCCATTACCAATATCACATAAAATTTTATTAAAGTAAGGATAATAATATTTTATATAAAGATCATTCTTATAAAAATATATTAGAGAGGAGTTATATAATTGGAATAAAATAATCTTCCACATAAAGTTTTTATTAATAATTCAACATCTTGTAATCAGGTTAGTGATTTTATTCTTTTAATAAACATTCTATGTATAAAGGATTAGTTTGAAAAAGATACAACCCTCATAGTTCTATAGTGGGTGATTAGTGTTCTTCATTCCATATCATTTTTGGAAACCACTTCCATATTTTTGGTTTTATGGGATTTCAATTTTATTTGAAATTGATGGTTCCTATCATCCATGTTATCCTTTAAATTAGGGTACTGACTTGGATAGTATCCAAGTTTCCCACATTTAAAACATTGAACAATGAGTTGTACATACGGATGAACATTATTTCTTTACACAATGTCTAATGGTTTATTCACTTTTCCTTGGAAATTAATTTTCATAATACCTCCTTTTACACATATAAAAAATATATGAATTCCATTTATATATTTTCCTTGGTGCTTCTTCACACATTTTTGACATGAAGGAAATTGAATCTTGTTTACTTCATCATCTTCACCGCCTAAAATTTCATGAAACTCCATCCATATATTCTTTGGTGAGTTTAGAAACTTAAATAATATTAAATTTTTAATTATTATTATTTATAGTTGGTTTGGAATAATAACAAGGTTTCTATCTCCATCTAGTATACCATTAGGTTTCCTGTTTGAATAATCTTTGTGTTGTCTATGGAATTCATTATTAACTTGGTTCCTTAGTACTTCAACCATTAATAAAACCAAAAATATTTTATGTGAGTGATGAACGCCATAATATAATTATTTTGATATAATGAAAAATTAAACCTAAAATTTATTGCTCTTCAAAATTATTACATTATCATTCAGTTCAACCTAAATCACTCTCAATTAAATGTAGGTTTCTTTAGGTTGGGTTATATCATATTATGTAACCTAATTCCTTAACATAATAAATCCTTCATAATGGATTTTAAATAGAATATTATTAACCAATGTATAACGTCTGGGAGTTTTTAGATAGGTGTTCAGTCTTAGGCCCACTCATCATACACCAGAGTGAAGAGTAAGTTGATAATCAACCAACCTTTTTCATGGTGATTACCTCTACATGAATTTATGCCACAACCACATCCAATTTCTAGTATTTAAGTAGGGATGTAATTTCTAGGATAACTATATCATATATACTTTACTAAAACATTAGGATGTTATCCTATACTTAAATTGATCCCTTGGACTTATACCTAGGGCTTTCACTAAATTTATCCTATCATAATGCCTAAAATATTGAATATTACCTCAACTAGCCTAAAGTGTTATCTATAACTTTTAAATTATGATCAATATTAACATATCAAACCATAAATTATTCTTAACTAACATCCTAACCTCTAAATTTATCTAAATTTTCTCAGATGGAAACTATGACACCCCATGGATGTGACCATCTCAATTAAATGACTTAAAATAAAATATTTCATTACAATACAATCCCATTGTATTTTAGGATTATAGTTTTATAAAGTTAAGTAAAAACATTAAATAATAAAACCCATATGTTTTTTAATTAATGAACATTTTTCCACTGTATAAGAAAATACTTAATACATAAGAAGAATTCATTATCTCCCAAAAATTCTCCGCATAAGATGATCATCTAGACACATCGTACGTATTACTTTTATTTATAACCTATAGAAAAAGAAACATAATAAATGGGTGGAATATAATGCTCGGTAAGGGTAATCATAATTGAGAATGTTAAAAGATCATAAGTGATCATGGGATAAGCATATGCATATAATCAAATTATAGGGAAATAAAGTAAGAGAATCATACCCAACAGAGTAGATATCATAAATCATAGGTCATGGAATAAGGAAAATGATATAAATAAAAAATAGTGTGGAAATATTATTCAATAAACATGATATATGAGAGTGTGACATTAGGATACCTTAGAAATGTGTTGTATACATTATCAAATAGAAACAACACCTTCGGGGGTCACACACTTATAACCATCCTTGTGAGACAACTTAATTTTACACATGTATACATTACCTTCATGATTCACACACTTTAACCCACTCTTATGAGCAACAAAATTGTTATCACATATACATATCTCATGAGATTTAACCTATTAATTAGAGGGATATATAATACCACACCCTTTATTCATCCATACATACTTATGACACTTGAAATCATTTATATCACAAAGAATAATTGGGAAAAAATGGGTTTAATATCCCATTAAAATGTAACCATATAAGGAAAAAAATTCAAAAATACATAAGTAGGGTGAATAACCCATGGAAAATAAATGGGTATCTAAATATATTTAGTAACATTCTAAGTAAATACCTTCAATCAGGATAATAAAGAATATGGTATTTACACCATATAGATAAAATGTATATGGTTAATTCAATAATTTACTGAATCAATTGATGTATGGTATCTATATGAGAACCCTTATATCAAAGGAAGGTAATATAGAGTGTCAATATAGTAAATACATTGGAAGAAAAATCAAAAATATTCATTTAATAGGTAATAAAAAAGCAGTAATGGATTTCCATGATTTAAATCCTCTAAAATAGTATAAGAGAATTTAGAGGGTAAATCATGAAAGGAAATTTCCAAGAAAATAAATATTTTTTAAATTAAGAGGAAAATGGAAGAAAAATTTTAATATGGTTTTTAGAAAATGTTTTAACCATTTTCATAAAAGAAGAAGTTATGGGTCACTTTCAACAAAAAAAATTGAAAATGTGATGTTGAAACTTTTGAAAACATTTAGCTTTAAATATAATCCTTGATAATATATCCTTAAAATACATAAAGGCTTAAAAAGGTAAAGTAAAGACTTTGAAAACACATTTAATTTTAAAAATAAAATTCACTAACAGGACCTTTAAAATTCAGAAAGGCAATCCAAAATAAATTTAGAGTTGAAGATAAAATATTTGATTTTTTAAGGATGGAAAACCTTTTAAAAATATTATGAAATACTTTTTTGAAAACCCAAATCATAAAAAGAGTAAAAAAATTAAAAATATGATAAGGTAAATATAAATTCCTCGTTAGATAAAAAATAATTCAGTTTCTAATTATAAAGTAGAACATTGGTGGGAAAGGAAAATATAGACCAGGAGGAAAACTATCATTTAATAGGATGATAATTATTCTCAATAATGATATAAATTTTGGGAAATAAATTGTATCAAGGTAAAAGATTTAAATTAAAAGGTGATTTTCAATATATAGTAAGATAAATTAATATGAAATAAAACCTTTAGATGGAAGAAATAAATCTTATAAGAAATAATTTCAAGAAGAATCATTATAACTCAACAAAGGGAGTTGAGTTAACAAAAAGCCTTACAAATTTGGTATCTTTTGAATCAAAATAAATTTAAATAGAGAACATGGTATGGATATTAAAACCACATGAATTGAATTAATATGGTAAAAAAATATGAATTATGTAGTAATCACTCTATATTAAATATATCAGGGTGTATAATAAGAAATGTGTCTCAAGAAATTAAATTTGAGACAAGGAACCTCTTACCTTAATTCCCGACTTTTACTAACGCACTTGAATCTCCTATATAAAAAATAACTATCATAATTACATATTTAATAACATTATTTTTATATATAACATTTTATAAACTTCATTTATAATTATTCTCTATATGTATGTTAATTTTTTATTACCTATTTTTAATATTTTGTGTGAATAATCTTAATCATTTTGAACTAGTTTCATAATAACAGTTTTTTTATTCATTCTTTTCTCAAAGTTAATAAATCACATATCATAAAAATAACTAGAATTAATTATTTATAATTATTCATAATGTTGTAATTTCATTCTATGGGGATTTTTGTTATGACCCTTAATTATAAAATTGATGACAAACAAGTTTTAGTAATTTTTAACAAATGAATATTGGTATCTTAACTAATGAGTTTTATATTAATTTTACCATTAAAAACAATTATAAATTAATTATTTACTAATTATGTCATATATTATCAGTATTTTAGTACTCATTTTAATCCATGATATTATTTTATATCATTTTTCAAGTAGGTGTTAAACCGACACAAACGTGAACATACCATAATTAATGTATGGTTATGATTATGAAGGTGGTTTCCTTTGAAATAATATAATTATAAAAGAATAATAATTATATTATTTAGATATTATAAAGGTATTGAATTATATTTTAAGATATCATAATGAATAATAAATAAACTAGATTAAAAATGTGAGATGTTACTTTGTGGTGGCAGTAGTCTGCACAACGCGCAGTTAACATTTTCATATCTAGATGAATGAGAGGGAAATAAGGTGAATTATAATTTTTATCTTTATAATCAAAATTATATTATATATGACACATTTTCTCCAATTTCATCCTTATAACTATCTACTAGAGGTTTTGGTGAAAAATGTTATATGTCGGTTTGTGGATACGATAGGTCGCACAACGCACGAATTATAATTTCATTTTCCTTAATGGAAAATGGGAAAGGTGATTAATAGTTATTACCTTATAATGATAAAATTATGTATAAAAACTAACTATATTATTATATAGTAATGATAAAATAATATTTGTTAAATTAATGAATAAAAGAAAAAAAGTTAGAAAAAAAAGTACTCACGTTGAGGACTTGGGATTTCCCTTGGAGTACTCCTTGGAAATAGAGGTCTTAGGATAATATTTGTGACTAGAGGATCAAGGAAAAGGTATGGATATTTAGGGGAATATAAAATAGCATATTTTCATTAAGAAACTTAATTTTTAAGGTGATATTGAAGGAGTGGTTGCCTCTTTTATAAATGGTGAGAATGACATTTTTATAAGTATTTAAACTTAATATAAAGAGAACACATGTTTCACATGTCAATTTGACTCAAAATGGATAATAATAGATATTAGATGAGATAAGATTGAAAATAAACCAAACATTCATTTTCACGTATGTCTTAAACATGTTTTTAAGTCCTTTAATCTTAGAATTTGTACTTTTACCATTTTTGGTTTTACCTTGGTAACTGATTTTTACCTAAGTAATTTACTTTCAATGCCTAAAAATAAAATAGGCCTTATTAAATAATTTTTATCTCCTAATTCCAAATATTATATCCATTTTTTTCAAATAAAATTTATATGTTTAATATAAGGTAATTTTAATCTTATCATAAGTGACTTGTAAAACCCCATTTTTAGAAAAAAGTGTATTTTTAAGCTTAAAATTTATGTGTATGGTAAAATTATCAATGTAGTTTTTTTAATGATACAGATTAGTTTATTATAAAATAGAAAAAATTTATGTGGATTTCAAATAAATCCAAAAACTGAAATTAAAAAAAATATATTTAATTAAAAGGAAAGATCAAGAATATTTTTTATTGTAAAATATTACTTAAGTGCATAAAATGTTAATCATGGAATTTTGAAATTCAACATGTTACTTTTAAAATGTATATTTTTACTTCTTAAATAAATATTTTACTAATTAAAAATGTGTTATATACTTTTAGTTCTTTCTTATATAATTTTAAATTCATAAAATTTACAATTTTGGTCAAAATTATATTTTCACTATTCAACTAAAAATCAATTATTTAATAAAAATTCCCAAAATTCACTATAGTCTAATATCGACATGATTAATTTTAAAATGAATAAAATTTAATAAAATTAAAATTATAAAATATTTAAATTTATCTTTCAAATACAAAATATAGATAAAAACTATTTTTATAGAAAAATAAACTTTCTTTTACTTTAAAATTAAAAAATGTGAAATGTGTAAAATATATTTGATAAATAACTTATTAAATTAGTAATTTACTGATTATGATTGTAACTACCTCAAATAAAGTAACTTGGAGCTAGTGTCTTACTTTATTACATTGGTATAAGATACATGGAATCACATCCTAAAAGACTGAATAGTTTAGTAGTCTTAGTAAACTAGATACATACATGATTCTCATATTACATTTAAAAACACAAATGACAAAAAAAATTGAGAATATCATTATTTCCTCTATAATATCCTTGCATGTCATTTTTTATACACTTACTGGATTCCTGATAAAGGAAACAAAATAAGGGTGAGCTCAAATGCTCAATAAGGGTTAAGTACAACAAAAGCTAACATGAATCAATAAACATTATTATAGAAAGGTAAATGACTAAACACACATGTCATTTAAATAATTATAATATAATAATAAATATATCAATTTAAATGACTAAAAACTCATTTCATTTAATCAATAACATAACTATCATAGCTACATAAGGCATAATCAATATGGTTAGGTAAATAACTCAAAATAAGTTCCATTTAATCCATATTTGAGAATTAAATGCATACATAGATAATATCATTACAAAAATATCATGTATAATAATAAATAAATTATTAAGGAAGTAAATTCTTAATTATTGGACACTATAATCTCAGGAATCATGATACCTTCACTATCAATACCTTTCCTGAGATAGTTTAAAAATTATAGGTAGGTATACAATAGAAACTCATTTAACTAAGGTTATCCAACTGATTCATCTCAGGATAATACCAATGCATCGAGGGGATATCTATAATTAGAGCTTACTCATATCTGAATTTTTAAATCATTCCTTGTGTATCAAATAATCTATTTAATTTATGAACAATTTTTCTTATCATCAAATATATTTATTAAGTAAAGGATATAGATTTATCGATATTTCCTAAGTAAATAAAATAACATTCAATATAAAACATCATATGTGCAAAAATTATATATGGTTTAGTTAATAATAATATTCATGATAAATAATAAGGATATTTAGAGTAAATTTAATGTTCAATGGTTATAAGAAATTGAATATTTTAATGGAAAGTTAATGACTATAAAAATGAATAAAGAAAGTGAATGTCAATAATTTCCTTGGTCAAATTGATCATAAACCAAACATATAAAGAATAATTATGGTATCAATACAATATATTCCTAGTGTAGTATAAGTAAAATAAAGGGTTTTTTTATTGATGAATAGAAATTACATAAAAATATATTTAAAAATATTTTTGAAGAAAATATCTTTTTCATTTTAAAAATAAAATTTTAAAACTAAAAGTTAACAAAATATTTAAAAATACATTTATTTTAAATTACATTGTAAAATTTTAAAATAATCTTTAAAATATTGAGTGGTCATGATGACAGTAAATTACATATATGTTGTATAAGTTAAAAAATATTCCTTTCACATTTTTAGTAAAATCCAAACATGCCTTGTTTGGAAAACAACAAGAAGATTACTTTAAAAATATTTTGTAAAATTTAAAACATGGAGATAAATGTATTTAATAAATCATTTCAATAATTTTAAAAAAATTACAACCATTTTTAGAAAATAGGGTTTTTGAAGAAAAATGATTTTCCACTAAAGAGAGAAATGAAGCTGGATTTTATTAAAAATATTTTCTCAATAATTTGAGGTACCAAAGAGTTTAAAAATGGTACTATTAAATGAAAAAAATAATAAATAAATATAGTATAATAAAATTATAGGGTTTTATTATTCAGTGATTAAATAATTATTTTCAATGGAAACTCAAGTATAAATAATCCCAATTAAAATGAGATTGTGAAATAATAAACTCTTACAAAGATCATAATGTTGAAGTGAGAATTAATAAATGAATAAATTATGTGCTAAAAATTTAAATCCATCTAAAAAAATTGTAAATAAAACATAATATATTAAAAATTATTTACACACATAATCTTATAATGTAAAATACAGTGAAGAAGTAATATAACCCAATGAAAAGAAATTAAGTTATGAAATTCATTATCGCTTCTTAATTTCAATTCAAATCCACTTGAATGAATTAATTATAATTTAAACTTAAAATAACATGAATTATGAATTATTCATGATATTATATGTAAAAGGGTCATTATATACACTATATAAAATAAATTAGGTGTATAACATTATAATATGCCTCAATGAACGGGAATTAAGATGAAATCCCATACCTCATACTTCCTTTTGGTTGAAAATACTTTAAAATATTGTATAATGGTTTTAATAATGTTATTATTTATAAAATAACAATATTAATATTTATAATATCATATATAATTCTCTTATAACATTTTCCACCTATTTGTTAATAATATTTCATTATTTTCATTGTTTCGGGAGTTAATTGTCTTGTTTTCTCATGCATATTTTGTCATGAAAGTTCTATTTTTTGGGTATAGGATATAGATATGAAATGTACAGAATTATATTAAACTTATAAATATCATATTTAATCATTATATACATTTTATAATCATTCTTGAAATTTGTACATAGAAAATGAATCGCATCACTTCGTGGAGATGGTAGGTCATACGTATGCACGAGCAATGATATCATTACATTAAGATGTGTAAGGATAAGGAATTAGGTGATATATTAATCATAAATAATCAATAACATGTAATATATATCACATATATTCATTAAATTTATCCTTATTACTTTCTATGTAAAGTTTAAGTGAAAAACGAATCACATTGCTTCGTGAGGCGATAGTTCACCGTACACACGAGCGACGTCGTCATATTTTAAATGGAATGGAAAGTAAGAATGTATATGTGATATTATAATTAAATAAGTATAATAATATAATAAATATTATATATATATATATATTAAATCCATCATTATATACAATCTTAAGATGCATTGAAGAAAAACGAGTTACATCAGTTCGCGAAGCGGTAGTCCTCCATACACACGATCAAAAATTTCATTTCCCATTTGATGTAGAAGGAGATGGATAAAGGTTGTGAAATTAAAATAATAAAATATCATTATACGTTAATATTGGTGCTTTTATACAATTATTATTTAATAATATTTGAATGATTGGGAATAATAAATAAAATAAAAATGCTCATTTAAGAACTCTACCTCTTCTATGGGAAACCTCTTTAGGTTTTCATAGAAATCCTTCCTAGGTTGGATTTATGATAAAACCAATGGATATATGATGTTTTTATGGGAGTAAGTAATATATTTAGGTAGATATGGGCCAAACAAAATGGATTTTGAAGTGTCAATAGGTAAGGATAGGGGTGACCTTTTAAAAGTGGGGGAGTGGACACACATGTAATTTTTGAAAATAATTAATTAAAGACACATATTATCATTATAAAAGACTACTAAATGGGTCACTATATACCCTTAGATGTTATAAGGTCTAAATATTTCCATATAATGGGTTTTATACAAGTTTTTAGGTCATTTTAACCCTTATCTTTTTAGTTTAACTCCCGATAAATCCGTTTTTACCTTAACCGCGGTAATTAATTTTTACTAATTTTACTATTCATAGTTGTCAAGAATTAAGTTAAAATTATTATATAATATAAAATATTATGATTCAAAATATTTAATCTATTTTCTAAATTAAATTCACAGAAGTGGCAGAATCTAATTTAAAATTATACACGCAGACACGATAAAAAGCAGGTTTTCAAAGATAAAATTCTCATAAGTATAGAAGATTTTAATATCAAAATTCAATATAAAATTGTTTGTAAAATGAACTAAAATAATTAAATTTTAATATAACTGAAATAATTTTTCTTTAAAACTAATTTAAAATTAAATTTAACCTTATGAATTATTTAAATAAAAAAGCGGTTTTTAATAATAATAAAAGCTGTATTTTTCACAATTCATTGAAAAATGAAATATTTCAGAAAAATCCCAAAAAATAACTCTAATATAATTTTTATATTATGATTTTAAATATGAATTTAATTTTATCAAATATATTTACTAAAATTAGTAAAAAAATTATTTTAAATTATGTGCACAAAGCGATAATAAACCTTTTTTTAGGAAAAAATACAGTTTTTCTGGAAACATTTATTTTTATATTAAATGATTATTATTTTATTTTTTATCAATAGATAACAATAATTTTTATAATTTAGTTATTACTATTCACAAACACCGTTTTAATAGCTAATTTATAATGGTATACTATATTACGGTTCATTTAGACTCAGTGTTGCGTATTATGCAAACTATCAAAGAGATTAAATTTAATGAAATGTATTTCGTGGGTTGTTTACACTTGGTGTTTCATGTCACATATACTATAGAATATAGTGCTATTATTTTATAATTTTGGATTGTTTCATTCTCCCCACATTAAATAAATTGTATCCTTATCTTGCGCTCAAAAATCTGGGGTTTGGTATTTGAAAATTCCTTTCTTGAAAACCCACATCATAAAAAGGGTTAATAAAACATATTATAAATACAAGAGAAAGGAAAGTAAAAAGGTTATATGTAATAACACATAACTAGGTTTCTAAGAAGGATAAAATTGGTGTTAAGTGAATATATTGAAATGGAATAAAAACATAAGTAATTATAGAGAGTGATAGCGATCATTGATCACAATAAATTAAATGGTCAATGGAAAGTTAAGTACTTAAAAACCATAAATATGTGATGATTTAAAATATAATTTTATTCATCATATATGAATGTAATAGGATAAAATTTTTGTTTAAAAAACATTTTCCTAATGTTTAGGGATTATTTTAATATCTATTAATATAAAGAAATATACTTGTTGGATATGTTTCTATTTCATAAACATAATTTCATCCTTTGGTTGTGCTTTGATCAATTTCCAATTCATCACTTACTTTAATAAATGAATATCCAAAAATTAATTTGTTGTTTCAAAAGCACTAAAATTCAATTTTAAGAGATCATAAGATCCATAAAATAGTGAAAAGTATTTCCATCTATCTCTAACTATTTTTCAAAACCAATATGGTCAGAACAAGTTATCCAATATAATGCATTAATATATAAATGTTAATATTAAAACCACTAGTTCATCATTAATATTTATTTATTAAATATTTTAACTAATAACAGTGATATATTAACTATGACATCATGTAGGCCAATGGTAGGTGCTAAACCCTTATCATCCTTCGGTTTTGGGTTCAAGCCTCATGGCCTTATTGTACATGATGGGTTGTCACCCGACATGTGGGTGGTTTTTTTTCTAAAACTATATTAATATAATTCCTATAAATTTTTAAAATTGTGATGAACCATAATTTCTACAACATCAAAGATAAGATAAACCTCAAATTCTACCAATACCTTTAATCTTAAGTCCAAAAAATGTAAAGGAATTATTCCTCAAATAAATTTTTCATATACTAAACCATTGGGTTGTATTCCCATAAATGTTTTCCAAAAATATCCTTAATCGTGTTATATTGCCACCACACAAATTTAAAAAAGATATATCTAAGAATTTGAACTTATGATAAACCTTAAACTTATAAACCCAAGTTGATATCTATAAATATTAATTTAATGAATACATATATACGTCTAAAATTAACATAATCCTTAGATGTTTTATGATTCTTATAACCAAAATACTATTGGTAAAAATACTTCTACAATTTAATTCTGGAATCCCAATAAATAATTCAATTATTTTATTTCAACATAGGTCATTCCTTTATCTATGATTTAATATTTAGAAGATTCCATTGACTCAAATAATTCCTAGGTTCCAAAAATTTAATAAAACCAGCTATAAATAGATCCCTAGGTTGATATTTATTTCCTTCTATCATACTCTTCATTTTTCATCAATAATTAATTTCTTTATTCAAATATTTTCCACACATAGAAAATTTTTCTATTCCTTTCAGAGACTTTCCTAGGTATCTCTTTCTATATTTATAACATAGAGAAAATTGATCCTTCTTTATTCTATAGTCTCCATCACTCGAGCTCATTGTGATCTCTATCCATCTCTTCTTTGGTGAGTCTAAGAGTTGGTTAAGGTATGGGTTATTAATAATATTTTTGGATAACTATATAGGAATAATCACAATATATTTCACTCTAGTAATAATCTCATTTGGTTACTCATAGTCACCACATTTTCTTTCATATTCAATGTTAACACAATTCCTTTAGGTTCCATCCATTGACTAAAACCAAAAAGTATAGTGTGAGCAACAATAATCGTAGAAGGAAACCACATAATCATGAAGAATCATTTATATGATGTCTTAATCATGAAAATTTATTTTAAATATAATACACCTTAGGTTTAACCTAGGTCATTCATTGTCATCATCTATTCAAATCCTTTATAATGTTTGTAAAGAAAATTTGAATTATCCTATGCATATCCCCTGGTAGTGTCAAACTAGGTACGCAGTAAGGTCAATTGTCGCACACCAAGTGATGATTAGGTTAATCCCAATGCACACTTTTCAAATATATTACCCCAAGGTACATATGTTCTAGAACCAAATATAATTTTAGTATCCAAATAAGGAAGTATTTTCAAGAAAACCCACATTATCTCTACCTTATTAAAAATTTAGGATATTCTTCTGTACTTATCCTCAAAGTATATTATAGGTTTATGATCCTTGATCTATGTTTTATTAAATATAGTTCTCAAGGTTTTTACTAAAATTAATATGATTCAAATTTTAATGACCCTGGCTATAGTAACATGGGTTTAGTGTCATACTTTATTATATTAGCATAAGATATAACAAAATTGTATCTTTAAGGACCAAATAGTTTAGTAGTATTAGTAAACTAGATACATGCATGATTCCCATATTACATTTGAAAACATAAATTAAAATATTTTTTTATAATATCATTATTCCCTAAAGAATATCCTAGAATATCATTATTAGTACACTTTTTAGATTCCTAGAAAACTAAACAAAATAATGGTGAGCTCAAATGCTTAGTAAGGGTTATGTACAGCGAAAGCTAATATGAATCAATAAACATGGTCATAGAAAGGTATATAATTGAACACACATTCCATTTAAATAATTTTACTAGCATAATCAATATGGAAATGTAAATAACTAAAACCACGTGTCATTTAATCAATAACATGACTATTATAATTAGATTCATAATCAATATTTAAAGTTAAATAACTGAAAACACATGCCATTTAATAAGTAAACTGATAATTAAATGCATCCATTGATAAAATAATTATGAAATGCATACATATAATAATAAATAAATTCTCAATGAAATAAATTCTTAATTATTGAACATCATGATACCTCTATTGTCAAGACCTTTCTCAATACATCTTAAAAGGATGGGTAGGTGTACACTAGACACCCATTTAATTAAGTTTATCCAACTAATTCATCTCATGATACTATAAATTCATCAAGGGACTATCTATAATTGGTACCCACCCATATTTTCATGTACAAATCATTCCTTATATATAAAATAATCATTTTAATTCATGAAAAATATATCTTATCATCAAATATCTGTATTGAGTAAAGGATGTGGATTTACCAATATTTCCCCAGTCAATCAAATAAAATTCAATGTAAAAAACCATATATATAAATTATATATGGTATAAGAAATAAGTTTAGCCATGAAAAATAATATGGATATTTATGATAAATTTAATGTCTAATGATCATAATAAGGATAATATATCAAGGGAAAGTTAGTGACTACAAAAATGAATCAAGAAAGTGAATGTCAATACTTTCATTGGTCAAAATGGTCATAAAACATCTATAAAAAGAATAATTATGGTATCAATACAATATATCCATAGTGTATTATATGAAAAATAAAGGGTTTTTTCATTGATGTAAATAAATACCATAAAAATCGTTAAAAGTTTTTTGAGAAAAAATATCCTTTTCATTTTGAAAATCACCATTTAAAACTAAAAGTTCGAAAAACTTTTTGAAAATAATTTTCTTTTAAAGTAACATTAGAAAATTTTCAAATAATATTTAAATCATTTAGTGGTCATGAAGGTGGGAAATTCAATACATTTATTATAAGTTAAAAAAATATTCCTTTCACATTTTCAATAAAATCCAAATGGGACTTGTTTGGAAAAAAAATATGAATAATCCTTTAAAAAAATTGTAAAAAATAAAACATGGGTATAAATTTATTGAATAAATTAATTTTAAAATTTTAAAAATATTTTTTAAAACATTTATAGAAAATGGGGTTTTGGAAGAAAAATAACTTTCGACTGAAGAGAGAAATGAAGCTGGATTTTATTAAAAATAGTTTCTCAGTCATTTTAAGTGATAAAGAGTAGAAAAATGGTACAATTAAATGAAAAAAATTATAAATAACCATAGGATATGAATATAAAAGAGTTTTATTATTCAATTGTGAAATAATTTATTTCAATGGAAATTCAAGCATAAATAATCCCGATTAAAATGAGATTGTGAAATAAACCCTTACAAAGATTATAACATTGAAGTGAGAATTGATAAATGAATTTATTATGTGTATAAAATGTAAATACACATAAAACAAGTTTAAATACAACATAATATAGTCAAAATTATTTATACACATAATCTTATAATTCCAAAGGTAATGAAGAAGTAATATAAGCCAATGAAAAGAAATTGAGTTATGAAATTCATTACCACTTGGTAATTTTAAAGTCAAATCCCCGAGGATGAAGTGATTCAAATTTAAACTTAAAATAAAATGAATTGTAATTTATTCATGAAATTACATGTAAAAAGGTCAGTATAGTTACTATATAAAACAAATTAGTTTCATAACATTACAATATGCCTCAATGATGGGAAATTGAGATAAAATCCCTTACCTCACGGTTCATTTGTATTGAACGTGATTTAACATACTTTATAATGGTTTTAATAATTTTATTAATTTATATATTAACCATATTCATATTTATAATATCATATAGTATCCTCTTATAAAATTTTACCACATGTTTGTTAAAAATATTTCATTGTTTTCATTGTTTTGGGTATTAATTGTCGTGTTTTCTCATGTGTGTTTTGTCATGAAAGTTGTGGTTCTTGGGTATAGAATATATATCTATAATTTGAAGAATTATATTAATTTTATAAATATAATATTTACTCATTATATAAATTTTTAGAATCATTCTTGAAGGTTGTACATGGAAAACGAATCGCATCGCTTCGTGAAGATAGTAGGTCGTACATACGCATGATACATGATATCATTCCATTAACTTGTTAAAGGATAATAAATTGGGTGATATATTAATATTAAAAAATCAATATTATTTCATATATATCACATATATTCATTAAACTTATCCTTATTACTTTCAATGTAAAGTGTAATTGAAAAACGAATCACATAGCTTCGTGAGGTGTAGTTCTC
Organism: Viscum album; assembly: GCA_963277665.1. NCBI lineage: Eukaryota > Viridiplantae > Streptophyta > Magnoliopsida > Santalales > Viscaceae > Viscum > Viscum album. The sequence goes on along the minus strand of OY728123.1, from coordinate 858,763,140 downwards.
AATACACACGAGCAACGTTATAATATTTTAAACAGAATGGAAAGTTATAATTTATATTTTATATTATCATAAATATTATATATATACATTAAATCTATCATTATATATAATTTTGATATGTGTTGATGGAAAATGAGTTATATCAGTTTGTGAGGTGGTAGTCCGTTGTACACACGACCGAAGATTGTGTTTCCCATTTGATTAAGGAGGGGATCGATGATGGTTATTCCATTACCATAATAAAATATAATTATATGGTATATAATATTGTTATTATACTATAATTATTTAATAATATTTTAATGAGTTTTAAGAAGAAATAAAATAAAAATGATCGTTTAAGAACGGTACCTCTTCTTCGGATAACCTCTTTAGATTTGCATCAAAATCCTTCTTATGATGGATTTATGATCAAAAAATGTCTATGGTGTGTTGGTATGAAATTAGTTAAGTTATTTTGGTATTTTTGGCTGAAATAAATGGTTTTGTAAGTGTGAATAGGTGAGGGGAAGGGTGGCCTTTTATAAGTGGGGGAGAGGACACTCGTGGAAGTTTTGGAAAGAATCAATTACACCCATGTTTTTATCATGAAAAAGCCTATAAAATGGGTCATTATAGATACTTATATGTTATAAGGTATAAATATTGACATATAATGGGTCTATGAAAAACAATTAATTCATTTTAACCCTTATATATTTATTTTAACCCCCTAGTAAACTAGTTTTTACCTTAACTGTAGTAATCAATTTTTACTTCTTTTACTATTCATAATGGTCAAAAATTAAGTTATAATTATTAGATAATATAAATTATTATTATTACAAATATGGAATCAATTTTTCCAAATTCATTTCATATAAGTGGTAGAATAAAATTTAAAATTTATCCCACAAACGTGATGAAAAAAATGGTTTTCAAAGACAAAATTCTCATAAGTATATAATGTTTTAATATAAAAATTCACTATTAAATTGATTCCAATGGAATAAAATAGTTAAATTATAATATAATTGAACTAATTTTACTTTTAAAAAAATTTATTTTCATTTAACCATGTGAATTATTTAAAAAAAGGTAGTTTTCAATAAAAAATCAATATTTTCACTATTCATCAGAAAAACATTTCATAAAAGTCCAAAAAATAAACCCAAAGATAATTTTGATATTATGATTTTAAAAAATTTAATATTATTTTATCAATTACATTTTATAAAATTGGTAAAAATTAATTTTAAATTATATGTGCAAAGAACAAATAAACCTTCTTTTAGAAAAAAATACTATTTTTTAGAAAACATTTATTTTTCCTTTAAATGATTATTATTTTATTTTTAATCAATAGAAAACTATAATTTTAATAATTTAGTTAGTAATATTAATACCCACCAATTTAATGGATTGGTTATAATTTTATACTATATTATAGTTCATTTAGACTCGGGGTTTCATGTTCCACAAGTTATTGAATAGATTAAATTTAAAGAAATATATTTTAGGGGTTGTTTAAGCTCGGTGTTGTGTATCATATACACTATCAAATATGATGTCATTATTTTAGAATTTTTGGGTGTTACAATGAAATTATTATTTATATTTAAATATCCCCTCAAGTTATCCCCTTAAATTCTAAGCATAAGGTAGTCATTGGTGGTAGTCGAGGGTGGTGATTCCACCAACATAGATCTCATGGAAATTTCCACGAGCTTGAATTTATTTAACATATTCTTTCACTCATACCATAATTTTTCAAGTTATTATTGATCTTATTATAATTAAAACCCTAGTTAATCTACTTCCTTTATAAACTCAAACAAATTATCTTCATAAAGGAGAATTCTGCTACCCAATGTCATTTCTTTCCTTTTTCAACATAAATTTCTTAATATGGTTACTTCCTTTTATACTTGTAAATTTAACAACCATATTATAATAGTCAGATTTTACTTCAACATGCCACATTTTCATTTTAGTTTTGTTTTTGAATTTAAAACAATCTATTAATATAATATTTATTTTAGGAAAATATAGAGTGAAATTTCGAGTCATTACATGTGTAATGATATTTCTACCATAATATATGAGGATAATGTAGCTTATATAGAACAATTTAAGGGTGGATATATCAACAGGGATAGAACAAAATATATCTCAAAAAAAATATTTCCACTCATAAACTTCAAAATATTAATGGGTTGATATCCAAAATATAAGATCTTAGGATAATCTTGCTAATTTATTCAAAAAGGAATTATTAATAGCAACTTTTAATAAATTGATTTATAAAATTAATAAGTGAAGGATATGAAGTATATAATGATTTTATAATGTGGGTTTTAGAATGATACACTCTTTTTCCCTTCATTAGGTTTTTTCTAATGAGTTTTCTTGATAATGTTTTTATGTGAGGATTATATGAGATTCCCTGAAATTATGAGACTCAAAGAGGAGTGTTATGAATTATTATTTATTTATGTGGATGTCATAAATTTTATATAATTATAACATATTAATTCCCAGAAAACCTATTAATATTCTCAAACTCTTAATATGACAAACCCTTCATTTATTCCAAGCCTTGATATGCCAATGGTTAGAATTGGTATGGGTGATAGAGATGATTTAAACTATTTATTACAATCTTTATGTATCATATATATGTGTGTGTGTGTGTGTCAATATATTAATGCGAAAAATAATTTTTATATCCCCATAATCTCTCTAACTCTTTTTTCATTTTTTATGTTATTACATGTCATTCATCATCATCATTATAAATATTTGACCCCACATTTTGTTAAAAATATTCCTAGCTTATAATTGATCACACACTGCTATAGATAGGGCCAGAGTCAATTCTTGAAATATCCATTTTCAATGCTAAAAATCATTGACAATCTAAGTTCTTGGACTTGATCAACACTAATAAATACACTGATAAATGCTACCTTAGTCATCATTAAAATAAAGCATTGATAAAGGTTCTCATTATCAGTGTTTTATTTTAGAATTGATAAAGGTTTCCTTTATCTGTGATTTTTTAAGGGATGATAAAGGTAGTCTTTATAAGTTCTTTTGTTAGCATTGATAAATGTGGTATTTATCAGTGCTTTTGTTAGCACTGATAAATGTCATACTAGCTACTACAAAGATACAGCCCTGAAATATCCCTAATCGAAAACCAGAGATTTGAAAAGCATAGAAAAACACTTTAAATATTACAATTAACACAATTTGAATAAAAATATTACATTGCACCATAATTTTAATTCAAATTTTACATTAAAAATTTTCATGTAAAATATTTACATTGATGTGATATTTACAATTAATCAAAAAAATAAAACTCGATATACAAATAAATACTCTTATAGTAGCATTTTTTTAAAGATCAAAATTTTTAAAAATGTGTATCCATATAATAAAACCAATGTTTATTTTACTAATAGTTTATAAAAAATAAAAAAAAAATTTAATGTTATATATTCCACATATGATAAATTATATTCTTCATTGTTGGATACATTAATGATATTATTAGTTATATTATTAATTATCTTATTAGTGATTATATTGTTAATTATATTATTAATTATTAATTATACTATTAATTAATTAATATATTATGAATTATTAATTAAATTTTTAATTAATAATCTATAAAAATTATAATTTTAATTACTAAATATATTAATGATGTTATCAGTTATTAATTATACTAATTACTTAAATATTTTTTAATAATTATATCATTAATTAAAAATATTTTAATTATATTATTAATTATTAATTATATTATTATTTGTATTATTATTTATTCTTTAAATTAATTGTTTTTTTATTGTTATTTATTGATATAATTAATTACATTAATTATATTATTAGTTATTATAGATTTCACACTAAACATGAATGTGGTTCAAGCTTCCTAAGACTCGTTTTTTCAAATATGGATCATTGACCTAAAGATCAAAAATGAACTAAACTTATATTCTTAGTTTTGATAATGTGTCGCACATTTCAAACTAAAATGAAACTTTTATATTGAAAACACTCACTTTGAGTCACACCATCCACATCATGTATCATATTGACATTCATTCAATTATTACATGTCACAAATGAATTATTTATCATTTTCCTAAAGATTAAAAATAATCTAAGCTTGTTTTCTCAGTTTTGGATATGTGACCTGTGTTTTAGACTAAAATGGCACTTCTATATTGAAAACATGAACTTTGAGTCAAACCTGACACATTATTTTTCATATTGATGTGATATAGATTCCTACATGTTGTAAAATAAATATGAATCATTTTCCTAAAGTATCAAGATAGTCTAATCTTATTTGTTCAGTTTTTTCTATGTGATAGGTGTTTTAGAGTAAAAGGATTCTTTTAATGTGAAAATGTGAAATTTGAATCATACCGACCATATCATGTATTAGATTTATGTGTGGTCAATTCCTAAATATCACAAATGAATTATAGATTGTTTTCTTAAAGTATCATGACAATTTGAGCTTGTTTTCTTAGTTTTGGAAATATGAATCATTTTTAGACTAAAATGAAAATTTTATATTGATAATAATCACTTTGAGTCCTACTAGTTATATCATGTGTCAAATTGACATGAGTTCTATTCCTACATGTCAAAAATTAATTATGGATCATTTTACTAAAGTATCAAGATAATATGATCTCATTTTCATGGTTTTGGATTTGTAAATTTTTTTTAGACTAAAATGACATTTTTTTATTATAAAAATAATAACTTTGAGTCCTAATAGAAAAATCTTGTGTTGATTGAAATGAGGTTGATTCCTATGTGTAAAAAATAAAATATTGATCATTTTCCTAAAGTATCAAGACAATCTGAGATCGCTTTCTCAGTTTTGGCTATGTGGCATGTGTTTTATAGTAAAATGACTTTTTTAATGTGTAAACATGCACTTGGAGTCCTACCAGTCACATCATATATATTATTGATGTCCGGTCTGTTCTTATACATCAAAAATCAATTATGTATCATTTTCCTAAATTATTAAGAGAATATGAGATCATTTTCTGGGTTTTGGATATGTGACATGTGTTTTAATATAAAATGACACTTTTAATGTGAAAAAATGAACTTTGAGTAATACCGTCCACATCATGTGTTGGATTGATGTGAATTTGATTCTTATACATAAATAATGAATTATTGATCTATTTTATAAATATTGAAAATAATCTAAGCCCATCTTCTTAGTATTTACAATGTAACATGTGTTTTATACTAAAATAACACTTTTATATTGAAAGAAAACACTTTGAGTCGTATTATACACATCGTGTGTCATGTTATCTCTATAAAATTAATAAAAATTACAAAGACAATAGATAATAACCTAAACTTGATGTTAGAAAACCTTCATAAACCATGTACTCTACCCACTCATCCCTAAACAAATATACTTCTTCCTTTGATTATGTAGATTGACACGTTCCTTATTATGAATAATGTGAAATAAATTAATTTTCTAAGTGTAGTATAACAATGAACCTAGGTAGTCTCCTAAAGAGGATTGTACACAAAACCCTTTTTCACATTTGATTTGTTTGAGAAAAATTTATTTTAATTGGTTTTAGAACTTGAAAATTTAGAAAGAAGATGAAATTAAATGATTGATTTAAAATAGTTAATTAAAAAAGAGTTCAGGTAGGTCTTATCTATACCTATTGAAATGATATCATATTTTTTCAATTTTTGTAAATATTTTTCTACTGACTGATAAGAGAGAGATTCCTATATCAATATTTCTCTCTCCCATAGCCAGACGGTGATTGGTGAGAATATCCCTAACTAAAATCTCATATTTTTCTACACTCTTTAATATGTGTATAGAATTATAGTGGGTCATATTGATTAATAAGGGAAATCCTTGATCAGGTATTTTTGTTCCCTAATAAAACAATAGTTCCAAATTTCAATTCCACACATGTTTTAACGATCATCGAGCACTCATCACCCAACCCTAATATATTTCATCATATATAGATAATAATTTGGTGGAGGGAGATATAGATCATCAACATAGGCAATTGAAATTAATATATTCTATCACTAATATAATCATATTTGGTATTAAAATATAAAAAATTAAGAATAAAAACCTGAAAAAAAAAGGATTTTAATTCAATTATCCATAAAAACTCAAGCATGAAAAAATAGGTCCAGACTCCCCCTTTCCCAATCACTCAAAAAAAACTAATCCTCCATGGATAGGGTAATCGAGTTGATTCAGAAGGAGGAAGGCATTGAAATATTAGAATAAAATAAATGAACAGAAATAAAGTAGGGAAAATAATGTAGCATCAGTCAGTTGTTCATAGCTTCCCATCATTGATCGATCTATTTTACAATCCCTTGGGTCTTCTACTTGTTAGGATAGGTGTCACCCCTAGGGAATCATAATTGGCTACCATAAATGTTTCAAAAGTATTTCCCAATAAATCTTAGAGATACTCAGGCCTTCAAAGAATGTTTCAGCTTAAATTTCATCAAAACTACCCATTTTTTGTTTTATCTGACTATTTTACATCATAAAAGGTGGTTTTATGACGTGAATTCATCATGGTTGCACCCAGAAAAGCCTGTTTTTATATCTTGAAAATTTTAAAGGAGCATCAAAGCATGAAATACATGTTTCACACCATTATTCATGGTTTTATTCTCTCATAAAGTTTTTTTATGGATTAAAATTCCCCCATAAAATTCTTTAATTTTTACATTATAAATTCACTATTCTCATTATAAAATGGTGTTTTCCAGTAGGATCAGGCCTGTATCAACTTGATTCTTCAATTTGAAGCCTTTGGATTGGTTCTTTGACTATGGTATGTCACTGGAAATCATTTTAATCCTTTCACTGTTAATATCGTTGTCAATAAAACTCAATATCTTCCCATAAAACATAAAAACAATAAAATGTTGTAAAGTTTAATCAATTATTTTACATAAACAATGCATTTCATATCAAAATAAAGAAGTATAAAATGAATTTTTCAATTCCCCCACACTTAGAACTTTATTTTACTCATGCATGTAATCTCAATGTAAATTAAAGAGGAACACTATGTTACAAATATTCAAATTCCCAAGCAATTAAATCAAATGGTTTTCAAAGGGTTATTAACCTTTCAAGTTCAATATAAAACATTAATTTAACTTCACTCTCTTCAAAGAGACTAATCAACCAAAGTATTTTACTTTTTCTCACTAATAAATAGTGGATATTATCCTCTCATTCATTCATATATCCCAATTCATCATTATCAAGCATTCCAAGTCATGATTTACCTCCCAATAGATTATTTTCTCTCATTACACATGATATAAATTCATGTAAATTTATGTTCATATCATGAATACATGCTCTTTTTTTATAGGCTTGTAAAGGATCAACATTATCTACTTTTTAAAGATAAAATTCACATTAAATCATGATGGATTTTTAAATAAGGTTATAATGAATTTGAGGATTATGGTTGGTAGGGATTGATGTTAAAAACATTAAGGCTCAAAAAGGAGGTTTTATCTATAAATAATATTGTATGATATCAAAATTAAATTGCACTGAAAATATCCTTTGTAAAATGACAACACCCACCTCCCAGAACTCAATGTAATCTCGTGATAAATATAAGTATAATAAATAATTTCACCTTCTTGAATTTTTTCCTTATTTTACTTTTCTTAAAATAGTATTACTTTTTTTTAAGTTATGATTTGAAAAAATATCACATCCAACACCTAAAACCATGTGATAAAATCATCAGTCTGGTAATGGTGATTTTTGATTTTCCAAAATACAACCCATTATTTTTTAATTATATATATATTCATTTAAGAAGGGAAAGAAATATATGTATAATTAATGTAACATGATCACATCCTAATACCCAAAAATAGCACCCCCACACTTTTCCTTTACAATGTAATATATCCCTTCTGTTAAAACTTCCCTCATCCTTATACTTTAACTTTAAAATTTCATACAATATAAATAGATCACAGTAAGAATTGATATAAATGTATTATAACATGGATCATTCATTGTGAGGTCATTCATGGATTCTAAGAGCTATAAAATGATTGATGTAAAAGATAGTCTCAATGATAAGGTCTTAATAATAAAAATTTCCTTAGTCATATTGAATTTTATTTTGTATAGTAATGGATTTAAAAAGTTCCAATGAAAGTTCTAGTAGGTGGCATGCTCCAAGATAACTCTTAAAATATTCTCAAGATAATATTGAAATAATTTGGTCTGTAAATCCTATTAATAATTGAAAATATTAACATGGGATAATGAATCATGGCATGTAATAATAATAAAAAATCAATCTACCTAAATTTTAGAAATTCAAAGTACAAAAATGGTAGATAAATTTAATTTACCTAAATAAAATAATTCCTCTAAATTTTTATTCACCAAAATTGACACACTAATATTCCCTATAATTATTAAATTTCCCATTTTACTCATTCGATGTCATTAACTTAAAAATATGAAACATGACATCATGGGATTCCTAAGAAATTCATGTCTCATGGACCAGTGAAGTAAAGCAAGAAGGTTAACTATGGGAAAGAAATATTCTTTTAAATATCAAAAATATATTTAAAAATATGGGGGTAAGGTAAAATAAATGATTGAAACTCATACTCCCTTTTTCAATGATGCTTCAGTCATGTTGTACAATATCTTTTTTCATAGTTCTGTTCCACATTTTTCATGACATGGATTCTGTTTTTATTACGTAAATTCCATTCAAACCATGTAAACTTCAATTTTTCAGTGTGAATTCCATATGGATTCTTCATGTTTACATGTAAAATTTTATGGACCTAAAAATAAGAATAAAAAATAGTTATAATTTAAGAATATTCAATTATACTCAAATAGGCATCAGGGGAATAGTTTATAAAAGAAAAAAATATGGGTTGCCTCATGGAAGTGATTTTGTTTAACATCATTGGATCAATTCAAAAAAAATGAAAAAATTTAATAAAATACTAGAATACAAAATTCCATCTCTCAAACTTAATTTATGAATTGTCCATAATAAATTAAAATTTATTATTCAGGTAAGTAGATTTTAAAATTGAATAACCACATTCAATCAAATGTAATGGAAAGAAAAAACCATATGGGTATTCATTGATAATTAGGTTGAAGAAGTGAAATATCCTCCACTGGTTGATGCATCATTCTTGGTAAATACATATTATATTGTAAATAATATTCTTTGTGTCCATGATTACCATAACACAATTAAACCCCTTGAAACTTTGATCTTTCTGATTGGTTCCTATTCAATCTAGATTTATATTATTGTTTTCTTATTGCAAAATAAACCTTACTTTTTATAAGTGTTTGGGTCTAACTTGGAAATTTATTCTCTTATCTTAATATGGAATATCCCCCATTAGTTTTCTTGACCCATATTATCTTAGTTTTGGTTTTTACCTCTACACTTTTAAATAAAACTAGTGTATTTGAAAATTGATGTAGGACAAACTTACCTTGTTCACATGAAATTTTATTCTCATTAGTTGGAGAAGATTATTTATTTCCTTTTTCAACTTTATTGAAGAATTATCTGGAATTATTTAACTCATATTGTATTATAATACATATCAATTGTGTGTCAGATTGTTCTTATTCCTTTGCATCTAGTTCCTTTATGAGATCTAAAATAATCATTTCATATTCATCTTCTTTAATCTTATACTTCTTTATATCATCATCTGAGTTTAAAGATATTTTATATTTTTCTAATAAACTATCAAAAAATTCAGAATTTATTTCTTTATCAAACATGAAATCATAAATTCCAAATATTTGGGAAAATACATATTCTATGGTATATTTTATGATAAAATGATCTTATGAGGATAGGAATTTTTTAAGCATACCTTATTATTCATTTGATTTTATACCTTATTTGTGAGAGAGTGTGAAAAGTTAATGGTTCATAGATGGATGTTTCATGGATTGAAGTATGTTAAAGTAAACTCTACTCTCTTCGATCTCTATTGAAAGTGTTCTTTCATGTAAATTGATGATAGTTGTTTCTTTATTTAATAATAGTCTCCCCAAAATTATGGGTGAGTGTTATGAACTCCTATCTTCTTCTATGTTTAGTATATATAATTAAATTGGGAATAGTAGATCTTTTAGTTTCACAAGGATGTCTTCCAAAACTCCTCCTAGGTAAACTATGGACCTATTTTCAAGTTGGACCACCACTCTGTTAGGATTAAATTCTTTAATATAAAAAATATATAGATATTGAGTGAGGAAACACATTAATTGAAGCACCAAGATCACAAAAATCATTAGAAAAATTTAAATATCCAATAGTGAAAGGAATAGAAAATGGCCTTAAATCTTGACATTTTTATGGAATAAAAGGTGTGATTAGTGTTGAGACACTTCTTATTAAACTAATTCTTTCATTTCCATCAAGTATCTTTCTTTTGGTGTAGATATATTTGAGAAATTTTTCATACTTTGGGACTTGTCAGATGACTTCTAGTAGTAAGATATTGATCTTAAATTTTTTAAATTTATCCTAGATATATTTTTGAATTTGATCTTCTTATTCTTAATTTGACTGAATTATCATATAAGGGAATGGTGCTTGGATTTCCTTTTTATCCATTTTTTGTTTTTGTAAGGGATTTTATGGACTCTTTTCCTAAACCTTGTTTTTAAATATCTTTGCTTCCTGATCTCTTCTAGTTTATTTTTATAATTCTTCTCTAAATTGTTGGACTTATTTTGTTTAGGTGTCTGGTTCTCTTTTCCACTTCAGGTTATAATCACACTAACATTATATTTGGGATTTAGAACTATCTATACTGGTAGTTTCCCTTGATTATTAATCATAAATTCCATAATACTATCAAACTTATTGGTCAAATATTTAACTTTTTTCTTCAGTTATTCAATCTATGCTCCTTGGTGGTTCTTCTAAGAACGTTTTGAAGGTTAATCAGTAGGTTTATATTGAAAAGGTTGTGGTTAAAAGTATTATTGTTGGTAGGCTGGTGGGTTATGGAATTTCTATTGTTATAAGGGAGACTATGGTGGGTATTGATTTTGATAGAAGGTATTGACTTAATTATGCTATAATTTCCTTGGATGAAATGTTATTATATGGATTTATTCTCCCTATACCTCAGGATATTGGTTAGTGTGATTATTGTTAAAAGATTATAAACCACATATCTGGGGTGAGACCTGTTTTCCACTTGTTTGTGTCACAACAATCTATATCAGTACACTGGTCATTTTCTTAAGTGTTTCTTCAAGTAAATGTGATGATGAATCATAAGTCCTTGCCTTAGGAATTCATATGATGCTCATACCTCTAGTTCCAAATTGCTGCAAGTTCGGCATAATTTTTTAATCATAAATCTTGCTTTTATTGGTGAGTTATCTATTAGGTATCCTCCATATGAGGCACCAAGTAGGTTGTGATCATTGTTGAGCAGGCTTTGATAAAAGAATATGAGGAAGTGGTTATCTTCTATGGTCTGATATGGGAAGTTGGCGCATATCTTTTTTAACCTCTCCTAATATTCATAGAGAGTCTATTTGGTTAATTTTTGGATGGATTAGATCTCTTTTTTGATCATTGTGCTCTTAGATGTAGGTAAAATCACTACATGGAGCTTCTTTTGAGATCCTCTCAATTTTTTACTTACCCTATTTGTAGGTTTTTCAACCATTCCTTCATAGATCCCTCTAGTGAAAAGGGGAATTCCCTCTAATTTACTTTCTATTGCGTGACTCCTTAGGGCTTGAAACTAGGAAATAAATGTGTGAAATCTTGGATGTGTCGATTTGAGTCTTATCCTATAAGATCATGAAATTTTAAAATCCTTTGAATCGTATTAATATTCAATTAAAAATAATTTTGTAATTTAAGAATAACCTATTGATTTTGTTAGTTAAAAAATTATAGTGTGCCAATATCTGAAGGGTTTGGTTGGGATTTCCATCCATTAGGTTAGGTTAAAAGTGAAAACTAAAAGTGTCACTTTAATCTAAAAAGGTTATTTATTCAAACTCTATTTGTGATTTTATTTTCCGTAAGAGGTTTATTGTTCTTTCAATTTCAGGGTCAAAATCAATTAATTAATTATTATAACTATGTGTCATCCAAGTTTTTTTTTGAGGAATTTCCTCCCCATAAATGGAACTGAGTGTGATGAAAAACTTTTCATGGGGTGTGTAAAATGAATTAATTACCTAATTTTAGTATATTACTCAACCTAGGTAGTCTCCCAAAGAGGAGTGCACACAAAAGTGTTTGTCACTTTTGAGTTGTTTGAGAAAAAATGATATTAATTGGTTTGATAAATTGAGAATTTAGAAAGTGGATGAAATTAAATGATTGATTTAGAATATTTGATTAAAAATGTTGTTTGGTTTAGGCTTGGATAAACCTATTACAATTCTATCACAGTTTTCTAATTTTTACCTATATTTTTCTATTAGTTGGTAAGGGAGAGATTCCTTGATCAATTTTCTCTCACCCTTGGATATATGGTGATTGGTGAGAATATCCCTAATTTAAATCTCATGTTGTTCTACCCTCCTTCATATGTGTGTAGTGTTATAGTGGTCCTCTTGATAAATTAGGGAAATCCTCGATTGGGTATTTTTGTTCCTAATATAACAATAGTTCCAACTTACAATTCCACACACATGCTGACGATCATTGAGAACTCAACAACCAATCCTAATCTAATCCATAATACATATAAAAGAATTGGGTGGAGGGAGATATGGATCATCGACCAAGGAAATTTAAATTAACTTATTATATCCCTAACACAATCACATTTAGTATTGAAATATGAAAATTAATAATTGAACTGGGAAATAAGAAGAAGAAGGAAAGGATTTTTATTCAATTAACTATATAAACTCAAGCATAGAAAAATAGGTATAGACTCACCATTTACTAATCACTCACAAAAACTACCTCTCTATGGATAGGGTAATCGATTTGATTTGGGAGGAAGAAGGCATCACAAGATTCTAAGAAAAGAAAAAGAAAGAAAGAAAGTAGGTAAAATAATGTAGTAGCAGTCCATAATCCAGAGCTTACCCTCACTGATTGATCCCTTTTTCAATACCCTAGGTATTTTACTTATAGACATAATGGCATAATAATTAACCTCTATAAATGAATAAAAAGTCATTCCCAACCAATATTGGGTCTTCTCAGGCCTTCTAAACACACTTCGGCTTAAATTTTATCAAAATTGACCATTTTTTGTCTCCTCTGACTGTTTTACGTCATAAAATGTGGCTTTATGATGTGAATTAATCAAGTAATCACCCATAAAAACCTATTTTTACATCCTAAAAAATTAAAAGGAGCATCACATCATGAAATACATCTTTCACATCGTACAGTATAGTTTTATTCTCCCAGGAAGTTTTTCTATAGCTTAAAATGAACACCCTATAAAATTCCTTCATTTTTACATCGTAAATTAACTATTCATGATGTAAAATGGTGTTTTACAGTAGTTTAAGGCCTTCTACAGCTCAATTATTTACTTTAAATCTTGGTGTTAGTCCTTTTTCTATGTTATATCATGGGATATAATTTCTATCCTGAATTCTTCACTATTAATATCATTTTCAATCAAACTCAGTATCCTTCTATAAAACATAAAATCAATAAAATTTTGGCAAGTTTAATCAATTAATGTACATAAAAAATTAATTTTATATCAAAATAAAGAATCATAAAATGATTCTATCATAGATTTATATCAATCCCAGTAATACTAAGAAAATATAGACAAATAAAATTTTGGAAAATATTTTAAATGAAATTATAATTACCTTAGAAGATACCTATTCAAGGATTCCAATTTTTGGATGGTGTATGAGATCTTTCATAAATTTACAAACATAATCGGCACAATAATTGTCATTATTTTGTTTCAAACACTTCATAAACATTGAACAAAATAAGTAAATTGTTTTGAGATGTGTTTTTATAGTTAAATATTACTATGTATACATTAATATATATTAATTTGAATAAAAACATAAGCTTATTGTGTTCAGTCACTGACTACATACCATGATTTAGACAGTATTTATAAATCACCCTATCATAACAAAATTCCCATTAAATCACAAAATAAAATGTATAATTTAAATTTTATCTGAAAAATGTTGATTTCATTACATTTTAAATTCATAAAGGACATCATGTGTATTCAAGTTTTGGATATCCATGCTTTGGATCCAAAAAATAAACATTTGGGGTATCCAAATTGAGTGATATGAGCATCCAATGCTTCATAAAAAATAATTAATAAAGAAATATATTTTTTTATATAATTAGATTATAGAGTTCTATACATGAATCAAGAGGAGTCTGTCATCTATTATTTTCTTTTCTCATGTCGTACTTAGTTCATTTTTTCATTCAATTTATTTCATTTCCAAATGAACTTTTGGGATATAAATAATAGCAAGATTAATGAGTCCAAATTATTCTTTCACAAGGTTTTTCCTTTAAATAGTAGTAATATATATTCCTATAGAATATATGATAGTTATTAATTATAATGAACATAGTAGATCATTTTTTGTAAAAAAAATATTATAAAAATGTACCTCATGTATACATTCACAAACAAGACTCCCATCCATTCAAAATTGATAATTTCATTTATACTCTTGTGAACAATCATGTCTATAATAGCCTATATAAATATTTATTCTTCATATTGAATGTAGGACACATTTTAAACCTTAGTTTTTGTATCTGAATGAACTCACATTGTTATTATATACGGTATTGGAACTTGTAGGGTGAAGGTACTCTCACAAGGTCCTTTTGATTTATTGGTTGATCCACTAGATTTTCTTAATTTGACCTTCTATTTCCCCAATTGTTTTGTCTATCTATAATACTATACCTGATTTCATAACTTTTTCATCAATTTTTAAAGGCTTTTCATATTTAAAAAAAATTAAGGTATATACCCCATATATCTTTATAAGATTAAAATGTCATGTTATAAAATTTTCAACAGCATTATCAACAGTTTTGACATCCAGATAATTAAGAGGAATAGGAAAATCAATGCTCAACACATGAGATACTTTAATCCTCACTCTCATGTGATCTTTTTTACGTTTTTTATTATATAGAATGTCTCCTTGTATATTGTACATTGTACCCCTTTTAATAAGGTGATGATTTGGTGCTGATAGATATAAATTTCATACAATTTCTTACTATAAAATTTTAGTAATATAAAGTTATTAGTATTTGTTTGATTCACATTTAACAGAAAGAGTTATGGAAAAACTAATTTTAAGGTGGGGGGTTTAGGGGAATGGATATCCTTAAAGTTAGTGGGTTCATATGGCTCTTCATGCACTCATCATTTTTCTACTATTGGTTTAGTTTGACCCTTTTCCATACACTATCCCAACAAACTTGACCTAAAATAATATAATTTAAATAATTTATCTATGTCCTCATGATTTTTATCATATCATATGTATATCCTTGTGACTTTTTATTCTCTAAATATACTTAAGGTGACAATCCAAAACCCGCACCTCTAACATATCCATATTTTTCTATCCACTTCAATGATATTGAAAGTAGTTGTTCTTAAAGTACAGTCAATGATGATTCTTGTGTCTAAGTGGTATAAAATATATGAAAATAAATTGATATTTTTATTTAATGTTATTATAAATCATAAAAAATTACTATTTTTTCATACTTACACATGATTCTCATACTGCTTGTTTGTTTTCATCTATTAGTTTTCCCCCTTTATTTACATGATACTCCTTCTAAAGAGCATGAGGTGAGATAGAAGTAGGTTGGGATTCTAATTCATCAATTTGTATATAAAAATAAGAATATATGTCATTTAATATCACATAAAACATTTACTATGTATTTAAAATACATATTGTTTTCTTATTAATTAAAGAATGCCACATCCATGCTTTACTGTAAGGGTACATTAATTTTGTTGCATGATACTTATTTTTAGTACTCCTTTATTGTTTTATAAATTAATAATTTTAAATCAAAGTGGATAAAATAAATAATGTGAAATAAAATATTATCAATTAAAATGAATCTGAAATGATTCCCCATCATGGTGAATAATGAAAGATTTACATGTTTCTTGGTTTATAATGTGTACATACATAGATGGTGGGTGGGGGTTTACTTTCCCCTCAGCATCCCTGAGATTACTCTTTTTTAGAAGTGTTCAGAAGGCTCTATGAGCTTTTTCAATGACCATTAATACAAATTTCTTATGGAAATTATCTAAAATAAATGAACTCTACAAGGGATAATGAAAAGTAAATCAACACTTCATTATATATATTTTTAGTAAAATGGAGAAAGTATATCATTATATTACCCTTATATATTCTCAAATGTTTTTCATCAATGAAATAACAACATTTTTCATGTATGTATATCAATTGATGCATGAATTTGAGTTGTGAAAATAATTTAACTAATGAATATTAACTTATTGGGGTCAACAGTTGGTTGTGTTAATTCCATCCAGTCTCAAATTTTATACCTTTTCTTATTTCCTTAATAAATTTAGTATGGTGATTTTATGTTTCTCTTTTTTCATCTACATGATGTCAATCCCCTAAGAATTCATTTTTTCAGCATCAATAGTGTGTTCTTCCTCAAGATTGGTGACATTAGTATGTAGAAAGGTCATTATCTTCATGAGTAGTTAAAAATTTAATTCAGATAATGTAAATATAGTAGAGAACACATAATATTAGGAGTAAAATCATATTATATTAAAAAAATTAACATTTTCATTAAACTCACTTTTTTCTTTAAAGTTTGAAGAGATTTATCTCCTCTATAGAGTATTAAATTCCACTCATTATGGTCCCCTCTAATGTATAATACACTATCTAAATTGGCATGGTCATGAAATACTTATGATCTCCCAGTGAAAGGGACATCCTCAATTAGATTTTTCATCTAACCCTATAGTTTTTTTAGTTTCTAATAGATCAATTGACTGGTTTCTATTTGTAGGATTTGGGATATATAATACTTTCACTACCTATGATTCCATCATAAATAGTTCATTCTTATACCCTTATACATTGAAATTCACCTTTATGAAGCTCAATTCATCAACTTTAACTACACTCTAATTTTCAATCCATTTTTCAATAGAAAATTGGGACTTAAAATGTTGTATAATCCAACTCGTATATTTTTTTGATGAAATAAAATTATAATGTATTCATATAAATTGGATTTTTATCTTTGGAATTAGATATGTGCATCACTTCCACCACAAGAATAACTCCATTTTTTTTTCAATTTACTGTGTTCATATTGTTAATTTGTATAGACCATATAACCATTAATTACATATCCATTGTAATATAATTCATTTAAACTTGGTCCTCTTGCTAGACATAGAAGTCATTCAGCAATTGAATCGGGATTTTCATATAACTCCTTATAAATATGATCTTGAATCCATACAATAAAATATTGATTATGTGTATTTGATATCCACCATTAAGCCTTTTATGGATTCAAATGACTAATAATTACTTTATGAGCTTCAAGGTATCGAGAAACCAATGTACTATTATGTAAAATGTAAAGGTAAGCTTGCTACTGGTCTTCAATTGTAATTGTAACAACATTTCTTCTAAAAATATCTTCACCCACAAGGCATCCATTATGATGAGATTTTGGAAGACCAGTGCTATCAACATATAATAGGTAATTAGTACATAATTCAACAACTTCTTCAATAATATAAAGTTATGTGATACAACCTTCTATCCAACTTTGATTCTTAACTCACCCTTTCAAAATCTTCATATTTTGTTCAATGGGGTACATCCATTTTTAATATATAGGACCACATATTTTAATATATCTAACCAAGTGAACTATCGGGTGGACCATCATATCAAAGAATGATAGTGGGAATAAAACCTCTAATTCACATAATATGACTATAATTTCCTTATTCATGATTGAAATCTTCAATGGTTCTATAAATTTACTGCATATGGATTTGAAAAAGAAGAAAATTATAGTTAATGTATGTCATATATTTTTAGGAAGAATACAAAATAAAGATATAAAAATTAAATCTTGCATCAAAACATGACAGTTATGTGATTTTAAACCCTTTAAATTCAAATTTGTCATTGACACAATATTCTTTATATTTTATGAATACCCATATAGAACCTTTTCATTATTTGGAAAGCTGTAAAATTAGACTCTCTATTTCTTGGATATAGTGTATGATGTTGGAGGAAGAAAATTTCATTTTCTCCCTTCATCGGTTCCAAATATTCTCTTATCCCCATATGAATCATATCCAGCCTAGTCTTAATGTCCTCTTTTTTTGGTACATTTAGTAATATAATAATAACACTATCATGTACATTTTTTTATGTAAATGACATAAATAAAATGTATAATGTACAAAGAATTTTAGTATGGTAATTTAAAGAAAACTAATCTCTTTTTCTAACCTGATTTTATAAGGTTTTTTAGAAAAGGTTTATCAAAAATAGTGTCAATATATTTTAATTTCTCAAATTTTTGATCACCCGTTAGTGGAGATAGTGTTGTACCTTGTTCTTTATTTATATCAAATGATTTAATCCAAGATCGATATTTGTATCATCCGGGTAAAATTTTTGATGTCTAAAAAATATAGTCTTCAAGGAATGTTTCAACCTAACTAAGTGTGTAGATTATTCACAAATGTGACACCCCAAAATTCCTTTAATGTTATAGCCTGATAAATCTCTATAATAAGTAAATTCATTTATCATCCCATACAACATGGATCTCAATGTGAACTCTTCATTTATATGATCATTGTAAAATGTAATACCTGTATCTCATATCAATTTTAGATCTTAGATTAATAGATCAAAATAGGCATCAATATCATTATCGGGTTGTTTTAGTCTAGATATAAGCTGAGAAAGCATAATGTATTTGTGCTTCATTCATAAACATGGTGGAAAGTTATGATTTACCAACATATTTATCTATATACTATGAGTATTGATTTTTACACAAAAAGGATTTATTCCATCTATAGATAATGTAAGACAAAGGTTTCTTGGCTAGTTTCCAAATTTAGGATACCCATAGTCAATTTTACTCCACCGAGGAGAGTTTATTGGGTGACATAGTTTCCCATCTTCTATTCTTGTATTTGCATGCCATTTCAATTATCTAGAGGTTTCATAGAATCCATATAGTCATACCTTGTAATAATAGGAAATTACCATACAAATTTCAAAGGAATTGATTCATCTTTCTTATATCGAGTCGCAACACACTTAGGGCATTTTCAAAGTGAATCGTGGCTTTTACAGAATAATATACAATCATTTGGATAGGCATGTATTTTATCATAGATCACACCCATTGAAAATAACATTATTTTAGCATCATATGTTAAATAAGGAAACTCATTTTCTTCTGGAAATATATGATTCAGGATACCAGGTAGTTTTGTACAGTTGGTGTCTCTCTATTCACTACCGGTGCCGGCTTTCAAAGTATAAAATTTCAATACAACTGGAAATATTGTATATTTTGTATAACCGGTATACAATGGTATCTTTTCACACTTATTTAAAATCTCAAATAAGTTTGGACAATCACGAGAGTTATATTCAATTTTCATTATCATTTATTCCATATGATATCCATCATCATTTATACTAGTATTCATATAAAATGATCCATAAATTGTAGTTTCATCCTAATCAATATGTATGCTCAGTTTTTCTCTATGTTTAGTTCAATATTTATAGCTTCAGTATATTCCATAAAAAATCAAATATTCTTCCAAATCCTATGGATGAATTCACCTAGATTAAAAACAACGTAAACACAAACAAAGGATTTGAAAAGGGTTGTATAAATGGTCTATTGTAAACTTAATAAACGCTTTAACTTTATCCTCGTACTCTTTCTCATACGATTATCATCCATTATTT
This sequence comes from Viscum album, assembly GCA_963277665.1. Lineage (NCBI taxonomy): Eukaryota > Viridiplantae > Streptophyta > Magnoliopsida > Santalales > Viscaceae > Viscum > Viscum album. The sequence goes on along the minus strand of OY728123.1, from coordinate 858,743,027 downwards.
TTCAATTCATATTCATCCTATTATGTTTAATAATATTCATTTTGTATAATAAATAAATAAATACACATAAGTTATGCATACAATGTATATATACATTGATATTTAAACAAAGTATCATAATTTGAGTTTAAATATATAATTATATAAATGTGTGTGTCTAAACATAAAGTCATACTAACATTGAACACTTAAGGAATAAATAAAAACAAAAGTTATAATGATAAAAAGGGTAGAATTTTTTATGTGACCGTGTATTTTACAGACTATTTAAATTTCCCAACACTCAATTGAGATTTAAATTTAGTTGAATAGTTTTTTTTCATTTCTTCCCAAACAATTTAATTGATGTTTTCTCTTCCATTAATTTTTTTGAATATGTTTGACTGAAATTTTATTAAATGTTGAATTCTATTATGATAATTCAAAACCGAATGATAATGAATTCAATTATTTACAAACTATTTAAATTTCTCAACACTCAATTGAGGTCGTGATCACAGTTAGTATTCCATTGAACTCTTATTATCAGTGATCATTGATTAATTAATCAATCTTACTGAATTAAATTGAATTCTTATTTTGATTACGGTAAATAATCTCTTCAATTTTAACTATATCAGTGCTTTGTTTGTAATTATGGATTAAGTATTGAAAATAAATTATTGAAAGAAATCTTTTGGACAATTGAAAAGTGGAACCTCATAGCTTGAATATGTTTAAGGTCAATACTCTAAATCTAGTTCTTACTTTCCTCAAAAGATGAATTATTCCCTTTTCAACCCTCTTTCACTCTTTCACTTATTTTTCATTCATTAAAGCCCACTATCTTCACACTCATTTTCCAATAAAAATCGCTATTTTGAATTACATCACAATTTTTTTTGAATAAATCCAATTCTATTCATTTTGAATTAATTAATATTTTAAATGACAAAGAACTCAATTAAAAACCTACTTGAGAGACAACTTAAAATAACCATATTACATTATTAAGTAAAAAATATTTTTATTGGGAATTAGTGATAGAATTTCCACTATCAAATCGTAATCTTTGTTTTGGGGTTACCAAGAAGTTTACTATTTTTCACATTTTGATTCAAATATTCTTGAAAATCCATCTTATTACTTTCATTTTCTGATTGAAAATAATTTTTTATCTAAAATATCATTCCAAAACACCCACACACTAATTAGAGCAATATAACCCTGAAATAAATAGTAATTTTTATAATAGAGGTAAAAAATATGGGAGAGATGTTATAAGATATTATAAGTGTATTTTAAGGGTGAAATCTAAGAAGAAAACCCTAAAACATCCAGTGTTAGAATTTAAAAATTAAAAACACCCAAACATGAGTATATAAACCCTTTGGAAATCAGGATTTAACAAAGATCCATGAAGGGAGAAAAAAAATTTCAACACACATGAAAATGGGGATTCAGATATTGTTTTAGATATCAATTACAAGGTGTGGAAGAAAAAATCATGAAAAAATGAAAAATAAACTAAAAAGGATTGCAAATAATAACATACCTTTAGTTTTGGGAGGGTCAATTCATATGAGAAGTTAGATGGGAGTAGCATCAGAGGTTGAATTACATGAGAACTTGAAGTGCTGATAAAGATAGGTTTCATCAACACTAAAATGAAAAGAACTGATAAAATTGATCATTATCAGCACTATTTTTATAAGGGCCAACTTTTTAGTGCTGATAAAGATTGGTTTTATCATCGCTTTTCATTTTAGTGCTAATAAAAACTATCTTTATCAGCACTGTTTGAAAATCACTGATAAAAACTATTTAAAATAAATTATAAAAATATTAAACGAATATATATTAAAACAGAATAAATTATAAAAATATTATAAAAATATTTATTTTTGAAAATTTAAGGGTATGATCCCCTCTATTAAAATAAAAAACAAATGCCAGGAGAAGGATGGGGTTAGACCAAGTAACCACCCTCATCAGCTATAGATTCAAACCAAGATTTTAAATAATATCCTTTTGATCATCAAGACTCTCATTATATCGAGCCCCCTAATTAATTTGACCATATCCACGACCCCAACCTCTTGGATGAAAGACTCTCCTCTAAGTCTTTACATATTGTTAGGGACCATCATGGTCTCTTGAGTCCTCCGAGTCACTCTCTAAAATGCCTTCCTGAACTTCTTCCTGAGAGTGAGCATCAAGCAAGGCATCCTTACTACCTTTTTCCTTCCTCAATGGAGTCCTGATCTCACGAGAGTCAGTCTGGGCCTCATCAACCCTAGAGAGGACTTACTCCTCCACTGACATAGAAGAGTAGTCTTGATCCTCATCTGGGCCTCTATACGAGAGATCAACTTTTCTAATTGGAAGAGAGACCATCTTCATGGTAGACTTTCTAGAGTCACCCCTTTCTCCAAATGTCCGCCTAACCCAACCTCTCTACTATCCTACTCACCGCCTTTTTTTCTCTTCATTCAGCGAGTCAAGAACTCCAAAAATATTGGATATAGTCACTTGTTCCTTAATTGAATATTCATGTGTTGATTGATCACTAGATGTAATTGTGCTCACATGCTACAAGAAAAAGGGGTTTCATGGTGGTTTTTTAGAAACGGTTCTTAAAACTGCCACTAAATGTTTTTTTTTTATTTTTTTGTTTTTTTTATTTTATTTTTTTGTGGTGGTTTTTAGCGGTTGTTTTTTAAAACTGACACAAATTTAATGAGAAAAAATAATAAATATTAAATTATGATTTATTATTAATAAGTATTGTTTTTTATTTATACTAATTTATTTTTTTATTTATAATTTTCATTAATTATAATGTTTTGATTATTAATTATAAATAATTATTTGTAAATATTTATCCAAAACTTAAATTAATTCTTGTATATTTTGAAAATCAGAATTCAATATCAAATGACTATAACTTTTGATCTGGGTGTTCATTTTAGCTCCATAACCAGTCAAATCAAAGCATGTGAAATGAACTACAACAATATTAGATAATAATTAGGAAATTATTAATAGAATAAAATTTATTATAGTTTTAATAAAAGTTTAAAATCAAACTTCAACTTCAAACGGTCGAAAATTTTGATCCGGGTGTCCATTTGGGCTCTACCACATATCAAATCAAAGCCTATGAAGAGATATCTTCCTTGGGGATGAGGGAAAACCCTAATCAGATTTTTAGATTCCAAAAAAGGCTCAAAATCCCTCCAAAACTAAGTCTTTAGTTAGAATATCATGATTTTTGAACATTTGATGAGATTTTATCTTTGTTTAAGAGTGTCTTCATTTACTTTCTAGGTCATCTATGATTTTATTCCATTGATTTACTTTCTTATAGATTTTATGGTGTTGAAGTTATTATGGTTTTCCCTCTTTTGGTGATTTATTATCTATTTTATATATATATATATATATATATTTGTATGTACTTCTATCCATTTATGTATATTTATTTATAATTTATATATATTTATCATTATCTATTTTAAATTATAAATAATTGTATCCATGCATGAATATTTTTCTATTTTATATACATTTTTAAATATTTATACGTATTTATGTATATATATTTTTATATTTTATATGGCTATATATAGATATATAGATATTTATATTTACTTGTTTATATATATATATATATATATATATATTCATATATAGTTGTGTGTGTGTGTTTGTATATATTTACGTAACATAAATATGTGTGTGTGTTTGATGTAATTGTACCCCCAAACACCTAATATATATAATTATTAATGTATTATTTATTTATTTTTTTATTTATTATCTATTTATCTATTTTTTTATTTTTTTATTTTTTATTTATCAATTTTTTATTTTCTACTCACTTATTATTTATTATATATTTATTTTTAATCTACTTACTACTTATTTATTTAGTATTAATTAATTTTTCATTATTAATTTATTATTTTTCATTACTTATTTATTGTTCTCTAATTGTTCATATATTTCTTCTTAATTTATTATTAATTTATTAATAAATTATTATTTACATGTTATTTTTTATTTATTTATTGCTTATTTATTATATAGTCATTATTTATTTATAACTTGTTAATTTATTATTTATTTATCATTTATTTATTTTTTATTTTTTATTTTTTATTTTTTATTTTTTAATTATAATTTACTTATTATTTATCATTTATCATTTATTTAATATTAATTTATTATTTATTGTTAATTATTTATTACTTATTCTCATTTATTATTATTTATTATTTATTTGTTATTTATTTATTTTTATTATTTATTATTTATTATTTATTTATTTTTATTTATTTAATATTTAATTATTATGCATTTATTATGTATTTTTTATTTATTTAATATTTAATACATAATATTTATTTATTATGTATTATTGATTTATTATTTATTGATTTATTATTTATTATTCAATTATTATTTATTTATTATTTATTGTTTATTATTTATTATTTATTTATTATTAATTATTTATAAGTTATGTGTTATTTATTTATTATCTATTATCTATTATCTATTATTTATTTAATAATTATCTATTATTTTTTATTATTTTTTATTATCATTTATTATTTTTTATTATTATTTTTTATTATTTAAAATTTAATATCATTTATAATTATTTATTTTTATTTATAATTTAATATCTTTTATTATTATTTATTATTTACTATTTATTTTTATTATATATTTTTATTATTATTTAGTGACTATTTATTTATTATTTATTTATTTATTTATTTATTTATTTATTATTTAATACTTATTTATTTATTATTTATTTATTGTTTATTATTTATTATCTATTATTTATTATTTATTATTTATTATTTATTATTTATTATCATGTATTATTTATTATCATTTATTATTTATTATCATTATTTATTTATTATTATTATTATTTATTGATTATTTATTTATTTATTTTTTATTTTTTATTTATTTATTTAATGTTTAATTGTTATTTATTTATTATGTACTTATTATTTATTTAATAATTATCTATAATCTATTTATTATTTATCTATTACTTATTATTTATTAATTTATTATTTATTTATTTATTCTTTATTATATATTCATTTTTTATTCATTATTTATTATTATTTAATATCGTTATTTGTTTTTTATTTGTATATGTATAAGTATATTACATACCATTTACTCATTAGAGGAGGAGCTTGTTGGAGTAGTAAAGTCTTTGTAGTATATCCAAGAGATAAGGGGTTGAAATCTCTCCCATCACATATATATGTCAGATTTACCCATGGCATGCATGGAATATGCATGCCTGGTAGGATAAATAAATGAGTAATAATAATAATTAAATAATAATAATAAATAAATAATAAATACAAATAAATAAATAATAAATATGAATAAATAAATAAATAATAAATAAATAGTGATGTTAATAATAATAAATAATGATAATTAATTACATAATAAATAATAATAAATTAATTATGCAAATAAAAAAATTAAAAATAAAAAAAACAAAAAAAAAACACCGTAAAATATTTAGTGGTGGTTTAAATCGCCGCCAAATGAAACGCTGTGAAATAAAAAACCCATGTATAAAAAGCGCCGTGAAATGATTCCCGACATGCAAATATACAACGCTTTTAGAAAGTGTCACGTATCATTTAGCGGCGGTTTAAACCACTGCTAAATGCCAAAAAACCGCTGGGAAATGCCATTTTTTTAGAGTGACAACCTGTGAAGATGAGTCCTTATTTTCCTGACACTTCACAAAGCTCCCAGCTGGATCACTCTGAAAAGATTTAGAATGTTCAACAACATTTGAAATGCTCCTAACCTTAGGAGAGCCCCTGTAGTAGCTTAGTCAGGTTTTCCATTTTCCTGCAAGAGTGAGACATTATACTCCAATTTTTTTCCCTTTCTGATCTCCTGGGGCTAACAGATTTTTCTCTTGCTGCAACTAATGATCAATTTCATCCTAAGACTTCAACTCACAATCAAATTCTACATGACTATCACCCTCATTATTCCTTCCAACTAACACATCCTTGAAGGAAGTGTGCATATCTTCATCATCCGCCCATGACCGAATCCTAGGTTGGGAACCAAGATTGTTGAAAGTCTGCGTTACAAGATTGAAGTTAGAAGAGGCATCCCTTTCTTTTGTTCAAAAAGTACATGCTTAGGAAAAGACTCAGATTGATCAATTTCATAGTTATGGTCAATATTAGAACCATGCCTTAGTGAAGCAACATCCTTGAGAGGGGAGCATTAAGAGTGTTGTTGTCCTTGGGCCACAATAAAGTTCTACCTAGGGAAAGAACCCCCTTTATCACTTAGAGAAACCTATAAATCCAAAGACCCAACACCTTGGCCATGCTCATTTCATTCAAAAATCTCCAAATTTGTTCCAGCTTTTATGATAGATGTGGAGGATCCACATCCTTCTCGGTGGTTCAAGAAGTATTCCACTGCTCATACCTGATAGTGTCATTTTTGCCCACTCCTTTGGATGGAATACTAACCATTCCCTTAAACAGAATCTTTCTTTGTGTCCTTTTAAGGAGTAGACAGAGAAAATTGATGCCCCATTACATGACAACTTGTCATGTTCAAGGACCATTGAATCTGAACAAAATTTGGGTACTTTTTCACACTTAATATGCAATTCAATCACATCATCCTCGGTTGATAATAAAACCTTATTAATTAAAGTATAACATAGATCCACTTCAATTAACAACCCAGCATAGTGGCCAAACCTTATGATTTCCGTTTCTTTATTCATTTTTATAGGGATCCCAAGAGACAAAGAAATCTCATAAAGTATTCTAGGATTTCAGATAATCTAATTTAATCGATGCACCCTCACCCAAATCTGAGCCAAGGTATACTTGACATTTGAAGGGTTGAACTTGGAGTCTCACTCTTGCAGATACAAGAAGCCTGGTTTAAAGGATACCGAACCAAATCCTAAAATCTGTATTTTTCTTTCCTCTAAGGGTTAAATAAGATGATATAAACTCTATCTTAAAGAGACACATTTCCAATTAACTGAAACCTAGATTTCATATAGGCGATCCAACTAATCTTCCAACCTCCAAGGTTTTGAACCCATGGAAATAATTAAATGAGCAATCAAAGAAAACTTACCCAGTTTAATTCATTTTTTGATGGCCTCTTGATTTGCAGTGACATGAGTGATGGACCATTTTCTCTGAATTGCGAACATCCATGACCTTGAACAGTGAGAATAGCCAATGACATCCATCATCTTTAGCTTTAACCTCCACTTGTCTGCCTTCACCAATCGACTCCAACTTCTAGAAATCAACATACCCACCAGTGAGGGGAGGCTTCACCTTAGACAAGAGGGTTGTGTACAAACCTTCTCACCATGAGTAACCACCAGAATATCTCGACCAACATGATCTAGGGTTCTATGGATCCTAGACGAAGCTCGATCCACCTCATGAGGAGGCCTTTCGGACAACAGACCAGATCTCAAATAGTGTGGAATTGACATAATCATAAGAAACCCTACGCATCACCATCATCGTTAAGGAAGAGATCCCAAACCCGTACAATCTCCCCTCAAATTTATCAGTCTCATAAAAGGGGAAAAAGTAAACAATAATTAACAATATTAATGAATAAATAATCTTAAATGCATGAATGTTAAAAATGAGTGAAATTTAATAATTAAAATTGAATAGACTTCAAAAATATTAAAAAAATAATATGTTTTAATAATTACATAATTTATTAAAAAAATTAAAAATGAATAGGTTTTAAAAATATTAAAAAATGAATAAGTTTTATAAATTATATAAATTATTAAAAAAATAAAAAATGGATATATATTAAAATGAAAATGAATATATATTAATTATGTACATTACAACCATATTAAAAACAATAATTTTAATGAATAAATATGCAAAAATAAATATTAAAAATGAATAAATTATAAAAAAATGAATAAATATTAAAATGAATAAATTATAAAAAAGTAAAAAATAATTAACATTATTAGAGACTATATAATATTAAATGAACGGATATTAAAAAAAGTGAAATTTAATAATTAAAAAATCAATAAATTGTAAAAATATTAAAAAAAATGAATAAGTGTTATTAAATGTATAGATTATTATAAAAATTAAAAAAATATATATGTTTAAAAAAAATGAATACATAATAATTATATAAATTACAATAATATTAAAAACATTAAAGTTAATGAATAAACATATATAAATAAATATTAAAAATGGATAAAATTATAAAAAATATTAAATGAATAAAATTTTAAAATGAATAAATTGTAAAAAAAAATAATTTTATTAGTGAATAAATAAAATTTCAAATGAAAAAATTAGAAAAAATATTAAAAAGTAATAAGTAGTCTATATTAAATAAAAATATAAAAAACAAATAAATTTTAAAAATTAAAAACATAATATATTAAATATATTATGTTAATAAATAACTGTCTAAAATGAACACTAAAAATTGAATAAATTACAGAAATATTATGTGCATGTGTTTATGACCCTGTATAAAATTGCATTAATTACGTATACATGTGTGTTAAATTAATGCATGTATATATAACTTAAGTTTGATATATGTGAGTTGAAAAAAAATGACATTAATATAATATGTTATTAAATGTCTATTGATACTAATTGGTTAATGTTTTTACTAATATTAATTTTTAATTATTTTATAAACCATTTTTCACTAAATATATGACTTATTAAGTGTTAGTAAATATTTTGTGTCATATAAATAATATTTAAGGAAATATTATATTGATATATATATATATATCAATATGAATATATTTCTATAATAAACATATTAATCAAATTTAATTTAAAAAATGAGTGAAATTTAATTTAAAAATGAATAGATTGAAAAAATATTAAAAAATAAGTAAGAGTTATTAATTATATAAAATTTAAAAAATAATAATGAATATATATTAAAATGAAAATGAATACATATATTAATTATGAAAATTACCATCCTATTAAAAGCATTAAATGTTAATCGATAAATATGAATAAATAAATATTAAAAATGAATAAAACTACACAAATATTAAACAAATAAAAATTAAAAATGAATAAATTACAAAAATATTAATGAAATTATTAATGAAATGGATAATAATAATAATGGAATAAATTAATATATATATATATATATTAAAAAATAAATAGTATATATTATATAAAAATATTAGAAAATAAATAGAATTTAATAATTAAAAACATAATATATTAAATATTAAATATTAATAAATAAAAAACTAAAATGATGATATTAAAAATTTATTGTTCATGTATGTGCGTGTCTATAAAATTGAATTAATTTCATATATATATATCTATGTGTGAAATTAATGAATAACATATTAAGTGTAAATATATATTTAGTCACTATTTTTAGTTAATAATTAAATATTTATTATTCAAAATATATGTAAAATTGAAAAAAAAACAAATTAAATTGAAATAAAAAATGTTATTAAATGTTTATTAATATTAATCAATCAATATTTTTAATTAATATTAATTTTTAATTTAATTATAATCTATTTTTCACTAAATCTGTGACATATTAAGTGTAAATACAGATTTTGTGTTATATAAATCATATTTAAGAAAATTATATATATATATATATTATAAAGGATGAGGCTCAAAAGGCCTCTTTATTAAAAACAAAAGAAAATGTAACAGAATGAGGAAATGACAGAACCACAATGTGCCACAAAAACAAGAGTAAATGACTTTAACCTACTCAATACTGAATGCTCATACTATGATGAGGAAGGCATCCACCCCTACCATGAGGATTTTGTCCCCTCCTCCAAGTTTTGGCTTGTATACAAGGGTCATCACTATCATTCTATGGCTCCACCACAACAACAATCTTCATGATTTCAACTCCAGAAACACCATCACTCTTTTTCCCATCATCATCATTGCTAGTGGAAGAAAGCATGCTAAATGAATTATAAATACTAACAATAATTTTTACCTTCCCAATCTGAGATTGAGTGATTCGGATTGGAATCCTGAATTCGTATTGGATTAATCATGTCTCTTCATTAGTTGATCATCAGGGGGATGTGTAATTTGAGTCCCTAAAGATGCACTTGGACCTGCATGGTTTTTAAGGCCACCAAAAATTAGAGTGGGAGTCACCTAATTAAGTACAGGATTTGGATCAAAAACCTGAATTCGATTGGCTAAATCTCTAAAGGGTTGTATAGCCTTACTTTGTGCCCATGTAGATGCACATGTTCCAGCATGACTTTTCATATCACTAGCATCCAGAGAGATGGTCGCTTACTTGAGTCCAGGATGTGCAATAGAAATAAACTGCATTTAATATGCATTACCAGTAGGTGCACTAGTATCCACCATAACTGAACATTTATCAAGTATAGGAGTCTCCTTCTCTGAAAATGGAATTTCTAGGATATGATCCAGGCTAATATTTTGGTTGGATGAAGCCATGGAAATTACTCTATCTCCTATAGCAGGTTGAACCTTTGGAGTCAATGTAATATCATGCATGCCTTAAATCAAGACAACATGATGTCCTCTAAGGACCTCAATTTTGTTCCATCCCCTTCAGGGGGGAGGCTTTGGTGCTAGAGAAACATTATGCCTCATAGTGGAGATATGCTCAGACTGCATGCCACAAACTAGAGCTTTAGAAGATACACCACATGTAGATCCATCCTTCTTGATAAATTGATTTTTAAGATTACCAGCATCATAGGGGACCTAAATATTGTTTGTTTAAAGGGGATTCCCACACACTAAATCACTCCTATAAGGAGGAGGAGGATTAGGAGCTACAAATTCAGCATTGGGAGAAGAAATCAAGACTCTATCCATTGATTTCATAGGAGCAGAAATAACCAGTTCTAAGAGAGTATAGGTGTAATCCCTATTGAACTTGGATTTATTTAAGGCTACAACCTCAGTCTTTGTTTTCCCTTTTCATCAATTGGATGAAATAACAATTTTATCCTACCAAAGCTTAGCATCCACTTCAGTTTGTGCATATTTTTCTCTTTCCACTTGACAATCATTTTATTTATCTCCTTCCTTATCCTCACTTATTTTTCAAATTAAAATATCTTTGAATGAATTTCCTGCATCATCCAATTTGTTATCATCTGCCATATCATCCCATGATACAAGACTATCATTCATCTAGGGGGAATTAAGAGACCCAAAAACCATATTAGGAGTGGTTGAGGGTCTAATGTTATGATTTTATGTGTTTCTCACATTCTTTGGAATACCTTCATCACCATACAGTAGTGTTCAAGTAGGTGATTCCCCTAAATTAATACTCTGATGTTCACAATCTTAATGACTATGATGAGATCCATGAGAAATCTCATTCGCAGCCTGGTTCTCAGCTGGAATGACAATATCTTGGATAGCCCCATTATTTTATTTTTTTCTACATTGAGATAGTTCGTAGACCCTTAATTGACATATCAAACAAACATGATTCCTCCTGTAATTATACTTCTCATTCATAATAATACAACAATCATCACAAAAAAAGTGACATTTTTTCATAAATGATTCTAAGGATAATCTCATCCTAAGGAGTAGAAATAGAAAACTTCTCAACCAAATAGGGGCTTAAATCAATCTTGACCAAGATTCTAGTAAAATTAATAAGAATATCCTTCTTTTTTGTCCATGTCTATGTGAATTGGCATACTAATTACTAAGGAAATATCAAACAGTATCTCTAGGTTCCACAAAACCCAATTTAAGCCATGGATTTTGATTCAATATTGAGAAAAAAATATACTTAAACTCATTAAGTTTGAATCTTAAACTCCACTCATGAATCCAAAGTTTTATAGGCTACAAGTTGATCGAACTAAAGTTCCAGGCATGACCCTTTAGATCCACAGAAGGAAAAGGAGATGAAAGAACTTTAAACCTAGAGACACACACTTAAAATCAGAGAAACCTCATATCAAGGCTAAACGGGATGAAATATCCATCACTTTATAGGGATTCATAGCCTTTTAAAATAAGACCTAAGCTATGAAATAATGCTTACAAAGATCTAACCATTCTGAATTGCCCCATCTGAAGTTGAAATATGTGTTGTGGTGACTTACTCATAATAAGTTTCGTGATTCGATTATTAGGGAAGACAAATGATTCTCCCAAAAAATCTAAGAAGGAATAAAAACTAGATTCTTCTTCACCACACCCCTTCTTCATCAGATAATTCAATATCAACCGAGCTTCTTAGAGATTTACAGATTAGGAGAAGAGATTCAAACTTCTCGGGTGGGTTAAGTTAGCCTAATCATCAGCGAATGTTGGGAGGTATTTTTATAATTCCTCTATACTCATCTATATATATATACACACATGCACACATATATATATATATTAAATATTGTTTTTAATAATATACAATTTTTTCTAAGATCACTTTTTATCAGTGCTTATAAATGTCATTATTATTAGCGCTGATAAATATAACATCTATCAACGCTCAAAAAAAACATTGATAAAGGTGTTAATTTTTCCATAACTAATAAATATAAGATCTATCAATGAATTATTGATGTTTGGTATATTCTTACAAATTACAAATTAATTATGTATCATAATCCTAATTTATCAAGAGAATGTGGTCTTGTTTGCTTGGTTTTGGCTATGTGCCATGTGTTTTAGTATAAAATGATACTTTTAATGTGAAAACATGAACTTTGAGTCATAATGACCAAATTTTATGTTGGATTAATGTGTGGTTTATTCCTATACATCAATAATTAATTATTTATTGGTTTTCTAATGTTTTAAAATAATATGAGCTTTTTTTCTCAGTTTTGACAATGTGACACACGTTTTAGACCAAAATGACACTTTTATATTGAAAATAGGCACTTTGAGTCATACCAGCCACATCATGTATCATATTTCCATGTGGTTAACTTATCATGATCTATAAAAAATTAAAAAAAATACAAACATAATAGTTAATCACCTCAACTTGATGTCGTCAAACATTTGGACACCGCGTACTCTTCCCACTCATCTCTAAACATATATACTTATTCTTTTGATTATATAGATTTATGTATGACTTCTAATGGGGCATGGAAAATAAATAAATTTCATAGGTGTATTATAGAAATCAACCTAGGTAGTGTCTTGAAGAATAGTGTGCACAAAATGGTTTTTCAATTTTGATTTGACTGAGAAAAATTAATTTTAATTAGTTTGAGAAATTGAGAATTTAGAAAGTATATGAGATTAAATGATTGATTTGAAATATTTGATTAAAAATAGTAGTCAGGTATATATTGGTTATACCTATTGTAATGCTATAATATTTTTTCAATTTTTACCAATATCTTTCTACTGGATGATAAGAGAGATATTCTTAGATTGATTTTTCTCTCTCCCTTAGCCAGATGGTGATTAGTGAGAATATCCTTAACTAAAATCTCATATTGGTATACCCTCCTTCCTATGTGTGTAGCATTGTAGTGGTTCATTTGGATTAATTAGTTCAATCCCTAATCATGTATTTTTTCCCTAATAAAGCAATAGTTCCAACTTGCAATTCCACACATGTGTTGATGATCATTGAGAATTCCTTAACCAACCCTAATTTGTTCCATCATATATAGACAAGAATTGGGTGGAGAAAGATATGGATCATCAACTAAGGAAATTGAAAATAATATATTCTCTCCCTAACATAATCGCATTTGTTATTGAAATCTAAAAATTAATAATCGAAACTAGAAAGAGGAAGAAAGAAAGAATTTTTATTCAATTAACCATAAAAACTCAAGCATAGAAAAATAAGTCCAGACTACCCATTTCCTGATCACTCAGAAAAACTATCCCTTTATGTATAGGGTAATAGATTTGATTCAATATGAGTAAGGCATCTCATGATTAAAATAAAAGAAAATAAATAAAGTAGGAAAAATAATGTAGTGGTAGCCATTCATTCAGAGCTTCCCCTCACCGGTCGATCCCTTTTCCAGTACCCTAGGTCTTATAATTTTAGGTATAGGTATCACCCTTAGGGTGTCAAAATTGGCCACCATAAATGTGTCAAAATTTATTCCCAATCAATCTCAAGGCTACCCTGGCCTTCAAAGAATGCTTCGTCTTAAATTTCATCAAAACTACCCATTTTTGTCTTGTTGGACTATTTTATAATGTGAATTCATTGAGGTAACACCCAATAAAACCTATTTTTATGTCTTGAAAAAATAAAAGGAGTGTCACATTGTGACATACATGTTTCATTCCATAATCCATGGTTTCATGCTCTCAGTAAGTTTTTTTATGGATTAAAATGGTCACCCCATAAAATTCCTTAATTTTTACATCATAAATTAACTATTCATGACATAAAATGGTGTTTTACAGAATATGAAGGATTGATTTATATTTTTTATTCAATTTTAGGACTTCATGTTAGTTTTTTTCCTATATTACATCACGGGACATCATTTCCATCCTAAATTCTTCAATTTTATGCTCATTTTTAATAAAACTCATTATTTTGCCATAAAACATGAAAAAAATCAAATGTTGGTAAGTTTAATCAATTAATTTACATAAAACTGAATTTTATATCAAAATAAATAATCATAAAATGGTTTCATCAATTCCCCCACACTTAAAACTTTCTTTTACTCAATCATGTAATCTCAAAATAAATTTAAGATAAACACCATGTTACAAACATTAAAATTCCCAAGTAATTAATCAAATTATTTTCAATGTTGGATTAACCATTAAAGTTCCACATAAAACATCAATTCAAATTCAAACTCTATAAAGAGACTAATAATCCTATTTATTTTAAGTTTTCCCATTGAGAAATGGTGGATCTTTTCCTCTCATTCATTCATATATCCAAATTCATCATTATCAAGCATGCCAATTCATGATTTATCTCACAATAGATTCTTTTCTCTCATCGTTCATGATATAAATTCCAGTATAGTTATGATCATATCATGAATACATGATCCTTTTCCATTGGCTTGAAAATTATCTGCATTCGTTACTTTGTAAGGAAAAAAATCACATTAAATCATGATGTATTTTCAAATAAGGTTCTGAGGAATATTTGGATTATGGTTGGTAAGGATTTATGTTGAAAACATTAAGTCTAAAAAATGAGGTTTTATCTATAAAGAATGTTGTATGATATAAAAAGTAAAGTGCACTAAAAATATCCTCTGTAAAATGAAAACACATGCCTCCCAGAACTCAATATAAGTTCATGTTCAATATATGTATCATGAAAGAATTATACCTTATTTAATTTTTCTCTTGTTTAACTTTTTAAAAAAATTACTTTTTTGAAATTTATGATTTGAAAAAATATCACATCCCCAACCTAACCCCATATGATAAAATCATTGGTCTGGTAATGGTGATTTTTGATTTTCCAAAATAAAACCCATTTTTTCATTATATATATATATATATATATTCTTTCAAGAAGGTAAATCAATATAAGTACAATAAAAGTAACATGATCATTCCCAAATACCTAAAAACAGAACCCCCATACTTTTCCTTTATAATGTAATACATCCCTTCTGACAATAATTCCCTCATCCCCACACTTTAACTTTAGAATATCATTTAATATAAATAGAGTATGGTGGGAATAGATATAAATGGATTATAACATGGTTCGTTTGTATCTAGATCATTCTTGGGTTCTACAAGCTACACAAGGATTGATGTAAAAGGTGGTGTCAATAATAAGGTCTTAACAATAAAAATTTACTCAATCATATTAAATGTGATTTTTCATAGTCATGGCTTTGAAAAGTTTCAATGAAAGTTCTAGTGGACGGCATGTCCCAAGATCACTCAAGAAATATGATCAAGATAATATAGAAAGTATTTGGTCTAGAAATCCTCTTGAGAATGGAACATATTAATTTGGTATAATCACTCTTGGAATGCAATAATAATAATAAATCAATCCACATAAATTTTAAAAAATAAAAGTATGAAAATGGTAGGAAATTTTCATTTACTCAAATAAACTAATTCCTATAAATCGTGTTTTATAAAAATTAACACCTTAAACATCCCTCTCATTAGTCAATTTATAATTTTACTCATTAAATCTCATTAACTTAAAAAAATGAAACCCAACATTATGGAATTCCTAAGAAATTCATATCTCATAGGCCATACAAGTAAAGAAATAAGGCTAACTGTGGGCATGAAATTTTATTTTAAAGATCAAAAATAGTTTTAAAACTATAGGGGTAAAATAAAATAAATCATTTAAACTCATACTCCCTTTTTCAATGATGCTTTAGTCATGTTTTGAAACCATTGTTTTTTCATAGTTCTGTTCCACATTTTTCATAATGTGAATTATTCTTTTATGATGTAAATTCCATTAAGACCATGTAAACTCCATTTTTATAGAATGAATTCCATATGTATTATTCATGTTTCCTTGTAAAATTTTTATGGAACTAAAAATAAGAATAAAAATAAGTGATAATGTAGGAAAATTCAATTATGATTAAATAGGAATCATGGGAATATTGGACTAAGGAAATAAATATGAGTTTCCTTCCAAAAGTGATTTTGTTTAACTTCATTGTCTCAACTCAAAAAAATGAAAAAATAATAATGAAATCCTAGACTAAAATATTCCCTCCCCCATACTTAATTTATGCAGTGTCTATAATGAATTCAAATTTATTATTTAGGTAAGTTGATTTTAAAATTAAATTACTGAATTAAACAAAATTTAAAGGAAAGAAACAACCTGGTGGGTCTTCATTGATAATCAAGTTGAAGGATTGAAATGTCCTCCACTAGTTTTTTACTCGTTCCTGGTAAAGACATGTTATACCATCAAGAATAAGTTTTGTGTCCATACTTACCACAACACTAGAAAAACCCATAAAAAAATTTCTTCCTGATTGGTTCCTCATATATCCATATTTGAATTTTTGTTATCCTATTGAAAACCCAACCTTACTTTACAAAAAGTGTTGTGGCATCCTTGTAAATTTATTCTCTTCTCTTGATATGGAATATTTCCACACATTTTTTTTGACCCACATGACATTATTTTTGGTTTTTACCTTTGTACTTTTAAATAAAATGGGTCTATTTGGAAATTTATGTAAAGAAGAATTATCATTATCATGTGAAATTTTATAATAATTGGTTGGAGAGGATTATTTATCTCCTTTTTCAAATTTAGTGAAGACTTCTCTGGACTTTTTCAACTCATGTTGTACTATAATACATATCAATTACATCTCATCCAGTTCTTCTTCCTTCACAGCCAGTTCCTTTCTGAGATCTATAATAACCTTTTCATGTTAAAATTATTTAACCTTTTACTTATTGATCTCTCTATATAAGTCTAAATATTCTTTATATTTTTTTAATAAACTATAAAATAATTCAAATGTTATTTCTTCATCAAACATGAAATTGTAATTTCTAGATCATTGGGAAAATACCTATTCTATGGTATTTTTTATGAGAAAATTATCTTCTAAGGCGAATAATTTTTGAATCATGCCTTATTTCTTAAATTGGTTCTATACATTCTTTGTGGTAGAGTGTGAAAATTTAATGGTTTCTTGACATATGTTTCATGGATTCAAGTATGTTGTAGTGAACTCTATTATCTCCAATATCCATTGAAAGTGATTATTTAGGCATTTTGATGATATTTTTTTCTTTACTTGACAATGGAATACCCAAAATTATGGGTCAGTATGATAAAATAATATCTTATTCCATGTTTATTACATAGAAGTTAGCTGGAAATAGTAGATCTTTAACTTTTACAAGGACGTCTTCCAAAACTCCTACTGAGGAAACTGTGGACCTATTTTCAAGTTGGACCACCGCTCTGGTGAGATTCAATTATCCAATATGAAAATATGTAAATAATAACTGAGAAAATACATTAACTAAAGAACCAAGATCACACAAAAAATTAGAAAATTTTAAATATCCAATAGTATATGAAATAAAGAATGTCCCTGGATCTTGAAATTTTTGTGGAATCGAAGGTGTGATCAAAATTGAGATATGTCTTCTTAAATTAATTATTTCATTTCCATAAAGTCCCCTTTTTTTGTATATATCTTTGAGAAATTTCACATAATTTGGTATTTTTTGGATAGCCTCTATTATCGGAATGTTGATCTCGACTTTTTGAAAGGTCTCATGGATCTATTTTTGAATTTGATCTTCTTATTCTTACTTCAAATCAACTATCCTAGAAAGGAATTGTGTTTGGATGTATTTTTATCCATTTATTGTTTCTAAAAGGGAATTTATATACTCCATTTCCTAAAACGTTTTTGTACCTCTCCATTCCTCATTTTCTCTTCTAGTTGATTTTCATAATTCTTCTCTAAATTTTCAGCTTTTTTTCAGGTGGTTGGAGCTCTTTTCCAATATGGTTTTTAATAACACTAACATTATCTTTAATATTTTGAATTTTCTATGATGGTAGTTTCCTCATATTATTGGTTATAAAGTCTATAATACTATCAAACATACTAGTAAAATATTTAATTGTGTTATTTAGCAATTTAGTCTTAACTCCTTGGTGGTTCTATTGAGAACTTATTTAGGGTTGATCAATAGGTTTTTATTGAAAAGGTGGTGGTTGAAAGTCTTTTTACTAGTAGGGTGGTGGGTTCTAGTATTATTTCTATTAGGAGGGATGTTATGTTGGGTATTGATTTTGATTGAAGGGTTTGTCCTGATTCTATTGGAATTTCCTTGGATAAAAGGTTATCGTGTAGTTTTCTATTCCATATACCTTGGTACATTGGTTAGTGTAATGATTAGTAAAAGATCATAAACCACATACTTGGGGTGAGCCCTTTTGTCCCCTTTCTTTCATCAAAACAAGATGTATCAGTACACTGTTCATTTTCTTAAGTGTTGCTTCAAGTAAAGGTAATGATAAATCAGAATTCCTTACCTCATGAATTCCTCTGATGCCTATACCTCTAGTTACAAATTACTATGAGTTTTGT
The DNA here is from genome assembly GCA_963277665.1 of Viscum album. Lineage (NCBI taxonomy): Eukaryota > Viridiplantae > Streptophyta > Magnoliopsida > Santalales > Viscaceae > Viscum > Viscum album. The sequence goes on along the minus strand of OY728123.1, from coordinate 858,723,907 downwards.
GCAATCTTATCAATAAGAAATATGGATTATATTTATTATTTATATATCACGGATCCTCTATTTGAGGCATCAAGTAGGTTGATAACATTTTCAAGTAGTCCTTGGTAAAAGAACATGAGTAAGTGGTGTTCCACTATAGTCTGACGTGGACAGCTAGTGAAGAGATTTTTTAACCTCTTCAAGTATTCATATAGAGTCTCTTTAGTCCACTGTTGGATGGTGTTTATCTCATTTTTTAACATCATGCTCCTAGATTTGGGGAAAATATCTACATGAATCTCCTTTTGATTTCCTACTAGTTTTTGAATTCCCCTAGTTGTAGGTTGTAAAACCATTCCTTCATGGATCCCTCTAGTTAAAAGGGTAATGTCATCCACTTTACATTCTCTTTTATGACTCCTCAGGGCTTGAAACTGGAGAATAAATATGTAAATTCTTGGATGTGTGAATTTAGTTCTTCTCCAATAATACCATGAAATTTCAAAATCACTTGAATCATGTTAATATGCAATTCAAAATAATTTTGTAATGTAAAAACAACCTATTGATTTTTTTGGTTAAAAATTTGAAGTATATAGAGATCATGTAGATTTAGGTTGGGATTTACATCCATTAGGTCAGGTTTAGAGTGAACACTAAAAGTGTCACTCAAATCTGAAAGGGTTATATCTTTAAAATATATTTGTGATTTTAATTTCTTTAAGTGAGTTATTATTCTTTCAATTTTAGGGTCAAACCCAATTAATTGATTTTAATTTAAGGTTAATATTTTTTTTGAGGAAATTTATCCCTAGAAATGACACCAAGTTTGACACATTCCTTATTGTGGGGTGTGGAAAATCAATTAATTTTAGTATAGCAGTCAACATAGGTAGTCTCTCAAAGAGGAATTCACACAAAACGGTTTATCACTTTTGAGTTGTTTGAGAAAAAATTGGCTTTAATTGGTTTGAGAAGTTGAGAATTAATAAAATGAATGAAATTGAATAATTGATTTAAGTTGGTTGATTAAAAAAATTGGGTTAGTCTTGGCTAAACTTATTGTAATTATATCATTGTTTTTTATTTTTTACCTATCTTTTTCTACTAGCTGGTAGGAGAGAGATTCCTCAATCAATTTTTCTCTCTCCCTTGGATATATGGTGATTGATGATAATATCCATAACTAAAATATCATATTTTTATACCCTCCTTATATGTGTTTAGTGTTATAAAATTCCTCTTGATTAATTATGGAAATCACTGATCGATTATTATAATTCCCAATATACCAATAATTCTAACTGAAAATTCCATGCACATGCTGACAATCATCAAGAACTCACCACCCATACCTAATATATTCCATCATATACAAAGAATAATTGGGTGGAGGGAGATATGGATAATCAACCATGGAAATTTAAATTAATATATTCTATCCCTAACACAATCTCATTTAGTACTAAAATCTAAAAATTAAGAATTGAAACTAGAAAGAAGAATAAAGAAAGGTTTTTTATTCAATTAACCATATAAACTCAAGAATAGAAAATTAGGTCTAGCCTCCCCATTTCCTAATCACTCATAAAAACTACCCCTCTATGGATAGGGTAATAAATTTTATTTAGGATGAGGAATTCATCACAAGATTATAAGAAAAGAAAATAAAAGAAATAAAGTAGGAAAAATAATGTTCCAGCAGTCCGTCATCCAGAGCATCCCCTTACTGATCGATGTATTTTCCAATACCCCATGTATTATATTTATTAACATAGGTCTATCCCCCAGGGAATCATAATTATCCTCCATAAACAAATCAAAAATCATTCTCATTTAGTATTAGGGATTCCTAGTCCTTCAAAGCACACTTTGTCTTAAATTTCATCAAAACTGCATGTTTTTTTGTCTCATATGACATTTTTACATCATAAAATGTGGTTTTATGGTAAGAATTCATTAAGGAAGCACCCAAAAAAACCTATTTTTTATATCCTGAAAAATTTGAAGGAGTGTCATGTTGTGATATACATGTGTCACGACATAATGCATGGTTCCATGCTCCCAAGAAGTTTTTTATGAATTAAAATGGTCACCCCATAAAATTACTTCATTTTTACATCATAAAATCATTATTTGATATGTAAAATGGTGTTTTACAACAAGTTTAAGCCTATTTCATCTTAGTTCTTCACTTTGAGACCTGGGGTTGGTACTTTGCCAATGGTATGTTGTGGTACATCATTTCCATCCTGAATTCTTCACTATAAAAATAATTTTCAATAAAACTTGGTATCCTACCATAAAACATTAAAGAAATAAAATTTTGGAAAGTTTTATCAATTAATTTACATAAATAATGCATTTTATATCAAAATAAAGAAGCATAAAATGGTTATATCATATATTTTCAGCAATCCCGATAATACTGAGAAAATATAGAAAAACAAACAACTAAAAAATATTTTAAATGAAATTTAATTAAATTAGGAAATACCTATTCAAGGATGCTAGTTTATTGATGGTATATGATATATTTCATAAATTTACAAGTCTAATATGCACAACTATTTTCATTATTTTTTTTCATACACTATAGAAACATTGACCAAAAATAAGTAAATTATTTTTAAATATGTTTTAACAATTAAATCTTACTATATATACCATAATCTATCTCTATTTGAAGATATCCATAGGCTTCTTCTGTTCAGTCACCGACTTGATACCATGATTTTGATGATATTTATAGATCATTCTATCATAACAAAATTCCAATTAAAACACAAACTAAAATGCATAATTTTAATTGTATCTATAAAATACTGATTTTGGTTCATTTCAAATTCACAAAATACATTATGTGTAGTCAATTTATTTGAAATATGTGATTTAGATCCAAAAAATAAACATTCGGGGTATCCAAATTGAGTGTGATGAGTATCCAGTGCTTTCTAAAAAACAAAAAAAAAATAAGAAAATTAAAAAAATAAAAAATATATTTTATATTATTATATTTTAGAGTTATACACCTAAATTATATGAATCAAGAGGAGTCTGTCATCTATTATTTTATTTTCACGTTTCGTGCTTATTTAATTTTTTTCTTTCAATTTCTTTCATTTCCAAATGGAATTCTGGCAGGGAAATGAAAGCATTGTTAATGGGTCTAAATTTTTTTCAAGATTTTCCATTTACATAGTAGTAATATTTATAACTATATAAAATATGAAGAGTTATTAACAATAATGATCATAGTAAATCATTTTTTGAAAAAAAAATTATGAAAATGTAGCTCATGTATGCATTCACAACTGAGACTCCCAGTCATTAAAACTTGATTATTTCATTTATACTCAAGAGACTAATCGCATGTACAATAGCCTATCTAAATATATATTGTTCATATTCATTGTAGAACACATTATCATCAATTATTTTTGTATCTACATGAACTTTCAATGTTAATATATAAGGCATCTGAACTGGTGGGGTGATGGTACTCTCAGAATGTCCTTTTGATTTTTTGGTTGATCCACTAGATTGTCTTGATCTAACCTTCTGTTTCCCCCATTTTTTTGTCTATCTGTAATACCATACCTCATTTCATAACTTTTTTAATCAATTGCTAAAGGTTTTTCATTTGAAATAAATTGTAAAGTACATACCGAATGTATCTTTATAAGATTAAATGGTTATGCTATAAAATTTCCAATAGAATTATCAAATGTGTTTAAATCCATATCATCAAGAGGAACAAGTAACTAAACACTTGACTCATGAGATAATTTAATCCCCACTCTCACATGATATTTATGGAGTTATTTATTATGTATAATGTCTCTTTGGATATTGTACACCGTACCCCTTACAACAAGGTGATGAGTTGGTGCTGATAGATATAAATCACATACAATTTCTCCCTTTATAATTTTAGTAATGTAAAGTTATTGGTAGTTATTTGATTCATATTTAGAAAAAATAGTTATGGAAAAATTTATTATCTTGGGTAAATTTGGTGGTTGAGGGGGATGGCTACCCTTATAGCTAGTGGGGTCATGTGTCTCTTCATGCAAAGATTATTTTTCTACTATTGGTTTGCTTTGACCCTATCGTATATACTAGTCAACCAAATGAGACCAGAAATAATATCTTCTAAATCATTTATTTGTGATTTCATGACTTTTAACATATCATATGTATCTCCTTGTGACTTTTTATTCTCGAAACATGCTTAAGGTGACAATCCAAAACCTACACCTCTAACATTGCCATATTTTTTTAGCTGCTTCAAATCTACTGAAAGTAGTTGTTCTTCAAGTACAGATGATGATGATTCTTGTGTCTAGATCATATAAAATTATACAAACATAAATGGATATTTTTATTTAATATTATTATAAATCATAATAAATTACTATTACGTCATACTTATACATGATTCTCATGATGCTTGTGTGTTTTCATCTATTAGTTTTCCCCCCTTTATTTACATGAGTCTCCTTCCAAAGCACATGAGATGGATAGAAGTGGATTTGGATTCTAATTCATAAATTTGTATATAAATATAAGAACATATGTTTTTTCATATCACATAAAACTTTTAATATATATTTAAAATACATACCATTTTCTTTTCAATTGAAGCACACCCCATCCTTTCTTTATAGTAAGGGTGAATTAGTTTTGATGTACACTTCTTGTTTTCATCACTCCTTTGTTATTTCACAAATTAAAAATTTTGAATCAAAGTGGATAAAAAAAATTATATCAAATAAAATACTATCAATTACAATGAACTTGAAATGATTCCTTATCATGGAAACTAATGAATTATTTTCATGTTTCTTATTTTATAATGTGTGCATACATAGCTGGTGGGTGGGGGTTTACTTTCCCCTCATCATCCCTAATATTTCACTTTATTAGAAGTGTCTATAAATCTTTATGATATTTTATAGCAACCATTGATACAAATTCCTTATGGAAATTATCTAAAATAAACAAACTCTACAAGGAATAATGAAAAGTAAATCAACATTTTATTATATATATATTTGGTAAAATGGATTAATTATACCATAACATTTACCTAATATCTTCCCAAATGTTTTTCCTCAATGCAAGAACAACATTACACCATATATTTGTATCAATCGATACATGCATTTGATTTGTGACCCCAATTTAACTAATGAATATTGACTTATTAGGTTCAATAGTTGGTCGTGTTAATTCCATCCATCCTCAAATTTTATAACTTTATTTCTTTCCTTAATAAATTCATTTAACATGGTGATATTACATCACTCTTGTTTTTTCATCCACATGATGTTCATCCCCTAACAATTCTTTTGTTTCTGCATCGATAGTGTGTTCTTCCTCGGGATTGGTAACATCAACATGTGGAGAAGTTATTATCTTCATGAGTAGTTAAACATTTAATTTAGATTATTTAAATGTATTAGAGAATACATAATATTATGAGGAAAATCGTATTATATTAAAAATACTTTAACATTTTCATTGAAATCACTTTTTTATTTAAAGGTTTAAGGGATTTGGATAATCTATCAGGTATCCAAATCCCCTCCATGTGGTCCCCTCTAACTATAAGGCACTGTCTGATTTGGGACCATCATGAAATGGTTGTGACCTCCCAATAAAAGGTTCATCCTCAATTGGATTTTCATCTAACCCTATAGTTGTTTTAGTTTCCAAAAAAACAATTGATTAGTTTCTATTTTTAGGATATGGGATATAAAATACATGAACTACCTATCATTCCATTATAAACGATTCATTCTTATACCATTCCACGCTGAAATTCACCTTCACAAATCTCAATTCATCGAATTTAACTACACTCCTATTTTCAACCCATTTGCAATATATAATTGGCATTTTAAATATTGTATAATCCAACTCATATTTTTTTTATAATGCCAAAGTATGACATATTCATATAAATTGGATTTCTATCCTTGGAACTAGATATGTGCATCACTTCTGCCATAAGTGTAACTCCACTGTTTTTCGTTATACTACATTAATCGTGTTCCTTAATATATAACATATAACCATTAATTATATAATCATTGTAAGATAATACATTTACACTTGGTCATATGTCTATATATCGAAGTCATTCGACAATTGAATCTAGATTTGTAGATAAATCCTTATAAATATGATCTCGTATCCATCCTATAAAATGTTGATTATGTGTATTTGATCTCTATCTTTTAGCCTTTATGGATTAAAATGTCTAATAATTACATTATGAGCTTCAACGTATTGAGAAACCTTTTCACTATTATGTAAAATGTAAAGGTGAGCTTGCTACTGCTCTGTAATTATAATTGTAATAATGTATCTTCTATAAATCCCTTCACCCACAACAAATCTGTTGTGATGAGATTTTGTAAGACCAGTGCTATCAACATCAAATAGGTAATTGATACATAATTCAACAACGTCTTTAACAATACATCGCTTTGTAATAAAACCTTCTAACCAACTTTTATTCTTGACATACCCTTTCAAAATCTTTATATACTGTTCAATGAGGTACATCCATTTGTAATATATAGAAGCACATAGTTTAATCTCTCTAACCAAGTGAACCAACAGGTGGACTATCATATCAAATAATGATAGTGGGAAGAACACCTCGAATTCACACAATATGATTCTAATTTCCTTATTCATGATTGGAAACTTTCCTGAGTCTAAATTTACTACATATGGATTTGAAAAAGAAGCATAGTATACTTAATGTATGACATAAATATTTAGACAGACTATAATATAAAGTTACAAACATTAAATATTGCATCAAAACATGAAATGTGTGTGATTTTAGACCCTTAAAATTCAAATCAGTAATTAACACAATATTCTTAATATTTTATGAATACCCCTATAAATATTTACATTGTTCAGAAAGTTGTAAAACTGGTCTCTCTCTTTCTTGGATAAAGTGTAAGATACTAAAGGAAAAAAAGTTCATTTTCACCCTTCACCGGTTCCAAATCTTCCCTTATCCCCATATCAATCATGTCCAACCTAGACTTAATGCCATTTTTGTTTTTCCTGGTATATTTAGTAATGTTCTGATAAAACTATCACATATTTTTTTTCTATGTGCATGACATCAAGAAAATTTCTAACATAAAAAAAATTCCAGTGTGGTAATTTAAAGAAAATTGATCTCTTTTTCCACCCTGATTCATAAGGTTTTTCAAAAAATGAATACCAAAAATAGTGTCAACATATTTTACTTTCTCAAACTGTTGATAACCCATTTGTGTAGATATTGTTGTACCTTGTTCTTTATTTCTATTGAATGATGGAATCCAAGATTGGTATTTTCATCATCATAGTAAAAAAAATTGATGTCTAGAAAACATAGTCTTCGAGGAATGTTTCAACCTAACTGAGTGTGCAACTTCTTCACAAATATGACACCCCAACATTCTTATAGTGTTATATCCTGAAAATTTCCCATAAGTAGGAAATTTATTTATCATACCATACAACATGGCTCTCAATGTGAACTCTTTATTTATATGATCATAATAAAATGTAATACATGTATCCCATATTAATTTTAGATCTTATAACAATATATCAAAATAGACATCAATATCATTATCAGGTTATTTTGGTCCAGATATAAGTAGAGACTGCATAATATATTTGTGCTTCATGCATAACCATGGTGGAAAGTTAAAATTTACCAACATAACTGGCCATGTATTGTGAGTACTAATTTTTATAAAAAAAGTATTGATTCCATCAATAGATAAATCAAGATGAAGTTTTATTATCTCTTTTCCAAATTCAGGATAATCATAATCAATTTTACTCCACTGAGGAGAGTCTATTAGGTGACTTAGTTTCCCATATTCTATTATTGTATTTATATTTTGTGTCAATTATCTAGTGGTTTCATGGCATCTACATAGTCTTATAATCCTTGTAATGATAGGAAATTACCATAAAAATTTCAAAGGAATTGATTCATCTTTATTGTATCTGTAGACGCCGGAAAAGTCCGTTGATCCCCAAACGAAGTTCCGGATGCGGAAAGCGAAGTGATATTTGGAGTCAGAAGCCTGTTCCGGAGGGCCCGGAGGTCTTGCGCGGAATTTTAGAGTCCCGCGCGCAAAGTTGAGTCGCGGCGCGCAATCCTCCCGGGATGCGCGCAATCCGCAGGGCCGGTGCGCAATTTTGCGCACCCCGAGCTCCCGCGACTCCCTTGCGCGCCGGGTCCGGATTCTGCGCCCGCGAAGGGAATTCCGCGCCCACGAAGCGAATTCCGCGCCCGAGAAGGGAATTCCGCGCCCGGGGTGGCCTATAAATATAAGGCGACCCCCGACGTTTTGAAGGTTGCCGGAATCAGAAGCGTCGCTCGTTCGCGCAATCCAACCCCTTCCGCGCGCAATGCCGATCTTCAGGTAACCTCCTTTCTTTCACACGAGAAAGCCTCAGGGTTCGCCTTCGCGCGTAATCCCTTTGGCTCATTTCCTTTGAATAACCCTTCACTCAAAGGCATTTGCGCGCAAAAGAAGCCTCTTGCGCGCAATTGCCCCCGGGTGCGCGCAATCCAGCCCGATTGCGCGCACCCCCCCATTTTAAAAGTGGCCATTCATTAAAGAATGAGTCGTTTCCCCCGCACGCTATCCGAAGCCCGGTGCGCTCAATCTCAATCATTCGCGCGCAAAGCGCTGGCCCAATTGTGCGTCAGCCCGCCCATTTGCGCGCCGACCCGCGGTATTGCGCGCAAAGCTCCTCTTTTGCGCGCAAACCGCCAGGGTCGCCTCCTTCGACCCCCTTTGGGTACCCGCCTGCGTGGCGCCCGATGACCCTCATCCCGGGTGCCCGCACCGTGCGTTGTCTTCCCGTGCGGCCTGCCAGGCTCGCGCGAAGTGACACGGGCCTACCGGCAGCTTTTACGTCCTGCACGACGTTAAACTGCATACGTCCAACATGACGCTAAACTGTACCACGTCCCGCACGACGTTAAACTGCACTTCGTCCCAGCTACAAGACGTTAAACTGTACGTTGTTCATCCTGCACGACGTTAAACTGTAATTTGTCCTGCATGACGCTAAACTGCACCATACGTCCAAGCTGCATGACGTTAAACTGCCTAGCCCCCATCGTCCGCGCTGCAAGATGTTAAACTGCCAAGCATCTTCGTCCTCAACACACGACGTTAAACTGTACTTCGTCCGGCAAGACGTTAAACCGTCCGCTTCGTCCTCAACACACGACGTTAAACTGTACTTCGTCCGGCAAGACGTTAAACCGTCCGCTTCGTCCTCAACACACAACGTTAAACTGTACTTTGTCCGGCAAGACGTTAAACCGTCCGCATCACCCGATCCCGTGCCTCGCACGCAGGGTCCTCCCGGTTTGGATGTGGCCCCCACCCACTCGTCTCTGCAGGGATGTCGGGATTGGAGTGGCCTTCGCCCATGGGGGTAGAGTGTTACAAACAGAACGAACTACGTGGACTTTGATCCCTGTCTTCTAAACAGGGTACGTAGGAAGCCTCTCCGAGGTTCAAGCCCACCACCTGGTCGTCCCGGTCGTATTTATGTCGGTTCGTCCATCCGTGGACCCCTCCCGGGTTCACATTCGCGTCGATTCACCTATGAATCCGCTCTTGTGGGGGACTGCACATGTGTATCTCCATTGCACTTCCCCACTGCCTTTTCCTATTTCTCCCTTCAACGTCCAGCATGACGTAAAACTGTGATTCACCCGGCCGTTCCACCCCCCTCTGTGCGAGGTGGTTCGGTTCAATCCTCCGCCCGGCGGCCTCGATCTCTTCGTGAGTCGGCTTGCCAACGTCCAGCATGACGTTAAACTGTATATCCGAACTACGCTGACTTTGATCCGCGCTAACGCGCGGTACGTAGGAAGCCCCTACGGGGTCCAAGCTCTTCACTCCATCATCCATCCTGATCCTTACCCGGGCCGCCACATCCCGGTGGGGTCACGCCACTTCATTCCACTCCACTTCACTCGGGAAGCCGCCCATGTGCTGGCCCCAGCGTCGGAGGTTCCCCGCAAGGGGTTCTGTCATCTGATCCACTCCTCGTGTTGATCAGTCTGATGCCGTCCCCGCTGGACGTTAAACTCGCGGCATACCCCGTGTTAAACATGGGAAGCTGAGGAAAACCTCAGGTAACACAGTTCCCCGCGCCCAGCGCAGGATGCCTCAGGCCGTCACGCCTTCGAGAAGCCCTATTAGGGACGGAAGGCAGACATGCAGAGTCGCAGTGCTAAGACACACCCCCAACACCCGGAGCCACCCGGTCTCCTCACCGCAGGTTGCTGCCCCGACCAGACTCCTTGGAACGTCCGGGCAGAAGCAGCGTAATTAACCGGTGTCCATGCAGATATGGCGCTGGGAACGAGATTCACGAACATTCTTAAATCTATGAGGGAGACCCGGATTAGGCGACGAGTTCCGAGGAGACGTCCACGGAAGGAGGAGCCGACGTCCCATCATCCCGGTTTCGATCAAGGAGTAGACTCCCCTGAATAAGGGACGGATGCCGCCCGCCTTTGGAAAGCGGGACTGCGGGGCCACAAGCCGCGCGCCCATCCCCTCGGGTCGACGGGTGCACGCGCGAACGCGTCCTGGCGGAACAGCGTAACCCGACGCACATCCGCACCGAAATAGAAAAATGGTGAACCCGACGTGAATCTCTTCTCCTCAATACGAAGACTGATAGCTTTCAGAGGTGTTGGAAGACCAGCATGCTGCTCGACCGAGCATTCAGCACCAGGGCACGGAACCCGCCAGGGGCTGGGGAAGGGAAATCGGGCACTCCGTCTCACGACGTCGAGGGCCTGGGTTCCCCCCATGGGAGGCGTCGTGGCACTAATGGTTGGTTGTCGATTCCTTTTCCTGTCAGTATTAATGGGTTTTTCTCCCTGCTTTCAGAAATCAAGTCGCCCAATCCAGTGCCCGATCGCCACCCGCCCACTGGCGCAGGGGTAGGGGAAACACCGACGCGGCTACTCCGCGCGGTCCCGCCCGTTCCACAGCCGTCCCAGCAGCCGCAGCTGCGGGGCAACCACGCCCTCTCTCCCCCTCGGAGGTCATCCAAAGAAGGGTGATCAACAACTTGGTGCGGAGATATGAGGAAGAGAGAGTCATCCCCACCAGGGACATGGCTCGCCTAGACCTCGAGGAAGCTGCACCTCGCCACCAACGCCGCCCCCGAGGGCCGCGCAGGGAGGCACCGCTGCCTACCTCGACGTCCAACCGTTTCGGGAGTTTATCCCCGGAATGCTCCGACAGTTCCTTCCCCTATGCGGATGAGGTGGAAGATGCCCGGGACTACCCTATCCGAGATTCTCTCCAGGGATCCGCGGTAAGGGCTCCTGTCAGGCCACGGCGACATCGTCGCCAGGCCCCTCAAGTCGAGGAACGGGCTCTCCACCTGCCCGCTCCGCTCATCCCGACTCGTCTGCCCCGGCACCAACGTCGGGCTCGAGCGGAAGAGGATGCCTACCTTGGGGCCCTAGCAACAGTGGCCGCGTCGGCTCAAGCCACTGCTGGCTCCAGTTACCAGGCCCCTGCGCATCCTGAGCGGGGGCACTTCTATGCCCGACCTGGATCGAGGCCCCGACCGCCCCAAAGGCAGGTTGGGTTGACTCTCCCGGTTGCTGGTACAGACAATAGCCACCGCGGACCACCTCGCGGTAGCGCTATTCACCAACAGGGTCTACTCCGTGTGGCCGATCCAAGAGGCATGGGTCACCCCACCTTTCGATCCCGGCCCGGAGGCCTGCCCGGAATCATCTCTCCCCGCGTCCCCTTTGATATCTGTCCCGGTGCTCCTCGCACCTTGGTTTCCAGTCCTCTTGGCCCCAACACCGGTGCGGCCGGAGGATGCCAGGATAGAGATCAGCCGTGCCCCGAAGAACCACCCAGGGGCAGGAAGGCGAGGCGTCGACGCCGAGGGAAGAATGTTACGGAATTCCGGACAGAGATCCGACTGGTTCGTTTCTCTGATACAGAGGCGGAGTATGATTCGGCGACAGAGCCCTCCCCCCGATCCCGCCAGTCAGGGGCAGGGGTAGGAATGCGGCACGTCATCCTCGTACTTCCCGAGAGCGAGATCGATATGATCCCCGCTTCTCTCCGAAGGTATATCCGGAGTAGCGAGGGCCTGGTAGACCCCCAAGGATCAAGCTTGCGGTTGGTACCGACCCCTCTGGAAGCGCCTCCTGCCTCGATCGGAGAAGCCGGAGAACTTTTCTGGGGACCGACGGTCGAACCACGATCTAGTGCACCCTCGGCGAGCATCGACGCTACGGAAGGATGTTCGCTCGCCGGCCCATCCTATCGTGATGTGGTAGCTGGGGCACCGCCACCCTCAGAGGGCGGCCCGGGATATGGAGGCCAATCGGCCTGCTCACCGTATTCACCGTCGGCCAGCCCGTCGGCCCGGTGGCCCGCCTCGGCACCACTGCCGGTTCCCCGTCCATTCCCAGTCGTTGAAGAGGACCAAGGAGACCTGAGTCCCGAGTTTGAGTCATGGAGCTTCTGGACCGTCCTTGCAGAGGGCCACTTCCCTGAGAAGTTTTGGCCAGTCGCAGGACCGGACTTTGATGCACCCGAATCGCTCACCCCGGATGAGTTCGAATGCTTCCGCCGGACTCTCCGGGAGACTCACTCCCATCTTCACCGCTTACAAATGTCATATCCCGGGAGTCAAGTGCACCTGGAGGATATTGGTGAGCAGTGCCGTCAAATTGACCTGGCCACGCTCCCCGCGGTTCGGCACCCCGGGTCATTTGGGCACCACAAGGCCCTCCAACAACGATGCGTTGAGTGTTTTCAAGTACTCCGCAAGGTTATCGAGGAAGCCACTCCCCACATGTATATCCGTGGATGGGGGCAGTACGCTGCCCTACGCTTCAGTGCGATTCGCCGACAGCCCGATTCACTGGGTGGCCCTGAGGGTATGTCCCCAGGGACGGAAACGGTCAATATGGCTGACCTGTCGGGAGAGGGGAACGACTTGGAACTTCTCGACGGGGGCTCTTCCCCCGAAGACAAGCCGTCGTTGGATCCATCGGTGAGAGTTACTCGTCATCAGAGGAACCTCCTGGGACTCCCCGCACCCACTGAAGCACTGACGTTGAGCCGAAACGTCAGCAAAGGTAAAGAGCACGGCGGGGCTATAAAGCCCGCCGACCCATCTGCCTCCACGCAGAGGGCGGATGAGGATCCCGAGAAGGCTACGCTACGTCAACAGCTCGCCGAGCAGAAGAAGCTAGTTGACCAGCTCCTCGCCGAGCGCGCTGCAGAGCAGCGGCCTGACTACGGTGATCCTAGGCCAGGACAGCAGGGACAGGAACAACCACCCCTCGATGAGGCTCTCCCGGGCAACCGTGATTATGCCATGTTCGCCGACAGGAGAGAGGCCATCGCCTATGGCAAGAGGGTGCGGTATGTTTCACCACACCCTCCCGAGCGGCGTGACTACCCGAGAGACCCCGCTCGGATTCCTCCCGCTGCCTCAAGGGCCGTTCCGCCCGCCATCCCACAAGCTGCCGAGTTCGACGACCCGGTCGACGACCCGATTGAAGGGCCATGCAATGCGCTCGTGGTTAGAGATCCTCGCCAGGACTGGAACCCATGTCCGGACGATCCGATGGCGGCACTCATCGCCCGCTTGGAAGTCTTGGAGACTCGGCAAGTGGCGATCCCACCGGACGGCAAGCCATACCCAGCATGGGTGGATGACATGCCGGCGCCTCCGGGATTCGGGAATCCCACTTTCGCCCCCTTCAACGGGACTGGAGATCCACCACAACATTTGGCCCATTTCAACTCGAGGTGCGGGCCTATGTTGGGGACTCCGGCGCAGCAAGAGGCCGCTAAGCTTCGCTGCTTTGTCCAGACGCTGGAAGGGCCAGCATTTGTCTGGTACAGCCAGCTCCCCGTCGGGTCGATAGCTAGCTGGGAGGACCTTCGTAGACAGTTCCTCTACCAGTTCAGTTCCACGACCCGGAAGACGAGTATTGCAGACCTCTTCAAGTGCAAGCAGAGGCCTGATGAGCGAGTCGCAGACTTCGTCGCCCGATGGAAGGGTCTCACGTATTCCCTTGACATGCCATTGACTCAGGAGGAGTTGCTGACAATGTGCGTCGGGAACGTCAAGACCGAGCTGGTCCCTTCCTTGATCACTCAGAATTACCCCGGAGGGTTCAGGGACTTCTCAGACAAAGCTCAACGTCTTGAGGAAGCCCTGCAACAGGCCAGCCAGGCACACCCGCTGCCTCCTATGATTCCTGCAAGGAGAGCCAGCAGGGCTGAGCCCGCTGCTGTTGCCCAGATAGAGGCCCCCAGGCCGTTGGAGCTGCTGCCGGCGAGACCAGCTCCACAGCCTCACAGGAATCCGCCTCCACGGGCTCAGTTCCCGGCCCAGCAGCGGCAACCTCATAACCGTCCGGCCCCTCCGCGTAATGTACCGCCGCAACCCAGGCGAGATAATCAGGGTCCACCTCCTCGGCAGGCCCCTCCAGCCCCTCATCAAGACCACGCTCCCAGGGGCCCGCGATACCTGACGTACTCATTTCACGAGGATCAGGTCCCCGGTTATTTCCGGAGTGCCCTGGAGCAGAGGATTGTGCGACTGCCTGAGTGTTGGAGGCCAGAGGAGGCACATCTCACGGATAATCCCCGCTACTGCCCTTACCATCGGGCCCTGGGGCACACCATCCAGCGATGCTATGTGTTTAAGGATTGGCTCCAAGACCAGATTAACAACAATGTAATCAGGTTGGGCCCAGCTCCGGCACAAGTGGCGGGCGTGTTCGTGGGATCAGATGACGATAGCGGCAATGAGGACGAATGGCAGCTGGTCTCCGACCGCGGGTCCCAGAAGTATAAAAACTGGATGGCCCGCAAGACGATCGTTCGTGCCCATGGAATCATCCGTGCGCGCTTGAATCAGCCTGAGCCCCCAGAATCTGCGGGTGCTGCTTCGACATCGTCATCCCAGCCTGCCTCTTCCAAGAAGAGCAAACGGCGGCGGCGCAAGAAGGGAGAGCGCGCCCTGCCAGTTCCGCCGCTATCCCGCACTCTCGGCGATTTCATGCCCCCGGAGACGGGGATCCCTCCTCGGATCCGCCCAGTGGTGAATGATTCGTCCGATGACAGTGTTGGGTACGCTTCGGTTAATACCGTCGAGCTGGTAAATCTCTTTTCGGTTCCCGACGTTGAAGAACACCAGGTGGACCTCCCTAGTGTCCCCGGTCGTCACCACCGTCAGAAGAGCCGCAACAACAGGAGTCGCCGGGGCACAGCAGTTGGTACCTCCAGCCAGGCCGTGCACGCCACTGAGACTAGGCAGCAGGCTCAAGATCGAGCTCAGCGTGCGCAGGCCCCCCATCCGGGGATGACGGATTCGCCTCCGCCGCTGTTTGTGGTGTGGGACCAGGCAGAACCGCCTCAGCCGCGTCGCGATCAGCTCCGCCCTGCCACGAGTCCATCCCGGCCTCCTGGCCCCAGTACGGTGACTACTTCCCAGGCTTCAACCAATGAACAGTGAGATGCGCCAAGCACCAGTCGGCCGCCGGCCCAACCGGCAAGGCCCGTCATGCTTCCAACCGCAGAGCAACCTCCTGCAACCAGGGGCTCGCGCTTGGCCAAAAAGTATGATGTCCTGAAGCACTTGGCCGACATACCAGTGAGACTCTCCATCCTTGAGTCTCTGCACATGTCATCTGAGATGCGCGAGGCACTCGCTGAAGCCCTGAAGAGCCCCCTCCAGTTTGAGACAGAGGTTGCGGCTGCAGAGGCCTTTCACGCCGAAACGATTGAGGACGCCGAATGCCAGGCAGTTATCTCGTTCTCTGGTAAGGATGAAGACCCTCCTATACAGGGTCACATTCGTCCGATGTATATTACCGGCCAGTTCAATGGCCTTGAAGTCCGACGCTGTCTTGTCAACACGGGGTCCGGGATTAACCTGATTCCAACTCGGACGCTCCGGAGATTGGGGTTGTCTGGGGATGACTTGATCCCCTCCGACCTCAGGATCCAGGGGTACGACCGCACCGAGCAAACTTCGGTCGGCAAGATACGTTTGAAGACCCAGTTCGGTGACTTGGTTGCCAACACCGAATTCATGGTGGTCTCTCAGGACACTGCATATAATGCATTGATGGGCAGGCCATGGCTCCACCTTCATGCGGCGGTTCCCTCGTCATACCACCAATGCCTCAAATACTCCCTTAATGGTCGAGTAGGCGTGCTTCAGGGAGATGCCTCTCCTTTTGCCTCATGTGAAGCCCGCTATCTGGATGCGGACTATTACAAGAGCAAGGATAAGCAGATCCTGGCAGGTGAGGTCGAGACTGTCGCTGTTGCAAGTGATCCCTGGGCAAGTTTGGATGACGCTTACGTCCTTTCGATCCATCGGTTGGACGTAGCCATGGTCTCGACGGCTTGTGAGTCTCCTGATGAGATGACCGCAACCGCCCGTGCCAGCACCAGCGGCCCAGCAGGATCTGGTAGCCCCAATGCAGTTGCCAACGCAGTCTCTCCCGTGGACGATCCCTCCCCGAGTGGAGAGGACGTGGAAGATGCACCCCCAGCCTTTGAGGAGGGTGTCCCCGCCACGGTCGATGAGTTAGTACAAGTGAACCTTGGAACCGAGGCAGATCCAAGACCCACATTGGTCAGTGCCGCCATGCCCTCTGAGGAGCGACAGCAGTACGTGGACTTTCTCAGGCAGCACCGTGATGTGTTCGCTTGGGGCTATGACGAGATGTCGGGGCTAGATCCTCAGGTAGTCGTCCACCGCCTTGGTCTCCTGGCGAACCATCGCGGGTTCAAGCAGCCTCCCAGGAAGATGCACCCATTTCACGGTGCCATGGTTGAGGCCGAAGTTGACAAGCTTATCAAAGCCAACTTCGTGAGGGAAGTTCAGTACCCCAAATGGCTGGCCAACATTGTGCCGGTCAGGAAGAAGAACGGGCAGATCAGAGTCTGCATCGACTTCCGCGATCTCAACCGCCACTGTCCGAAGGATGATTTTCCCCTTCCAATGACAGAGCTGTTGATTGACGCCACGGCAGGGTTCCAAGCCCTCTCCTTTATGGATGGATACTCCGGATACAACCAAATCCGGATGGCCCCTGAGGATGAGGAGTTCACTGCCTTCAGGGCCCCCCAAGGTACCTTTTGTTACCGGGTCATGCCTTTCGGCCTGAAGAATGCAGGTGCCACCTATAAACGGGCGATGCACCGCATATTCAAGCCAATCCTCGGCACACTGGTGGAATGCTACGTCGACGACTTGGTAGTCAAATCGCGCCAGCGTCAGGACCATCTCAAAGATCTTGGGAAAGTGTTCGGCTTCCTCCGGTCTCACTGCCTGAAGATGAACCCGTTTAAGTGTGCCTTCGGGGTCACCTCCGGAAAGTTCCTTGGATTTGTGGTAAGATACCGGGGTATTGAGATCGACCCAGAGAAGATCAGGGCGATTAGCCAGATGCCTCCCCCAGGTAACATCCGGGAACTGCAAGGGTTCCAAGGCCACTTAGCCTATATACGCCGATTCATCGCGAATTTGGCCGGCAAGTGTAAGCCCTTTTCTCGGCTCATGAAGAAAGGTGCCACCTATGCATGGGATAAAGAGTGTCAGACCGCTTTCGAGGAAATCAAGCAGTACCTGCTGCAACCTCCGGTTCTGATGCCGCCTGTATCCGGGAAGCCGCTGGTCCTCTATGTGACCGCCCTGGAACGGTCCCTGGGTGCCCTTCTCGCCCAGAAGAACAACGAGGGAACAGAGAATAGCCTCTATTACCTCAGTCGCATGCTCCTCGATGCGGAAGTTAGGTATTCCCCCATCGAGAAGAGCTGCCTGGCGCTCGTATTTGCCGTACAGAAATTACGGCACTACTTGCAGCACCATGAGGTACAGTTGGTTTCTCGGGTAGACCCGTTGAAATATATCCTGAGCCGGCCTATGTTGACTGGCCGTCTAGCGCGGTGGGCTGTGATTCTCCAGCAGTTCGACATCAGGTATGTGTCTCAGAAGGCCATCAAAGGGCAAGCATTGGCAGACTTTCTGGCTGCTCACCCAACCTCCGCGGATCAGCCGCTGGATCTAGGCTTTCCTGATGAGGCCATCCTCTCGGTCGATCGAGCCGGTCCATGCTGGCAGATGCACTTTGACGGTGCCTCCCGGAGCCCCACCGGTAGAAGACTCGATAATCCTAGGCTCAACAGAGTGGGCTTGGGTATCGTCTTCATTACCCCGGAGCAGGCCGTACTGCCATACTCTTTCCTGTTGTCAGAGGGCTGTACCAACAATGAGGCGGAATACCATGCCCTCATCACCGGCCTCGAGTTAGCTCTCGAGATCGACGTTCCCCATCTGTGCGTGAAAGGGGATTCCGAGCTGGTCGTTAAGCAGATCAATGGCGACTATGTTGTCAGGAAGCCGGAACTTGTGCCATTACTGGAGTGCACCCTCCTTCTGATGGCCCGGTTCCCTTCTCGGCCAGAAATTGTCCACATTCCCCGGTCGCAGAACGGTCGAGCAGATGCTTTGGCCAGCCTGGCTGCGTCACTTGTAGAGCCTGAACAGGATAGCCTGACCGTCCGCGTGACGCGCCGCAGGCTCATCGCTCCCGTTGTCCCGGAGGGAGATCGCGACCCGTCGGTAAGTAATCTCACCACGGTTGCCCCTGTGCCCGGAGCCCCGAGTACCCCAGATATGGCAGTCGAACCAGCCCCTGATTGGAGGACGCCTTTGGTTGAGTACCTCCAACATGGCATTCTCCCGCCGGATCGGGCTGAGCGTGAGCGAGTTCGACGCCGCGCATCGCAGTTTGTCCTCCAGAGCAGTCCCGGCCTGGAGCAGATCCTCTATAGACGCGGATTTGATGGTGTTCTCCTCCGTTGCCTTCAGGGAGTTGATATCCCACGAGTCATGCGAGAGGTTCATGCTGGTTCATGCGGTGCCCATCAGACTGGGTCGAAGCTGTCCCACCAGATTCGGAGGTTGGGATACTTCTGGCCCTCCATGATCCATGACTGCATCGAGTATGCCAGGAGGTGCCATGCGTGCCAGGTTCATGCGAACTTTGTGCATCGGCCGCCGGAGCCTCTCCATACCACCAGGTATTCTTGGCCCTTTGCAGTCTGGGGGATGGACGTTGTGGGACCCTACCCGCCGGCGACGGCTCGCCAGTGCCGGTTCATTCTGACCGCCACGGACTTCTTCTCCAAATGGGCAGAGGCGATTCCGCTTAGAGAGGTAAAATCCTGTTCGATCGCTGACTTCGTGACCTCCAACATCATTCATCGATTTGGGGTGCCTCACGCTATCCTCACGGATAACGGAGCCAATTTCCGAGCAGCCGAGTTGAAGAAGTTGTACGCCAAGTATAACATTCGCTCGAACCATACGTCTCGCTATCATGCGCAGGCGAATGGACAGATCGAGGCGTTTAACAAAACCCTCTCTAACATTCTGCAAAAGATGGTTGGTCAGAACAAGAAGAGTTGGCCGGACAAGCTCCCCAACGCCCTCTGGGCTTATCGGACGACGACTCGCAATTCCACCCAGATGACCCCTTATTCTCTGGTGTATGGAGCTGAGGCCGTCCTGCCCATCGAGATCCAGTTACCGTCCTTGCGCACTGCGGTCTACGACCAGCAAGCGCCGGACAGAGCTGCTGAAGCCCGTCTAGTCGAGTTGGAAGCACTGGATGAGAATAGACTTCGCGCCTTGCACAACTTGGAGAGGCATCAGAGTAGAATGGCTCGATCTTTCAATAAGAAGGTTCGCCTCCGCTCCTTCCTGCAGGGTGACCTGGTGCTAGCCCTAAGAGCGCCAATGATCCCCGGCAGGAAGCCACCCAAGTTGGAGCCCAAGTGGGAGGGACCTTTTGTCATCCACAAGGTCTATCCCAATGGCGCGTACTCCCTAGCAACTATGGATGGTGAGCGTGTCACTCCTCCCACCAACGCTAGGTTCCTCAAGCAGTACTTTGTTTGAGTGTACCACGTCCTGCACGACGTTAAACTGCATACGTCCAAGCTGCATGACGTTAAACTGCCTAGCATATCGTCCGCGCTGCAAGACGTTAAACTGCCAAGTGTTTCGTCCAACATGACGTTAAACTGTACCACGTCCGCGCTGCAAGACGTTAAACTGCCAAGCGTATACGTCCTGCACGACGTTAAATTGCATACGTCCAAGCTGCACGATGTTAAACTGCCTAGCATATCGTCCGCGCTGCAAGACGTTAAACTGCCAAGTGTTTCGTCCAACATGACGTCAAACTGTACCACGTCCGCGCTGCAAGACGTTAAACTGCCAAGCGTATACGTCCTGCACGACGTTAAACTGCATACGTCCAAGCTGCACGATGTTAAACTGCCTAGCATATCGTCCGCGCTGCAAGACGTTAAACTGCCAAGTGTTTCGTCCAACATGACGTTAAACTGTACCACGTCCGTGCTGCAAGACGTTAAACTGCCAAGCGTATACGTCCTGCACAACGTTAAACTGCATACGTCCAAGCTGCACGACGTTAAACTGCCTAGCACATCGTCCGCACTGCAAGACGTTAAACTGCCAAGTGTTTCGTCCAACATGACGTTAAACTGTACCACGTCCGAGCTACAAGACGTTAAAACTGTTCAGCATTCGTCCTGCATGACGTTAAACTGCCTCTCAAGAACTACGTGCAGCTTGATTCCCATCCTTATGGGATACGTAGGACCGCCTGAACATTCATGTTTCAGGCCCAGCCCCATCCTTCGGGAATTTCCATCCCACCTCGGACCCTTGGCCCAGTTGCCTCTGGGTATGTGGCGTATGGTGTGGACGCAGGGCTACGCCCTCATTCACGTTGGTTTGCTCGCCACGCTGTACGCCCCCCACTTTTGGGGATGCCTTCTACTCCCCCTTTTTTTCTCTCTTCGTCCTGCATGACGTTAAACTGCCTCTCAAGAACTACGTACGGCTTGATTCCCATCCTTATGGGATACGTAGGATCACCTGGACGCTTGTGTTTCAGGTCCAGCCCCGTCTCTTGGTTGATCACGGGGATCTGCTGTCTTTTGGTTGCTCTCAGGGTGAGTCCTCCGACCCTTTCCGGTGATCTGTTAACATGTTTTGGGTACTTTGGTCTATGACCCGTAGTGTCGGATGCAATCCCGGCAAGTCCTGTATTGCTTGTCGGGCCGCGCGCTTCCTCTTGTTCGAGCCTTCACTCAAAGGGATCCTCGTTAGCGGTTTGGGTACGATGCCTCAGTGCTCTCCTACCGCTCCGGGTCGATTTACCGGCGGGTCCTGGGCCGCAAATCGATATGAATCCTGCGATTGAGCGGTTGATGCTCGTTTGCTTGCCCCGTTCTAGGCTGACGCGATCGGATGTTGTGTTGCGAATGTGGTCAGCGACATCCTTGATCGCCATGTCGGCTCTTTTAGGCTCCGAACATTGGTTGCGCAATCCTCATCACACTCCGCCTTTGTGCGTTGTAGTGGAATCTCGACACTCTCTTCATACTGACCTTCAGTACACCTTTACACGTTAGGCAGGCCAACCAGGGTAATGGTGTCTGTCGAGGCTCCCACGGTCTGGGCACCAAGGATATATGCTGATGTCCTCCCTAAGGGCCATGTGTAGCCGGACCCTCGTCCCCATAAGGAGGAAGGAGTCGCCCGGACAATCGCATTTTGGGCCCAGTATATCTGGAGGCTAGCATCTCTACCCCTCGGGTGATGGACATACGCAGGCCCCTATCCCAGGATCCTTCTCCTGGAATCGTGCGTGACCGCAGGGCTGGGTATGTTCCCGCCTCCGCTGAGTCCGCCGTATCGCGATAAGCGGATTCCTCCATGGTCCGAACCACACGACCTTAAACTGTGTTGTCTGGTCCTACCACACGACCGTAAATTGTGATCGTCTTGGCCGCCCGACGAGAAACGGCACTGCATCGTGGTGTTCTCCTCAGGGGACACTCACGTTGGGCGCTGGTTAATAACCACGCCATTCATCAATGCCTTTAATGGCTTGATTATTGTGGCGACGCCATGGATTCCTTAATCACAGGCATGTCGCTGCACGAAAAACCATCCATCTTTAAGGACAAACAAGAAATATCAAATACCGCTTCTTCTATGTGCGAGGGTCAGACCCGCACCCTTCCCCGCGCTGGTGCCCGATTGTGTTGCGCCGCGCTTCAAGAACTACGTGTGGCTTGATTCCCATCCTCATGGGATACGCAGGAACGCCCGAATGTTTGAAACTCCGGGTCCAGCCCCCCACCTCTTAAAGATTCCCCCGTCTCTAGGGAATCCGCCGCCTTCAGGCCACCCTCAAGGCGTGTCCCTCGACCCCTTGCAGTGGTCCACTGGTGTCAAGAGTACTCTGGTTTATTGCTAGGAGGGTCAGGTTCAGCTTGGTCAGGTTCCTTCCATTTTCAGGCTTCGTGCTCCCTTTCATTCGGACCCATCGCCTATGCCCTGGGTGGAGCCCCCGTGAACGGTTTGGACACAATGCCTCAGTGCTCTCCCACCGACCCGGGCTGGTGCCCCCAATGGCCTCGGGCAGCAAATCGATATGAATCCTGCGATTGAGCGGTCGATGCTCGTTTGCTGCCTCATTCCATCAACGGTTAGTGTGATATTGATGCTGCTTTTCCGCCACGGTCGGCAGTACTCCCATATCGTTACGCCGGTGCCCCCAGTCCTTGAGTGAATGGCCGCATGATTCACATCACATTTTTCACCTCCCATTCTGACCAGGCGAAATCTCAACACTCTTGACACTATCCCTCAGTGCATCTTCGCATATCCAGGGGATAGGACCACGATGTGGCGTACTTTGAGGTTCCTATGGTCCGAGCTCTAAGACCTTAAACTAAGATCTACCCCTATGGTCCGAGCTCTAAGACCTTAAACTAAGATCTACCCCTATGGTCTGAGCTCTAAGACCTTAAACTAAGATCTACCCCTATGGTCCGAGCTCTACGACCCTAAACTAAGATCTCCCCAAATGGGATTCTACGTCCTGCATGACGTTAAACTGCACTCTCAGAACTACATGTGGCTTGATCTCCAGCCTGATGGAGTACGTAGGAACGCCCGGGCACTTCGACTCGGGTCCAGCCTCAGGGATCGCTAAGTCCCGCCCCTCCTCGTCGCCGGCCGTCTGGCCTGACTTCGGGTAGAGTGGTGCAATTGTGATATTCTCCCCGATTCAGCTCGGGATGCCCCATCGCAATGATGGGAAGCGATAGTTTCCTCGTCAAAGAGGTTCTGTCTGAGAATTGGGGTGATTCACGGCCAGATTAGTGCATCCGCCTAATACGCTTTCCCCACGGTGGCGCAATTTTGAGAGCGTTGGATTCTATCCGAACAAATCGTCACTTCTCCCCACGCTTCGTATGCCCTGTTGATCTGGATTTCCACCCTTGTGCCTGAAGGAACCCCCAAAGCGGCATTGATGATGACATGTGATCCGCCTCCTGCAATATGGATGATGACCTTTGGTCCGTCTATCGCAGTAGTATGGTTGATTGATCCATTGTCCGCTTGCCGTCTTGGGCCTTTCCTGGAAGGCCAACCGTTGTGGATTTCTGAATTCGGGACACGCGATTCACCCTTTCTCATTTCCCTATGTTCGGATAAAATCTCAACGCCCCTAGCATTGTCCCGCTCATGTGTCGGAACAAGTTGGGGGGATGATACATTGATTAGGTCTGAGGTCTCCTTTCCTAGGAATGACCTCCCTCTTTTCTTTAGAAATCCAGGCCCAATTACGGATGCCTGAAGCTTGGTTAACGCTCCCGCGAGACAATGAATTGTGGTCGAGCATGTTAAGCCAAAAGATGCAGATAAATATGGTGATTCATACAAATGGATCAAAATATTAAGTAGCGGAAGCAAATGCTCTGGGAATGGCAAAACAAAGCCCCTAGGGATTAGCGTGCTGGATAAGTCTTTCTAACGCCGCTACCCTTTGGCTGGCGGCCTCCAGAGCTGCTTCTCGCTCTCTGCGTGCCCTCTCCTCGTCGGCGGTCGCAGCACGCAGTTCGTCGATTCTGGCCTGTGCATGCTCCCGCTCGACTTGAATTGTGACCATCTGTTGGCCCGCCTCTGTCAGCTGTACCTGGGCGTCAACCAGCTGGGCTGCTAGTTGCTCCAGAAGCTCGGTGCACGTTGCGACGAAGGCCTCCTTCTCATCCGCCTGCCCCTCGAGACGCCGGACTTCCTGCTCCGCCACGAGGAGCGCCCGCGTGCTCTCCGACGTGTCCCGACATTGTGCGACGTCGGCACGCCGGCGGCTCTCGCGCATCTTTTCGGCCATGAAATCACGGACCGTCAGATGGAGGCATTGAGCATCAGCTCCCCCGGCACACAGGAAGCGCAGCCAGGTTTGGAGTGACCCCATGCGCCCCAGCCACTCCGATGGGTCTCGCTTGAGGAAGCGCTGGATGCACTTCCACCCCCTTCGGCGCGCTATCCGGCTCTCCTCGACCGCCTCCGCGTCCGAGTCGTCCATCTCCTCGGGGTCGGCAGGCCGGTAGGCAGGGAAGGCAGCCAGCAGGTCTGCTGCAGGGTCCGCCTCTGGGATGTCCTCATGGGGGATAGGTTCCCCAACACCTGGGCGACCTTCTTCTCTCGCCCCAGCGGCGCCGACACCCTCGTCAGCCCCCGATCTCTCTCCGATGGCAGCACCGCCGGTGTCCGCTGCCCCCTGATCAGCAGTTGGTGGGGCCGGCTCGGTGTGAAAAGTTTGTTCCAGAGCAGGTGGTATGTCTGCCACCGGTCCACTCGTGGATGGCCCGGGTTCGGCAACCCGACGAGCCTCCAGTGTTGAGATCACTGCGCAGGGCATGCCGTGGTTAGTCACGGATCGTCAACGGCAAGCACCAGCAGTAAAGTAGGGAGACTTACGGGAGTTCAGAGCGTCATCTTCCGCTATCCCGGCCGCCGCAGGAACAGTTGCAGCAGGGGACCCTTCCGCGCTTGTCAATTCGATGATGGGTGCCTGGCCCCCGCCTTGTCCTGCTGGCGTCTATCCTACTCCCGCTGAGGACGCCTGACCAACATCCGTGTGCTCCTGAGAAAGGTGGAGAAATGGGTTAGAAGCTGTATAAGAGAATGGATGAAGCAGGTTGAGTAGGGATAGAAGTGGACCTCGAGGAGCTCAGTGACATCAACATTGTCAGAGCCGGCCACCTCGCCGCTCTCCCGTGGGCTCCCCTGGTGGGATCTTCCCTCGGAGCCTTCATCCTCCCTCATTTCCTCCTCTTCCTCGGAGTCGTTGCTACTGTCATCTTCCGCCGGCGGCATCTGTTCTGGAGCGGGTTCTAGACCGAGCATCACCTTCACCAGAAGGGATGGCTCCGCACGCTGACCACGTTGGCGTGCTTACTCGTCCATGGCCGTCAGATACGCATATTGCCGGTTGAAGTCCACCCTGTCGGCGATCTGGAGGCGCCCGACCTCTGGCAGATGGATTCCTTCTCTGAGTATCTTTCGCCAGATGGCGTCGGTCCTCAGTGATTGCCGCAGGGTCATCCAGGCCGACCACAGCGCCGGGAAGACCGCATCATGGGAGGGTTCGAGCAGACGCCTTACCTGCTTCCCGGGCCGCTCCCCGACCGCCGCCTGTGCCCCCTCTCCGGGTGCTGAAGTCGTGGCGGCAGCTTGCGATGTGCCCGCCGCCGAAGTCCCTGCCCGCGCCGGTTCCGCTGCTTGGCGCGCCTCCGTTCTCCCCCGTGTGGCGGCGCTTCGCCTCCTTCCTTGACGCCCGGTCTCCGCACGGGTGACCTCGAGCCGCCGAACTGGCTTCCGTAGAATCCCCTCGGGGTACGCGATGGCCCAGTGTTCGGCATACTCGGTTGCCAAGCCTGCGTCAACCCCGGTAGGAGGGAGAGTGATGACGTCGCCAGAGCCAAAGGCGACGAACATCAGCCACATCTGGCGAAGGACGCCAGGGTTCGTCTCCTCCCGGACAGCAGTGAATACCCTCTTCGGCATCCGTTGGAGGCACCCGAACTGCCTGGCGAACCGGGTTGGCACGTAAGGCTCGCAGATCACCTTCCCGTCGATCCGAGCCACGAGCACCCCGCCCCGCATGTTCAGGAAGTACTCGTGCTGCTCCAGCGGACCCTGCCCGTTGTCGATCATCTGGCCAACGGGAGTGGGGAACGGGCTGAAGTTGAAATTGGCATGATTGCCAATCCGAATCCTCACGCCCTCCTCACTTAGGGTCATCGGAGCGACCCCCGCAATGTTCAGCAGGGAGGGTCGCAGGCCGTTGCCCGGAGGAACGATGGCGTTCGGAAACGTGTACCCACCAAGGTGAGCAGCCACCCAGCCGTGGAAGAATTGGAAGGGCCCACAGATCCTTCGTGGCGACCCCCCTCGTGAGATGCGTCCCAGGATGGCATACAGCTTCGCCAACACTGGGACCCCGAGGTTGTATCTTTTGTTGGCGGCCATAGCGCCCGCCATCGCCAGTGTCGCCGGGCGAACGCCCATTCTCGCGTCCCGCACTGGCAGGAGCCACCCACTCAGAAAGGCGGCCAGGAACGCCGCGTACCGGACATTTGGGTCCCAGGCCTCGATGACGCGATACCCCCATGAGCGGTAGTCGCCCGTCTCCAGGACCCGCCAGTACGACCCGTTCCGGCTCCTCTGAGCCGCGGTCGGGCACCGCTTCCCCCTGCCTGGAATCTTGACCGCCGGGTCATGCTCCAAAAACTGGCCGAACCACTCCTTGTAGGCTATGTCCTTCTGGAAGTCCTTGATCCCGAGCCGCTGCGTAGCCAGGTCAAGCAGATGCCAGGTCAGAATGGGAGTCCGTGACCTGTCTTCCCAGGTGTTCTTCGGAGGCAGGAACTCATCGTACTGGTAACCCTCCAGCGGGATACCTCCAATGCAGTGGATGTCCCAGAGACCGATGCCGACCTCCCCATGGTGAAGATGGAAGGTGTTGGTATCCGGGGACCAGCGGGTGAACAGCTCCGGCCCGAGCTCGGACTGCTGGTAGAAGTGGAACTGCGACGTCCACACCGCCTCAAACAGGCCGATGTACCGCAGCTCCTCCGCGAAGTGATCGCAAGTGTGGCGTACCCAGAACGCCCAGGCCCACTCACTAGTGAAATTGCCCCCAGATCGCAAGTCCCAGTCCTTCAGCCAGCCCTTGGTGTCGTCGGTGACACTCTGGCGATATATGCTCGAGTAGAGGGCTGGAGAGTTCTCCGCAGTAGGCTCACTCCCGGCGATGGTTCGCGTCCTCGGGTTCAGGACATAGACATCCAAGTGTCTGGTCTCCCTGGAAGGATGCCCATTGTTGGTGATGTTATAGCGGGGAAGCTCGTCCTCCCGAGTCACCCAGGTCCGTGGCGCATCAACCTCGAACCCTGGCACCGGAACCTCATCTAGGATGCCGAAGTTCCAGAGCGGCAGGTTGTCCGACAGTGGATATGTCTTCTGGGCCGACGTCAGCAAGTCGAACAAGGATTGATTGTTGGAAACAATCTCCTTGGCTCCGTAAACCTCCTCGTTCGCCGCCATCTCTGCTCTACGAATGGCGGCATCCCCCTCATTTCCTTGATTCGTGGCCATCTCAGGAGCTCCGGGAGTCGTGCGGGTAAAGGGATGAAGCGTGCGGGATCGGACGAGGCTGGTAGAAAAGTTTGAAGGTTGGCGCGCAATCCAAGTGGACGGCGCGCAATCGGGAAGAATAGCGCGTAAAGTTCCGGGTTTTCGCGTAAAGACAGGGCGAAATTCGGACGGTTTTGCGCGCCGATCGGGCGAATTTCGCGCCGGAAAAGGCAATTTCGCGCACGAGAGCGTTGGAGCTTATCGCGCGGAAGGCCTGTGTACGGAACGCGGGACCCTGGACCCCTATTTATAGACGAGGCCGGGATTCCGCGCCACGCGGAACGCGCGATTGCGCGACCGCGAATTGCGCGCCCGACGCCCCTTTTTGCGCGCCTAAGTCCCGCGCCGCCCAGGACTTCGGCATTCCGGCGTCTCCCTCGGAACCCGATCGTTGCGACCTCTCGCCGATCAGATTCCGAGGGGGGGATTTTGTAGACGCCGGAAAAGTCCGTTGATCCCCAAACGAAGTTCCGGATGCGGAAAGCGAAGTGATATTTGGAGTCAGAAGCCTGTTCCGGAGGGCCCGGAGGTCTTGCGCGGAATTTTAGAGTCCCGCGCGCAAAGTTGAGTCGCGGCGCGCAATCCTCCCGGGATGCGCGCAATCCGCAGGGCCGGCGCGCAATTTTGCGCGCCCCGAGCTCCCGCGACTCCCTTGCTCGCCGGGTCCAGATTCTGCGCCCGCGAAGGGAATTCCGCGCCCGCGAAGCGAATTCCGCGCCCGAGAAGGGAATTCCGCGCCCGGGGTGGCCTATAAATATAAGGCGACCCCCGACATTTTGAAGGTTGCCGGAATCCGAAGCGTCGCTCGTTCGCGCAATCCAACCCCTTCCGCGCGCAATGCCGATCTTCAGGTAACCTCCTTTCTTTCGCGCGAGAAAGCCTCGGGGTTCGCCTTCGCGCGTAATCCCTTTGGCTCATTTCCTTTGAATAACCCTTCACTCAAAGGCATTTGCGCGCAAAAGAAGCCTCTTGCGCGCAATTGCCCCCGGGTGCGCGCAATCCAGCCCAATTGCGCGCACCCCCCCATTTTAAAAGTGGCCATTCATTAAAGAATGAGCCGTTGCCCCCGCGCGCTATCCGAAGCCCGGTGCGCGCAATCTCAATCATTCGCACGCAAAGCGCTGGCCCAATTGTGCGTCAGCCCGCCCATTTGCGCGCCGACCCGCGGTATTGCGCGCAAAGCTCCTCTTTTGCGCGCAAACCTCCAGGGTCGCCTCCTTTGACCCCCTTTGGGTACCCGCCTACGTGGCGCCCGATGACCCTCATCCCGGGTGCCCGCACCGTGCGTTGTCTTCCCGTGCGGCCCTCCAGGCTCGCGCGAAGTGACACGGGCCTACCGGCAGCTTTTACATCCTGTACGACATTAAACTGCATACGTCCAACACGACGCTAAACTGTACCACGTCCCGCACGACGTTAAACTGCACTTCGTCCCAGCTACAAGACGTTAAACTGTACGTTGTTCATCCTGCACGACGTTAAACTGTAATTCGTCCTGCATGACGCTAAACTGCACCATACATCCAAGCTGCATGACGTTAAACTGCCTAGCCCCCATCGTCCGCGCTGCAAGACGTTAAACTGCCAAGCATCTTCGTCCTCAACACACGACGTTAAACTGTACTTCGTCCGGCAAGACGTTAAACCGTCCGCTTCGTCCTCAACACACGACGTTAAACTGTACTTCGTCCGGCAAGACGTTAAACCATCCGCTTCGTCCTCAACACACGACGTTAAACTGTACTTTGTCCGGCAAGACGTTAAACCGTCCACATCACCCGATCCCGTGCCTCGCACGCAGGGTCCTCCCGGTTTGGATGTGGCCCCCACCCGCTCGTCTCTGCAGGGATGTCGGGATTGGAGTGGCCTTCGCCCACGGGGGTAGAGTGTTACAAACAGAACGAACTACGTGGACTTTGATCCCTGTCTTCTAAACAGGGTACGTAGGAAGCCTCTCCGAGGTTCAAGCCCACCACCTGGTCGTCCCGGTCGTATTTACGTCGGTTCGTCCATCCGTGGACCCCTCCCGGGTTCACATTCGCGTCGATTCACCTATGAATCCGCTCTTGTGGGGGACTGCACATGTGTATCTCCATTGCACTTCCCCACTGACTTTTCCTATTTCTCCCTTCAACGTCCAGCATGACGTAAAACTGTGATTCACCCGGCCGTTCCACCCCCCTCTGTGCGAGGTGGTTCGGTTCAATCCTCCGCCCGGCGGCCTCGATCTCTTCGTGAGTCGGCTTGCCAACGTCCAGCATGACGTTAAACTGTATATCCGAACTACGCTGACTTTGATCCGCGCTAACGCGCGGTACGTAGGAAGCCCCTACGGGGTCCAAGCTCTTCACTCCATCATCCATCCTGATCCTTACCCGGGCCGCCACATCCCGGTGGGGTCACGCCACTTCATTCCACTCCACTTCACTCGGGAAGCCGCCCATGTGTTGGCCCCAGCGTTGGAGGTTCCCCGCAAGGGGTTCTGTCATCTGATCCACTCCTCGTGTTGATCAGTCTGATGCCGTCCCCGCTGGACGTTAAACTCGCGGCATACCCCGTGTTAAACATGGGAAGCTGAGGAAAACCTCAGGTAACACAGTTCCCCGCGCCCAGCGCAGGATGCCTCAGGCTGTCACGCCTTCGAGAAGCCCTATTAAGGACGGAAGGCAGACATGCAGAGTCGCAGTGCTAAGACACGCCCCCAACACCCGGAGCCACCCGGTCTCCTCACCGTAGGTTGCTGCCCTGACCAGACTCCTTGGAACGTCCGGGCGGAAGCAGCGTAATTAACCGGTGTCCATGCAGATATGGCGCTGGGAACGAGATTCACGAACATTCTTAAATCTATGAGGGAGACCCGGATTAGGCGACGAGTTCCGAGGAGACGTCCACGGAAGGAGGAGCTGACGTCCCATCATCCCAGTTTCGATCAAGGAGTAGACGCCCCTGAATAAGGGACGGATGCCGCCCGCCTTTGGAAAGCGGGATTGCGGGGCCACAAGCCGCGCGCCCATCCCCTCGGGTCGACGGGTGCACGCGCGAACGCGTCCTGGCGGAACAGCGTAACCCGACGCACATCCGCACCGAAACAGTATCGATTCGATCCACACTTAGGGAATTTCCAAGTAAACCATGATCCTTACAAAACAATAAACAATCATTTGGACATACATGTATTTTATTAGAGATCATACCCATTGAACATATAATTATTTTATCATCATATGTTTGATAAGGATTCTCATTTTATTCTAGTAGCATGTCATTTTGGATACTAAGTAGTTTTGTATAGCTAGTGTCACTCTATTTACTAACGTATTTCAAATTATATAGCTACAATACAGCTGATAATGTTGTATATTTGGTATAAATGTATACAATAGTCTCTTTGCACAATTATTTAACTTCTCAAATAACTTTGTACAATCACGAAGTCCATCTTTAATTTTCATTACCATTTATTCCATATGATCTCCATCATCATTTATACTAGTATTCATATCAAATGATCCATAAATTGTAGTATCATCCTAGTTAGTATGTACATTCAGTTTTTCCCTATATTTAGTCTAATATTTATAGCTGCAATCTATTCTGTGACAGATCAAATGTTCTTAAAACTCTTCTGGATGAATTTTTATTGAATAAAAACAATATAAACACAAATAAAGGATTTGAGAAGGGTCATATGCATGCTCTATTATAAACTTGATAAAAATTTAAACTTCTTCCTCATAAAACTTTTTCATACAGTTAAAATCCATCTATTTTCAATTCATATCCATCCTATTAGGTTCAAAAATATTCATTTTGTAAAAAAATACACATAAGGTATGCATATAATGTATATATACATTAATATGTAAACAAAGTATCTGAATTTGAGTGTAAATATATAATTATGTATATGTGTGTGTCTAAACATAAAGTCATACTAACTTTGGATACTCAATTAAGTAATGAAAAAAAAATTGTAATTAAAAAAAAGATATAAGTTGTTTTGTGTCCATGTCTTTTACAAACTATTTAAATTTCACAACACTCAATTAAGGTTTACATTTAGTTGAATATTTGTTTTTATTTTTTTATTTCTTCCCAAAAAATTTAAGCGATTTTTTATCTTCCATACATTTGTTTGAATATGTTTGAATGAAATGTTTTTAAATATTTAATGTTGTTCTAAGAATTCAAAACTGAATGAGAATGGATTCAATTATTTACAAACTATTTAAATTTCTCAACACTCAATTGAGGTTGTGAGCACAGTTAGTATTCCATTGAAATCTTCTTATCGATGATCATTGATTAATTAATCAATCTTACTAAATTAAATTGAATTCTCACTATGATTACGGTAAATAATATCTTCAATTTTAACTATATTAGTGCTTAGTTCGTAATTATGGATTAATTACTAAAAATCAGTTATTGAATGAAATATTTTGGACAATTGAGAAGTGGAACCTCATAGCTTGAACATGTTTAAGGTCACTACTCTAAATCTAGTTCTTATTTTCCTCAAAATATGAATTCTTCCCTTTTCAACCCTCTTTCACTCTTTCGCTTGTTTTTCATTCATCAAAACTTTTTATTTTCACAATCATTTTCCAATAAAAATCACCATTTTGAATTACATCGTAAATTTGTTTTCAATAAATCCAACTCTATTCATTTTGAATCAATTAATATTTTAAGTAAAAAAGAACTCAATTAACAAAACCTTTGAGAGACGACATAGGACATCTATATTTCATTATTAAGTAAAAAATATTTTGATTTGTACTTAGTGATAAAATTACCACTATCAAATTAGCATTGTTGTTGGGTGATTACTAAAAAGTTCACTATTTTTCATATTTTGATTCAAATATTTTTGAAAATCCATATTATTACATTCAATTTATGATTGAAACCCATTTTTATTTATATCTAAAATTTCATTCCAAAACACCCATATGCTAATTTAGAGAATTTTAACCCTAAAATAAATAGTAATTTCCATAATAGAGACAAAAAAATAAGGGAGAGATATTCTAAGATTTTATAGGAGTATTTTAAGGATGAAATTTGAGAAGAAAAACATGAACATCCACTGTCAGAATTGAAAAATTAAAAACATACAAACTTGGGTATCTAAACCCTTTGGAAATTAGGGTTATACAAAGAGACGTGAAGGGTAGAACAATTGTTCAACACACAATGTGAAATATTATTGAAAAGGGGAACTCAAATAGGGTTTTAGAGATCAATTACAAAGGGTGGGAGAACAAAAAATCATGAATCAATGAAAAATAGACTAAAAAGGATTACAAAGAATCTCATACCATTGGTTTTGGGAGGGTCAATTCATCCAAGAAGTTTTGGGGGATCAGTAGCTAAGGTCGAGTTCCATGAGTGCTTATAGCGCTGATAAAGATAGGTTTTATCAGCACTAAAATGAAAATATCTAATAAAATTAATTTTTATCAGTGTTAAAAAGTTAGCACTATTTGTATAAGTGTTAACTTTTTATTTCTGATAAGGGTTGGTTTTATCATTCATTTTAGTGATGATAAAACCTATCTCTATAAGAGATTTTTGAAAAGAGAAGATAAAAACTGTTTAAAATAAATTATAAAAATATTAAACAAATATATATTAAAACTGAATAAATTATAAAAAAGTAAAAAAATGTTTTTTTTTTGAAAAATACTAGGTCTAATCACCTTTATTAAAACAAAAAACAATTATAAGGAGGAGGATAGGGTTAGACCAAGAAACCACCCTCATCCGCTACAAATTCAAAAAAGATTTTTAATAATCACCTTATAAGCATCGAGACTCTCATTATACTGAGTCCCCCAATTAATTTGACCATGTCTACGACATCGACCTCTTGGATAAAAGCCTCCCCTTCAAGTCTTTACATATTTTCAGGGACCATCAGGGTCTCTTGAGTCCTCCGAGTCACTCTCTACAATGCCTTCTTGGACCTATTCCTGAGAGTAAGCATCAAGAAAGGCATCCATACTACCTTTGTCCTTCCTCAATAGAGTTTGGATCTCATGAGAGTTAGTCTGGGCCTCATCAACCCTAGAGAGGTCTTTCTCCACTTCTGACAGAGCAGAGTAGTCTAGATCCTCATTTGGGCCTCTAGATGAGAGATCAAATTTGCTAATAGGAAGAGAGACCATCTCCATCTTAGCCTTTCTAGAGTCACTCCCTTTCTCCAATTGTCCACCTGCCCCAACCTCTTTTACATCTTACTCACCACATTATCACTCTTCATTCAGTGAGTCAAACACTCCAAAAATGTTGGATGTCTTCACTTGTGCCTTAATTGAATCTTCATGCATTAATTGATCAATAGATGTCGTTGCAATCACACCCTATGAAGATAAGCCCTTGTTTTCCTGAAACTTCACAAATCTCACAACTGGATCACTCTGAAAGGATTTAGAATTTTCAACAAAATTTTAATTGCTCCTTGCCTTATGATATCCCCCTATAGCAGCTCAGTCAGGTTTTCTAGATTACTGCAAGAGTGAGACATAACACTCCAACTTTTTTCCCTTTCCAATCTCCTGAGGCTAACAGATTCTTCTCTTGTTGCAACTAAAGATCAATTTCAACCTGAGCCTTCAACCCACAATCAAATTCTACATGACTATCACTCTCATTATTCCTTCAAACTAACACATATGTGAAGGAAGTATGTGTATCTTCATTATCCTCCCATGATCGAACCCTAAGCTGGGAACCAAGACTGTCAGAAGTCTATGTTATAGGCTTGAATTCGTGAGAGGTGGCCCTTTCTTCTGTTCAAAAAAGTGCATGCTCAGGCAAAGACTCAAATCAAACCATTTCATAGTTATGGTCAATATTTGAAACACGCCTTAGAGAGGCAACATCCTTGAGAGGGGAGCATTGAGAGTGCTTATATCCTTTAGCCACATCAAAGTTCTTCCTAGGGACAAAACCCCCTTCATCACTCGGAGAAACCTTTAAATCCAAAGACCCAACACCTTGGATAGACTCATTTTATTAAAAAAAATGTTCACGTTTTTTCCAGCCTACATGCCTGGATGTGGAGGATCCACATCCTTCCCAGTGGGACAAGAAGTATTCCCCTGCTTCTACCTGATAGTGTCATTATTTCCCACTCCTCTCGATAGATCACTAACCATTCCCTTAAATAGGATCTTTCCTTGTGTCCTTTTAAGGAGCAGATAGAGTAAATTGTTGCCCCATTACATGCCAACTTTTCATGTTCAAGGACCTTGCAATCTGAACAAAATTTGGGTACTTTTTCTTACTTAATATGAAATTCAATATCATCATCCTCGGCTGATAAGAAAACCTTATCAATTAAAGTAGAACATGGATCCACTTCAATTAACAACCGGGTATAGTGGCCAAACCGTGCGATTTTAGTTTTTTATCCATTTTGATAGGGATCCCAATTGACAAAACAATGTCATAAAGTATTCTAGGATGCCAGAGAATCCAATTTAATCCATGCACCCTCACCCAAATATGAGTCGAGGTATACTTGACCTTTGAAGGGTTGAACTTGGAGTCTCACTCCTGCAAATACAAGAAGCCTAGTTTAAAGGATTCTGAACCAAATCCTAAAATTTGCATTTTGCTTTCCTCTCAGTGTAAAATAAGATGATAGAAACCCTATCCAAAAGTGACCCATTTCCAATTAACTAAACCCCATATTTTATATAAGTGTTCCAATAATTCTTCCAACCTCCAAGGTTTCAAACCCTTGGGAAGAATTAAATGGGAAATCAAAGAAAACTTGCCCAGTTTAATTCGTTCGGTGATGGCCTCTTGATCGCAATCACATGAGCGATGTACCCTTTTCTCTGAATTGGCAACATCAACGCCCTTAGACAAGAGGGTCGTGTGCAAACCCTTCTCACCATGCGGAACCACTATAATATCCTAATCAACATGATCCAAGGTTCTATGGATCTCCAACGAAGCCCGAGCCACCTCATGAGGTGGCCTTCCAGACAGCAAAGCAGAGCTCAAATAGTGCGGAATCAACAAAATCACAAGAAACCCGACACGCATCGCCATCGTTGCCAAGGAAGAGCTCCCAAACCCGCACCATCTCCCCTGAATTTATTAGTCTTGGAAAATGGGAAAAAGTAAAAAATAATTAACATTATTAATGAATAAATAATCTTAAATGCATGAATGTTAAAAATGAGTGAAATTTAACAATTAAAATTGAATATACTTCAAAAATATTAAAAACTGAATAATTTTTATTAATTATATAAATTATTAAAAAAATAAAAATGAATAGACACCAAAAATATTAAAAAATGAATAGGATTTATTAATTATATAAATTTTTTAAAAAATAAAAAATGAATATATATTAAAAGGAAAATAAATATTTATATTAATTATGTACATTACCACCATATAAAAAACATTAAATTTTAATGAATAAATATGTCTAAATAAATATTAAAACTGAATAAATTACAAAAATATTAAACTCATAAATATTAAAAATGAATTAATTATAAAAAAAAAGTAAAAAATAATTAACATTATTAGAAAGTAAATAATATTAAATGAATGAATGTTAAAAAGAGTGAAATTTAATAATTTAAAAATCAATAGATTGCAAAAATATTAAAAAGGTGAATAAGTATTTTTAATTATATAGATTATTAGAAAAATAAAAAATGAATATATTTTTAAATGAAAATAAATACATATTAATTATATAAATTACACCAATATTAAAAAAATTAAATGTTAATGAATAAACATATATAAATAAATATTAAAAATTGATAAAATTACAAAATTGTTAAACACATAAAAATTAAAAATGAATAAATTACAAAAATATTAAAATAATTAATTTTATTAGTGAATAAATAAAATTTAATATGAATAAATTAGAAAAAATATTAAAAAGTAATAAGTAGTATATATTAAAAAAATACCAATTAAAAACAAAATATATTAAATATATTATGTTGATGAATAAATGTCTAAAATGAATACTAAAAATTGAATAAATTACATAAATATTATGTGTGTGTTTGTGTCCCTATATAAAATTGCATTATTTAGGTATACATGTGTGTGAAATTAATGCATGTATATATAACATGAGTTTGATATATGTGATTTGAAAAAACAAATGACATTGATATAATATGTTACTAAATGTCTATTGATACTAATTGGTTATTGCTTTTAATAATATTAATTTTTAATTATTTTATAAACCATTTTCATTAAATATTTGACTTATTAAGTGTCAATGCATATTTTGTGTCATATAAATCAAATTTAAAAAAATATTATATATATATATATATTAGATGTTTGAGGATACAATTACATTCAAACACACACACACATCACCCACACAGGTCGGAAATGCAGGCCATAACCCCTTCATGGGGATAACTCACTCATCAAGCTTTATTTATTTAAGTACATAGCTCATAGGCCCAATGGGTAATAAACCCATGATAACCCAAACCTATTGGTTAATTAATACCAGTGTGCTCACCCAATAATACACACTCCCGCCTCCATCTGAGGTAGAACCCAGTCCGCTGTCGTCAATGGCTCTGTCACGCCACCGCATGAAACTATCCATGTCATCAGTCACCAGGGGGAACACCGCACCGCCCATGTGCCACCACCTGACGGCGAGACCACCAGGGTGGTCGGCCACCGTCGACTCATCCTATCAGCAAATCGCCACTGTGATCGCCCAATCTAGTCGTATGTCATCACCTAGACGTCGGCCACCACAGTTGTTCCTGCATCCCATGGTCGTCATCGAGAAGACTCTCCCCACAATCATGTGGATACCGTTGTGAGCGACAAATCTGTCTGCCAAGAAAACCTCACAAAGGAGGCCATCGGGGGTCAATCATGGGACCCCGAACAATATGATTCTGCAGGTTTGGTGGTGATCACCACTTGACCACCACCTCATTGGCTATATATATATATATGTGAATATATTTCTATATTAAACATATTAATCAAATTTAATTTTAAAAATGAGTGAAATTTAATTTAAAAATGAATACATTGAACAAATATTAAAAAATAAATGAGTTATTAATTATGTAAAATATAAATAATAATAATGAATATATATTAAAATGAAAATGAATACATATATTAATTATGAAAATTGCCATCCTATTAAAAACATCAAATGTTAATCAATAAATATGTATAAATAAATATTAAAAATGAATAAAATTACACAAATATTAAACAAATAAAAATTAAAAATGAATAAATTACAAAATATTAAAAAAAATATTAATGAAATGGATAATAATAATAAATTAATAAATTAATATATATATACATATTAAAAATAAATAGTATATATTATATAAAAATATTAAAAAATCAATAATATTTAATAATTTAAAACATAATATATTAAATATTAATAATTAAAAATCTAATATTATAATATTAAAATTTTATTATCCATGTATGTGTGTCTATAAAATTGAATTAATTATATATATATATATATATATCTATGTGTGTGTGTGAAATTAATGCATAACATATTAAGTGTAAATACATATTTAGTCAATATTTTTAGTCAACAATTAAATATTTATTACTTGATATATATGTCAAATTGAAAAAAAAAACAAATGACATTGACATAATAAAATGTTATTAAATGTCTATTAATATTAATTAGTCAATATTTTTAATTAATATTAATTTTTAATTAACTTATAATATATATTTTCACTAAATATATGACATATTAAGTGTAAATACATATTTTGTGTTATATAAATCATATTTAAGCAAATTATATATATATATATATATATATCTAAATTAAATATAGTATTTAATAATATACAATTTTTTCTCAGTTCACGTTTTATCAGCGCTGATAAATGTCATCATTATTAGCGCTGATAAATATAACATCTATCAACACTCAAAAAAAGTGTTAATAAAGATACTAATTTTGTAAAGATAATTTTTTATCAGCGCTTTTAATTGATAAAATAAATCTTATTAAACGTTT
The DNA here is from genome assembly GCA_963277665.1 of Viscum album. Taxonomy (NCBI): domain Eukaryota; kingdom Viridiplantae; phylum Streptophyta; class Magnoliopsida; order Santalales; family Viscaceae; genus Viscum; species Viscum album. The sequence goes on along the minus strand of OY728123.1, from coordinate 858,685,179 downwards.
TTTTAACACTGATAAAATACAGTGCGCCATATTCACAATTATGTAGTAGTGACGCGTTTCCAATTTGAAAATTTATTACGGTATGTATATATGTGTATATATGATTTATAATTGAATATATTGTCATTTGTACACAATTTTGTAACATCAAATCCTTGTTGTTGCCCCCCGTTAGAAAGGGAGGATTGCAATGATTTCAAAGGATTTTGCGTGGTCATGCGTTTCCAGAGGCCAATGATACCCAGTGGGGATGAGACGAGGCCAATTGGCGGATGTGGGTTCGTTTCGTCTTCATTTCGACGGACCATCCACATGTTCCACAATCCCGCCCATGGTCCCTCCCCCAACGTAAATTAGACACCTGTATATTGATTTTTTTGGAACATATATCATTAATTAATTTCATTTATTAAAATCAATAAATAAAATAGGGGCGAGGTGGTTCGGCGTCGGAAGCTGGTCGGTCGGAAAAGCTGACGCCGACCTAAAAAACAAGGGGCCATATCTATTTCGGTGGCTTCTGCGCCTGCCTACCCTGCCACTCTCCCAAAACATTTCCTGGTGATTGACCTTCTTGTCCTCGGAATAATAGTAGAACTGCGGTTCTATTACTCAAACGTTTGATTTATGTATTATGCATTTCAATAAAAATTGTATTTTTTTTGGGAAATCATTTACTTTCAGTGACTCCGAAATTTGGTAAATCCAAAACCTAATCGATTTAATTTTATAAAAATCAAATACGGTTATAAAATGTTTATTTTTAAAATATCTCACGCTAACTCTATCCTATTACGACTCATTTAAATATCTCAGTCAATTTAAATATCAATTTATAATTTCCAAATTTCTAATTTCATTTATAATTCTGAAATTAATGGATTTATATTATAAAAATATATTTTATGATTTTATTATCATTTTAAAATTTATTGTTAATGAATTAATAATAATTAATCTTATAATTCATTTATAAATCTAATATCAACTTAACACAAAATAAATAAACACATCTCATAATCTTAATATTATTTAAAATTATTTATTCAATACTTATCCTAAACCCTAATATTAATCAAATTTTGAATTTACTACCTCAACCTCATAAAATCCCGATTAACCCTTATCCAAACTTTATTTCATCAAGTGTGGCAGTATTTTGGGTACCCGATTAATGAATATGTCATTCCTGACTTTTTCAACATTTTTTTCATATTTGTTTTTCACTATGCACTTTTTCCTTTTAATATCTTTAAATCATTCCTAAAAAACAAATTGTTTTCGTGGAAAAGTAAAATATATTTATTTAGAATCATTTTCTCATCAAATTTTTCAAAATTTTTATTTCGATCAACTCCAAAAAAATGTATTGATTTAAAACTTGTTTATAAACCATTAAAAAAACCTTCCTTTTTAGGGTAATTAACCCATAAAAATACATTAGAATCTTAAAAACACATCTACATAAACACACAGAAGATGTCAATCAAACATTTATTTTATACATATGAAATCAACCACTTATCGTAAACATCAAAACTCATTTTTATGAACAAAAAATGCACCTACAAGAATCATGACCCGCATATGCAACAATTGACATGTTGACGATAAACTTAAAGGCACACAATCCATGAATATTCAGAGACCATTCTAAATAATGATGGATTTCTTAGGATCAAATAACAATTATTCATACAACAGAAGGCAACAATAAGCCACAAATCAAGATCTCCATTCTAGAAAACTGAAACCATGTTTACTTTAAGATGATGAACATGTGTGCCTGACATTGATGATGGATGAATCTCGTCTTCAACCACAAATTTAATGAAGATCATTGAAAAGCAGCCAAAGAACTCCTTCCTCTTAGATGTATCCACAAGTTGGCAAATCACCCGACGACCCTCCTTACCACCATGATATGCAAGTATCTATTAGTGGCAAATAGAGAATGAGAATAGAGCTTCAAGAAAATATGTAGGAACCATTCATAAAATTTTCATGGATTCCAACTTATTTATATAAGCCTCATAGACACTCTCCGAACCTTCTACACATTTACTCGAATGTTATGAAATGTTTGAGTAGTGCTTCAGTTGCAAACACTTCGTAACCATTTGGTTGATGCATGCATTTGTTTGGTAAATACATTTAACCAAATCATCCAAAAATTTCATCATACGAAATGTTAATAATCAATGAAAGCTTATGTGGAAGAAGACCTAAATGTTAAAATTAAACATTTGACTGCCTCTTATGAATCTTAAAACAAGATTAACCCATATCATAACACTTCCCTTTTTCCACGGTTCTAAACAAAAACAGGTATATCAATTTCAAAGCACATTTTCCATATCATTTTCCACAAGCATAAACGTTCATACCAAGGCTAACTCAGAAAGTCAAGCAATACAAAACAAAAGCATGGGTATCACAACACCAAGGAATACTACAGGTCTAGGCCGCAGACTACTCGTACCACAATCAATCAAGTGCACAAATCCAATCCTAGAACACAGGCCTAGGAATCAGAGGAATAACCCATGAGTAAACCCCCCAAAATGTCAATATCGGTCTCCTAGAAAAATGATCCTAGGAAACCGAGGAAAGCCCCAAGACAAACCTCTTTGATAATCACAAAACAATGGACGATGACCTTAGCTAAACCTTCCACCTAAGTACCCAAGGTAACCCATGTGCTCTTTTTCATAATTCATTCTGATGATTTGAAAACCATTTCAAAACCATTTCACAAATTCCATTTCAATGCTTTGAAAATACCCATTTGCTCTCCATTTACCAATAACTAGGAAAAACCATTTTTCATTAAAAACCCTTTTCAACACACACAAAATAATCATGACAATTTCAATATACAAAATAGTTTATAAATCAAAACAATAAGGTTCATCAATATAGGCTAGAGATGGAACCACCTACCTCAAAACTCAGGTCGCACATGTCCGCAACAGAAATCCAAAATCAACGAAACCCAACAACGTCAATGAAGGCCCTAGAATCAAATCCACATTAAGATTGATTCAATTTAGAAGACAAGGGGTCGATGGGAGAGAGGAAACCCACATACCTCAAAGACCAACGCCCTCCACACCACAACAAATGGAAGAAAAGGCCTTCAGAATGAGATCACACAACTGATCTAGAAGAAACCACAAAGAATTAATAACTTTAAACCAAAGGATCTGATAACGCAACCATATGGCGCTACCACGATAAAAAGAAACTAAGAAATGGAAAGTCAACTTACCAGGAGAGACACACCGTGATCGCAATGGAGATCAGACGTTGAACGAATCAGTCTAAAATGGGTTTAGTCTCTAAAAAACTCACCAGAACTGCCTTAGGTTGAGAGCCACAAAGAACCGTCAAAGGAATTGAAACAAAATAGTCGCACGCTGAATTTAAAAACTGGATGTGGGCTATTACATGATGTGTAACCCATGTTCATGACGTGTAACTACCACGTCCCACATATGCTGAAAAACCCATAACCTCATATTGAAAATCCATCATTTAAACCATATACAATGTGTAATAACCATTCACGACGTGTACCAGTTCACAACATGATATTTCCTTTCACAACTAACATCCAACACTCATTACACAACGTGTAACTACTCTACAACCTGCAGAAATGAACAGTTATTAGTGAAAGTCTAAAAAATATTTGAATTCACCATTATAGGTATCCTCCTAATCTCTAGGCAGGGGAAAACCATGATGAGGTTAAGGGCGTACCTGATGAATCAACAATGGGATGTTACACTCCCTATATCGTATCACATGCAATAACTTGTGAAAACATATCCACAACTTCTTTTGGATATTTCCAAAACACTTTTGGAAAGCTATCATCATAATCACATGAAATAATTATTGAATATCCATCCAAAACTCATTTCGAATAAACTTTATAACACTTTTAGAGTACTCTCTTAAGTTTTGTAAAACTTAATCCTCATTTATTCAACCACAAAGGATTACCTCATAGGCCTTTTCAGTATTGAAAATAAGTACGAATTCCTGAATTCATAAATGTAACCAAAGAGCCATTGTAACGACCCAAACTTTTGAATAATATTTATTTCCTAAATTTGTGTGTTATTTCATTTTATACTCCACAAACTATATCATTTAATTAATGAAATGATATTGTTGGGTTTCGACTGTTATATGACAGTTGATCAATATGACCGTTGGAAACTAAACTCTTAATGTTACAATTTTTGTTTATAAATACAAGTGATTTTGGTTAATTAATATAGAAAGAAGAGTCGATGGCCTCATCCAGTAGAATCGGGCCGTACGAAGCCCATATGTCAGAGCTTGGGAAGGAGGTAGCATCTCTGGGCTTTACTTTGGATCAAGCCCAAGCTAAGCTTCAACATGTGAAGCTTGAACGTAATCACCTAAGGGAGAAGTTCAAGCTAATAGAAATAACCACTCGGGAAATGTTGTCCAAGCCACCCCACGATTCTATCACCATAGCACACCTTACACTTAGGTCCTTTGTAGGTGTTATAAGGGGCTATGTAACAAGGCCTTAAATACTTTTTGTAATCCCTTGGTATAAATAAAATTGTTATTTCTTATTATGGTAAAATTTGTGATCTTAAAATGTCTGGATAAATATAGGATGAATATTATTGATGAATTTTGGAAAAAGGATATTTTAAAATATTCAGGTAAAATTTAAATAATAAATTATGTGAAATGATTTTCAAAAAAATGGTCTTCTATAGTTGTGATCAGTAAGAAATTTAGAGTCTAATAAGATCAACTTTTTTTTTTCTTGTGAATAGTAAAGTATGAATAGTAACATACCCTTATAAATATCAATGAATAGTAAATTGGCCAAAAAAATAGAAACTTCACCCATGAATGTATAAATACAATTTAGACATCTTAAAAGTGAAAAAAAACGATCATAGTATATGTTTTGTTATTTTTTTAGGTCATAAATATTTTATTTACAATTTTATAATTAATTTAATAATTTAAAATGAAAATTTATTTTCATAAAATTTAATCATAAATTGTTACTTTATTGTCTTATGGTTATACGATAATTTTATAGGACCTTGATTAATTTTTCAAGGTGTTACAAAATAAGTTATAGTTTTAGAGTTGTTTTTTTTTGAATAAATAATGATTTTATTTAAAAATTAAATTAAAAATATTTTAAAAAAATTATTTTCATAAAATGGAGTTCATTTTTGAATTTAGATCATTGATATTAGGTTAGGGTAAATTTTTTGGATTTTTCTGAAACAGTTGAATTCTTGGTGAATAGTAAAAATACAGTTTTGAGTTTCTGGTGTTTAATGACATCATTGATGATGTAATCATGATGTAATATAATCTGGTTGACTTTTGAATAGTAATATATGTTATTAGGTGTCCCAAGTGGCCAATACCATGGTAAAATACCATGGGCAAGCCCATGGTTTTGCAAATACCACCGATGAGGTGCTCCTTGAAAATTAATTAAATATTCCATCACTTTTACTATAAATACCAAGTCATTACCTCATTCATTTCATTCAAAAATCATTCTCAATGAATATATTGTCTTTCTACCTCCCAAGGAGTCCTCATAAGGTTCCCTCAATCCCCACAAGGTCCCAACCTTCGAGTTTTCGAAGATACTCTTCAAGGTAAGGGAACCTTTCACCCTCCTCTTTTTAGTCATGATTTCCTTTATGTTATGTCTTATAGTTTTCATCTTATTATGTGGGGGTATGTTATTATATATTATTATTACTTTCAATTTCATGTAAAAATGATTATAGACCCTTTTCAGTCTCATCAATTTATTTTCAGAATTTTTAAGCGACGCCCTTAGGCTGCCAAATTTTTCATAAAAAAATAGCATCTTCTCTTTTCTTTCATGTTTCCCTTTCATGTGGCATGTCATTAAAATATCCATACCATGAACTTATTATGTAACCATACTGTATTATGAATTATTTATGAGTGGTTGAACCTTGTCCCCTCTCTTTTTAATGTATTCTAAAATGATGTTATGTAGCCGTTATGCTGCAGAATTTTCATCTCAAAATCTCTTTCTTTTTCTCAAGAAATTCTCTTATATTATTATGTGGATACCCAAATCAATTTTCATTTCTAGGGGTATTCATAAATACATAAAATTTATCTATTTTATTCTGTAATTTACATACATATAACCCTCACTCCCTTTCCATGGGTTATAAATGACATATTGATCTTATTTTTAAGTACCTTTTAAACGTCAAGATTTTGACATGAAACCCATTTCTTTGATTCTATTTGGGTTATATATGAAATGTTTGATTATGATCTATGTGTATCACATGAAAGTAAATACATATTAAGGGTACATCGTGATAGCACTCCAATGCATTGGGTAAATAATTAATCTCTAGAGATGACAAGTTTCAGATACCTTGGTGAATAACCTTGGTAATATTTTTATGACACATTTGGAATGAAACTTGGTGATATGTTCATGAATGTATAAATGAAATGTTTTAGCGACATTTTAAAGTTCTGATTCATGTTATTTTTATTATGATATTCCTCTTTTTTCATTGCTCATGTCTTGTGGTTTTCAACTAGTTCTTATTGATATCACAAGTAAACTGATTCCCTTGATTTAATTACTGAGCCTTCTGCTCACCCTTTCCTTTGATGTATGTCTCTAGGTTATGAGATGAAGCAATTTTATTTAGGATGAACTTATGATAAAGCCTTACACATGGATTAGAATAAATTTTTATGTTGTTTTCATGTTTTATGTTCCTAATTTCCAAGACACTAGATGTAAAGACCCGAAATTTCCATGTAATTTTTTTAAATAAATGAGACTGATAAGAGTCCAAAAAAATTAACAGCACATGATTCTGAGGCCTGGAGTGCCTGAAATGAATTTATGAACTTTATTTCGGGTATATTTAGTAAACGTGCGAGCGAGACTTTATAAAATTTGAACCGGTGCTCAGATTTGAAATCTGAGGGCACCATTGATCTCGCAGCGCCAGTATTTGCTTAAGGAGACCTTCACCTTGACCGTAGTGGGTTGAGGATGGAAGCTAGCTTTTCACATTTTTGTGAAAGAATAAAATAAAAATAAAAATTGTGTAACATTTATTTTTATTTTTATTTGAAACTCCTTGTGGATATTTCACAGGTGGGGACCACCTGAACTAAAAACCTCCCATTAGAGGTTATGGAGGTGGGGACCACTGAGCCTAACCTCCCATGAGAGGTTATAGTGGTGGGACCACCCGAGTATAACCCCCCGTTTTGAATTCCTAGAGGCGGGGACCACCCTACCCCTCTTAATGGGGGAGAAACCTCTCAACTCCCTCTTTAATGAGGAGGAGCCTCTTGAACTTCCTCTACATTAATTTTTCCAACTTGTGTGTGTGTGCCAATATAATTTCTTCTTAAGTTAAATTATATTGGCACCGCTTTTCTTTTGGGTTGGAAAAGGAGAGAGCTCTTAGAGGATTACTTTCACCAACCAATAACTTCTCTCCGAATGAGGAACGCCATATAAGAACATTCTTCGGAATCAAGCAAGAGGACGATGCATGAACCGATAATCGAGGAAAACGCTGATGACACTGACGTCTGTCTATTCCCAATGATTCATCTTCTTCATCGTGACCTTGTCGACGTCAACAAGCGAATGAGGTAGGGGTTTATTTCCACATGATTATCACTTCCCATGTACTCCCCTTATAATTCTTTTGCGGGATTGGGAATACAGATTGACGAGGGTTGTGGGGATTAATGTTTTTAAATATCTTCCATACTCGTTCTTGACTCATGATTACATTGAGCCGCTTGCTACCGCTCTAATGCAGAGAGTGCGGGCCAAACTAACATGGCCCATCCTCTCCGCAATTATTGTGATGATATGTGGTGTTCTTTACGACGAAGGTAGACGGAAACCAGAGTGGGTTTTTGGCACTGATGAGGCACGAGAATGGCGGTCGACACCTCCGCCGGCTGCGATGAAGGCGACGACGCCGCCCCGAGGCCTCCGCGCCCCGCGACACCGCCGACCGCGACCTTCGTGCCATCCCCTGCCAAACCACCCCACAGCCTCTGCTCCACAGCCGAGCCACTGCCCCACAGCGGGGCCGCCGTTCCACGGTCGAGCCACCCCGCAGCCTCGCGACACCCACCCGACCAACCCGCCTCGCGGCCGGGCCGCCGCCTTGTGGCTCCGCCATCCGCGACACCACCACGCCACCCACGGCCTTGCCGAGCTGCCCCAAGGCCTCTTCCCTCTCAGATTATCCACCCCATGACCTTGCGGCACCCCCCGGCCAAGCCGCCCCGTGCCCTCAAGACACCCCCGCGGCCGAGCCGCCGTCCACGACCAAGCCGACCCGCGACCTCCGCCGCCCCGCGACACCTGCGGCCTCCACGGCCCCTCGCGACCCTTGAGGCCTACCAGACTGCCCAGTGGGCCGGGTTGCATCACGGACCGGGTCGACCCAGGCCAGTTCGGGTTAGGTCGGTCCGACCGAGTTGGACCATACCCAGACCTGATACGAACCTATACTTTACTTGGGCCATAACTTTGGCTCCAGACGTCCGTTTGACGAACCGTCAACGACAATGAAAATATTGGAGCGAGACAGTCCCTTTGAGTATACCCCATTGGTGTTTTGGGTAATGTTGAGGTACGTTCGGGTTGGATCGAGCACGAATCCAACCGGGCCCCTGGGACTAAAAGGCTAATAACTCACAAACCGGGCGTTCGATTGACGCACCGTCTGTTGCATTGAGAGCCCTATGATGTGGCGGACCTTTAAGATACTTCTTCATGGGACTTCGTATTAGTTGTAGTATCGACCAGTGACTTGTGGAGAGGATCCTCCCGGAGACGAGAAGACTTAGTTTGAGAACCCAGTAGTTGGCTGTGATGAGAAGAATAAAGAGCAATCATGTGTGGGTCATCTCCTAGCGATCCTGTGTGGGTCAGCACCCAGCGATCCTGTGTGGGTAAACTCCTAGCGATCCTATGTGGGTCATCACCTAGTGATCCTGTGTGGGTCAGCTCCTAGTGATCCTGTGTGGGTCAGATCCTAGCGATCCTGTGTGGGTCAGCTCCTAACGATCATGTGTGGGTCAGCTCCTAGCGATCCTGTGTGGGTCAGCACCTAGCGATCCTGTGTGGGTTATCTCCTAGAGATCCTATGTGGGTCAGCTTCTTTACAGAGTAATATGATTTAGTAGTTACATCTAATGATCTCTACTACTGTACTTAAGTTATACCTGGAATGAGCTGAGTTCGTATCTGTGTGGTATTTTCCTTCGTGGTAATACCTTGGTGATATTCTTCAGTGTGGAGTACCTGTGTGGTACTTGCCTTTGTGGTTTTCCTTACTTTGTGGAACAGTTGAGCTTTAGGATTTTGGGTTGGACCCTGTGTTTCCTCATGATTGAGATGGGTATACTTGATAGCTTAGGTATATGTATGGGCATATACCTAAGTAGGGTTGACGGTTGACTTCATGCTTTGAGGTTTATCCTTTGTGGATTTTGCAAGACCTTGAGGGTCTAGGGGTCCCTACTGAGTATCGTTATACTCACCCCTACATGAGCTATGCCCTCACCCTGATGTGTTTGGTGCAGACTACAGACAACGTTGATCAAGACTGAGGGTACCAGGACTGGATGGTGCCCGGAGGAGGACCTTACGATGAGTCAGTACACGGAAGAGACGGACGAACATAGAGTGTTGAGGAGGCGATATGTACCTACCCTTTAGGTAGGAATCTCGTAGGACAACCCAGTAGTTGTCTTTATTTCCCTTCAGTTATATTGTATTTCAGTTTTACTTGTACTTTACAGTTGGGCTTGTATTTTGGCCCCTATTACTTACTGCACTCACTCTGTTTACTGTTTAGTTTACTTGAGTTCGCATCTTTCTGTGTGCTTGGTTGCGTGAGCTTACAGGTTATAAAGGAAATGCCTACCCAGTTTTAGGGAATACGCCTTTGGTGCTAGTCTCCATCCCCTAGCCTATAGAAGGTGAGCATGGGGTGGTCACAGTACGGGCCCCGGGTGATGGGTCATGACAAATTGGTATCAAAGGAGTCGGTTCTACTGTAGAACATAGGACTCTGATCTTTCTTTAATGGAAATAGTGTTATGTGTAGTGAGTGTGGTTATCAGTTTAGGGAATCCAGTGTTGGTGCAGCGGCTGACGTATCCATACACCAGGACCCTGACTTCTGATTTTCAACTCAGTGCATGAAAACACTGATTGTGTGTGTGTTTTCAGGAGTTTTCTTTGTGACCTCTTTGAGTCAGATCACCAGGTATAACTTATTGATTGTGGCGCACCTGTTTCTTTTCAGGATGCCTCCACGCAGATAGCCAGCTAGGTTTCTGAGAGTAGCACGCACTGATAGCCCACCGAGCGACGAGGCCTCGGTGCAAGGCCCTCTACCAGTAGAGGCACCAGTGGAGGCACCAACGGTACCATTACCTATTGGACCATCGATGCCACCGGCTCTAGAATAAGACGGTGCACGCCACCTGAGCGTATTGCATGAGTTCCAACACTAGAGGGCACCCAGGTTCTGGGGAGAGATGGACCCAGGGGCATCTAAGTATTGGTTGAAGCCTGTAGTGAGAGTCTTTCGACTGGTAGGGACACCAATCGATCTCATGGTGATCCTTTCCACTAGCCTTCTACAGGCAGCAGTAGGAAGATGGTGGAGCTTGATACTCCAGGTTCATGATGAGGTGACACTTCTCTGGGCAGGCTTCAAGATCCTATTTCGAGCAGAGTTTGTTCCAGCGACTCTTCACGCAATGCACATACATTAGCTTCTTCATCTGCAACGGGGCAGCATGACTGTAACTCAGTATTCAGAGAGGTTTACTGACCTCTCACGTTACTCCATGGATATGGTACGAGACCCATTCTTCAGGACCCAGACCTTCGAGTAGGGGCCTAGGCTGGAGATCAGGGATTCGATGATCTCACTCAGCATCCCGACGCAAGCATGAGTGTTAGAGAGATCCCTCTTAGTGAAGAGTTTCCTAGCTGAGTAGTCGCTAGCAGCGAGACCCACCAATAGTCGTCATGTAGTAGAGTCTTCTGCAACTTGCAGCAGAAAGATGTCACAGAGGTCCAAGAGGACCAGACCTACATGTGGGCGACCGCAGGATTCAGGGTTAGTTGTGTGGGGCACATGAGACAGATCCAGTCATGCCAGGAGTGGGCAATGTTACACATGCGGCGAGCAGGGTCACATGGCTCATGACTGTCCGGACCTTCGTTTGGATGATCAGAAGATGGTTGAGGGACCACCCAGGTAGAGACAGAGATTCGACCAAGGAGGTCCATAGGGAGCAGGAAGACGTGGCAGAGGAGCTAGCCATGTAGCTGGCGGTGGGCGATGATTCGAGATGTTACTGCCACCACCACTAGAAGGTCCACCCCGACCATAGGGAGCAGGTGGGAAGGGGCAAGATCAGCTCCATATAGCTGAGGCTTACGATCACGGCGCTCCGGAGATGATACTAGGTACAATCTATGTCTACTATACCTTAGATACAATACTTATAGACATAGGTTCCAGTCATTCTTTTATTGCCACTTCCCTCATTTAGAGCTCGGAGATTCTGATGGAGCCGTTAGCTCGATAATTACAACCAAAGACTCCTAAGGGAGTGGATTCGATGATTACGCACTAGTTTCGGTAGTGTGAGCTTACTCTAGGTGGTGAGATCTTCGGTTGTGATCTCCTAGTAGTGGCATTGAGGCCTTACGACATCATCTTGGGTATGGACTTGTTATCTACATTCCATGCTTAGATTGACTATATTAGGCACAAAGTGTGGTGTGTCTGTATGGATGGGACCAGGTTTACCTTCACTGGCGAGAAGGGAGCATTTGCAGCACAAGATGAACTTACCTAGAGGAGAGTGCAGTCGATCACTCATCAGTTGGCTAGCCTTACCCTCAGAGCGGTTGATATGGAGAGTCTGAGCTATCCTGTAGTAGTGGACCAATACGCGGATGTCTTCCCTAATGATGTTCCGGGTCTACCTCCTCACAGAGAGGTAGGCTTTTACATAGACTTATACACTGGGACAACATCGACATCTACACCAGTGTATCAGATGGCTCTCACGGATCTTTGTGAGCTGCGGGTATAGCTAGAGGACTTACAGGGGAAGGGATTCATATGGCCTAGTGTTTCACCTTGGGCAGCTATAGTTTTGTTCGCCAAGAAGGCATATGAGATCTTGAGGCTTTATGTTGACTATCGATGCCTGAACCAGGTAATCATGAAGAAAAAGTACCCACTCTCAAGGATTGACAACCTCTTTGATCAGCTGAAGGGAGCATGGTGGTTCTCAAAGATAAACCTCAGATCAGGCTATCACCAGCTCAGAGTACGAGACGAGGATGTGCAGAAGACAACTTTAAGATGTCGGTACAACCATTACAACTTCTTGGTTATTCTATTTGGTGTAACCAACACTCCAGAAGTGTTCACGGGACTCATGAATAGGATCTTTCATCCATACCTTGATCATTTTGTAGTAGTCTTCATCGAAGACATTCTGATCTACTCGGCTACTGAGGAGGAGCATGCCTATCATTTTCAAGTAGTACTGGACACACTCCGAGAGCACCGGTTTTATGGTAAGCTCTCGAAGTTCCAGTTCTAGATCCGAGAGGTTCACTTTCTGGGACATTACATATTGGAGGCTGGAGTTTTAGTTGATCCAGCGAATATTGAGGCAGTACTTTCTTGGGAGCCACCCAGGAGTGAGACGGAGGTACGGAGTTTCCTCAGTTTGGCTGGATACTACCAGAGGTTTGTGCCAGATTTCTCCAGAATTGCAGCACCACTTTCAGCATTGACGGATAAGGGATAACCCTTCATGTGGTCGGAGAGATGCCGACGGAGTTTTTAGGAGCTGAGGCAGAGGCTGACTAGTGACCCTATCTTGAGACTTCCAAAGGAGGGCGCAAGGTACGTAGTCTACTGCGACGCATCAGGGACTGATCTCGGATGTGTCCTGATGTAGGAGTGAGTAGTGATCGCATATGGTTCTCGACATCTGAGACAAAATGAGCGGAACTATGATACCCATGACCTGGAGTTATCTGCAGTGGTCTCTTCCTTGAAGATGTGGTGACACTACTTGATGGGCGAGCATTTTACAGTGTACTCTTATCACAAGAGTATTAGGTATATCTTCTCTCAGAAGGACCTGAACCTAAGACAACGATGTTGGTTTGAGTTCCTCTAGGACTACGAATTCGAGATAGTCTATACTCCTGGGAAGGGGAACGTTGTAGCAGATGCACTCAGTAGGAGATCTAGTATACAGCTACTAGGAGAGGTGAAGAAGCAGCTGGCCGTTTTATAGATATATTTTGTGGATAAAGATGGAGCAACTTTTCTTCAGTCTCTTATAGTCACTCCCCCACTTCTTCAGCGAGTCAAGGAGGTGCAGCGTGGGGATGTTGACTGTGAGACGTGACATGCTCAGATATCCATAGGACAGGCACCTGATGGATTTTATGAAGGTGGGGAGCATGTCATCCTCTTCAGAGGACGTACCATGGTACCAGTGTCACTTTAGGAGGAAGTGTTGAGGGAGTTCTACACATCCCCTCTAGCGGTATATCTAGGAGTGGTGAAGATGTACCAGGATCTCTAATGATAGTACTGGTGGTTGGGAATGAAGAAAGCAGTTGCAGAGTTTGTCTCCCGGTGCCTCACTTATCAGCAAGTGAAGGTGGAGCATCAAGTACCAGTAGGCTTGGTTCAGCCTTTAGAGGTCCCAGAGTGGAAGTGGGATGATATATCCATGGAATTCATGATGGGTATTCCATGTACATCCAAGGGTCATGACTCGATTTGGTTGATCATCGACCGACTCACCAAGTCGGCCCACTTCCCACTGATCAGAGAGCAGAGATCAGTAGAGAGCTTGGGATGCCTCTACATGCAGGAGATTGTGAGGTTACATAGAGTAACCTTGATGATTGTCTCCGATCATGATACATGATTCACTTCCTAGATATGGAAGGGGTTACAGGAGGCTTTTGGAACACATCTTCATTTGAGCACCGCCTTCCATCCTCATATGGATGGTCAGACTGAGCAGAACATTCAGACCCTTGAGGACATGTTGTGTGCTTGCATCCTCGACTTCGGTCACAACTGGGAGGATCACTTGCCTTTGGTGTATTTTTCATACAACAATAGCTATCACTCCACCATTGGGATGAAACCTTTTGAGGCATTGTACAAGCGGCCTTGCAGATCACCTTTGTGCTGGATTGACCTAGGGGAGTCAGTACTAGTTGGACCAGAGATGGTACGAGCTACCAAAAAGAAGGTGCAGATCATCTAGGAGAGGATGAAGACTACACAGAGCAGGCATAAATCTTATTCCGATAGGAGACAGAGACCTCTGGAGTTCGAGGATGGCGACCACATCTTTCTACGGGTCTCATCTCGATGAGGTTTGCAGAGATTTGGCCGAGGTGGAAAGTTATCTCTGAGATTCATCAGACCTTTTCAGGTCCTCATCATAGTTGGAGAGGTTTATTACCACCTAGAACTTCCACCTCAGTTGTACCGGGTGCACGAAGTCTTCCATGTATCCCAGTTGAGGAGATACGTGCACGACCCTTCCCATGTCATTGACCACGGAGAGCTGGACATTGACGATGGAGAAACTTTTATGAAGGTCCCAATGGAGATTGAGGATCGACAAGAGTGGGTCCTTCGTGGGCAGTCGATACCTCTGGTGCGCATTCACTGGCAGCATGAGAACCTCCAGGAGAGCACATGGGAGCGGGAGGCTCAGATTCATGCTCAGTACCCCCTCTTGTTCCCTTATTTTGAGTTGTGGCTTATAGGGACGCAAAGTACTGAGGTGGGGAGAATGTAAAGACCCATAATTTCCATGTATTTTTTTTAAATAAATGGAACTTTTGCGAGTCTGAAAAAATTGATGGCACATGATTCTGAGGCCCAGAGTGCCTAGAATGAATTTCTGAACTTTATTTCCGGTACGTTCAGTAAACGTGTGAGCGGGATTTTCTAACTTTTGAACCAGTGCTCAGATTTGAAATCTGAGGGAACCGTTGATCTCATAGTGCTGATATTCGCTTAAGGAGACCTTCACCTCAACCACAGTAGGTTGAGGGTGGAAGTTAGATTTTCATATTTTCATGAAAGAATAAAATAAAAATAAAAATTGTGTAACATTTATTTTTATTTTTATTTGAAACTACTTGTGGATATTTCACAGGTGGGGACCACCTGAACTAAAAACCTCCCATGAGAGGTTATGGAGGTGGGGACCACCGATACTAACCTCCCATGATAGGTTATGGTGGTGGGGACCACCCGAGTATAAACCCCCATTTTAAATTCCTAGAGGCGGGGACCACCCGACCCCTCTTAATAGGGGAGAAACCTCACAACTCCATCTTTAATGAGGAGGAGCCTCTTGAACTTAATCTATATTAATTTTTCCAAAGTGTGTGTGTGTGCCAACATAATTTCTTCTTAAGTTAAATTATATTGGCACCGATTTTCTTTTGGGTTGTCAAAGGAGAGAGCTCTTGGAGGATTACTTTCACAAATGAAGAACTTCTCTTAGAATCAGAAACGCCATCGAAGAACATTCTTTGGAATCAAGAAAGAGTATGATGCATGAACCAACAATCGAGGAAAACACCGACGACACCAACATCCGTCTATTCCCAATGATTCATCTTCTTCCTCACGACCTCATCAACGTCAACAAGCGAATGAGGTAGGGGTTATTTCTATATGATCCATGTACTCCCCTTCTAATTCTTTTACGGGATTGGGAATAGAGATTGATGAGGGTTGTGGGGATTGATGTTTTTAAATATCTTCCAAACTCATTCTTGATTCCTAATTACGTTGAGCCGCTTGCTACCGCTCTAATGCAGAGAGTGCGGACCAAACTAACATGGCCCGTCCTCTCTGCAATTCTTGTGATGATATGTGGTGTTCTTTGCGATGGAGTAAGATGGAAACCAGAGCGGATTTTTGGCACCGATGAGGCATGAGAATGGAGGCCGGAACCTCTTCCGTCCACGACGAAGGCGGCGATGCCACCCTGCAGCCTCCACGCCCCGTGGCACTGCTGCCCGCGGCCTCCGCGCCTTCCCCAGCCGAACCGCCCTGCGGCCGAACCACCTTGCGATCGAGCTGTCACCCCGCGGCCGGGCCGCCACTCTGCGACCGAGCCACCCTGCGGCCTCGCGACACACTCCTAGCCGAGACACTCCGGCTGGGCCACCCTGCGGTCGGGCCGCCTCCCCGCAGCTCCACCGTCCGCGGCCCCGCCGCGCCGCCCCGCGGCCCTGCCGAGCCGCCCCGCGACCTCCGCCCTCCCGGCCGAGCCGACCCACTCTCTCACTATACCCCACAGATGAGCCACCCCATGGCCTCCACCCTTCCGACCGATCCACCCCGGGCCGGGCTGAGCCGCCCCGCACCCTCGCGACACCCCCGCGATCGAGTCAACCCGCGACCTCCGCTGCCCCGCGACACCCGCGGCCTCTACGACCCCTCACGGCCCGCCAGGACGCCTAGCAGGTTGGGCCGCATCACGAACTAGGCTTGACCCAAATCAGGTTGACCCAGGCCATGTCGGGTCAGGTCGGTTCGACCGGGTCAGATCAGACCCGAACCTGATACGAACCTATACTTTACTTGGTCCATAACTTTGGTACCAGACGTCCGTTTGACGAACCGTCAGCGGCGCTAGAAATCTTGGAGTGAGACGGTCCCTTTGAGTATACCACATTGGATTTTTGGGTAATGTTGAGGTACGATCAGGTTGGATTGAGCACGAATCCAGCCGGGCCCCCCGGACTAAAAGGCTAATAACTCACAGACCGGACATCTGATTGACGCGTCGTCTGATGCATTGAGACCCCTATGACGTGCCAGACCTTTGAGATAATTTTTCGTGGGACTTAGTAGTAGTTGTAGTATCGACTAGTGACTTGTGGAGTGGATCCTCCCAGAGACGAGCCGACTTAGTGTGGGAACCCAGTAGCTGGATATGACGAGAAGAATAAAGAGTGATCATGTGTGGGTCAGCTCCTAGTGATCCTGTGTGGGTCAGAACCTAGAGATCCTGTGTGGGTCAACTCCTAGAGATCCCGTGTGGGTGCACCTAGTGATCCTGTGTGGGTCAGCTCCTAGAGATCCTGTGTGGGTCAGCTCCTAGCGATCCTGTGTGGGTCATCTCTTAGCGATCCTCTGTGGGTCAGATCCTAGTGATCTTGTGTGGGTCATATCCTAGAGATCCTGTGTGGGTCATCACCTAGCGATCTTGTGTGGGTCAGCTCCTAGCGATCCTATGTGGGTCAGATTATTTACAGAGTAAGATTATTCAATAGTTACATCTAATCATCTCTACTACTGTACTTAAGTTATACCTGGAATGAGCTGAGTTCGTACCTGTGTGGTATTTTCCTTCGTGGTAATACCTTGGTGGTATTCTCCAGTGCTGAGTACCTATGTGGTACTTCCCTTTGTGGTTTTCCTTCCTTTGTGGAACAGTTGATCTTTGGGCTTTTGGGTTGGACCCTATGTTTCCTCATGATTGAGATTGGTATACTTGATAACTTAGGTATATGTATGGGCATATACCTAAGTAGGGTTGACAGTTGACTTCATGCTTTGAGGTTTATCCTTTTTGGATTTTGTGAGACCTTGAGGGTCTCAGGGTCCCTACTGAGTATCATTATGCTCACCCCTGCACGGGCTATACCCACACCTTGATATGTTTGGTGCAGACGATGGACAACGTTGATCGAGACTGAGGGTACCAGGACTGGAAGGTGCCCAGAGGAGGACCTTATGACGAGTCGGTACATGGAGTATACAGACGGATGTGGAGTGTTGAGGAGGCGATATGTACCTACCCTTCAGGTTGGAATCTCAAAGGACAACCCAATAGCTATCTTTATCTCCCTTCAGTTGTGTTGTATTTTAGTTGTACTTATACTTTCCAGTTGGGATTGTATTCTGGCCCCTTTTACATACTGCACTCACTCTGTTTACTATTTAGTTTACTTGAGTTTGTATCTTGCTATGTGATTGGTTGCGTGTGCTTACAGGTTATAAAGGCAACGCCTTCCCAGTTTTAGGGAATATGCCTTTGGTGCTAGTCGCCAACCCCTAGCCTATGGAAGGTGGGCTTGGGGTGGTCACGACACGGGCCCCAAGGGACGGGTCATGAAACTAGAATTTAAAGATCATATGTTTGTAAAATGTAATAAAAAGTTATGTAATAAAAAGTCAGGATGCCATAGTTGGTATCAAAGGAAAGTTTAGTTATTTATGGAAATTAGGCTATGAAAAATTTAGGAAGAACCCCTTTGAAAAGTTTAAATATAGGAATACTTCATGGTATTTTAGTGAGTATTGAGTAAGTGGTTTATCAAGAAAATACATCCCTGTTTGGATACGAGAAGGTAGAGGCGGCTCTGGCATAGATGTACCTAGGAGTGAAAACTCTGAAAAGGAGTTTTGAGCTTGACCTGGGGTATCCTGGTACATGACAATGGGCCTTGCTGCACTCTTGGTTACGACACTCCTAGGGGATATGTTTGGTTAATCATAAGCATTTTATGAATCATTATGAAGGATTTATAGAGAAATGTAATTGTTTAAAGCATGAGGTTTTAATACATAAAATCTTTTATAGTTAAAAGAATCATAAATGAAATAATCTTCTCACTAAGGTTTTACTCTTTTTGAAAATGGAAAGAAATAGGAGGAACTGTGCAAATGGTGACCACAATGGACCATGTGCTGATGGCCCTCCGATGGAAGACAGAATGGAAACTTTCATGCGAATGATGAACCAACTAACTCAAGTTATGGGAAATAAATTGAATCAAGCTGAGGGAAAGATCTCACCATGAAGGGAACAACTTTATGTTGAATCCTTTTTTCATCAACAAACACCAACCTTTAGTGGATCTACCTAACCATTGATTGCTGAATAGTGGATCAACTATATCGAGAAGATCTTTTCTGTGCTCTGCTATTTTGAAAAGGGGAAGGTTACCTTGGCTATTTATCACTTAGAGGGAGAAGATGATTAGTGGCAGGAACTAATTAAAATCATAAGGCCAAGAGTGGAAGTTGAAGATATAGAGTGGGAAGTGTTCAGAGGGATATTCTTCAACAAGTATTTCCCTCGATCGATGAGAACAAGAATGGAGAAGGAGTTTCTCGAGCTGAAGCAGAAGGAGAATGAATCTGTAGGAAGTTATGAGATAAACTTCACAAGGCTTTCACATTACACCTCAATCTTTGTCAGGGATCCAAATGGTAAGGTTGATAAATTCTTCGGTGGTCCAAGACCTCATCTATGGAAGAATCTAGCAAACTGAGATTATGATAGCTATGAGGAGATCGTGCAAAGTACGATGAAAGTTGAACTGGAGTTTGGTGAGACGCAATGGTCTTATAAATCCAATGACAAGAAAAGATCGATGGATCCAAGATTAGGGAGGAGATTTGATCATGGAAGAGGAGGAAAGAAAGTATAACATCCCACGTGTAATAAATGTGGGAATAAGCATTTTGGGAACTACCTACTCAGGAACGGGAAGTGCTACAAGTGTGGTAGAGATGACCACATTGCATGGAATTTTCGTAATGAGGTGAAGCCACAACTCCCCAACACTAAAGAAAAAGGGAATATGGTTCAAGCCCTACTTGATGTCCAATTTTATAAGTGTGGACAACATGGGCACTTTACCAATCACTATCCAAATCTAAGGGAAGTGGAGGGGAATCACCATCAGCCTTAACAATGGATAAGGGAACAAGTTCGAACTTTTGCAATCACTACTGCTGAAGTTGAAGCACCAAATGATGTGGTAGTAGGTACTCTTTTTGTTCTCTTAAATCTAGAAAGTACTTTGTTTGATTCTAGTTCTATGCATTCCTTTATTTCCTAAAAGTTTGCAAAGAATTTAGAATCAACCCCTGATTTTATAAAAGTAGAGTTATCAGTCAAGACTCATGGTGGAATTATCCAAGAATCGTCAGTGTTTAGAAACTCTAGTATTTACTTTAGTGAGCACAATTTTATCGCGAATCTAGTAGTCATTCCCATGCTGGAATTCGACATTATACTAGGGATGGTTTGGCTCTCAAAGTAAAATTCTAATATCAAATGTAAAAGCAAGGAAATATCAGTAGTCTTGAATGGAAAACCTATAGTTATCTTCCAAGGAGAGATATCTCAACCTGATCTTTGTCTAAAAGAACCTCATATATCCTTCTTTATGGAGTTAATCGGTGAATAAGAAGAAGTAAATGAGATTTTGAGGATAGAAAATGTCCCCATCATCTAGGAATACATTGACACATTTCATAAGGAGTTACCTGAACCTATCCTAGAAAGAGAGGTAGAGTTATCCATTGAACTCATACATGGGTCTCATCTGATATCTAAGACCCCCTATGGGATGCAAAATACAGAGCTAGAAGAATTAAAGAAACAACTCCAAGATCTTTTGGAGAAGGGGTTTATATGACCAAGTGTGTCTCCTTGGGGAGAACCTGTTCTCTTTGTGAAGAAGAAGGATGGATTGATGCAGCTATGTATTTATTATAGAGAACTTAACAAGATCATAGTGAAGAACAAATACCCTCTTCCAAGAATTGATGACTTATTTGACCAAATTCACAGGGCTCAATTCTTCTCTAAGATTTATCTTCGATATGATTATCATCAATTGAGGGTGAAGAAAGAAGATATTCCAAAAACTACCTTCTAATCAAGATATGGGCAATATGAGTTTATTTTTATGCCCTTCGGACTGACTAATTCACCTAATATTTTTATGGATTTTATGAATAGAGTATTTAAGGACTACCTTGATAAATTTTTGGTAGTTTTTATTGATGATATTATGATATATTCCAAAAGTCTCAAGGAGCATGAGGATCATCTAAGGGGTATTTTTCAAACTCTATGGAAGGAAAGGATTTTTGGAAAGTTCATCAAATGTGATTTTTGGTTGCAATAAGTTGCTTTCTTGGGGAACATTGTTACAAATGAAGGAATCACAGTTGACCCTTCAAAGAAAAAAGTTATAGAGGAGTGGCCTCAACCTATAACAATAACTGAGATTCATAGTTTCCTTGGTTTAGCAGGATATTATAGGAGGTTTGTGAAGAAATTTTCATGACTTTATAATCCATTAACCAAGTTAACTCAAAAAGGGGTCAAGTTCATTTGGAAAAAGGAGTGTGAAGAAAGTTTCCAAGAGCTAAAGAAGAGATTGGTTACAGAACCCATGTTAACTCTGCCCTCAAGTGGAGAAGGATTCGTTATTTTTTGCGATGCATCTCTAAAAGGGCTTGGGTGAGTCCTCATGCAAAATGACAAAATCATTGCTTATGCATCTCGACAGTTGAAGAATCATGAGCAGAACTATCCTATGCATGATCTGGAGCTGGATGCGGTCGTTTTTTCTCTGAAGATATAGAGGCACTATCTTTATGGGGAGAAATGTGATATATACATAGACCATCAAAGTTTGAAGTATATTTTCGCACAAAAGGAATTGAACATGAGGCATAGGAGATGGTTTGAACTTCTCAAAGACTGTGATTTTTCAATTCATTATCATCCTGTAAGAGCAAACAAAGTCGCTGACGCATTAAGCAGGAAAGAACCAGTTGTTGTTTCCATGATGAGGATTCAAAGAGATCATTTGATCAATGACCTAGTAAAGCTGGACATGGTAATTATAAGGGAAGGCACATCATAAACCCTAATCCAAATGATTTATCAACCATCATTACTAGAGAAGTTCAAGAAATCTCAAAAAAAAGATCCTTTGTTATAGAAGAAGTTTGAGGCTGTGAAGGATAAGAAGTTTCCCGAGTTCAATATTGATCAATAAGGTATACTGAAATTTTGTACATGATTATATGTTCCATATATTTCAGAAATAAAGAAGGATTTTATGGATTAAGCTCATAGATCTACTTTCTCTATATATCTTGGAAGCACAAAAATGTATAGGGACCTTCATGATCATTATTGGTGGGATAATATGAAAAGGGAGATTGCTGACTACACTTCAATGTGCCTGGTAAGTCAGCAAGTGAAGGTAGAGCGACAACTTCCTAAAGAGGCATTGCAACCACTACCCAAACTAGCATGGAAGTGGGACAATATCACTATGAACTTCATCACCGGTCTCCTGAGAACTTCCAAGGGAAACAATGCAATATGGGTTATTGTGGACCGTCTCACCAAGAATATCCATTTTATCTCCATTCAGGAAGATTTATATCTTGATCAACTTTCCAGGATTTACATGAAGGAAGTGGTAAGGCTGCATGGAGTTCCAATTTCTATCATATCTGGTCGTGATCCAAGGTTCACATCAAAATTCTGGAGAAGTCTTCAACATTCATTAAGTACCGAATTGAATTTTAGTACAACCTATCACCCCCAAACTGATGGACAATCTAAAAGGACTATTCAAACAATCGAGGACATTCTAAGAACATGCTCAATGGAATGTAAGGGTGGATGAGATCAACATCTCCCTTTAGTTGAGTTCT
Organism: Viscum album; assembly: GCA_963277665.1. Classification (NCBI taxonomy): domain Eukaryota; kingdom Viridiplantae; phylum Streptophyta; class Magnoliopsida; order Santalales; family Viscaceae; genus Viscum; species Viscum album. The sequence goes on along the minus strand of OY728123.1, from coordinate 858,662,503 downwards.
CTTACAATAACAACTTCCACTCGAGCATTAAAATGATACCCTATGAAGCTCTATATGGTAAGTGATGTATAACTCCTACTTGTTGGAATGAAACTGGTGAGAGAAAGATTCTTGGGCCTGATCTTGTTCAAGAGATGACAGAAAAGGTCCATGCCATCCAACAACACATTAAGGTTGCTCAGAGTCAGCAAAATAGCTATGCTGACAACTGTCGAAGAGACTTGGAGTTTGATGTTGGTGACAAAGTCTTTCTTTGAATTTCACCTTGGAAGAGATTTATGAGGTTTGGGAAAAAGGGGAAGCTCAACCCTAGGTACATTGGCCCCTATGAAATCCTTGATCATGTAGGCGCGGCGACCTATCAACTTGCACTTCCTCTAAATCTATCACAAGTTCATGATGTATTCCAAGTATCCCTCTTGAGGAAGTACATACCTGACCCTTCACATGTACTAAATGCATAGGTGGTACAACTGGAACATGACCTCTCTTATGAGGAGCAGTCGATAGAGATCTTGGATCATAGAGACAAGGTTCTATGCAACAAGACTACCCACCTTGTTAAGGTGTTATGGAGCAACCATAAATGCGAAGAAGCCACGTGGGAACCATAGGAGTCTATGAGGCAGAAGTACCCACACCTTTTCTCTTCTTTGGGTACGAGTTAAAATTTTGGGCGCAAAATTTCTTAAGGGGGGAAGAATGTAATGACCCAAACTTTTGAATAATATTTGTTTCCTAAATTTGTGTGTTATTTCATTTTATACTCCACAAACTATATCCTTTAATCAATGAAATGATACCATTGGGTTTCGACTGTTATATGACAGTTGGTCAATATGACCATTGGAAACTAAACTCTTAACATTACAATTATTGTTTATAAATACAAGTGATATTGGTTAATTAATACAGAAAGAAGAGCCGATGGCCTCATCTAGTAGACTTGGGTTGTACGAAGCTCATATGTCAGAGCTTGGGAATGAGGTAGCATCTATGGGATTTGCTCTAGACTAAGCCCAAGCTAAGATTTAACATGTTAAGTTTGAACAGAATCTCCCAAGGTAGAAGATAGAGCTGATAGAAATCACCACTCAGGTAGTGTTGTCCGAGCCGCCCCAAGATTCTATCACCATAACACACCTTACACTTAGGTCCTATACATGTGTTATAAGGGGCTATGTAACGAGGCCTTAGATACTTTTTGTAATTCCTTGGTATAAATAAAATTTTCATTTCTTATTATGGTAAAATTTTTGATCTTAAAATGTCCAGATAAATATAGGATGAATATTATTGATGAATTTTGGAAAAAGGGTATTTTAAAATATTCATGTAAAATTTAAATAATTAATAATGTGAAATGATTTTCAAAAAATGGTCTTCTATAGTTGTGATCAGTAAGAAATTTAGAGTATAATAAAATCAACTTGTTTTTTTTTTGTGAATAGTAAAGTATGAATAGTAACATACCCTTATGAATAGTAATGAATAGAAATTAATAGTAAATCGGCCAAAAAAATAGAAACTTCACCCATGAATGTAAAAATACAATTTAGACATCTTAAAAGTGAAAAAAAACGATCATAGTATAAGTTTTGTTATTTTTGTAAGTCATAAATATTTTGTTTACAATTTTATAATTAATTTAATAATTTAAAATGAAAATTTATTTTCATAAAATTTTATCATAATTGTTTCTTTATTGTCTTATGGTTATATGATAATTTTATGGGACCTTGATTACTTTTTCAAGGTGTTACAAAATAAGTTATAGTTTTAGAGTTGTTTTTTTGAATAAATAATAATTTTATTTAAAAATTAAATTAAAAATATTTAAAAAAATTATTTTCATAAAATTTAATTCCTTTTTTAATTCAAATAATCAATATTAGGTTAGGTTAATTTTTTTGGATTTTTTTGAAACAATTGAATTTTCAGTGAATATTAAAAATACAGTTTTGAGTTTTAGGTGTTTAATGACATCATTGATGATGTAATCATGATATAATAAATCTGTTCGACTATTGAATAGTACAATATGTTGTGAGGTGTCACAATTGGCCAATTCCATGGGCAAATACCATGGAAAGCCCATGGTTTTGCAAATACCACCGATGAGGTGTCCCTTGGAAATTAATTAAATATTCCCTCACTTTTCCTATAAATACTGAAACATTACCTCATTAATTTCATTCCAAAATCCTCCTCAACTAATATCTAGTCTTTCTACCTCTCAAGAAGTCCTACAAAGGTGCCCTCAAGTCCCCCAAGTTCCCAGCCTTCGAGCTTTCGAAGATACTCTTCAAGGTAAGGGAACCTTTCACCCTCCTCTTTTTAGTCATGATTTCCTTTATGTTATGTCTTCTAGTTTCTATCTTCTTATGTGGGGCTATGTTCTTATATATTCTTATTACTTTCCATTTCATGTCCAAATTATAAGATACCCTTTCTACTCACATCAATTTATTTTCTGAATTTTTAAGCGACGCTGTTAGACTGCAGAATTTTTCGTAAAAGAAATAGCATATTCTCTTTTCTTTCATGTTTACTTTTCATGTGGTATATCATTAAAATATCCATACCATGATCTTATTATGTACCCATACTGTATTATTAATTATTTATGATTGGTTTACCCTTTTCCCCTCTCTTTTTAATGTTTTCTAAAATGATGTTATGTAGCCATTATGCTTTAGAATTTTCGTCTCAAAATCTCTCTCTTTTTCTCAAGAAATTCTCTTGTATTATTTATGTGGATACCCAAATATATTTTCATTTATTGGGGTATTAATAAATACATAAAATTGATCTATTTTATTCTTTAATTTACATACATATAACTCTCACTTCCTTTCCATGGGTTATAAATGACATAATGATCTTATTTTTAAGTACTTTTTAAACGTCACGATTTTGACATGAAACCCATTTCTTTGATTCTATTTGGGTTATTTATGAAATTTTTGATTATGATCTATGTGTATCACATTAAAATAAATACATATTAATGGTGCACCCTGATTGCGCTCCAATGCATTGGGTAAATAATCAATCTCAAGAGATGACAAGTTTCACGATACCTTGGTGAACAACCTTGGTAATATTTTTATGACACCTTGGGAATGAACCTTGGTGATATGTTCATGAATGTATAAATGAAATTTTGTAGCCACATATTCAAGTTTTGATTCATGTTATTTTTATTATGATATTCCTCTTTTTCTGTTTCTCTTGTCTTGTGGTTTTCATCAAGTTCTTATTGATATCATAAGTAAACTGATTCCATTGATTTTTTTACTGGGCCTTGTGCTCACCCTTTCCTTTGATGTATGTCTCCAGTTTATGAGATGAAGCAATTTTACTTATTATAAACTTATGATGAATCCTTAAAAGTGGATTAGAATTATGTTTTATATTTTTTTCATGTTTTATGTTCCTGATTTCCAAGACACTAGACATTAAGGATCCTCTGTTTGTAAAATGTAATGAAAAGTTATGTAATAAAAAGGCAGGATGCCATAGCTATATCCAACAAAGCATTATTGATACTCAATATATAAAGGGATTTGTCCCAATATTCATCAAACATATGTATCTCGATACATGTTTCCACCAACTATATCAAATATAAGAAAAAATAATAATATGATCCCCTTTTTCTAGGGAATTGAGTAACCATGAGAGATAGAGTATGTCATTCCTGTATAGTTATACATTTTCAATTTTTTTGGTATGGATTGACCAGATAGATAAACATATCACATTTCATTCATCTTGATGGATGAACACATAACATGTGTAACACCCCAATATTTTATGACATATTTCTCTTTAAATAAATTTGAAGTGTTCAATAGCTTTCTTGACACACAATACCGAGTTTTAAGTGAACTATGATATATTATAAAATTTTTGTTATTTAAATCTTACTATTATAACCTAGCCATTAAATTTGTGGTATAATCAAGAAAAACCACATTATGAAATATATATATATATATATATAGGTTTTATATAATAATAAATAAGTATTCAATTTTCAGTAAAGTCATTTTATGCTTCAAAATCTATTTTCTTCAAAAATGGTTTTTATTATATTTTGTACAAAAAAATAATAATTAATTTATACCATTTTTAGAAATTTTATTTGAGGAAATGAATATCATTTTTAAAATTAGTATGTAAATATTATCCTATGGTGTGTTTCGAATCGTTTCTATGGGAGGGGACCGACGCGCCCGACTGTCGATCTTACGGAGGGCTGAGCTCTTCTCAATCGCTAAGGTCGGGTATATCGGTCTTTGTTTCTAAATGCCCAATGGTTCCATATCCAATGATACGTGGAACTGCTTTCCAAAGCCAGTCGTTCACTGGGTGATTTGGCCAATGATGCTTAAGAACTCACATTGGTCGAGAGGATGGGAAGTCGGTCTCATCACACCCTTTTAGGGGGGAAATTATTTCCTGTTCCGAGACTCTATTATAGATTTAAGATGTATTCATATATTCGCTAATCTTTGGTTTATACCCAAGAATATTATCCATGGATTACTCCTGGTTGGCAATGTCCAGCTAAATGCAGGGATTCAGAATCACTTAGGCCTGGGGTTTACCATCCCTCATTGGATTAATGAATCTGAGGAGTTTGGACTCATTGAGATGACACTAATTTGAAGCCTCATAACTGGGCACTTTGGAGTTTATTATCATCCAGGGGGATAGATAACAACTTGAGCATTTGGATCGAACCCATGATACGGGCTTCCTACGTATCCTTGTGAGAGGAATCAGAATCCACATAGTTCGGTAGTGCAGTTTAACATCATGCAGGATGAAGTATCATGGATTACACTCTAAGGTGGCCCAATGAGATGGTGGATGGGGATTACAATTTGAGGTAGCCCATAGAGTTGGTGGATGTGGCTTACACTCTGAGGCATCCCATTGAGTTGGTGAACCGACGTAAAGGGGTCGAAACGACCAGGTGATGGGCTTGAACCTCATGGAGGCTTCCTACGTACCATGCCTTGACATGGATCAAAGTCCTCATAGTTCACAGGATGGTGGGGGTCAGGGTTGATGCTTACTCTAAGCCCACGTGAGTCATGCTCGGTGTGAGAAACAAGAGGCAGTAGATACCTGATTATCACGTCACGAAAGGTGCTTCCATGGGAAGAGGAGTGGGGCTTACACATGGAGTGAACCAGAGAAATGGATATTGGGACTTACTCTAGGATGGAGGCCTGATGGTGACAAAGCCCAGAGGGAGAGGGAAAGGGTACCCCTATGTCCATCTCCCCTCTTCGTTCTTGGCATCAGGGAAGTACGGAGGTGCATGGGTGCTACCTTCTGCAAGAAAGGCTAGGGGATTACACCAAGGAGGCTGCCCTATCACTCTCAGAATAGGGGAGAATTACTCACCGCTGGAGTCGAAAGTAAACGCAAGCGGGGTCCCCCACTCCTGGAAAGTAGAGAGGCAGAAAGGGGACTCCCGGGATCGAAACCCGCACTACCGTGGGTATGTTAACCCAGGAATGTTTCGGGAACTCACTCAAGGGCCAGAGAAACCCCTTTTCCCTCACCTACTGTGGGTATGTGAACTCAAAACAGCACGCTGATGCGCCTGGAGATTGCATCATACGGATCTGGTGGCTTCAGTAGAGGCCTTGGCTTGAGGATGATGAATAAGACAATGTGGGGTTGCGAAGGATCAGGCCAGATTGGAAGGATTTTATCTGACTTGAGGAATGGGAACACCGAAGGAGTTGGCGGGCCACATGGGTGCATGAGGAGTGGTGCCCTTCATGTAGGGGGGTGCTATGCAGCTGGAGAGTTCGTCCATGTACGAGGGTGGTACGCAGACTAATAGGCATCCCGCGTACCAGGGTGGTACGCGGCTTTGGGTTTGGCCCGCGTACCGGGTTGGTATGCGGCGGAGTCCGCACGATCAACGACGGCCAGAGGCGATGCCGGTCGGGGGTTCTTCGGTCAGGGCTTCACCTGCGTAGGAGGGTGCTATGCGGTGCGTTGGATCGAGAAAGGGGAAAAGACTCCCTGGTCCGCGGGGAGTACATCCGTAGAGGAGCCATGGCTCATGGTCTTCCTTTTTTCTTTTTATTTTAAGTTCACGGTTCACCAATTTGTTATTCATTTTTGGTTCCTTATTAATTTGCTTCCAGTTTCATACCTGTTCTGGTTTGTGAATTATAACTTCGCTGTTTGCGAAATCCTAAGCTCCTTCCTTCAAAATCCTTCCACCCGAGCCTGATTGATCCCTTTATTCTCCCCCTCGATCTACTTTTATAGAGTGGGGAAATAGATGTATCTATGGTCATACGACACCTTTTGCAGAGGCCCATGACTGGAAACCTGGTTTAGAGATGACTTGGTCAATCCGCAACTCACGGGGGGCATTGAATGCACCTTCCCCGTGAACCAAACTAGTTCAGAGAGTGCTTCGCGGCCGCACATGGCTCCACCTCTGTTCGATGAACGACAGTGTACACGGTCCGGGATGGTTGATGCAGTTCGTGGCTAGGGAGGTTCGTGACGGTGGACCGGCCTGACGCCCGTCCTGCTTCGTGCCTGCGGAGGGTCCCCACCTCTATTCTGCGAACGACGGCGGTCTGTGGAGGGGGGCGGCTTGCTGAACCGACAACGTACCATCAACATTGGACTAGTACGTAGACCGGTTTGTATTTTGCAAACCCTTGAGTATTCTCCACATTTTTGCCCAATTCCATGAAGTAAATTGGGTAGAATCCTCTCTTGAATTAAGGGGATTCTCATTCTCCTTTGTAGATTCTTCAGGACCCTACAAATACCCCCCATCGGAATGGGGTCCGATTGGAACTAAGAGGAGAATATTCCGATGTATAGTGGTCCTGAAACTTGGGTAGTTTGCGGTAGGGGAGTGGACCCGGTAGGGGACCACGGCTATAAATACAGGCCCCCCTACCCTTTTCCTTTTACCGGATTCCTCGCGAACACGGAGATCTTGATTTTCATCTCCGTGTGATTGCTCCTTCGTGAAACTCCTCATCCGCGAACTAGCTTCAATTTCTGCGAACCATTCCTCATTCACGCTTTCCTTCACTCGCATACCAATCTCCCACCCATGAACTAACACTTTTAATCAATTAAAAAGTAAGTTATAATGGGCCGCGTAGGAACTCGCTACGCGGTTTTAATGGTCCACTTACTGAAATCTTCCAGACTTTGAAAATTTCTTAAGTCTTCTGAACTTAAACATTTAAATCTAGGATTGAGATTCTGCGGAGCATCCTGGTTCACAGTTTTCTGGCCAATGTTCCGTGGGATAGAGTACCGCGGATTTCCTCCACATAGGGTTGGTTCGTGGGATGCAGTTGTCGCGAACCACCTTTTGAGGCCTTCTCACGGACCTCATCATAAAGGCTCCTTGACGTAGTCCTTTTCCATATATTTGGTATTTTTGTCCAGAATTTATTATTCTAGACTAACCATTTTCTTGGTTTTTATAATGCAGGGAGAAAATATGGTTCCTCCTCGACCTGCACCTAGACCTGCTACCGAGCCTCTTCCAATTGGTCCAGGAAGAAGTCTAGCTATGATTCATAGAGGTGAGGGCATCAAATAGGACCCTAGCCATCCAATAATTCCTGATGATGGTGTTTTGAAGGACTTACTCTCCCCCGGACTTCTGGGATATTCATTATCGAATCTTCTTCCGCTTTATGGTTTCGGCCTTCAAGACGACGTCCCTATCCCCCCTGTCTTTTCAGGTCTTCCATCCCCTTGCTTGGAAGTGTTACCGAAGTGCACTCAAGAGAAACTTTCCCAGTTAGGAGAGATGATCTCTAATTCTGATCCAAAAGACACTTTTATTTTGAGAGTCTTTGTTTGGACCCAAAGTGATCGGCATACTCAGGAATTCTCCTAAGAAACCGTCCTCAAGAGTTACCCCTCCTTGATCAACCTTGCTCGAGTGGATCCTGATGCAGGATGGATTCCCAAGTGGGATCTTTGGTCTGATGGGATTTTTTGAAATGACTGGGCCTAGGCCTTTTGGGTCCTTTATCATTGCTGGGAATTTCCTGAGTCACTAGAAGCGGTGAATCTGTACTCCGCAGTGTGGGATTCCCAGTATTCTATTTACCCACCATTTTCGATCCCGCCTGACTTGCTCAGTCACTGGTGTTCAAGAACTAATACTTTCCACCTTTCCCATGGTGAAGTTGGTATTAGTTTATGGGACATCTACCAATTGGGAGGGCTTCCAATCATTAGTGAGATGTATGAAGAGTTTTTGCCTACCCCTGATGCATGGGACGATGCCGAACAGATGCCTTCATTGGTAAGGGATCTGCTGGTTATGGCAGAGCGGTCACTAGGTCACCCCTTGCATGCCCGTTCTCTTATTCCCTATAACACCTGGATAGGGTTATTTCTGACGACCACTGGTCCTGTGCTGAAGATCAAGCGCCCCAGGACTCATCCTTCTCAACAATCACGAACTATCCCAGGTTCCTACTGGGAGATTATGGAGGCAAGCGACTACCTTTCATGGGGTTATGAGGTGCACCACGGTGTGCCACCTATGATCAGGATGGAAGGTCTTTTCTCCATGTTTTTTAGTGGGTGGATATTCCCATCTCAGGATATCAACCTGGGTGTCAGAGCTTGCACCCTGATGATGGCAGCTAAGCTGGCGGGAGGCTGTCCAGTGAATCTGGACGTGCCCACTTTGGCTTACATTTACGAATTACTGAGCCACATGCAGGAGGGTGGTTCACCCTATCATCTGAGTGGACCATTTCAATTTTTATATGGATGGGTAGCAGATCATTTCCACTGTTATGAGTATCTTCATAACATAGTCATTCCGCTTCCTACCCTTCGGCCTACCTTACTTGATATAGCTAGAGTTTGTCTAAAGTCCCTCAGCTCTGATGAAGTCATCATGATTCTGAGTGACTTTTCCCAGTTCGCTTTCACTCCCTACCCCACTCCTTCTGGCGTCGTGGTTGATGACCGCAAGGGGAGCTTAGAAGAGAGTTCTTTCATGATTTCGTTGCGGGACGGGTTTTACCCATGTGGATTGATGGGGTTTCCCTGTGTGAGTTGTACGCCCCACATCATTTTTCTCAACATTTTGGATGCATACAACTCCAGGTTTCCCTTCCCCATCATCGGGCCTGAGGACTGAATCCAAATACTCTCTATCAATGGTGGTTGATGTTGATACGGGAGGGATTTATCACAAGCATTCCCCTGCCTATCATAGGAGCGGCTGCCAACCTATCCTCAGAATATGTGAGAATTTGGATAAAGCATTATCTATATGGGATCTTGGGAAAGGCTATCTGAAAATTTCCCAAATCGGGGGTTACTATAGCTGCTATTCTTACCGCACCTTCCTCACCGGCTTTAAGGGAGGACCGACTGATGGCTCGCAGGTCAAAGCAGCTCAGGGAATCTTCCTCTTTCAACCCCTCTATGGCCAAAGTTCAGTCAGATCCAATCCTTTTGGATGTAAATGAGGATGGACCGGTGACTTTGGGTCCCCATGATATAATTTCTGAAGCTCTACCGGCCGATACCGGACTTACCAGCTCAACTCCCAAGCTCGAACCAGGGCTAGAGGCTTCTGACCCTCCAGTCCCGGAACCATCTTCTAGTGCGCACATGTATGCGCTATCCAAAATGCCATAATTCATTCCTGTTCTATCTAGCAATGAGACTAAGGACCCTCGTGTCATTGCAGACCATCGAGCAGTGTGAAGGTGGGCCTGACCCCAGATCTGTGAGATTGTTGCCGAAAATCCTTTGACTGAAATGGTGACTAAAACTGAAGCCCTTTGGCAACTCTTCCTAGGCCTGGGGTCAGATGGGTTTAACTATCGACAAATTTATTTTCTCGCTTTCTAGGTCGTCATTTCCCGTGGGGAGGCTGTCGCTAGTGAACACAAACTTTCTCACCTTGCTGCCTCTCATTGCGGGACCCGAGCCCTTGAGGAAGCTTTGATTAAGCTACATCAGCTGATAGCAGTAGAGGTGAGCTCTCAAGATCAGGCGACCGCCCTATCTACTGAGCTACATGAGTGTGAATCTTGAGAAGTGATGCTGAGGGATCAGTTGTCATCTCTAACTGGTAACCTTGAATCTACCAGGAAAGGGATCAATGATCTCCAAATAATGGTGAGGCATACTCGTTCGGTGGCCAAAGTTGAGGAGAGGGAGAAGGCCATGCTATATAAAACTTGCAATAACCTGTGCCGCACGGTTTCCGATCTGATGTAGAGAGCGATCCAGGATCCTTTATGATCACTGGAGCTATTTTTGTACATTCTGTTTTACCTCTTTTTCTACAGAAAAGGAGAGACTCTAGCTTGTGGACATCCTCCTTTTTTTTCAAATAGAATACAATATGTTTTCGATCTAACCTTTCTACAAAATTTGATTATTACCGGAACAACTATTGCATAAATAAAAACTCACTGAATTAGAATTAATCATAATTCAGGAAAATTATAAAATTGAAATGAGCTCTATTTTTTACATATACCATGGGATCCATCGATCATAGTATGAATATTGCTAGGGTTTTGTACAAAAACCCCACAAACTTTTTTTCTTTTCTTTTAATACCCTAGTTTTGCCTGGGCCCATTTGGTTTGGACCTAGTGGGTATGGCTCGACTTTTGCTTAGGTTGCCCTTTTCGGGTTTTCGGCCTAACGGGCTTTGCGCCTCATTTTGTGAGCAGTTTGAAGTCCCACCGACAAGACTATCATTACTGATGTTTTAGGTCGAACATCTTTGACCAGATATGGTGGGGTGAGGGCCCCAATGAGGTTTGGTTGATTAAAAGATGTCTCAATACTCTTCATACACACGTGGGGGAACATGTTTAGATTTTAATGACATGTAGGGCATGTCTCAAGGCATGGGAGCTGTGTCGGCATGCAGAGGTAGGAAAACATCACCTAAGGAAGACTTTTCTTTGTTAGGCGGGCCAGGGGCGATCAATATACAGAGCCGCTAAGGGCATGGTATGCATAGTCATGAAAAGGTGTCCTTAAGTCAATGACTGTCCATTTTTGATGGCCTGAGGACTTCATGGAAGTCCGACTTATGGAAACCACCATGGGTGGTTTGGAGAATATGAAAACTACTATGGGTGGCTCAGAAAGGGTGTGTGATGTTTGAAAGGGTTTGGGAAAATCTGTATTAATCAGGAGTGTGGACGCAGGGTCCCTATCCTACACATTTATTTAGTGTAGAGGATGGTTAGATCTTGGCGTAGTTTAAAGTCATGCAAATGGGAAATTCTTTAAAATGGAACGGATTCTCCTGGTTCTCGGTAATCTTGTCAGAGACGTTCCAGCATATTCAGGCAGGGTTGTGAAAGTGGTTGGTAAACTGTAGATCAGAGGGTTCCTGAATCCCGGGGTGGACATGGGGGCTCAGAGGCCAAGAGGTTTACGGAGAGAAGCATTGCCTAAAGAAATATTGCCTTTGGTAGACGGGCCAGGGGCGATCAATATGCAGAGATACTGAGGGAATGATATGCATATTCATGCAAAGGTGTCCTTAGGTCAATGATTGTATTCTCCCGATAGCCGAGAAACTTCAGGGAAGTTGAGATTTGGGACCACCAGGGGTGGCTCACAAGGGTTCGGCTCCTTCTGGGTACAGAGTGTGGTTTATGAGGAGATGGTTCCTGGATACGGGAGAAACATCTGGGCTAAATTTCATGGGAATGGGTGAAGTCATCCCTTCTCACGCTGGTGTGAGACGGTGGTTTATGCAGGTCTAGCCCGTGCACTGAGGGACAGAGGAAAACCTCCATTCCTGACTAAACCCATGATAAGTTCGACCATGAAGTTTAACTTAATGTGGCAAGGATAGAGGGAATTTTAAATTCCGTGCAGTTTAACGTCATGCGGTGAGGACCGGGATGTTGTGCAGTTTAACGACGTGCAGTGAGGACATGGGGCATTTTTAAACCTGTGAAAATGCTTGTAATTGGAGGAATTTACCTGGATGTTTAATGATTGGTCTTTAGAGTTCACACCAAGCGTCCAAGACATGTTCTGTATAGTTTTAATTGTCATGCGGTTAGAACGTAGTTTCAAAGTCCACTATTGATCAGAATGTAACTAGGATTGAATATCTCAGCATGTACAAGACATGGAGAGGGTTTGATGGTGTAAATCGTGGCTCTGGGGCTTCTTGGATTAGGAGAGGTGATAAGGGGGCTCTGAGGTCGGTAAGCGTACGGGGCTAGGAAGAGTACCGCCTGAGGAAATCTTTCCTTTGGTAGATGGGCCAAGGGATATCAATATGCAGAGTCGCTAAGGGAATGGTATGCATAGTCATGAAAAGGTGTCCACGAGTCGATAAATTTCCACCTCCTATGACCATGAATGATTATGAGGATCCGTGATTGTCCGGGCCACGAAGTCTATCATTTGGTAAGGAAATATCTAGGCATGTCGGGGATGTTCGTCCCTGGTTGCTGTTAAAACTCAAATAGTTCACCGTGCTGATTTATCTTGCACATGGGTTATACCTTTACTCCATGCAGTTTTACGTCGTGCGGTAAGGTTGAAGTACTCTTAGTTTAACGGTCGTAGAGTTCGGACCATTGGGTGAATATTTCTACAATCACTAGAGGGTAATTGAGTTAGGATGCTCTGGTATACTTTGAACAAGTGTGAGGGAATAAGGGTGTAAACTGTAACTCTGGGGTTTCCCGAATCAAGAGGTATGGTATGGGGGCTCTAAGGCCAGTAAGCGTACAGGGCTAGGAAGAGTACCACCTGAGGAAATATTGCCTTTGGTAGATGAGCCATGGGCTATCAATATGCAGAGCTGCTGAGGGAATTGTATGCATAGTCATGCAAAGGTATGCACAGGTTGATAACTTTTCACTTCCGATGGCCATGGATGATTATGAAAATCCAAGATTGCTCACAGTACAGAGTTTGGCATATGGGGATAATGGTGTCCATGAATACAAGAAACATCTTCACTATAATTGCCTGTTGAGTCAAAGTAGACTAGCCCAAAATTGATGTTTGTAGATGCAGATCGTCATGTTAACCATGGGAGGATACATAGGCTAACCAGGCAGGGATACCCTGGAAACACTTGGATGTGAGAGGGGAACAAACTTGTAAACCACTGCCCCATAAATTTTTGGATTGGGAGATATGATATGGGGTCCCAGAGGCCGGTAAGCATACAGGGATAGGAAGAGTACCACCTGAGGAAATCTTTCCTTTGGTAGATGGGCCAGAGGATATCAATATGTAGAGCTGCCGAGGGCATGGTATGCATAGTCATTCAAAGGTGTCCATGGGTCAATAAATTTCCAATTCCGATGGCCATGAATGATTATGAAGATCCGTAATTATCCAGGTCGTGGAGTCTGATGCATGGAGAGGATGTATCCATGTTCGCAAGGAGTATTCCCATATCGTTTCGCTATATATCTTGGGTGGGTCACAACGAAGTCCGTGCAGTTTAATGTCGTGCGGTGAGGATGAAGGTGAACTGACGTGAAAAGGGGATTCCGTGCAGTTTAACGTCATGCGGTAAGGATGAGGGGTATATATCCTTGTGTTTTCTTTTATCGGTGTCTTGGTTAGGAGGTAAGATCCCAGAATCTCTACGTATCCTATGAGGGTAGGAATCAAGACTCACGTAGTTATTTTGGGGAATACGCCTCATGCGGGTTTGATCCGTACGAGGGAAATGGGGTATTTTTAGCTTTATTTGGGGTGGATGGGCCAGGATGTGGAATTCTGGCGTCACTACGTATCCCGCGAGGGTAAAAATCAAGCCGTACATAGTTCTTTAGGAGATAATACACCCCGTGTAGATATAGTACTTATACGGGGAAAAAGGGAATTTTCAATATTTCTTATCCGTGCAGTTTAATGTCATGTGGTAAGGATGAAGAATACACCCCATGCAGGTCTGGTCCTTATACAGGGGGGAAATGGTGTTTTTGACTTTATTTGGGGATGGCTGTGCCAGGATACAGAGTCCTGGCGTCGCTAAATATCCTACGAGGGCAGGAATCAAGCTGAACGTAGTTATTTAGAAGGGATACACCCTGTGCAGGGTTGGTCCATACACGGGGGAAGAGGTCATTTTTTAACTTTATTTAGGGATGGCTGGGCCAGGATACAGAATCCTGGCATCACTACGTATCCTGCAAAGGCAGGAATCAAGCCGTACATAGTTCTCTGAAATCCATGCAGTTTAAAGTCGTGTGGTGAGGACGAAATACTCTCAGTTTAGGGTCATAGAGTTTGGACAGTTGGGGCTTGGCAGTTTAACTTCCTACAACTCGGACGATAAATGGTTTTGATTATGTGAAATACTTCTTCAGAAATCTCGCATTTGTAGGAGCGGTAGTGAATTTCCCATCCATGGAAATCAGGGCATATTCTCTGTTGGAGTATACCTTGTGTATAACATATGGTCCCTCCCACTTGGGCTCCAACTTTGGAGGATTCCTTTCGGGTATCATTGGGGTATAAAGGAATAAAAACAATTCTCCTTCCAAGAAATACCGAAGACGAACCTTTTTATTGAAGGCTCATGTGATCTGGTTCTGATATACCTCTAGATGGTGCAAAGTGTGCAACCGATTCTCATCTAGATTTTCCAATTCACTTAGCTGTTTTTATGATTGCTCATAATTGGATAAATGATCACAAATGGAAACACAGAGTGAGGGAAACTAGAGGTCAATGGGCAGAACCGCTTCTGTTTCATACACTAACGAGTATGGAGTATCCCGAGTAGCAGTGAAGATTGTGGTTTGATAATCCCACAATGCATGAAGAAGCTTATCCAGCCATGATTTCTTGTCTTTGTCCACCATTTTCTGGAGAATGTTGGACAAGGTCTTGTTGAAAGCCTCTATCTATCCGTTGGACACTGCATGGTAGCGGGATGAGTGGTTAGCCTTGATAACATATTCTTGGTATAGTTTCTCCAATTCATCCGTGAAGAAGTTGGTGCCGTTATCTGTCCGTATGGTATGAGGGACACCAAATCTTGTGATGATATTGGTTTTCACAAAGCTGACAATGTTTCTTTCCCCAACTTCCTTGAGCGGTACAACTTCTGCCCATTTGAAAAAGAAGTCAGTTGCTGTGAGGATTTACTTCAGTTGTTTGGCCATGGCAGGAGGATATGGTCCCACAACATCCATTCCACAGATGTAAAATGACCAAGAGTACTTATCTTGATGAAGTAACTCCGGGGGTTGGTGTATGAAGTTGGCATGAATTTGGCATGAGTGGAATTTTGCGGTAAAGTGCTCACAATCTCGTGCCACGATGGGCCAATAGTACCCAATCCTTCGAACCTGATGGGAAAGCTTAGGCCCTGACTGGTGTGCTCCACATACTTCAACATGCACTTCAGTCATGATGGCAATAGTTTCTTCTCCATAAATTCATCTGAGGAGGACTCCGTCGAGGGCTCATTTGTAGAGGACCTCTTGTAGACCCGTGCCGCCATATAGGACAAAGTTAATTTCCCTTCTCCATATTTTCTCTCATTCAGCCCTATATAATGGAAGTTCTCCCCTTTGGAGGTAGTTTGCAATGGGGGTCAACCAGCTGGTGGTGGGAGCATATATCTCAGGGATATGACTGAATTTGTTGATTTCTTCCATCTTAGGCTGAATAAATGGCAAGACCATTCGACGATGAGCAATATTGATAATTGTTTCATCCCAATCTGGGTTGGCTAGGGTTGTGTCCACAATAGCTAATGCATCGGCCTGGGCATTCTAAGACTGGATAATATAGGTCAATGTTGGTTCTATGGATAATTCTTCCATTAACCCTCAGACATGGTCAAATAGGGGAATAAGTTCCTCCTTTTTAATATCATAGTCACCATTGACTTGCTTGATGACCAGTTCTGAGTTACCTTTTACCTTAAGGTGCTATACTTGTGCCTGGAGTGCAAGATCCAGGCCTGCATTGACGGCTTGATATTCTGCCTGATTGTTCATACATCCTTCTGACAGGAGGAAGGAATATGGAAAGACTACCTTTTCTGGGGACATGAGTATTATCCCCAAATCCACATTGTTAAATTTGGGATCCTCCATCCTTTTCCCTATTGGGATTCGAGATGCGCCGTCAAAGTACATTTCCCATGTTGGGAACTCCTCATGAACCGAGAAGATGTCTTCATCAGGTAGCTCGAAATCTGGTACGGTGGTCCCTATCAAGGGGTGCTCTACCAGAAAATATGATAATGCCTGGCCTTTGATGGCTTTCTGAGGCACAAACCGGATGTCAAACTATTGCAAGATGACTGCCCATTGGGATAGGCACCCGGTCAGCATTGGGCGGCTGAGGATGTACTTGAGCGGGTTACTACACGATACCAAATAGACTTCATGATGCTGCAGATAATGTCGCAATTTTTGAACTACAAAGACCAAGGCCAAACAACTCTTCTCTATGTTTGAGTATCTAGTTTCAGCATCAATCATGGTTCAGATGAGGTAATAGAGACTGTTTTTGTAACATCCCAAGTAAGTAATGAATAATAGATATTTTTATCTATGTCTATTAATGATTAAGATATTTTTTTAGAGGCTTAAAATGAAAATAAATACAATCTTATGCATGAAATACACTAATATTCTTAAAAGATTGTTTTACTCCCTTTTGATGGCAAACCATTTTTGAATCTATATTTTGACAATTTTATAAACTATGTTTGTCAAAATAAACTTATTCTTTATGATTGGGACATCAAAATTTACCTTGTGTGAATTTTTGGTATTTTTCTGACAATGTTCATTTTATAATGAATAGTGAAAAATACTGCATTTTACATCAAAACTGCTTTTTAATCTAATTTATTTATATGATTAGATTATGTTTTGAATTGGTTTTGAAGTGAAATTAGAATATATTTTTACCATTTTATCCAATGGTGGTCATTGGAATCAATTTCACTTTGAAATTAGACTTAAACTGGTGTCAATCTTTTGATACTTATTGTTTTGTAAAAACACGCTATTTGCTCTAGCAGCGGGAATTAATTATTAAATTAATTAATGTGACTTATATGATTTGAATTTTGTAAAATATACTTCATTTTTGAATTCGGAATATCAAATATAGCTTAGGGTGAATTTTTGGTAATTTTCTGAAAAACTTCAATTTTTGATGAATAGTGAAATCACTAAGTGGTAATCAAGCAAACTGATTTTTCAGTTAAATGAAAGTTTACCACTAATGTGTATTGAATTTTGAAAATCCGACATACATGGTTGTCATTAAGAAGTAAAATGTGGTTCAATGGGATAAAAATAATTTTTTGGTGAATAGTAACTTATTAAGTTTTTAATCGCGATTAGTGGTAATTAGTGTAGTTTAAGGTAAAAATGATATTATAAGAATGTTAAAACACCATGAAACTTGTCCTACACCTATTGGGTGAGTCATGGAAGACCAAGACAAGCCATGGGCCAACTTGGGGACCCCATGGATCCACTTTTGTTGGGAAATGACATAAATTACTTTTTATTTAATGTTAAAGTGAAAATGACACAAACATAATATGTTTTACGAAAACAATTTTTAAGTGGGGTTATACAGGTCCAAATTTTGATTATAAATAGTAATTGGAAATATAAAAAATATTTCCTATATCATAGTATTTGTTTTATAATTTTTAGACATTAAATAAATTAAATTATTTATGACATAATAATGATGCAGCGATGACATCATTATTTGACGATTTAAATAAAATGGAAAGACAATGTAAAATCTATGAACTACACATGGACAAAACCAATTGGATGAGTGGATTTAGAACCCTTATCACCTTATCCACGAATTCTATCAATGTGGGACCTTTTAAAACCGAAAAACATTTTTAAATAAAGTAATATTTCTTTACTTTCCAAAAGTGCCCCTCCTCTCCTCTTATAAAAGGCCCCCACCTCTACCTCATTTCACACACTTCTCAAGCCTTTGGATCGGCCAAACCCTGCCCATTTACTCTCTACACATCCCTCTCCTCATCCTAGAGGATTCCCTTTGGGCAGAATCCTTTCAAAGGAAGCCTTTAGGCTCAAATCAAAAGGAGTTACACTTTTGAAGGTAATTCATTCTCTCATGTTCATTTGTTTTATTTTGCTTCTCCAACCCCCTAAACTCTTTTTTATTTACTTCTTTTGTAACAACACCAGTATCTTCAATATACTAGGATGTTGTTATATGATTTATTTGAGCTACACTCTCACAAAACTACATCAAATGGTTAAAGAACATACGGTTTTCGTGGATGGCGAAATTCTGCCTCCCGAAATGATGATTGTTCAACACTCATTTAACACCTTCAAAGGTGGCCATTATGATGTCACTATTTTTATATATGATATATAATATGTTTATGTTTTCCTTAAGCTTCTGTTTTTTTTCATTTTGGGCATACCTTTATGGTTTCCATTATGGGTAAACACGATATCTTCATTTTAGGAAGTGCGGACTACCGCCCCCTAAAAGTGATTTGATTCGTTAATACCATATGTGGGATGTGTAAAGGATAAAGTTAATGATATTATATATGTTATTATACTGGAATTATAATATACTCTTATATCATTATGATTCCATTCCAGAAAATATGAAATAGAAATGGAAGTAGCGTTCATGCGTACGTACGGCTTACCGTCTCCATGAACGGTGCATTTCATTTCTTACCTCTAAATTTGATGTAATATTATAAATACATGCATATGATGAATATATATGATATATATGTTATCCAAATAATTAATATCATTCTGGATATAACGAACCTATGACCAAATTAACAACATGTAAAGTGTAAGAAGTCTATTTTTGACTTAAGAACCAAATACCGACAAAATGAACATTATTAACTTAACTGATTACATGATGTTCATAACATGGTATAAAAGGAATAATGAACTTGAAAAAGATTCATAAGCAAGTAGAGATTAACTCAAGTTTATTATTCAGGAGATTAAAGAACGGTCGGGTCAAGTCGGATACGAGGTATGGGACTTCGTCTCAATCTCCTTTCGTTGAGGCATATTTTATACACAACTTTCTTTTATACGGTGTATAAACCCCTTTGACTTTTACGTTTATTCAAAAGGAATATTTTTTATACGAAGCGTTTACTAAACGACAAAAGGGAATGTTTTTTTCGTACGTATGCGGCGACAATGACTTCTCCGCCGTCGTGACCGTTATTTGAGTTTCGGCTTCCTCTACAAGCCATACCTTCTTTTTAAAAGAAAAATAAATACCATGTTTTACATTTCTTTTGTTTTGGTATTGAAAATGGTTTTCATAATGTTTTTATATCAATGTGTTGTATTGATATCTCGTGATTGAAATGTGGAAATTTTATGTTTCCTTTATGCATGTTTTATGTGATATGATTATGTTATGGTTCTTGGGCATTATTATGAAGACAGGTGGTTCCGTGATAAACTAAGGGCGGGTGAGCCCGTTATAGCTCTCCAATGCATTGGGTAACGCGAAGGAGTGAAACGTTAAGGTTTCTCCGAAGAGATTTTAGGGAATATACTGTGATGGGTATTCCAAACGTAACCAAGAGGGTTACTCCCTACGTAAGAATGTTATGACTGCCTCAAGTTACCTTTATGTCTTATGATTTCTATGATTTATTCATGATTTTATGAGGTATGTTAAAGTGCCTATGTTTTATGGGTAAAGTATGATTTCACTCTTATGTATGTATGTACCCATGTTTCCTTTACATGTTTTTATAACCCATACTGAGTTTTTATGCTCATCCCAAGTTTTTGAAATGTTTTTCACAGGTCAAGGGAAAGGTACATGATAAGATGATAGAGTCAAGGATGTGTCAAGAAATAATCCATGTTTTATTTTAAATGTGTTTCCATTGATGGGAATGAAGAATACTATCTTTATGTAACCACTTTGTTTATATGTGGAATGTAATGCAAGTTTTATGATCTAATTCTCTAAAACTCTAAACCCGAAAAGATCCTCAATGTGTAATCTTGTAATAACTCAAGATTAAGTAAGGTTTAAGGCTGGGGCCTTATAGTTGGTATCAGAGGTCGGTTTAGATAACTTTAGGAGTTAGAATTCTATTAAATGATTATCCAATTTTTTTTTTGAAATGATATAGAATTTAAATATTACCATGTTGCTTCATCTAAGACATGTTTGTTCAGAATGGTTTTCCGCAGAGGAAACAGGGAAGCAGTGCTAGGAAGGCGTACAGAAGGAAATAACCTTCCGAATCAGCATCCAGAAATGTTCGGAATTGGAACTGAACAGTTTGTGGCAGTAATGGCGCAGTTGACTCAAGCGATAAATGGCGGTGGTATCCATGCACGAGATCAGCCAGATCAACCACAGAGGAACATGTCAGTGGTGGAACATTTCATGAGGCAACATCCACCATCATTCAGAGGATCATCTGACCCTGTGCTAGCTGAAGGGTGGATTAAAGCACTGGAGAAGATTTTTGATGTCATGGGGTGTTCAGACAATCAAAAGGTTAGTCTTGCTATTTACCGTTTGGAGGGTGAAGCAGATCAGTGGTGGTCTATGGTTAAAAATATCAGGGACGCCGATGAGATTGATGCTCTTGACTGGGATGAATTCAAAGGTATGTTTCTTGAGAAGTATTTTCCTAAGGCTGTTCGACTTAGGATGGAAAAGCAATTCTTGGAATTGAGGCAAGAGGAAGACTCAGTGGCTGCCTATGAAGAAAGGTTCACTCGTTTGGCAAGGTATGCTCCAAATTTTATCCGGGACCTTGATAGTAAAATCAATCATTTTTACTCAGGATTAAAGCCAAAATATCGAAGGGAATTAGCTTCTCGTGAGTTTAAAAGTTACGAAAAGCTTGTTCAATGTGCTGAGAAGGTGGAAATGGGGTTTGCCGATGACCAAGTGTTCTATAACAACCAGCAGAAGAAGAGACCAAGGTGGCAGGAGAAAGGTAAGAATTCTTCAAAAAAGTCTGATGGTAAGAAAACTAAGTTTCCAGTTTGTGATAAATGTGGAAAAAGGCATGCTGGTGAATGTCTTCTGAATTCTGGGAAGTGCTACCGATGTGGTAAGATGGGACATAAGGCTCGTGATTGCACTGAAAAGGATCAAGGTGAAGGTAAGAACAAATTTGATTTACTGTTAGTGAAATGTTATAAGTGCAATGAGATGGGTCACTATGCAAACGAGTGTCCGACAAGGAGATTGAGTGATGGGAAGCAGTTAGACTACAAGAAGAAAGGGGTGGTGAAATCCTTTGCAACTACTTCAGCAGATGTCGGGCCATCAAATGAAGTTGTATCAGGTACTTTGTTTGTTTTTTCAGATTATGCCAATGTGTTGTTTGATTCGGGGTCTACACATTCTTTCATCTCTGAAACCTTTTCTAGTAAAATGGGAATACCATCTCAAGAAATGACTCCTGAACTTTTGGTAAAAACACCTGGGGGAAGTGTTGAGGCAAAAAGAATTTATAAAAATCTTCCTATCCTTATCTGTGGAAAGAACCTACTTGAAAACCTTATTGTTCTACCTCTAGTAGAGTTTGATGTTATCCTGGGTATGGATTGGCTCTCTATTTACCATGCTAAGATTGACTGTAGAGCTAAAGAAGTTTCTTTTCAGAAAGACTTTCAGTTTCTTTACAAGAATGAACCCTTACTTTTGATAACATATCAAGAGGCCGAGAAACTTGTAAAAGATGGAAATGAATGTTACCTTGCACACGTCGTTGAAAATAAAGGAACTGTTCAGATTAATGATGTGCCAGTGGTAAATGAGTATCCTGATGTTTTTCCTGATGAGTTGCCTGGAATAATACCAGATCGGGAAGTTGAGTTTACTGTTGACTTAGTTCCTGATGCTAATCCAATTTCAAAACCCCCTTATCGAATGGCACAAATTGAACTTTTAGAGTTGAAGGAGCAATTGCAAGATTTATTAGAGAAAGGTTTCATTAGACCTAGCACATCACCATGGGGTGCTCCTGTTTTATTTGTTAAAAAGAAAGATGGTTCTATGAGACTTTGCATTGATTATAGAGCCTTGAATAATATCACTGTTAAGAACAAATATCCTTTGCCTCATATCGATGATTTGTTTGATCAGCTCCAGGGAGCTCAGTTTTTTTCAAAGATTTACTTGAGATCGGGGTACCATCAGCTGAAGGTAAAGGAGGCAGATATTCCGAAGACCGCATTCCGTACGAGATATGGCCATTATGAATTTGTAGTAATGCCTTTTGGGCTAACCAATGCACCTGCTGTATTCATGGACTTAATGAATAGAATTTTCCATGAGTTCTTGGATAAGTTTGTGGTGGTTTTCATTGATGATATTTTGGTGTTTTCTAAAAGTAAAGAGGAGCATGAAAAACATTTAAGGGTTATCTTGCAAACCTTAAAAGAAAAGAAACTGTATGGGAAATTCAGCAAGTGTGAGTTTTGGTTGCAACAAATTTCTTTCCTTGGTCACATTGTTTCTAAAGATGGAATAACTGTTGATCCTGCAAAAACAAAAGTTGTGGAAGAATGGCCAAGACCCACAAATGTAACCGAGATTTGTAGCTTCCTTGGTTTGGCGGGCTATTACCGAAGGTTTGTTAGAAAATTTTCACCGTTATCTAGTCCAATGACTAAGCTAACTCGGAAGGGTGTTAAGTTTATCTGGACAAAAGAATGTGATGATTGTTTTTAGGAATTGAAAAGAAGATTGGTTAATGCTCCAGTTTTGGCACTACCTTCCAGGAATGGTGAGTTTGTTATATACAGTGATGCTTCATTGAAAGGACTTGGTTGCGTCCTAATGCAGAATGATCAGGTAATTGCTTATGCTTCACGACAGTTGAAAACTCATGAGGTAAATTACCCTACACATGATTTGGAATTAGCTGCTGTTGTTTTTGCTTTAAAAATTTGGAGGCATCATTTGTATGGAGTAAAGTGTGAAATATATACCGATCACAAAAGTTTAAAGTATATATTCACTCAGAAAGAGTTAAACATGAGACAAAGGAGATGGCTGGAATTAATCAAAGATTATGATTGTACAATCCATTACCATCCGGGAAAAGCAAATAAAGTGGCTGATGCTTTGAGTCGAAAAAGTAATGCTTCATTAACAATGTTGCGTTTGGAACGTGATCCTTTGGTCAAGGATTTGATGAACTTTGGCATAGAAGTTGTTGGTGCAGGAAGTCCTTCTGTTTTGTTTCAGGTATCAGTGAGATCATCTCTATCAGATAGAATCAAGCAAGCACAGAAGCAAGACAGTGAGTTGCAGAAAAGGGTAGAGCTGGTTCAGAAAGGTAAGTTGCCTGAATTCAACATTGATAATGATTGTGTTTTGAGATTTGGGAAGAGATTGTGTGTGCCTTTTGATTCACAGTTGAAGAGAGAGTTGTTATGTGAAGCTCATAGTTCTCCGTTTTCAGTTCATCCGGGCAGTACTAAGATGTATAGAGATCTACGGGAGTATTAATGGTGGGATGGAATGAAAAGAGATATTGCTGATTTTACTGTGAAGTGTTTGACTTGTCAGCAGGTTAAAGCAGAGCGGCAGTTACCGAAAGGGATGCTTCAGCCTTTACCATTGCCAGAGTGGAAATGGGAGAATATATCCATGGACTTTATTGTTGGATTACCGAAGACATCTCGAGGTAATAATGCGATCTGGGTTATTGTTGATCGCTTGACCAAATCTGCTCATTTCCTTGCTATACGAGATACTTTCTCTCTTGATCAACTTTCCCGTTTGTATCTTAAAGAGATATTCAGGTTACATGGAGTTCCTCTCTCCATTGTATCAGATCGTGATCCCAGGTTTACTTCTAACTTTTGGAAAGGCCTTCAGAAGTCGTTGGGTACTGAATTAAATTTTAGTACAGCTTTTCATCCTCAATCAGATGAGCAGTCAGAACGAACAATTCAGACATTGGAGGATATGATACGAGCTTGTTCTATGGATTATCAGGGAAGTTGGGACCAACATCTTTCTTTGGTTGAGTTTTCATATAATAACAGTTTTCATTCCAGTGTACAGATGGCACCATTTCAGGCATTATATGGGAAGCGGTGTCGAACTCCAGCTTTCTGGGATGATGTGGGTGAAAGAAAGTTGATGGGACCAGAATTGATAGAAGAGATGGCAGAAAAAGTTCATCTAATTCAGAAACACATGAGAACAGCTCAGAGCAGGCAGAAGAGTTATGCGGATAACCGGAGGAAAGATCTATCTTTCGAGGTAGGTGATCATGTTTTTCTCAAGGTTTCTCCTTGGAAAAGTGTGATGAGATTTGGCAAGAAAGGAAAGCTAAGTCCAAGGTTTATTGGACCATACGAAATTCTGGAGAGAGTTGGATCAGTTGCATACCGAGTGGCTTTACCTCCGAGTTTATCTCAGGTACACAATGTTTTTCATGTTTCGATGTTGAGAAAGTATATGCCAGATCCATCTCATGTTTTGAGTCCAGAGGTAGTTCAGCTGGAAGAGAACCTATCTTATGAGGAACAACCGGTCCAGATTCTTGACCACAGGGAGCAAGTGTTACGGAATAAGGTGATTCACCAGGTAAAGGTTTTTTGAAAAAACCACATGATTGAAGAGGCAACATGGGAATCTGAAAATGCAATGAGGGATAAGTACCCCCATTTATTCGATAAGTAAATAAATTGCGGGGACGCAATTTTCTAAAGGGGGGAAGGATGTAACATCCCAAGTAAGTAATGAATAATAGATATTTTTATCTATGTCTATTAATGATTAAGATAGTGTTTTAGAGGCTTAAAATGAAAATAAATACAATCTTATGCATGAAATACACTAATATTCTTAAAAGATTGTTTTACTGCCTTTTGATGGCAAACCATTTTTGAATCTATATTTTAACAATTTTATAAACTATGTTTGTCAAAATAAACTTATTCTTTATGATTGGGACATCAAAATTTACCTTGTGTGAATTTTTGGTATTTTTCTGACAATGTTCATTTTATAATGAATAGTGAAAAATACTGCATTTTACATCAAAACTGCTTTTTAATCTAATTTATTTATATGATTAGATTATGTTTTGAATTGGTTTTGAAGTGAAATTAGAATATATTTTTACCATTTTATCCAATGGTGGTCATTGGAATCAATTTCACTTTGAAATTAGACTTAAACTGGTGTCAATCTTTTGATACTTATTGTTTTGTAAAAACACGCTATTTGCTCTAGCAGCGGGAATTAATTATTAAATTAATTAATGTGACTTATATGATTTGAATTTTGTAAAATAGACTTCATTTTTGAATTCGGAATATCAAATATAGCTTAGGGTGAATTTTTGGTAATTTTCTGAAAAACTTCAATTTTTGATGAATAGTGAAACCACTAAGTGGTAATCAAGCAAACTGATTTTTCAGTTAAATGAAAGTTTACCACTAATGTGTATTGAATTTTGAAAATCCGACATACATGGTTGTCATTAAGAAGTAAAATGTGGTTCAATGGGATAAAAATAATTTTTTGGTGAATAGTAACTTATTAAGTTTTTAATCGCGATTAGTGGTAATTAGTGTAGTTTAAGGTAAAAATGATATTATAAGAATGTGAAAACACCATGAAACTTGTCCTACACCTATTGGGTGAGTCATGGCCGACCAAGACAAGCCATGGGCCAACTTGGGGACCCCATGGATCCACTTTTGTTGGGAAATGACATAAATTACTTTTTATTTAATGTTAAAGTGTAAATGACACAAACAAAATATGTTTTACGAAAACAATTTTTAAGTGGGGTTATACAGGTCCAAATTTTGATTATAAATAGTCATTGGAAAGCTACAAAGATTTCCTATATCATAGTATTTGTTTTATAATTTTTAGACATTAAATAAATTAAATTATTTATGACATAATAATGATGCAGCGATGACATCATTATTTGACGATTTAAATAAAATGGAAAGAAAATGTAAAATCTATGAACTACACATGGACAAAACCAATTGTATGAGTGGATTTAGAACCCTTATCACCTTATCCACGAATTCTATCAATGTGGGACCTTTTAAAACCGAAAAACATTTTTAAATAAAGTAATATTTCTTTACTTTCCAAAAGTGCCCCTCCTCTCCTCTTATAAAAGGCCCCCACCTCTACCTCATTTCACACACTTCTCAAGCCTTTGGCTCGGCCAACCCCTACCCATTTACTCTCTCCACATCCCTCTCCTCATCCTAGATGATTCTCTTTGGGAATAATCCTTTCAAAGGAAGCCTTTAGGCTCAAATCAAAAGGAGTTACACTTTTGAAGGTAATTCATTCTCTCATGTTCATTTGTTTTATTTTGCTTCTCCAACCCCCCAAACTCTTTTTTATTTACTTCTTTTGTAACAACACCAGTATCTTCAATATACTAGGATGTTGTTATATGATTTATTTGAGCTACACTCTCACACAACTACATCAAATGGTTAAAGAACATACGGTTTCCGTGGATGGCGAAATTCTGCCTCCCGAAACGATGATTGTTCAACACTCATTTAACACCTTCAAAGGTGGCCATTATGATGTCACTATTTTTATATATGATATATAATATGTTTATGTTTTCCTTAAGCTTCTGTTTTTTTTCATTTTGGGCATACCTTTATGGTTTCCATTATGGGTAAACACGATATCTTCATTTTAGGAAGTGCGGACTACCGCCCCCTAAAAGTGATTTGATTCGTTAATACCATATGTGGGATGTGTAAAGGATAAAGTTAATGATATTATATATGTTATTATACTGGAATTATAATATACTCTTATATCATTATGATTCCATTCCAGAAAATATGAAATAGAAATGGAAGTAGCGTTCATGCGTACGTACGACTTACCGTCTCCATGAATGGTGCATTTCATTTCTTACCTCTAAATGTGATGTAATATTATAAATACATGCATATGATGAATATATATGATATATATGTTATCCAAATAATTAATATCATTCTGGATATAACGAACCTATGACCAAATTAACAACATGTAAAGTGTAAGAAGTCTATTTTTGACTTAAGAACCAAATACCGACAAAATGAACATTATTAACTTAACTGATTAAATGATGTTCATAACATGGTATAAAAGGAATAATGAACTTGAAAAATATTCATAAGCAAGTAGAGATTAACTCAAGTTTATTATTCATGAGATTAAAGAACGGTCGGGTCAAGTCGGATACGAGGTATGGGACTTCGTCTCAATCTCCTTTCGTTGAGGCATATTTTATACACAACTTTCTTTTATACGGTGTATAAACCCCTTTGACTTTTACAGTTATTCAAAAGGAATCTTTTTTATACGAAGCGTTTACTAAACGACAAAAGGGAATGTTTTTGTCGTACGTATGCGGTGACAACGACTTCTCCGCCGTCGTGACCGTTATTTAAGTTTCGGCTTCCTCTACAAGCCATACCTTCTTATTAAAAGAAAAATAAATACCATGTTTTACATTTCTTTTGTTTTGGTATTGAAAATGGTTTTCATAATGTTTTTATATCAATGTGTTGTATTGATATCTCGTGATTGAAATGTGGAAATTTTATGTTTCCTTTATGCATGTTTTATGTGATATGATTATGTTATGGTTCTTGGGCATTATTATGAAGACGGGTGGTTCCGTGATAAACTAAGGGCGGGTGAGCCCGTTATAGCTCTCCAATGCATTGGGTAACGCAAAGGAGTGAAACGTTAAGGTTTCTCCGAAGAGATTTTAGGGAATATACTGTGATGGGTATTCCAAACGTAACCAAGAGGGTTACTCCCTACGTAAGAATGTTATGAATGCCTCAAGTTACCTTTATGTCTTATGATTTCTATGATTTATTCATGATTTTATGAGGTATGTTAAAGTGCCTATGTTTTATGGGTAAAGTATGATTTCAATCTTATGTATGTATGTACCCATGTTTCCTTTCCATGTTTTTATAACCCATACTGAGTTTTTATGCTCATCCCAAGTTTTTGAAATGTTTTTCACAGGTCAAGGGAAAGGTACATGATAAGATGATAGAGTCAAGGATGTGTCAAGAAATAATCCATGTTTTATTTTAAATGTGTTTCCATTGATGGGAATGAATAATACTATCTTTATGTAACCACTTTGTTTATATGTGGAATGTAATGCAAGTTTTATGATCTAATTCTCTAAAACTATAAACCCGAAAAGATCCTCAATGTGTAATCTTGTAATAACTCAAGATTAAGTAAGGTTTAAGGCTGGAGCCTTATAGTTTTCACTACCGACATCATTTTTCTACGCGAGGAAGGCTCCCAGTGACCGCTCTAGGGATGTCATGTATAGGATAAGAGGTCTCCCTTCAACCGGGGGAATGAGCACCGACAGGCTTAAGAGGTACTTCTTTAGGCTGTCGAATGCCTCTTGGCACTCATCTGTCCATTGGTACATAACCCCCTTTTTTATTATCCTGGTGAAGGGAAAACATTTGCCCGCCAGGTTAGCTATGAACCGCCTAATGTAGGCCAGGTGTCCTTGGAATCCTCTCAACTCAGTGAGATTGCGGGGAGGTGATAGGCCAAGGATAGCCTTTATATTTTCAGGGTTGATTTAAATTCCACGATGGTGTACGAAGAAGCTAAGGAATTTCCCTAAGGTAACCCCGAAGGCGCATTTCAAGGGATTCATCTTCAGACTATGTTGTCGAAGTTTGTTGAAGATGGTTTCAAGGTCTGATAGGTGATCTGAGATCTGTCTTGATTTGACCACCAAGTCATCTATGTAGCATTTGATGAATCTTACTAGGAATGGTTTAAAGATACGATTCATGGTGCCTTGATATGTGGCGCCAGCGTTCTTGAGACCAAAGGGCATGACCCTGTAACAGAATATTCCTTGAGGGGCTCTGAAGGCAGTGGATTCTTCGTCTTCTCAGGCCATCTGGATTTGATTATACCCAAAATAACTGTCCATGAAGGAGAGAGCCTCATACCCGGCCGTGGCGTCGATTAATAATTCGGTAATCAGGACTGGGAAATAATCTTTCAGACAATGCCAATTGAGATCTCTGAAATCGATGCAGGCGTAGATTTTTCCATTCTTTTTCCTGATGGGTACAATGTTGGACAACCAGATGGGGTATTGGACCTCCCGAATGAAGCCCACTTTAATCAGCTTATCGACTTCAGCCTCTATCTTGGAATCATGTGAGGGGTGTGTCCTTCTGGCGGCTTTTTTAAAGCCCTGATGGTCTTCTAGAAGTCCTAAGTGGTGCGTTGCCACTTTGGGATCAAGTCCTGACATTTTTGTGTAATTCCAGGAAAAAACATCTCGATGTTACCTCAGGAAAGAGGTATATTCCTTGTGCTTTTCGAGAGACATGGCTGTACTAATGAGAGTGGGCCTCAGGTCTTCCTTGGTACCTAGGTTTATTTCCCTGATCTTGTCCACAGTGGTGGAGATACCTTCCTCAAATATGGGAGGTGCATCCCTAAGATCTTCCTCCTCTTCTTCCCCCACATTCTCACCTTTTTGATCTAACGGGGGGAGAGTTCCCGACATGGGATCTTGGGGGTCTAGAGGTGAGGCATTGTGGGCATCCCTGCTCAACTATTCATCCCTAAATTGAGGTTTAGCGGTCATTTACACATCGTCACACTCGGTCGTTATAGCTGAAGTCATGAGGACATTTGAATGTGTGTCCGGGCTTGAATTCCTTCTCTCAACATGATTGATGGGCAGTACATAGTCTCTGCCGAGCTTCTTGAGGGGGTCATCCAGAACAATTTCCAGACCATTTGGAGTGGGGATCCAGTCAATACCATCGAGCGAAGGCTTCTTCTTCTTTTGCTCATAAAACCCGGAGTCAATGTAGTGTTACTCAAAGAGCTATAAAGGGGCCTTGTCAGTGTGAAATGTCCCACTTTGTCCATTGACGCAATACTTGATACAATGGTGGTAGGATGAAGGAATGGTCATGTGCTTATGGAGCCATGACCTTCCAAGCAAGGCATTGAATGTTGTGTTATGTCGGACCACCAGGAATTCCGAGTAGGCCACAAGGTTGCCAAAATGGGTTTTTAGCTTGATTTGTCCCATTGGATTCTGTTCACTCTTGTTGTAACCCAACAGAGTTTTGGCTGAGGGTACTAGGTCATCCTCACTGTAGCCCAACTTACGGAGTGTCCGTAGGGGAAGGAGATTAACTCCAGAGCCATTGTCAATAAAGACTTTGTAGATATCAACATCATTTAGTGTGTCATACACATATAGTGGTTTGATATGTCCTTTAATGATGGCATATTCATCCTAATAGATGAAGGAAATCACTGCATTGCATCCAGCTGGGCCAGTATCTGTTCGGTAAATCTCTGCAGCAACTACCTCGGCTTGAAACTCCTGGGGGATGAGCAAGGCTTCTATAAGCACCTCCTTGAGATCTTCTAACAGACTCAGGGCATCCAAGATTGATATTTTGGCTGGTACTAATGCCAGCTACTTAAGGATATCATATTTTTTCTCCAGCAGTCGGCACTTTTCCGTTGGCGGAGGAGTTTTAGCAGAAAACTTGGGATCTAGAATACGTGATGAGGAAGGACCAGCCACGGGGTCGGATGTCGACGGTGTTCCCACATTCCGGGGACTTGGCCTGTCCAGTCTGTTTGTGCGCACTAGGCGGCAAGACACTTGTTCTTCCTTTGACGGGTACCGCAGAATGACGGGGCCAGAGTGGTAACTTATGGAGGTGGAGGGATATTCTTTATCCTGTTGAGTTTGTTTAAGGTCTCTCCCATGGGTTTCCATGATATTAATGGTTTGAGCCATGGTAAAACCATATGGTTGGTTTAGGCCGTGGCTGCACCTCCCCTGGTATCCCCTGCTTCTGCGATTCCTCCTCCCGGCCCCTTGTGTCGGGAAATCGGGTTTATAACCATACCCTTTGTCAGGGAATGATTCAATTAGATGGATGAAATTGATGGAACCAAATATTATCTCCTCATCCCATGATAGGTCAACCTGGTTGGTTGTCCCTGATGGTGACGTTTGGTGGGTCGGTGCCTGTGGCACCAAGTTTGGGGGCATAAAATCTGATAGTGTCAGGGCTAACCTTGGCCTCATTGAGGACAACTACTATTGCACTTATCTACTCCATTTTCAATTACGCCTGGATGACCAGATCGTGGAGGGTTGTGAGGCTGATATTGTCAGCTGTGCGGCATTAGGGGCTGTTGGCTGCAACACCAGCTGCCGTACTTAACCTTGGAGTATTCCCTAAGCTCGGTTGACAGTTTTCTAAGTCATCCAGTTATCAAATTTCTGCCCCTTCTTGCTGGTGACTTCCTGCCACCCCTCCCCTTTGTCAGAGTCGGTGGTAGAAATATACGTCACATGTGCTAGGGGTTGTCCCAGCTCGACCTGCCCGGAGTCTACCATCCTTTGCAGAAGATATTTGAAGACGAAGCATTCCTGGATATTGTTCCCTAACATTCGATGGTAGGGACAGTAATCTAGTCTATCATTTTGGCCGACTTCTTCGGGATTCCTTGGCTCCGGGAGGTAGAGAAAGTTGCAATTCATGGCAGAGATGAAGTAGATGTGGACTTGGTCCTCTCGGAATGAGTATGTTTTGTGTCTCAATTCCTCAAACTAGTTCCGATTCGATCCTCTTTGATCGTCCCGCTTAGGCGGAGGTGGCTGCCGATATATAGGGGGCCCTTAATGATTTGGTGTTGGCCTAGGCAGTGGAGCAGGCGTAGGGGATGGCTTGAGCGTGACAGAGGATGCTTCAGCTCTAACTGTTCTCTTTACATGATCCTGTGAGGCTATTTGGGACTTCATATTGGTCCGCTGCAGGGAGTCTTCAATTCTCTAGGCAATGGTAGAGAGAGTGCAGAAGCCAGTGGTGCACTCCACTGGTATGAGCAGTGTTTGCGGATCATCTCGAAGGTTATCAATGCATATGGATAACATCTCATCTTGGGGAATTGGCCTATTTAGATAGTAGTTCAGACCCTTCCATCTGGCGATGAAATCCGAGACCCTCTCATTCTCTCTCTGTTTTCAATTCATAAGGTCGCTGACCATTGTTTTAGGCAGCGTTGAGCTGAAGTGGAATAGGAACTGTTGCTGAAGGTCTTCCCAGCTCTTTATAGACTGAGATGGTAGATTCGTATACCAGACAAAGGCAGATCCTTGCATGGTCCACATGAATCATCTGAGTTTTACTACTTCTTGTTGTTCTGGAGTTCCCATCATAGGGTCGCAATAAGATGCATAGTGCATCAAATGTTGTTCTGGATCAACTGATCCACTAAAAATAGGGAATAAAGGGCTCCCAAAATTGGGTGGAGGAGGCGTGTTGCTCACCCAATTTGGGTAGGGCTTTCACTCTAGCTGTATTGGAGCATGCTGACCTTCCATTGCTTCCAATCAAGCTGTCGGTGCCTCGATGGTGTTGGCGAGTCCCTGGTTTACATCCTCATGGGCCCGGTCTTGGGTAGGTGTAGCCCGAGGCATTGCTTGAGGATCCGGATCGACCGACACCAAGGGTGCATATTCTGTTTGTGACACCTTTATAGGGTTCAGACGTACTCACTCCGATTGCTTCCTGAGTGGAGGGATGTCTTTGTATTCACCCGAATCCATGTTTAGGTAGTTGGACGGACTGGGTGCCTCATTGGGTGGGGCAAACCTGGGTCTTTGAGGTGAAATTGCTGGGAGTTCAAGGTGTGGCTCTTCTTGGGAAGCGCTTTTAATAAGACGATTCCTCTAGAGTAGCTCAGAATTGAGCCACCTCAATTCTTTCATTTCCTCTTCCTGTCGATCGAATCTCTCTTCGAGCGTAAGTGGCTTGTCTTTATTGAGAGGAGGAGGCGGGTTAAGGGTAACCGGTCCTTTATTCTTATCCTTATTGGAATCTCATAGGGTAAGTGGAGGAGGGTTAGCTGGAAGGGAGGCCATATTTAGGGCAGCCCTCTGGTTCTGGGTGTGCACACCTGGTGGTTCGTTGTGAGTCACAACTTGACTAGAATCATCGTCTCCCGATCCATCTGGATTTGCATCATCTCTGGTGTCACCCATGGGGTTAGACTCTATGGCGTTGATGAATTCATATCGCGGGGTAGAAGAAATGTCATCTTACATATAGGAAGAGGATCTCCCGCACCTTTTACTGGTCCTCCCCTTCCTGTCCCGGGATTGATTTTAGACTTTTTGACGAAGGGTGACGCGGAGAGTTCCTTGATGCAACCTCACGGTACGCCTCCCCCTTAAAGGGGATGGTGATTCAAAAGACAGGATAGGGCAGGAACCTCCTTTTCTGACTGTCCTCCCTAGACGAGAGAATACTGATTCTTGTGGGGGGGGGTTGTTGTTGAGGTGGTAAAAATGCCCCCAGCCCTGAGGGCTGGGGTTGGCTCCGTTCCCTGGACGTTTAGTCTCTTCCCATTTTATTGGTCTTACATGGGCATTTGTTGTTATAAATGCCCCAAGCCCTGCTGGCTAGGGTCGAACCTGGATTGCGGCAACGGCTACTGCTATCGCTACTTGCCTGATCTTACATGCCTCCATTCAGGGGTGAACTGAATTTGATGCCGAGTTCACCTGTAAATCAATCCCCTCTGGGGAGGCAAGCAATGACTGCTGATTGTCCTCTCTTAGCCGAGAGGCCTGTTGTATGCTTTCGGTGGTCTGATTTAGGAGTTCGTGAATGGATTGTTCCCGTCAAGCCTGACGCTTCTGGGACTTACTCAAGGCCTGTCTTTGTTGGGTGTGTCGCCTTTCGCGAACATGGAGAACACTCAATCGCTGTCTTGACGTGATGGCATTGCAAGATATTACACCGAACAGGTTCTTCTGGGTGGGGAGCAGAGTGAAATGTAGAGTTCTATGTTCTCCCCATCCTTTGATATAGACTCCCATCGGAGCATCACCAATGAGGCGGCGCAACTGGTGCAGTGTATGGAGGCAGGGTAACTCAATGTTTCCTTTACGCCTCTCAGGTCACGGTTACCGCACCGGAGGAAGAACTTCCAGGTTGATGTGACGTAGGAGGTCTCCTATTGTCTTGACATGGTTTACACACCCATCGTAGGGTAGGAAGATTGATTTCATTTGGCGGAGTGTTTTCCATATATTGGAGCAGATGTCGTGCGCACATTCTTCTGACAATTTTCTGGGTATGTCGAATTGAGAGGTGGCCATGGGCCAAAACATAACTGATATATCATCTCTGGCCAGTCGTTTCCTCAGGTGAAACATGTCGGCACACTCCTATGCTAGTGATTACTCTACCTGGTCGGACCAACTGAGACGCTCACTGATAGTGTGGTCAGAGGCAGTGGGGCCGGTAGGTGTTGAATTATCATGTGGGTGATTCCGTGGTGGTTCAGAAGATAAACGTGGCCCCGGACCGTCTCTTGATTGAAGAAGGGTGTCGTTGGTGACCAGCTGGGAATCTGACATGCTTGACCCCGTCCTTCTGAGTGCCTCGACATATGAGGGTTTTTCTGTGCTTGATTCGGCAGGGGGAGGACCTTCCTGTCGATATGATATGTCACTATGGGGAGGACCTTCGTAATGGCGGCCACAATGTCAAGGACTACCATTACAGCTGCTGCAGGGAGAGAACCTGCGGGGTACAACAAGGGGAGGGCCTTCTCGTTGATCGGAGTCTAGGTGGGGAGGGCCTCCGCTATCTGTGTTGTAATGTCAATGGATACCATTACTACTTTATGCCTCACTGCATAGAGGACTTTTGCAGTGCATACCCTGGGGAGGACCTCCAAGGCGTATCGCAGCGAGGGGAGGACCTTATGGCTGCGTAGCGTTGTTACAGGGAGGGCCTTCGAAACAACTGTCATCATGGTGAGGATGACCATCATGGTTGGAAATTCGATGTGTATCCTGGGGAGGACCTTCAAGACATACTGCGACAAGGGGAGGAACTTATTGTTGCTTGGGGCCATTGTGGGGAGGACCTTCGCAATGGCAGTCTTGGTGGCGAGGAATACCATCACAGATGCCGCAATGGTGAGGACTACCATCACAGCTTCCGTAGGGAGAATATCTGCAGGGTACACCCTGGGGAGGGCCTTTATAATGTACTGCAACGAGGGGATGACCTTCTCGTTGCTTGACGTCTTTACGGGGAGGACCTCCATTATCTGGGTGGTGAGGACTACCATCGTGATCTGATGCCCGGATGCATGGAGTGTTGTTGCAACGTAACCCCTGGGGAGGACCTTTAGGGTAGGCCACAACAAGGGGAGCTCCTTCTTGTTGCGATGAGACATCACTGCAGGGAGGGCCTCCACAGTTGCAATTATGATAGTGAGGACTACTATCATAATCTATGGCCCCATTACACAGAGAGTGTTTGTAGTGTATACCCTGGGGAGGACCTTCAGGGTGGACCGCAACAAGTGGAGGGCCTTCTTGCTGCTCGATATTCTGGTCACACGGAGGGATTCTGTGACTCACATCATAAGAGAATATCTCGTGATTGATCATTATATGCTTGTGGGGGAGGCCCCCGCGGGTGCTCTGGGGAGGAACTTCAGAGCTGCTGGTAGTGACATTGCTGGGAGGGACTTCGCAATTGCTACTGCCACTCCCATAATATGGTAATGGGTGGACAAGGTTCTGAGCCTTCGATATGTGCTTAGCAGCATTGGGAACCTTAGATTCCAGCAGAGCGGAGTCATAAACCCGCTCTTTATTTTCCAGCTGCCTTCGGCGCATTCGAGGTGCTTTCTTGCGGGCAGTGGGGACCGTCTGCTATTGATAACAGCCTTCACCTTTGGGTCGCTTTCTAATTGGGTCCCGTGATGCTACTGGGATATTCTGATGAACATCTTGACTTTTAGTAGGGATATACTTCTGCTCTGGAGCATCCACCATGATGGACGGGTGTCCCCCAGTTGGAACAAGTGAAGCTGCTCGATCCGGTTGCCCTTGCATCACGGAATATAGCCGACGGCCCTCCTGGGAAGAAGCAGGGATGCATATCTTCTCTGAGGTAGCTATATCTTATCTTAGATTAGTCGCCTCAATTGGGGAGATGGGCTCACGGGCCTGAGTCCTTGCTGTTGCCGCTGGTGAAATTACATTCTGGAAAGTCTGCAAGATATGATCTGGGATCGATACCTGATCCTCCATCATTTCAAGGATATGCAGAGAGACATATTTGGCTAGAACAAGTATGAAGGCCCATTCCGGTATCGGAGTAGGAATATCCTGCTTCGGTCCTCTGGTGGTCATTGGGTATTGACAATTCTCCTATGTCGGGGCAGGTGAACGAATCTGCCCCTGTGCCGGGATATGCTAGTTTTCTCTCCATTTTCCACCACATCGGGATGTCAGAATTTACTTTCATTCGTAGGGAGCTGGACCTGCATATGTTAGTTCCCCACCGTATCAAGTCGGTGGCCTTTGTTGACAGGGAGACGTGCCAACCTATTAATTTCCACCACATCTGGATGGCAGGATTTGTTGATCGCCACCACATCAGGATGGTAGGTGTTAGGAGCATCTACTAGGAGCTCATCCTACAGGTGCTGGGTTTCCACCATGTTTGGTTGGTGGGCTCCACGACCCTGGGCAGGGAAAGGTGCCTTCCAGGTAGGTGTCATCCAGTGTGATTGACAAGATTGATGGAGCTCGGTGGGGATTCACGCCTGCTCGTATGATGCCGTCATGTTTGGATGGTGGGATTTGGAGGTGCGAATAGGTGTATGTGCCTGATCACAATACATCTCCATGACTGGGCAACAGAGCCCCTCCTCAGGGACAAGGGTGATGAATGGTCCCTAGTTGTATGTTTTCCGCCCTCGTCGGGCGGTCTGAGGGGCCGGAGCTCGAGAAGTGTGGGCCTAGATCCTCAGGGCAAAATCCTCCTTAACGTGAGGATATTGAGTCACAACATAACCACGACGACGTATTATGGTGGGGTCCTTAGAGAAGAACCCCCGTTCAGTGGGGATGAATTCCTCAACGTCGACCTCATCCGCCTCCCTAAGATAATGGAGGTACGCATCGTCTCATTCTGGGGATAGACTCCAAAAACAATTTGAGACAGAAACAAGAGTTGTCTCGATCTACTTCCATGGTCACTGCTGGTCAGGCGACTGGTGGGTCTTGGCATATTGGAGGGAGTGCATGGCCGCCTCCACCGTTGGGAGAGTACCGTTTAAGTGGTACTCTTGGATCAATGCATCCAAAACCCATCATTGAAGATGCTGAGTTAGTGATGGGGTCCTTCATTGGTGAGGATGTCCGGTCATTGCATTGCTTGAAGCACGCACCTGTGAGTTCCTCTGTGATGCCATTGGATCAAAGGGAGTTCTGATTGGTACCTATAAAATATTTTAATAAATACAAATAGAAAACCCGTCAAAGCAGCATCTCATGATCCCATGCATAATTAATGACCTTGCTTGGCCCTCCTTGTGAGTATAAGGGGGAACAAAGTGAGATTAGGTTAAATCCGTCATTCTTGGTTAAATATTCACATCGGGTTCACCATTTTTTGTTTTGAACTATTTCTATGGGAGGGGACCGACGTGCTCGACTATCGATATTACAGAGGGCTGAGCTCCGCTCAATCGCTAAGGTCGGGTATATCGGTCTTAGTTTCGAAATTCCCAACAGTTCCATATCTAATGATATATGGACCTGCTTTCCAAAGGCAGGAATTTGCTGGGTGATTTGGCCCGCGATGCTTAAGAACTCACATTGGTCGAAAGGATGGGAAGTCGGGCTCATCGCACCCTTTTAGGGGGGAAATTATTGCATGTTCTGGGAATCTCTTATAGATTTAAAACGTATTCATATGTTCACGAATATTTGGTTTATACCCAAGCATAGTATCCACGGATTACTCCTGGATGGAAATGGTCTGCTAAACGCAGGGATTCAGAATCATTTAGGCCTGAGGTTTACCATCCCTCATTGTATTAATGACTCCGAGGAGTTTGGAATCATTGAGACGACACTAATTTGAAGCCTCATAACTGGGCGCTCTGGAGTTTATTGTCGTCCAGGGGGGACATATAATGACTTGATCATTTGGATCAAACCCGTGATACGGGCTTCCTATGTATCCTCATGAGAGGAATCAGAATCCATGTAGTTCGATAGTACAGTTTAACGTCATGCGGGATGAAGGATCAGGGCTTACACTCTGAGGTGGCCCAATGAGATGGTGGATGGGGATTACACTCTGAGGCAGCCCATAGAGTTGGTGGATGGGGCTTGCACTCTGAGGCAGCCCATAGAGTTGGTGAACCGACGTAAAGGGGCCGGAACGTCCGAGTGGTGGGCTTGAATCTCATGGAGGCTTCCTACATACCATGACTTGACATGGATCAAAGTCCTCGTAGTTCACAGGATTGTGGGGTTCAGGGTCAGTGCTTACTCTAATCCCACATGAGTCATGCTTGGTGTGAGAAACAAGAGGTAATAGAGACCTGACTATCACGTTGCAAAAGGTGCGTCCGTGGGAAGCGGAGTGGGGCTTACGCATGGAGCGGCCCATAGAAACGGAGATTGGGACTTACTCCAGGATGGAGTCCCAATGGTGAAAAAGCCCAGAGGGAGAGGTAAAGGGTACCCATGTGTCCATCTCCCCTCTTGGTTCTTGGCACTAGGGAAGTACAGAGGTGCATGGGTGCCACCTCTTGCAAGAAAGGCTAGAGGATTACACCATGGAGGCTGCCCTGTCACTCTCAGAAGATTGGAGGATTACTCACCACTAGCGTCGAAAGGAAATACAAGTGGGGTCCCCCACTCCTGGCAAGTGGAGAGGCAGAAAGGGGACTCCCAGGCTCGGATCCTGCACTACCGTGGGTATGTGAACCCAGGAATGTTTTGGGAACCCGCTCAAGGGCCGAAGCAATCCCTTTTCCCTCACCTACCGTGGGTATGTGAACAAAAAACGGTGCACTGATGCACCTGGAGATTGTATCATATGGATCCGGTGGCTTTAGTAGAGGCCTTGGCTCGAGGACGATGAATAGGCCAATGAGGGGGTTGTAAAGGATCAGACCGGATCAGAAGGATTTTATCTGACTCGGGGAATGGGAACACCGAAGGAGTTGGCGGGCCACATGGGTTCATGAGGAGTGGCACCCTTCGCATAGGGGGTGTAACGTGGCTGGAGAGGCCATCCGCGTACCAGGGTGATATGCGGACTGATAGGCATCCCGCGTACCAGGGTGGTACGTGGCTTCGGGTTTGGCCCGTGTACCAGGTTGGTACATAGTGGAGTCTGTGCGAGCAACGACGGATAGGGGTGAAGCCGGTTGGGGGTTCGTCGGTCAAGGCTTCACCCGCGTAGGAGGGTGCTATGCGGTGCGTCAAATCGAAAAAGGGGCATAGAATCCCTGGTCTGTGGGGAGTACATCCGTGGAGGATCCATGGCTCGCAGTCTTCTTTTTATTTTTATTTTAAGTTTGTGGTTCACCAATTTGTTATGCGTTTTCGGCTCCTTATTCATTCACTTCCAGTTTCATACCTGTTCTGGTTCGCGAATTGGAACTTCGCTATTTGCAAAATCCTAAGCTTCTTCCTTCAAAATCCTTCCACCCAAGTCTGATCGATCCCTTTCTTCTCCCCCTCGATATCCTTTTATAGAGTGGGGAAAGAGATGTATCTATGGTCATGCGGCACCTTTTGCGGAGGACCATGACCGAAAACCCAATTTACAGATGACTTGGTCAATCCGAAACTCATGGGGGGCATTGAATGCACCTTCCCAGCGAACCAAACTAGTTCTGAGAGTGCTTCGCGGCCGCGCAGGGCTCCGCCTCTGTTCTACGAACGACGGCGTATGCGGTCTGGGCTGGTTGATGCAGTTTGCGGCTGGGGCGGTTCATGACGGTGGACCGGCCTGACGCCCATCCTGCTTAGCGCCCGCAGAGGGTCCCTGCCTCTATTCCGCGAATGACAGCGGTCCGCGGAGGGGGGCTGCTTGCTGAACCGGCCACGTACCATCAACATTGGACCGGTACGTGGACCGGTTTGTCTTTTGGAAACCCTTGATTATTCTCCATATTTTTTCCCAATTCCTTGAGGGAAATTGGGTATAATCCTCTCTTGAATTAAGGGGATTCTCATTCTTCTTTGCGGATTTTTCAGGACCCTACATGGTGTTTTTTTGGGATTTTTCAAAAAATATTTTTTTATCAGTGAACAGTGAAAAATACCGATTTTTGTAAAACCATCATTTCTTTTCATTAAATCAAGTAATTTAAGTCTCATTATTTTTTGAATCTAATTTTAAATTTAAATAATTCTATTTTAATTATATATAATATAATTAACTACATAATAATAAACATTATAATTGATTTAGATATTTGTTCATTTTTAGGGTTAAAACACATTTTTCTAAAAACAATTTTTTGTCATGTTTTACAAATTTGTAATAAAATTGATTTATTATAATTCTAGAAATTGAATATTTAAAAATATATTCCATATTTGGAATTAGGAGGTTCAAATTTGGTAAATAGATCCCTTTTATTTTCGGTAATTATGAATAGTAACCGTGATAAATATTTGTCACATTGGTAAGGGAAAAACGAGTAAAACCGGGTTAAAGCTATAGGATAAGACATAAAAATCTGTAAAAAACTTGACTTTATTTCATTATATAGGTTCTTTTATACCTTAAGAATATTATATTTGAAGGTTTTTCAATTTATTACCATTTTATTTTGATTCTAACCTTTATATTATTTTAAATAAAGGATAAGTACAAAATATAACTCTCTTGCTTTTAATTTCTCTTATATGTTCACATAGAGATAATAAGATATTATGAATGAATATAAAAGTTTATTTTGAACATAAATAATTTATTTTTTAGGATGGTATTTTTTTTAAAATTTTAGTGATGATATAATTATCTTAGATGCTTATACAATGCTGAAACAGTGCTTGCACAGGTAGTAGAAAAATCAAACTAAATGATTTTAAAAATATAAAAAGTTATATTGTTTGGAAGAATTATGGTGTCAAAAGAATTTCATGGTTAATAATAATATATAATTGATGGTTAAATAGTTTATATTAAAATTCCATTGTTGTTTTTATGTCTTTAAAGTCACACTATGTGAATAGTTCTTAAAATGACTTTAATGTCATTTTATGCTAAATAATATTTTATTAAATGATTTAAAAAACATAAAAATATTGAACTAGGACAATATAATTGGGATATAGTCTAAAATGTCACCCCTTGACATTTTTTGTCAATTTTAATCTCAGAATTAAATTTATGACCCTTTAATATTGAAAAAGTTGTTACCACGATTAAGGTTAAAATTAGTTAATGAAGTAGTTAAACCAAAAGAAAAGTTTTAAAATGCCACACAAACCTATAAAAATTTTATCCTTCAAAGGAATTTAAACCATAAACAATCTTAGATTTTAATTTTTTTCCACTTGGTGCCACTTGGACATGAAAAAGAATTTATTATATTTAAATCTTTTAATTAATTCCAAGTGCGCCCTTTCCTTTACTATAAAAGGACACCGCCTCTCCTTTATTATTCACACCACTTTGGGCCACTTATCTTGTAAAAATAATGAAAAAAATGTTATAAAAATATTTATAAAAGTTCTATAGGAACCATTATCCTAAAAATATCATCCTTAGGATCCTTAAAAAGAGAATTAAAGTAGGTTTCTCAAAGAGGAGGTAATTGTCTTAATCTATCTCTTTCATTTTACTTATTATTTTAACTCTTTAATTTATATCCTAAAAATTACAATATAATAACATAAGTATCTCACATATGCTAATATTTTATTATGTTTTTGGTCTAACCTTTACCCATCTCATTTCCCATCAAATGGGGAACAAAACCATCATTTGTGTGTACATGCAGACTTCCACCTCACAAACTGATGTAATTCGTTTTACATCACCACATCACATGGATAGCCATAATAATG
This sequence comes from Viscum album, assembly GCA_963277665.1. NCBI lineage: Eukaryota > Viridiplantae > Streptophyta > Magnoliopsida > Santalales > Viscaceae > Viscum > Viscum album. The sequence goes on along the minus strand of OY728123.1, from coordinate 858,620,478 downwards.
TATTTAATAAAAATATATGTTATTTATATCATAATTATTATTCTTAAGGTAATGTTACCATGACCAAGATACAAGGACCGAAACCACCAACCAACAACTTACAAGAAAAATGTGATTGTTAACACCTAAAAACAACGATTTTAATAAGGAATTATTAATAAAAGAGAATTGAAATGTTATAAATGGATTATATATGATATTATAAATATTAATATAGTTATGGTATATAATTATAATAAATTTAAAATTTATTATATATAATGTTAAAATAACTTACAAAGAAAGTCAAGGTAAGAGATTTATGTTATAATCTCATTTATTTTAGGATTATCTATGTTTGAAGTTCCTTTATGGGATTTATATTATTATATTTCCTTACCAAATATATTTTTATATCCTTTGGTTATGTTTCATTTTTTCATGTTTATTTTCATCTCCTCTCATTCTAGATCAAGAATAAACATGAAAGTTACTTCTAAGTGTTACCGACATTATCTCTTCTTTTTGGTCGAGAATATTTCTCTTCCATATACATGTTCTTATTAACGTTTAAAGAATATTATTATCTAAAATTAAATGTTTTTTTAATTTAATTATAAAATTTATTTTACTATATTTATAAATATTTTAAAAAGGGAATCTTTTCAACTCTATTAGTGTGCCATATTTTTTCTTTCTTTACCAATGTGTGAAAGGGATGTTTTAATTTAACGTATACAACTTGCATGATTTTTTATTCCATCAAGAATAATATTTTATTTGAAGATTAATTTTAATGTTTCTATAGTTATTTTCAAAGAAAATGTTTTTACTAATTTACCATACATTTTATATCCTAAATAAGTGATTTTCAAAGTAAAATGGTATTTTTTTCAAGAACGTTTCAATGATCTTATAAAGGTTTTTTCTTTAATTTATAAAAATATTTGTTACTTATTATTCACTGGGGATATAATCTTATGATACCATCCATGTTATTTATATGGATGGATGATGATTATGTGACGATGAGATGTTTATGGAATCTGTTTCTTTTCCACATGTTATGCTAAGATGAAATAATGAATGTTTTACAAGTTATGCGACACATATATGTATGGTTTTATGTGATGGGTAGGATTGGAATTATATAAACCTACAATGTGTTGGATAAATATTTATATCTCATGATATAATATATAGGGGAATGGGGAGTAAACCCAATCCATTATGAGACTCGATTCACTATGTTATGATGGTATTGGAAGTGAGCCTTTACTAAGGAAATGATTTTCTATGTCTATGTTTATGCCACACATTTATGTTATATTCTAATGCCTTATTATTCTGTTATGATTTCATAGATTACGAAAAATGATTTTACTATATTTATGAATTAATATTTATGCCATGATTTATGAGTTATGATTTATTCTAGGTATGATCCTCTTATTTCATTTTTATGAACTCTTGATGATGTTATCATACCTTTATACTCATTTGTGCTCATTTGAAATCTTAAAATTTTATCTCTATGACTACCCTTACTGAGCATCTGAACTAACCCATTTCTTATATTTCCATTTCAATAGTATAAAAATAAAAGTTTCTAAGTTTTATATATCTAGAAGGGTTCTATATGGAGAGGATATTGTAAACATATTGTGTAATAAGTTTGGATATATATCTATTATCCTAATACAGTAAACCTTTATAATTCTCAGGAATGTGTTAATGTGTTATGTAATATTTTCACATCTAAAATGATATAAAAAGTATGTATGTTATGATAGGGTCACCTTCAATGGTATCAGATCCAAGTTTAGTTATTTTTGAAGAATAGGATGAGAAAACTTTAGTTAGAACCCTTACGATAAGCCTAATTATAGGAGAACATCTTAATTTATGATGAAAAAAGGAGTATGGTTTTCCTTTCAATTATATCCCTATCTGTATAATGGAATGTGTATGTGGTTGTGGCACATATTAACCTATGGGTAATAACTATGAAACAGGTGGATTGGTTATTAACTCGATCATCACTCAGTGCACAATGAGTGGGCCTAAGACTACACACCTGGCTATACGCACCTGAGGGATATGCTTGGGTTAATTCTCATATTTTCTATGAACCATTATGAAGGATTTGAACAAAAAGTTATATAATTAAATGATGACCGTGGATAACCTAGGTTAAACCTAAGGCGTTATATATTGAAAGGAAGGTGTCATGATTTATAAATCCTATGAATTATTTTTTATGATTTGTCACTATGATTATTATTTCTCGCACTATTATTTTTAGTTTTAGTCAATGGATGGACCTAGGAGAAATAATTCTAGAAACTATTGTGATGAGTATTGCAATGACCATCCTCATGAGAAACCAAATGTAAGAGGATCTAAAATATAGTAACTTATTACTATGATCACTAAAATTTATCAAGCTATGGAAAATAAAGAGAATCATGTTGAAATACTGAATACACCATGAAGGGATCATCATGCCATTAAGTTATTTATGTGACAATATCCACTATCTTTCCATGGGTCTTTTGATTCAATTATAGTTGAGAAATGTATTATTATAATGAAGAAAATATTTTTTGTTCTCCAGTGCTGTTGTTATGGCTATTTCCCAATTTAAAGGTGAATCAGATCAATGGTGGAATCTCCTTAAGAACACGAGGCCAGAAGAAGAAATTAACTCTATGGGATGAAAAGAGTTTAGGGAAATATTTTTCAATAAATGTTTTCCTATAACTTTTATACTAATATGAATAGGGATTTTATAAAGATAAATAAAAATGACGATGAATCCATTAGTACCAATGAAGAAATATTTACAATAATTTCATGGTATAATTATAGTTTTATCATTAACCTTGAGATAAAAATTGATCTGTTCTTTAGTGGATTAAAACTAAGTCTCTGAAAGATTTTAGCCATAAGAGACTTCGGTATCTACGAAGAAATAATTTGATTCACTCTTTATGTAGCAATAGAGATTTGGGATTCTCATTATTCTTTAGGAACTGAGGATAAGAAAAGAAATATGGAGTTTAGAGGAAATTCTAATAATAAAACCCATGGAGGAAAGAAAGTTACCTTTCCTATGTGTTAGAAATGTGGAAAGAAACATGTGGGAAACCATATTAAGGGCATATGAAAATGTTTCAAGTGTGGTAAAGAGGGATATCAATCATATGAACACTGAAGTGATATGAAGATTCCGATCGATGAAACCAATAGTGATAAAGCTCAACCCAATGTACCACACACACCTCAATGCTATAATTGTAAGAAGTATGGAAATTATACCAACCAGTGCATGAATCTAATGGTTAATGATGAAAACCAACATTATAAACCCATTAAGATAAGATAAAAAGGTAAATATCATGTGATTATGACTACCTAATTGGTTTATAAGGATTATGTGGTGAAATATACACTTATCATCCACTTTAGAATTGAAAATGTCTTATTTGATTCTGGATCTACCCAATCTTTTATATCTGAAGAATTTTTTAAATGTATAAAATTACCACATCAATGATTAGATGTTGAATTATCAATACATACTCTTAATTGTAGAATTATTGTATCTCAAGATTATATCCCTTCCCCGATTGAAGTTTTTGGGAAAGTGCTTTATGAAAATCTTGTTATTCTTCCCCCAATTGGATTTGATGTGATTGTGGGCATGGATTGGATCTCTTAATATAGATAACATATTAATTTTTAAGGAAGGGAAGTTACATTTCATATTACAAATGAACTTATGATCATCTATTAGTGTGATTATGAATATGAACATCCAATAGATTTTACTTAAATTTTTTAAGTCTTAATACCAGTTCATGAGGGGTATTTATCCAAAATGGTTGGGAAGAAACTCAACATGGGAGATATTACTATTATCCAGGAATATGTTGATGCATTTATTGAGGAATAATCCAGTATTCCTCTGAATTATTATGTGGATTTTTTAATAGAACTCATATATACTACTAAGCCTATTTAAATACTCCTTATAGAATAACCCCAATTGAGTTGAAGTAATTAAAGAGACAGCCCCAATATAATATAGATAAGGGATTAATTTGGCCTAGTTCTTCATCATGGGGTGAACTTGTTCTTTTTTTAAGAATAAAGATGGGTTAATGTATCATTTCATTAATTACCAGGAACTTAAAAAGATCACTATTAAGAAAATGTATCCTTTACCTCATATCGATGATAAGTTTGATCAATTACAATGAGATCAATATTTTTCCATGATTGATATTCAATATGTATATCATCATATAATGGTCATGAAGGGGGATGTACCAAACAAAGCCTTTCGTATGAGTTATGGACATTATGAATTTATAGTAATTCTATTTAGACTCACCAATTCCCCTATTATCTTCATGGGTTTAATGAATAGAGTCTTTAGATATTACCTTGATTAGTTTGTGGTAGTTTTTTATAGATGATATTATTATATATTTGAAGAGAAATAAAAATAATTAATAACATTTGAGGATTGTACTGAAGACTCTGATGAAGGAGAAGTTATATTCCAAATTGTCTAAGTATTAATTTTGGAAACATAAAGTCTCATTATTGGGTCATACAATCTTAATTGAGGGTATATCAGTGGACCCTTCAAAGATAGAAGTTATTGAACAATGGATAGACCAACCATGTTAATTGATATCCATAGTTTTCTTGGCTTGGATGGATACTACCAACGCTTTGTGAAAAATTTCTCATTATTATCAAATCCACTAACCAAGTTAATGTGGAAGGGAGCCAAGTTCCTATGGATAAATAAATGTGAAGAAAATTTCAAGGAACTAAAAAGAAGGTTAGTTAGTGAACCTATGCTTATACTACCTTAAATTGGAGAATATTTTGTGATATTTAGTGATGAATTGAAGAAGGTATGGGTATGTGTTCATATACAAAATGATATAGTGATAGTGTATGCCTCTTTCCAATTGAAAATTCATGAGAAAAATTACCCAACTCATGATTTGGAACTGGAAATGGTAATTTTTTCATTAATGATATGGATGTATTATATATATTGTGAAAGGTGTGATATATATACTGATCATAAAATCTTAAATTATATATTCACATATAAAGAAATTAATATTCTCCAAGGGAGATAGTTAGAGTTGATTAAAGATTATTATTGTTCAATACACTACCACCCTGGGCAGGAGAACAAGGTGGTAGATGCTCTTAGTTGGAATTACCATGATAGATTTCCCATAATAATGATTGAAAGAGATCTAATACGTATGGATTTAGAGAATATAGATCTTGAAATTATGAGGAAATGGAATAGATTATAACTTTATCAGATGAATGTTCAACCACCCATCCATATGGTGATTAAAGAGGCACAAAAAAAGGATGTGGAACTATAGAAAAATGTGAAAAATGTTTATAAGTTTCAATCATGAATCTAATGGAATGATAAGTTTCAGGAACTGAGTATGTGCCCCATCAATACCATACTTGAAGAAAGATCTATTGGATGAACCACATAGTTCGTTATTCTCTATTCATCCTAGAAGTATGAATATGTATAGAGATTTGAAAGAGTATTTCTGGTGGGACAATATGAAGAGATATTTTATAGAGTATGTATCTCAATTATTTATATGATATAAAGTTAAGGATGAGAAATATAAGTCTAAAAGGATGTTACAACCATTACCCACACCATAATGAAAATGGGAAAACATTACCATGGGTTGGGCTCCCAAAAACACAAAAATAACATAATTCTATTTGAATTGTTCTCGATCACCTTATAAAATCAAGACATTTTTTACCGTTATAGAAGATTTTTCACTTGATAAGCCTATCGGGTTATATATTAAAGGAGGGGTAAGATTTCAGGGGGTAAAACATTCAATTGTGTCTGATTGAGATATGTGGTTTACCTCAAAATTCTGGAAAAGTATTCAATAGGCCATGAACACCAAGTTAAGCTTCAGTACTGCATATCATCCTCAAATATATGAATAGTATAATAGGACTATTAAAACCTTAGAAGATAATATGATATATTTCTATATGGATTTCAAAGGAGGTTGGGGTCTAAAACTTCCTTTGGTTGAATTTTATTACAACTATATTTTCACTCAAGCATTGAGATGAATACTTATAAATCCCTCTATAGAAGGAATTGTATAACCACAACATGTTGGGATGAAGTTATAGAAAGAATTTTTTTGGGACCTAATCTAGCTAAGGAAATGAAAGAGAAGGTTAAATCCATTTAGCATCACATCAGAGCAGCTTATAGTAGAAAGAAGAGCTATGATGTCAACCATCGACAAGATATAAAGTTCAAAGTTGGTGACATGGTATTCTTATTAATATATCCTTAGAATAATGTTATATGATTTAGATGAAAATAGAAGATGAGCCCCTATTTTATTCATCCCTATAAGATTCTTTATTGAGTTGAAACTCTAGCATATCACTTAGCACTTACATCAAACCACTCTGAAGTTCATGATGTGTTTCATGTATCTCTTCTGAGAAAGTACATCCTTGATTCATCACATGTACTAAACTTAGAAATTGTACCACTTAAACATGATCTCTATAATGATAAAAAACCAATGGATATTATAGATCATAGAGATAAAGTTCAATGAAATAATTCCACTCACCTGATCAATGTTTTTTTGGCGAAACCATAAATTTGAAGAAATTATTTGGGAACTTTGGGATGCGATGAGGCATAAGTATCCTCAATTGTATGTATCTAAGTGAAAAAATTTCAAGGGAGAAATTATTATCGGGGGATAGAATGTAAGACTCCAATATTTTATGATATATTTCTCTTTAAATAAATTTGAAGTGTTAAACAACTTACTTAAAACGCAACACCAAACTTTAAGCGAACTAAAATATACTATAGAAATATCATTATTTAAATGTGACCATTATAACTTGGTCATTAAATTGGTGGTATAAATAGGGATAACAAAATTATGAAAAATATCTAAAAAAGGTTTTATATAATAATAAAAAGTACTCAATTTTCAGTAAATCCATTTTATGCTTCAAAATACATTTTATTCCAAAGTAGTGTTTATTGCATTTTGTGCACTGAAGTTATAATTAATTTATATCATTTTTAGAAATTTTATTTGAGTAAATTAATATATTTTTTGAAATAATTATTTCAATATTATATTAGGTTGATCTTTTGATATTTTTCTAAAAATATTTATTTTTCAGTGAATAGTGAAAAATACAATTTTTTGTAAAACTGTCATTTGTTTTCATTAAATAAAGTAATTTAAAAGATCTATTATATTTTTAATTTTTTATTAAATTAAAATAATTCTTATTTAATTATATATAATCTAATTAATTATATAATAATCAACATTATACTTGATTTTGACATAAGTTCATTTTTAGACTTAAAAACACATTTATCTAAAAATTATTTTCACCGCATTTTATGTATTTATATTAAGATTGATTTTTTATAATTATAGAAATTTAATATTTAAAAATAAATTCTATATTTTGAATCAGGTGGCCCAAATTTTGTAAATATTTCCCCTTTATTTTTTGTCATTATGAATAGTAACTATGGTAAATATTGTTCACCTCAGTAGGGGTAAAATGAGTAAAATATGGTTAAATTTGTGGGATAAGGCCTATAAATCTCTAAATAACTTTAATTTATTTAATTTTATAGGTTAATTTATACCTTAATCACATTATATTAAAATATTTTAAAATTTATTTCCACTTTCCTCTGATTATGACCTTTATATTATTTTAAATAAAGGATCAATATAAAATGTCACTCTCTTACTTTTAATTTCAATTATATATTCACATAGGGATAATAAGATGCAATGAATGAATCAAAAAGTTTTTTAACATAAATATAATATTTTTATGATTTAGATTTATTTTTAATTTTTAGTGATGATATAATTACCTTAAATTTTTACATAATGTTGACATAATGCATGTACAACTAGTAGAAAAATAAAATTAAATGATTTTAAAAATATAAAAATTAATATTTTTTTTATGAATTAAGGTTTTAGATGAATTTTATTTTTAATAATAATGTATAATTGATGGTTAAAGAGTTTATATTATAATTTCATTACTGTCTTGATGTCTTTAAAGTCAAAATATGTAAATAGTTCTTAAAATGACTATAATGCTATTTTATATTAAATAATATTTTATTAAATGATTTAAAAATAATAAAAATTCTGAAATAGGACATTATGGATTTTATATGGTCTAAATTTTCATAATTTGACCATTTTTGATCCATTTTTTAACTTATAATTAAATTTATAAACCTTAAATATCACAAAAATTTGTTACCACAGTTAAGGTTAAAATTAGTTAACGAAGGAGTTAAACCAAAAGATAAGGTTTAAAATTCCACATAAACCGATAAAAATTTTATTAGTTGAATTTATTTAAATCGTAAACTATCTTATCTTAAAAAAAAATTCCACTTTGTTCCACTTTCACATAAAAAATAATTTATTATATTTAAATCTTTTAAGTAATTCCAAATGTGTCTTTTCCTTCACTATAAAATGATAACACCTATCCTCTATTATTCACACCACATTGAGCCACTTATCTCATCCAAAACTTTACAAAAAAATCTTATAAAAATCCTTATATAGGTTATATAGGTTTTGGTATTCTCAAAATACCGTGCAAAGTGTCTTTAAGAATAGATTCAAAAGAGGTTTCTCAAAGAGGAGGTAATCATCTTAATCGACCTCTTTCATTTTACTTATTATTTTAACACATTAATTTATGTACTAACCAATAAAATATAATGAAATAATTATATTAAATATAATAATATGTTATTTTTTTGATGGAATAACCTTTATCCACATCCTCTTCCTTCAAATTGGGAACGAAACCATCATTCGTGCGTATGTGTGGACAATCGTCCCACGAACCGATATAATTCATTTTCCATCACCATATCACATATAAGATCATAATAGTGGATTTAATAAAAATATAAATTATTTATATCATAATTATTATTCTTAAGGTGATTAAACCATGACCAATATACAAGGACCAAAACTACCAAGCCCAAACTTATATGAAAAATGATATAGTTAACACCCAGAAATGACGATTATAATAAAGAATTATTAACGGTTGTTGAAATTTTATAAAATGATCATATATGATATTATAAATATGAATATGGTTTTGGTATATATTTATAATAAATTTAAACTTTATTATACAGGAGGTTAAAAGAACTTACAAAGAAAGTTGGGCATAAGGTAAGAGATTTATGCTACAATCTCATTTATTTTGGGATTGTCTATGCTTGAAGTTTCTTTGTGGGAATTATTTTATAAAAACACATCTATTTTTATATACTCTATTTATTTTTTAATTTTAATTTTTTATTTTTATCCCTACTCATTTATTTTCAATAATAAGAAAAAAATTTACTTCTAAGTTTTCCCGACATTATATCTTTTTTTTTGGTCAGGAATATTTATCTTCCACATCCATTTTCTTATTCTTGTTTCAAGAATGTTATTACTTATACTTAATTGATTTATTATGGTAATTATAAAATATATTTTAATATATTTACAAATGTTTAAAAAATAATCTTTTTAATATTGTTCATATGCCACATTTTGACTTTCTTTTCCAAAGTGTGAAATGAATGTTTTATTTTAATGTATACTTCTTGATCACATTTTTTTGTACCATAATGAATATTATTTTCTTTTAATATTTCTTTTAAAGTTTCTATGGGTATTTTAAAATAAATTTTTTCCTTAATATTCTTTAAATTTTAGATCCTAAATAAGTGTTTTTCAAATTAAAAAGGGTACTTTCCTCAAGAGTGTTTCAATGATCTTCTATAAGAATTTTATTTAATTTATGACAATATTTGTTACTTATTATTCATTGGGAATATGATATTTTGATACCATACATGTTATTTCTCTATATTCATTTTTATTATGGGATAATGATATGTTTATGAAACTCACTTCTTTTCCACAAGTTATGTTAAGATGAAATAATGAATGTTTTATAAGTTATGTGGCACACATATTTATGGTTTTTCATTATGTGATGGGTAGGACTAGAATTATATATCCATATAATGCATTGGATAAATATTTATATCTGTTGAGATAATATTTAAGGGAATGGGGAGTGAATCCAATCCATCATGGGACTATCTATAATATGTTATGATGGTATTAGCAGTGAGCCTTAGCTTAGGAAATTATTTTCTATACCTATGGTTATGACACACCTTTATGTCATGTTTTGAAGCCTTATTATTATGTTATGATTTCACATGTTACAAATAATGATTTATTCTCTTGCTATATATTAAGTTTTATTCCATGATTTATGAGTTATGATATAAATTGGGTATTATCCTCTTGTTTCATGTTTATGAACTTATGATTATGTTATCATACCCCTATAATCATTTTTACTCATTTTAAATGTTCAATTGTTATCCATTGACTACCCTTGCTGGCCATCTGAGCTCACCCTTTTCTTATTTTTTCATTTTCCCTAGGTTAAGAAGAAAAGTTTCTAAGTATTAAATGTCAAGAAGTGTGATACATGGAGAGTATATTGTAAATATACTGTGCAATAAGTTTGGATATATATCTATTCTCCAAATTCATTAAACCATTATGGTTATTGAGTGTGTGTTAATGTTTTATGTAATATATTCACATCTAAAATGACGTAACAAGTATATATGTTATGTTCAGGTCACCTCTACATGTTCCTCATCCAAAAGATAAGAGCATCATATATCACTTATCTAGGTACAACTATACATCCTTTCAGTCTATCTTAATCGATGATATAAATTTTATAATTATCATATTAGAGGAAAATTCCATCTTGATTAAACTCAATCGATTCTATAATAAAAAACATACCAACCACCCCCAATTAGTTCTGCCTCAAGGATGATATTTGAAAATAATCAAAATATTAAGATTTCATGCTAGTTATCTTTTCTAACTTTAGGTAATGGGGAAATAAAAATATAAAAAATTCACCCCTAGTATACCAAATACATTATGTATGACACCTTGTGGTATAATTCATTAGTTATCCAGTACAAAAAACTCATTTTAAACCTCATGAACAAATTTCATATCTTGATATGAAATCCTACTCATTATAACCTTGACATTTCATCACAAACTATAATAATATATGACGAACATTGATTAAGGATAAATCAAATTTATACTCTGTGCGGTTAATTATCATTTCACTTAATGTATATATGCAGTTGACATGAAAGAAATATTAAGTGGATATTTCCTTTATATAACATGATACACTTAATATTAGTAATCTCTTTTAAGAATACTTAATAAAACAATACATAAGTTTTAATCACATATATCATAATAAATATTTATAGAATAAATTATGTTTACTTATTTTTTAGGTTTTCTTCAAACTCATTATATCTCGATATAATTCCCACCAAATATTTATATGACCATACAATAAAACTCTCTAACTAAACATTTCAATGGGTAATATATATGAAGAGTTTTAATAATGGTAAGACTAGGAAAAATATTTCTAATGTTAAAATCTATGAACAAGTATTGAAACTTATTTACTTCACAATATTAAATGTTATAATGTTAATAACACATGTTTTCTACTTAAAACTATTTCTAAGTTTATCATAATTATCTTTAAATCATTTACATGCAAACTTTTCATTTGAGATCATCATGGTAGTAAAATGTAACTATTTTAATTATCATTATTTAAAAACACACCCTAAAATATTTTAGTATATAAAGAGACTTTCAAATTAAACATGACTAGTTTAATATTTTATTTGTTAGACTTTTAAATTCTCTAAGTCCAAATATATGCCCAACATCCTCTTAAAAATATATTGTCTCCAAAATAACATGATAAGATACACAAACTATTTTGTTTTCAGGAAATAACAATTATTTCTTATATTGGGTATTATTTAACAAATAAACTATTATTATCCATATTTTATACAGATTATATGTGTTTGGATAAATATTCTAAAAAATGACTTTATTATTTAAAATAAACCATAGATAGGTGGTGGTAAATCATTCTCTTATATTTTAAAATATATCTTGGATAAAATATTTTATCCTAGGTAAAATATTCTTATCCTTTTCTCCTTTTCAAACCATGTTATAGTTTTGGATCAAGTCATAACCATGTGTATTGAATCAATCATATTTTATTATTTATAAAATAAACATTTTTTACAAATAATTATGATTATATCAGAGAAAATAGAAAAAAAATCGACAATCATTATTCTTGATCCATTATGGCTTGAAATATTCCTTTCCATTATAAATATTCAAAATAACAACCTTTTTCACTCTATTTAAATGAAAACTATAAGCTCTTACAATTATTACCTTGATTTAAAACTCCTGTATATTTAAAAAATTTATAAAATATAAATTTGGTATCATATAATCTTTAAAATTGAAGAATTAATTTCAATAACATCAACCTGATGTGGAATTTCCATGGATTTTCCCAACCCCCTTTAGGTATTCTATTAAATTCCATCCATTGGAAATGTTTCCCCTCCTTCCTAACACCTTTGTTATATTTCAATGAGCATAACTGAAAATTGGACCCTCTGATATTGATTTTTGGCTAAGTTTTTTACCCTTATATACCATAAATATAAAACCAAAGCATATTTATCAAATTTAATACTCATTTTCATCACGAATTTGAGGAAATCTATAATGAACCAACCTAGATCAACCTAACATGTCATAAGCCGGACTGCCACATAGCCCGAAGCACATTCTTGATTGCCATGGGATAGAAACAAGAAATAGTGTATCAACATGAAAAACCTTAGGAATGATTTCACCCTGAAATATATCACAACATGTATCATGTATAATAAAAGAAAGGTAAGTGATCAGGGTATAATGTTGAAGAAATTATTTACAAATACCAGACATACAAAACCAAGAAAAAATGGATAATCCTGGAAGAAAAAACAAACCAATACCAATGAAAAGTATCCATGTGACCATTCGTCACCACCAACCCAACTCACTATGAAGATGATATCAACTAAGAGAAGCTGACAAGATACATGATTCCCTTTCCATTACCAACATATTTTAAAACTAAATCTGTATATTCCAAAGAAATATGTAGGTTGTGGGTAAAATTCCCAATAGGATACCATCATGAATATATAAAATGTTCTTCACCATGAAACCATTATTTCTAGAATTAAAACAAAACAAGTTTCATATATTAGTTTCAGTTGAAAAGAATTTTCATAAAAAGCCTTTGGTTTCCTTTAAAAAATTCCATATTTAGATAAACTAAGAATATGAAAATGTTCATGAAAGGTAAATAGAGGGAAATAATCAAAGCTTTCCATGAATAAAAAATAGGATAAAAATGCAAGCAATCAAGCATGGAACATCACCATCATGTATAAGACCAAACACAAGTGGGATCTAGCCCATGAGAATACATACTAATACATAAAAATGAATACTAACCCAGAAATACCATAAATCATACTAATATCAAGTACAACCATAGTCTATCAATATTCTAATCATAACCCTTAGTACTTCCACACACACTAAGGTTTTCATATGTTTATAACCCGATGTACCCAAGGTTCCCAAGTGTTACGTTTTCTAAAAAAGTTCAAGTAAAACATGCTCAAAATTTCATAAAACATTTTCAAAAGAAAAGAATCACTTTCCCTATGCTTGAAAAACCATTGTATATTCAAAAAACATATTTGAAACATTTCATAGAACACATAAAGTGTATAAAAAACTATTTCTAAGGAGAAACCCATTTAAAATAATTTAACATACCACTCAATATGAAATTTCATAATTCAGACCTCATACATTTAAAATCAAATTTTCTCATCAGCAACACCAAGATAATTTACAAGAACTTTTAGTAAATTATGAGATATAACCATTGTATAGAGACACCTACCTTAAAAATGGAGGAAACTTAGTCACCTTTAGAATAACGATTATAAAAGAAGAGTCTAAGACCCACATGAGCTTATATCAACAAATAAAATCTTTAGAAGGAAATAACCACACTTATCCATTAATTGATGAAGGGATAACATCAATAATCTTTCTTGGAATTAGAAATATTAGAACCCTAGAAATAATAGGATGGAAAATAACTTAATATAGGGGGAAATAGGAGCATGATAAATTAACCATCTCCCCTAAATGATTGTATTAACCTTCATTAAGAGGCGTAACTTCCCCCAAAAATATCAGTGATTGAATCAACTATTTTTAATTATAAAACAACCATCACCATGACTTGGTGTTTCCCACCACAGAGTGGTGGCCTTGATCTCACCAAACTTAGGTATCCTGATATAGTGACACTCTATGATGTGGTGTAAGAACCATGGCCATTTTAGACCCACCACACCTTCCACCATGGTATGGTGGTAGAGACTCTGGTCATGGTACATAGGAAAACCCCCTAACATCCATGCCCAATACCACACCCACCATGGGAGTGTTTTCTATTCCTGTTTCATACAGGTTGTTCCCAGCCTCAACATGGCTTAAACCATGGTGTGGTCTATCCCTTGTTGCACATAGAAATGCCAAAACCCTATTTAAGCCACTAAATACCTATAAACTTCATAAAAATAGATTTAATAAACTTAAGGATCAAAATAAAACATACCTATGACACGAAGGGTGTCAAAATTTTACCCCACCGTGAAAATTTTTTCCCCATAAATCTCTAAAGATTTTGGACTTGTAAAAAAGAGAAGGTCACTATTGCATCATCAATGATTCCCACTCCCACATCCTGTGGATAACCCATCCCCACTACTATAGTACATAAAACAAAATAATTTTTTTACCACACAAAACCTTATCTTGAAGATCCATTATAACGGCTTGAACTTTTATAAATGAAAATACCTCTTGATTGAGTAATTTCATTATGATTATAGAAAACATGTACACTACTTTGGTTATTTTGGACCGATGTAGCCTGTTGGATTTAAAAGAACATCAATCATATTAACAATTAATAATATAGCTGTTGTATAGTGACCATTAATATTAGTAGATATTAAGGTTTATGATAAAGTCTAATTGACATAGATGGAATAAGAAATGACCTCTACCAATAGGATCATACCTTATGAAGCCTAATTATTAGAGTTTCCAAGGGAGGTAAAATCATTGGGATTTGACCTTGACCAATCTTGAGATAAAAATAAACAAATAAATAATGAAAAAAACTATTTATGATAGAAGTTTAATCTTATCATGATCATGACCCAAACCATGTTTGTTGAACAACCCCAAGAAAGTGCCACTATCACACACCTTATCCTTAGGGAATACACTGGTGTAATACGGGGTCATGTATTTAGACCTTAATAGTATGAATTTTTATATTTTATTTATATTAAAATAATTATTATATTTATACCTTTTAATTATTACTTCATATATAAAATTATATATGAGTTGATGAAAATTGGATTTTGATATGAAGAAACCAAAATTGTATTTTTGGAAAATATATTGTTTTAATTAAAACACTCTTTTTGATAAATTACAAAATTTTAATATAAATTTTATTTTCATATAATATTATTATTAAATAATATTTTTTATATATAAATGATAATACAATTTAATTAAGTCCAATGTAATCTTTATAAGGGTTAGAAAATTATTATTATCATAAAAACCAACATTTTTCAGTAACTAAGGATTTTTATTTAAAAGTGTGAATTATAGTATTTAGAAAATTATTTTGATAAAAAAATATTATTTTTCAAATAATCATATCTAAATTATCCAATAGAAATTTTATTATAATTTTCGAATATAGTAAAATTTTTGGGTAAAAATTAAATATAGTATAAATATACGGTATATATTATGACATCATAATAGATCAAAATTTATGTAATAAATGAAATAAATGGAATCCAAGGCCAAATATAGATTTAACCTTTAAAATGATAATTGTTTATATTATTTTATTAATTTTATAATCCTTTAATGAATCCTCCAAAACCTATATTATATTTTATGTTTTTAAAATCAATTCTTTATGAACATGACTCACTTCCACATCACCAATGGTATTATTTTAATATGTTCAGTTCATATAATTATAAAATATTGAAAAAAAATCCTCTTTGGTAGAATAAATTGGTAAAAACCATGGTAAGGTTTGTGGTTTTGATTATTTTAACATATAGAGTCCAAAACCTAAGTTTAGAAATTAATAATGAATTCCCCTATCTTTTTCTATAAATACCCACCCAACCTCCCACCCATCTTCACTAAAAAAACATTTAGAAGTAATTTACTCTCTCTATACCAATATAAATATCTACCAAGGTATTACCAAGCTCTTAGTAATATCTTCCCATGATTTTAGAAGTGCCCTATCAAGGTAAGGAATTATCTCCTCCACCTCATTATTCAAGCACTTTCTTTGTATTATGAAATTTTATTTACAATTTTCTATGTTGGAATGTTTTTTACACATAAAATTTACCAATATTATGATTTATAAGTAATTATTGATCAAATTTAACTCTCATTAAACCCTTCAATGAATCGTTATATAAACTCGTTATGTTTCCAAAATTATCCTGTGATTTTTCCATGCCAAACATTTGTATAGTGAACACCCATACCAATTTACACTCAACGGTATTAACATAGATGTAAAAATACTTAATTAATTGGTTAATTCCATGTATTAAACCCACACTCCTTAATCTTGGGATTAAATTTGATGAAATAATTTCTTGTGTTGTATGATCTATACATCACAAAAATGCAAGTATATGATATGAATGTGACGGGTGGGCTCAGAATTATATATCCCTCCAATGTATTGGGTTATGTTGTTATCTAATGATATAACATATATGGTTCATGAGAGGTTATCCTAATCACACCATGTTATGATGTATTGGAATCTATCCTTGGATTATGCTTATGATGTCATGTTTTATATTGTCAACACATTCATATGTTGACATTATGTTTTCATCTTATATCATGCTTTGATGTTAATTTTTATGATTTTCAACCCTTTTATGTCACCTTGATATTCCTCTTGATTTAAATGTATTAATTTCATCATGTTATTCTTTTATTATTCCCTTATCAGGCTTCATAGCTCACCCCATCTTATGTACGTCCCTAGGTTATCCTGTGCAGTTTTAGAAGAGAGATAGAATTATAAGGGAATGTTTTAGAGTTTTTAAATAATTTTTTTGTAACAATGTTTCAATTTATTATTCTATGTAACTAATTACACAAATAAATTTTTCCTTTCAATCTTTTGGGATTATATTATGTGTGTCTTTATGTAATAAATCACTAATTAATGTTTATAAAAGACATGAGTTGTCATAATTGATATCAGATCAAGGTTTAGATAGTTTTAGGGATTAGGATTAGAAATACTTAGTAAAGACTTATATATAAGAGTAAACATAGAAAAAACCACTAAATTATGCTAAATTATAGAGTAAGTGGTTTCCAAGCAACAAAATCTCTGTTTGGATACTATAAGTGAATGTGGTTTCGACACTGTTTCACCTAAGGGTAATAAACCCAAAATGATGCATTGGGATTTGACTAGATTCTCATCTATTTCATGATAAATATGCCTTGATACACACTTAGTTTGACACTATCGAGGGATATTTTTTGGTAAATTCACAAGCTCTTTATGAACCATTATGAAGGGAACAAAAATTTCTATAAAATTGTATATTAAAAAATAGACCATGGATAACTTATATTGAAACCTAGAAATTCATAGGTTAAGGAATTTATATAATTTATGAGTTATACCATCAATTTTCATAGTTTAAATTTTATTTGTTTAGTAGTTCTTAAAATTCTCATCCCTAAAATCCATTTTATTTCAGTTCAAGGTTGGGAATATAAGGAACCAAGTAAACAACTAATGTGACGAGAAATGTAATGGATTCAAAAATGAGATGACCAACCCAATGGGAATTGGAGTTGAGAAATTAATGAAAATAATTTCTCAATTAACTCATATTTTTAATGTAAAAAATAATCATGTGGAAAAAACACACCCCCCTTAAGAAAGAGAAAGTTACAATTTATACCTTTATGCAACAAAGGCCTCCAAATTTTAATGGATATTTTGATTCTTTAATCATGGAATGATGAATCAAATTGATTGAAAATTTCTTATGTATCCTTAAATGATTTGAGAAAGATAAGGTCATACTGGTTGTTTATCATATGGAGGGACAAAATAATCAATATCAGATGTTGATAGAAAAATATAAATCCCAAGGAAGAGATCGAAGTGATGAAGTGAAATAAATTTTGGAAAATATTTTTCAATAAATATTTTCCTCGCACTCTCTAATTGAAAATAGAGAGGTATTTACTTAGCCTCAAGAAAAAGTATGAAGAATCCTTCAGGTCATATGAGGTGAACTTCAAAATAATTTTATGATTCACCACAAACTTTTTCATTTTCCCCAAAAGTAAAGATGACCACTTCTTTGGTGGGATAAATCCAAGTATACAAAAATCTTAGGCAATTTGAGAATTTGATAACTATGAGGAAATTTTCTGATGTGCCCTCAAATATAAATATAGATTAGAAAATATCAAGGATCTCGTGGGTTTGGATATAGTAATCAAATAATGGATTTTAATTCTAATAGTGTGATGAAGAAATATCATGGTGGGAAAAAATTCCAACATCCCACTTGTCAAAAGAGAGGGAATAAGAATCTAAGAAATTTTCCAAAGGGGATAAGGAAATGCTTTAGGTATGAGAGGGAAGGTAACCTAGAAAGTGAATACTAGTGGAAAAAACCCACCAATGTGATAGAATAATGTAATTCTATAGTCAACCCTCAGTCCACTGTCTAATTTTTTAGTTATAAGGAACAAGGACACTAGGTGAATCAATGCACTATGACAAGGGTTTTCAATGATAACCAACACCAGAATCCTTCTATCCATAGAGATAATGGGAAAAATTATTCCATAAAAATTGATAAGGTAAATCCTAATAATGACATGGTGATAGGAATATTAGTTATTCATTAAAAAATAGTGAATATACTTTTTTATTTTGGTTCTATGCATTTTTTCATATCACACAAGTTTAGTAGAACTATTTAAACACTACCTTAAATATTGGAAGTTGATCTATTGGTGAAAAAATGGTGAAATTGTTACATCCAAGTATATAAATTCTCCCCTAACTATATTTGTGGGATGAATTTACCAATTAACCTTATGATACTCCCTTTAGTTGAATCCAATACTATTCTAGGTATGGATTAGATTTCCTTATTTAGAGAAAACATAAATTTCCTGGAGTAGGAAATTACTCTCTATTTTGAAAATATTCCTCTTATTCTATATAAGTTCAAGGATGAGGATAAATCTCATTTGGTATAATCATATCAAGTATGGATATTATTACCTTATGTGAATGAGTATCTATCTAAAAAAATTGATAATAAAAAACAACTATCCTTGATGATATGCCCATTGTAAGGGAATCTATTGATGTGTTTCCTGAATAATTATCTGGTATTCATCTAAGCCATGAGGTTGAGTTCTCAATCAAAATTATACTCAGAGATTTTCCAATATCCAACACTCTATATAGAATGAAATTTTTTTAACTAGAGAGGTTGAAGAAGTAATTATAAGAGAATCTGGATAAAGGGTTTATATGCCTAAGTGGTTCACTGTAGGGTGCATCAGTCCTTTTTGTCAAGAATAAGGATGAGTCTATGCGCCTCTACATTTATTATTAGGATCTTAACAAGATCACAATAAAGAAAAATTATCCTCTTCTATGTATAAATGAATTGTTCAATCAAATACATAGAGACTAGTACTTATCTAAGGTGGATCTTCAGTTGAGATATTATATAGAATGACTATTTTTTTGACAATTCTCTCGATTCTCTCCTGCGACGGATGACCTAGCTGCATACTGCCGGGGTTTTCTCCCCCCTCCGTGTCGGAGGGGGGAGTTTTGCATCCTACTTAACCTGGGAAGGTTAGGGAACTCCCATCTGAGATTGATACCCTTTCTCCATTCCTGTGAATATAACTGTCTCTGAAGGTTCCTGGTTTTTTTAGAAAGGTTCCCATTCTGAATCTGCTTCCGTCGGAGTTAAAAATTGCATCAGATCTGTGTCGTCTCACCCTGATTGCATGCTTCAGGATTAATCGGCCTTCATTGGATGTGTTTTATTAGTTTGTTGCTGAATCTTGGAATCTGTGGAAGCACACAGTCATTGGCTTGCTTTACCGGAAGCACTTCATGATCCGGTTTCATTCGGAGGAGGATTTGATTGAGGCCTGGTCAAGGGCTCCTCGGTGATGAAAGGACTCACCATTCTACCTGTTCCATTGGAGCTTTGACTTTCACATGAGGCACGACCCTTAAACGATTGTGACGTGGGTAATTCTCCCTGGTTTACCCCTTTATTTTTAGAATCCGTCCATTCTATGTGTTATTTGAAATTTGGTGGGGCGTTACTTGTGCTCGGATCCCCACACTGAGGCGGTGTGTCATCCAATTTGTCTGCGGATCTGTGTTGAGGTTGATGTTGCAATGGATCTGGTGAAATGCATTTGGATAACTGATGTCAAGGAGTTTAGGTGGAAACAGGAAGTCGTTTTTGAATCCTGGATGCGATACTGCTCGTCCTGTTTGTGATTTGGCCACACGGATTTGGTTTGCCGTAAGGGGAAGACAAGCCGAAGTCACTCAGTGATGGTAAGGAAGGAAATTTCTGGGATTGAGGTTCCTGGTCCGGTGTATCTGGTGGTGGAAGGTAGCAGTGTGGGTGTTTGTGCTGGAGAGGTTCGATTTGGTGATGTAGAACCAAAAACTGGATGCGAGGATCCTAGGCTGGTGCAAATGACGATGGAGGGTAGCAATGAGGGTACTTGTGTTGGAGGTAATCAAAATGGATCTGTTGTGGCTGATGAAGCATTGGATGTAGTGGCTGATGAATCTCTAGTTGCAGTAGTGGATGAAGATGCGTTGGATGAGGTGGAGGTGCAGGAAATGTGGCAGGGGAACCCAATAGAGGATCCTATGAATGACAGTGGACTGAAATAGATGCAAGTACCTGCTAACCTGTTAGTGAAGCGTATATTTGAGAGGTTGGCGAGTGACCTTGGGTTTGGAAAGTTGTTCGCAATGGTCAATGGTGATGATTGATCTCTATTGGAGTCAGATAATAGGAATGAGGTGCAAGGCTGCTGTGTAATAGGCAATAGGTTTGCATGCTTATAAACTGAGAATGTTCCTGTTGTGATGGAGGGACCCAAACTGTCTGAAATAGTGAAGATCAGTCCCAATAATCATGTGGAGTCTGGAATGACTGAATCTGAGATGTATTTTCATGATGGTTGTGGTGTTGTGGTAGGGAAATCTCCTATATTGATTAATCATAAAAATAACTCTGAAGTGAGAGGGATACTGGCTACTGCAGAAAATGTCTCGGTGAGGAAGGATGACCGGAGTCAATAATTCTGTCTCTGTGAAGAGAATAGGAAACTAGGGAAGCTACTCGAATAGTGACAAAGAAAACAACGGAATGGTCAGACCTTCTTATAGTGACATTTTTCAAGGCGGGTGAAGCAGGGCATCTGAAAGTGATGGAATTAAGTCTGTGCCACCAAGGAGGAAAGCAAGGAAGGATTACTCTTAACTTCCAAAGCCGGTAAACACTAGGTCTTAATATAAGAAGGAAAGAGGAGCTGTACTTGTGTCTAAGAAAGGTCATGCACATTCCAGCAAAGAGGATTTATCATTGGAACAGTTGAATCTTAGAGAGCAGTATGCCAACCTCTTGAAGAAATATAAAACGAACTCAGAATGGGAATTAGCTACTACAGAGGAAATCCATGACTATGGCAGTGGTGAAGGTTATGATTATTATGATATGTAATTGTCTTGTTTTTGTTGGTACTGATGTCTAGATGCGGGCAAGTTGTTCGCCTGCGTCCTTTGTTTTGTGTTTATGCACGTTTTCTTTTATTTAATAAATATTCAGGGGATTTCTTCCTCTAACAAACTTTTCGGGTATTCTAATATAATCTAAAATCAAGGTGGAACATGATGATAATTTGAATTATATATTTAATAACTTGAAAAAGGAAAATCTATATGCAAATTATAGTAAATGTGAGTTTTGGATGGATTATGTAACATTACAAGGGAATTTTATCACCATTAAAAATATATTTGTGGATCCTTCAAAATTAGAGGTAATTGAAGGATGGTCTAGACCAACATCTATGATAGAGATCCATAGTTTCCTTGGATTATTTGGGAACTATCATCAATTTTTGAGAAACTTCTTATGATTTTCAAGCTGACTAACCAAGCTAACTCATAAGGGATTGGATTTTTTTATATAATTATAAATTTAAGGAGAGAGTTAAATAAGAGGCTAATAAATTCACCTATGCTCACATATCACTCAGTAGGGAATGATTTTTTATCTATAGTGACGCGTCTAAAAAGGGCTTGGGTTTTTTACTCATTTAGGATAAAAAAATGGTATCCTATGCCTCCCACCAATTAATGATCCTTGAGAATAACTACCTAACACATGATCTGAAATTGTCTACAATGATATTTCATAAAATATTTGGAAACATTATCTCTATGGGGATAATTGTGACATTTATAAAGATCATAAAAGATTCAAGTATATATTCACACAAAAAGAGCTCAATATGTACCAAAAAATGTGGTTAGATATGATCAAGTATTATTATTTTTCAATCCATTACCATCCTGGGAAGGTGAAAAAGTAGTAAATGATCTAAGTAAAAATATCTTGCAACTCTATACATAATGAGGAATAAAAGGGATCTAATATTATTGGACATGAAAATGATGGGAATGGGAATAATAATAGGATCTTAATTATACCTTGCTCAAATAACTACTCAACCATCCATTCTTGATAGGATCAAGGTGGCCCAAAAATATGACATAGAGCTAAAAAAAAGGTAGTGAATATTTTGAAGTTTAACTTTTCTAAATATGGAGTTATAAGGTTTGGAACCTGGATATGTTTCCCATCAAAACCAGAACTAAATAAGGAAATTTTGGATGATGTGCATAGATCATCCTTCTCTATTAATCTAGGAAGCACTAATATGTATAGATATATGAAGAAAAACATCTAGTGGGATAACATGAAGAGGGAGATTTCAGAATTTATATCACAATGCTTGGTATGAGAACAAGTTAAGGATAAATAACATAATTATTAGGGTATGTTGCAACCATTTCCAATACTAGTATGGAAATGAGAATATATATCCATATATTTTATCATAGGAATCTCTAGGACATCCAAAGGAAATAAATCCATCTGGATGGTAGTCAACCGCCTTACAAATTTAGAGTATTTAATTAATATCAAAGAAGATTTGTCTCTTTACCAACTCTCCAATATATACATAAGGTAATTGGTAGGACTGCATGAAGTGTCACTCTTAATGTTATATAATTGAGATCTGATGTTTACCTCAAGGTTTTGAAGAATCATTCAGCAAGTATTGGATATATAACTGAGTTTTAGTATTACTTAACACCTTCAGATATATGGTCAGTATGAGAGAACCATTAAAACTCTAGAGGATGTGTTTATATCATTTTCAATAGATTTCTAAGGATATTGGGATCAATACCTTCCCCTAGTGGAGTTCTTAAATAACAATAGTTTTTATTCTGACATTCAAATAGCACCTTATGAGGCTCTATATAGGACGATGTGTTAGAATCCAACATTCTTGGATGAATTTGGAGAGAGGAATATTATTTGACTCGATATTACCCAATAGATGACATGTAAGGTTCAAACCATTCAATGTTATATTAAATCCACACATAGTCAAAAAAAGGCTATGCAGACAATCATCGATGAGACTTGGAGTTTGAGGTCAGAGATAACGTGTTCCTACATATATCTCTATGGAAGAAAGTTATAAGATTTGGGAATAAGGGATAGCTTAGTCCAAGATATATTGACCCCTTTTAGATCCTTGATCACATTAGAGATTTGGTATATCAACTAGCACTCCCACTTAACCTTTCCCAAGTACATGACGTGTTCCATGTATCCCTCTCGAGGAAGCATATATTGAACCCCTCACATGAAAAGAATCTAGATGTGGTAACCTTATATAATGATATTTCATATTATAAAAAACTATCTAATAACTTAGACCATAGATAAAAATTTCTAAAAAACAAAACAACTCACTTGGTCAAAGTGTTGTGGTAGAACCAAAAGTTTGAGGAAGAAACATGGGAACTAGAATAAGAAATAAAACAGAAGTACCCTCATCTATTTTAGTGTATGAAATGAAACTTAATGGGTGAAATTTATAAAGGGGGAAGAATATAATGAATCAAAATTTTATAAATGAAATTCTATCTTGAATGAGTAAATGATTTATGATTTTAGAAAACACAAGCACTACTTTGGTTATTTTGGACTAATATAGCATGTTGGATCTAAAATAACATTAATCATATCAAAAATTAATAATATACCTATTATAAATTGACCATTAATATTAGTATATATTTTGGGTTATAATAAATTCAATTGACATAGATTGAAGAAGTGATGGCCTCAACCAGTAGGATCATACCCTATGAAGCCCAATTTTTGGAGCTTTCAAGGGAGATGGAATCACTAGGATTTGACCTTGAACAATACAAAGATGAAATTAAACTAATAAATCATTAAAAAAACCATTTATAAGATAATTTCAAACTTATCAAGATCATTACCCAAACCATGTTCATCGAACCACCCTAAGAAAGTGCCACCATCACTGTTAGGGCATAAACTGGTGTAATAAGGGGTTATGTATCTTAAACCTAGTAATATAAATTTTTAGATTTTAAATTTAATAAAATAATGATTATATTTATCTCTTTTAGTTATTACTTTATATATAAAATTATATATGAGTTGATGAAAATTATATTTTTATATGAAGAAACCAAAATTGTATTTTTGGAAAATATATGGTTTTAATTAAAACAATATTTTTGATAAATCGTAGAATTTTAAAATAAATTTTATTTTAATATAAAATTATTATTATATAATATTTATTTATATACAAATGATAATATAATATAATTAATTCTAATTTATGTTGATTTAGATGTTTTACTTCTTACTTTTCCATTCCTTTAGTTTTGAAAATCAAAAACACTTTCTTAAAACTATGTTTACTAATTTTTTTATGTCCCAAGTGTTTAAGTATGTTTTTGTAGATTTTTTACCAAACATAGAGATAGTTATAATGTGTTATGAATATGAATTTATCAATCTTAAATATGATCCATCAGATCAAAGATGAGTCCTATTCATCAGATCGACCTTTATTCTAACCAGTGGTTAAATTTTTTTCCTTAACTATCATACTTAAAAAATTCATGACCATAATACTGATATTGGTATCGATACATTGTAATGATCCTTATAAATTCTATCATATTGAAAAATGATAAGTAATTATATTGGAATTTATTAATTTTATTGTAAGGACCTAGCCTTAAAAATTAAAAAATATAGTTATTTTAAAAATAGAAATCACTTTATTTTACCAAATATCTTTTTGGTTTAGAGCTTCAGAAAATTAGGATAAACTCTTACATTATAAACCCATACATTAAAATTGTAAACTTATACTCAGTATCAAATATTCCCACTAAAGGAAACCCTTTTAAAAATAAAACATGATTTCTTTTCATGACACATCTTCACTACTTTCATCATGACATCTTCTTTTCCCTTAAAAATATTTAAGTCTTATGAAAAACATTTTAAAACATGGTATGGGAATTTTTTTTCATTAAGGTACATAAAATAAAATAAACCATTAGTCTAGTGAAAACCCATAAATCATTTTCTTAAAAACATACCATTTTACCCCGAAAAAGGAATCATCATTTCAAAAATATCATTATATTACCTTTTGAAAATCAAAATATTTTCATGAAAACTCATAAGAATGAATATAAAAGATAATTAGTTAACTTGGGAAATCATTTTCTATATCACTCTTACAAATATTTTAGCTCTCTTGGCTACATGAGGAGTAACCATTATAGTTACATTTGGAATAATCACTATAGTATTATTCCTATAATCTCTTAGGAGAAACCTAATAGGTTAACTCCATCCCATTACCCAATGAATTAGAGAGCTATAATGGGATCACCCACCATAGTTTTATCACATAACCACCCTTACTCATAAAAAATTCCCAAGAACCATAACATAAGAATACCATATAAATCTTGCATCAAAGAATCATTCTTGAGGAAAATAACTTTTCCATTTTGAAATAACTTTTCATTTTTTTACAAAGACGTGCACTCAAATGAAAAAAATTTATTTGAAAATAAAGTTATAAACTTTTAAAGGGATATTCAAAACATTAAAGCATCATTAAATTGAGAAATTACTTTCATGTAATATATGTTTTAAAAAAATATTCCCTCTGTATTTTTGTCAGAAAATTCACAAAGAACCACTTTTAGAAAATGAAAAAATGAATACTTTAAAAAAGATTTGTAAAAATTTCATACATGATTATAAATAAATTTAAAAATTCATAGGATAATAGTAAAAAAAATGTAAATAATTTTAGAAAATATGGAAATGGAAGAAAAATAGAGTTTTAAGGGAAACTTTTAAAAGATAATTTTAAAAGAAAGTCCCTTATAAATATCATATCATTGAAGTGGGAATTGATAAAATGAATAAAAAAATTTATCCAATATAGATAAACATAAAACAATTGTAAATAAATATAGGATATTAAAAATTCATTTCACACATAATCTTAGTATGACATAATCAAGAAGTAGAAGTTTAACCCAAAGAATGGAAATTGGGTTAATAAATCCCCTTACCTCACATTCTAATTCATTTAAAAGTGTTAAAAACTCCTATATAATGGTTTAAATAATGTTATTAATTTATTAAAAAGCTATATTTATATTTATAATACCTTATATGAACTTTTAATAACATATTACCACCCATTAATTAATAATATTTTATTATTTTAATTGTTTTCGGGTTCTTTCATTTCATGGTTTCATGGTCGGTTCATTTGTGTAATATTATGGATGTTATTGTAAAATGGGATTAAAAATACAGAAGTAGAATGAAATAGTATTAATTAACTTCTATAATACTAATGTTCCCATATATCATTTTTATTTCTTGTATGAGTATGATCCATTTAATAAAATGTTAATGATAAATGTTTAGTTTATTTTGGCAGTTTGTTTCTGAACACCATGAACTAGTTTCATATTATTTAATATTATGGGTGTATATTAGTTCTAGAACATGAAATAGGTTATAATATACATATTTAAATCTTATTTAACCATAATTATACTTTTATGACCATCTATGAAGGTGGTAATGGAAAACAAAAAAATCATTATCCATTGAGACGGTTAACTGCCATAATTTGTACAATGGTTTCATTTCATTGAATAAGAGGAGATAATAAAAATAATGGATATAATATATTACATTAGAAACATAAAACTACAGTATATAAATGAATATGTATCTATCATTCCTTGATGGATGAAGTATTTGAGGAGAAATTAGAAAAAGAAAAGAAAGTAAGAGAGGTGTTTTGAGAAAATTACCTCTTGAATATTACCTCCTTGAAGGATCTCTTAAATACCTTGGAAATGGTATTTGGGTGATACCATAAGCACATGGAAATGGTGAGAGTGGTTATGAGAGTATTTGGTTTATATTTTAGGATCTTAAAGTCTTTTTAGGATAAATGGGGTGGTGAAGGTTGGTATTTATACTCGAGGAGGAGTGGTTTTAAGTGATTGATTAATGATTATTTTATAATTAAAGCTAACCAGATTGAGGTGACATTAATTTACATGAATTAGGATGATAATTAATGTTATAAATTATTTTTAGGGTCTATAAATACCTCATAAAACCATTAAATTTTGTAGTTTTTAGGTATTTTAAGCCTTTACCTTTTAACTTTAACCCTTTTCATTATTTTTTCCATATCGTGGTAAATATTTTTTTTACCATGGTAATTTTTTTATAACTAAAAATTAAATTGACCTTAAAAACTAATTATTACCTTATAATTTTAAATATGGAATCCATTTTACCAAATTAAATTTACATAATTTTAAAAATTATATTTTAAATTAATCCCACAATCATAATGAAAAAGAGGGTTTTAAAAGTGAAAAGTTCAAAAGTTTGAAATGTTTTTATATCAAATTTTAATGTAAAATTGATTCCAATGACCTAAATTAGTTTTATTTATTTATAATTTAACTAATTATACTTTAAAACCAACTTAAAATATAATTTAACTATATAAATTATTTAGATGAAAAAGCAGTTTGTAATTAAAGTGCATTATTTTTCACTATTCATCGAAAAAATCAAACTTGTTAGAAAAATGCCAAAAAATAACCCTAAGATAATTTTTATATTCTTATTTAAAAAGTGAATTTTATTTTCTGATATAAAATTTATATAAGTTTCAAAATTTAGTTTAAAAATAGGTGTGACGTTAAAAGGAGACTAAATTACCTTTTAGAAAGATATCGTTTTTTATGCTCAAAATTGGATTTATTCTTATCTTAATCACATCAAAAGTATTGTATTAATTTAAAAAAAATATTGGATATAAAATATATAAATTTCATTAATATATTTCACTAATAGTTATTAATTAAATTTATTAAGATAAAATTCCATTATGGGCATAATAATAGTTTTTTAATAAAAACACATCATTTATATTTAATTGGTTTTTATTTTCATTTATAATTAATTGGTAACCAATGGATTAATTTGATAAACATGTGTAAACTATATTTTCATAATTTAGTTAATCTCATTCATTCCCACCATTCCAACGACTAGGTGATAACTATCACATTTAGATAATAACATTTAATCATTTGTTTAAACTCGATGCGGCATATCTTGTATGATATTGAACGTAGTGATTCCTTTTAAAATATCAGGATGTTAAATTTATAATAATAATATATAGACTTTGTTTCTATCATAAGTAATATACTATAGAACTGTAATGGCGTTAAAAAACAATGTTGGACATTCAGTTACAAATGAGCTGTGAAGCGCAAGTTTTCTGAGGTAATTGCAACTCAGAAATATGACCATTGGAGATTATACTATAAATAACCGGTCATTTTAAGAGTTGGTATATGATCAAATTCACAGCTCAATCTATCTAAAGTTTTCTCTATGTTAACACATCGTTCCAAAGTCTTTGTAATACTTTAGAGAGTTGTAGTTCTAAGGAATCCTTATCATGGTTGTTTCCTTTAGAACTAATTTGATTTTGTAATCATGCATCCGATCATTGTTACGATCAAGGGATTATGAGAATAGGAAGATGGTGAATCTGATGCATCAGATTTAGGGATTTTGGGGTTAGGAAAACATACACCAATCATTGTATCGAGGGCTTCTAGGGATAGGAGGGCATAACTTATATTGATCATCGTATCAAGGGATTTACTAGTAAGGAAAGACAAAATTTATTATAATAAGTATAAAATATAGATATATTTAGTTAGGGTTTCTAACTACCTTTACTCTTAAGTCTAAAAGAGTGTATTCTTTTAATGTATATTATAATCCATTATTACGTTTACTAGATGTTGTATTTCTTGTTTGTACAAGATCTATTTTTACACTGCATATTTTAAAAAGTCACTCTTCATAATTATCTTTCTAACAAACTAGTTTATCGGTATGACTATGAAACTGATAAAAACATAATTTGATATTATCAGATTATCTGTGATACCAATTAAAATACTCTTATCATTCGATGAAGTCTGAGTCCAATCATTTCACTTTAAGTGGTATTATGTTCTATTTAGTTTATTTTTTTAAACTGCAATTCACCCCACCTATTATAAGAAATCATAAACACTTATGATCCAACAATTTGTATCATAGGAGGTTTCCATAGATTATATACTTGTTGAGTTTTTTACTCTCCTTACTTACCACAAGTTGTTAATGTTTTGTTATAAACTAATTGTTTATGAAATTTGTTACACTAAAATTATATTATAGAAAATAGTTTCTATTGTTTTCTTAAGATGAAAGAGTTAAATATTGGAACCCTTAAAAATATCAATCTAAGTAGACTTCCTATATTTGATGGTGATAATTATGAATAATTGAGAGATAGAATGAAGAATTTTTTGATCAATACTAGAGTTGAAATGTTTTCCATGATTATTGGTAATTACAATATTCTTGATAAGGATATTACAATCTTTATAAATCAAGATAAGTTGGAATATAAAATTAATTAAAGAGTAAGGAATACTCTATTGTGTTACATTACTAGAAGTATATACAGTCACATTTTATCTTGTGAAGCTACAAACAATATTTGGAAAAATATATAATTCACACATTTTGGTGCTTCCAAAGTTATAGAAACAATAAGAGTTATGTTACATAATGATTATCAAGACTTTGATTTTATACCAAGTGAGACAGTTGAAAATATTCACTAAAGGTTTATGAATATCATCAATAGTTTACAACCTCTTGGAGAAAAAGGTATTGATGATAAAATTTTAGTTGAAAATATTATAGACATAATGCTAATTGAGTAGGAATCCAAAATAATAGTTGTGGATTATATAAGGAAGATAAATAATCTTAAACTTGATGATATGATTAGTACTTTGATTCAATAATATAGAATAATTAAATGATATTATAAAAAAGAAAAAAAGAAAAATGGTGTATTTTCATTTGCTACAATATCTACTATACCTTCTAAAGTTCAATCAGCAGAGAAAGCAGTGAAGTCTTCAAGAAAGAATAATTTTTTTTATTAAATCTGATTCAAGTTCATTACCTCCCTCTAAAAATTAATTATAAAATATCTCTATAAGAATGAACAATATAGTTACAAGGAAATATTTTCAATATAGATACAAAAAGAGTCATAAGGATAAAGGTGATAAGGAATCTTACGTTACTTGTTATGAATATAATAAGGTAGGACATATTCGATCTAATTGTCCAATACTGAAAAGGAAATATAGGAAGGAAATAAATTCATATTGAAATTCCAAAAAGTATTTTAAGTTAAAAAGAAAGAAATTATTGAAATATTATAACACTTGGAGTGCCAGAGTTGGATTTTCTTCTAACAATTATTCTGATAATGAAAGTTATAGACAAAGGAACATTATATTTTTTTTAAAATACCTATGGTAAATCAATGTATTATGGAAAAGCTACACACATCTTAATCCCTTAAAAACCTTTTTTTAAACACTAATTATCTTGAAAGTAATAATGAGAAAAATTATATATCTTTTAATGAAGAATATTCCTCAGATATTGAAGATAATATTATTCCTAGTTATAATGAAGTTTCTAGGTTTAAAAAAATCTTAGAAAATGAAAAATGTAATATATTTAAAAAACATTTTAATGCCAAAGAAAAACTTGTGAAGGAAGACTCAAGAATATTTATTTTAACTACTAAAATATTAGACCCTTATAAATATCTTGATATAACTAATTTTGAAAAAGATACTATTTCAAAATACCTTAAAAAATTTATTTCCAAGAAAACTAATTTACAAAATAATTTTGAAAAACTTAGTTCAAATACTATTACAAATGAGGATATGAATTTTGTTGTAAAACTAAAGTATAATATTTCTAGATTAATGAATCTTTTATCTAAGTTTACTACTGGTAAGGAGAAATTTGATAAAATTTATAAACAAATTATACCTTATAGTGATAATACTGGAATGGTTTTTACTAGTAAATAACCTATTTTTAGTAACAATTACTTTGTTACTAAAAGTGCACCTTTTTGTACTAAGTTCCAAAGTGGTGGCCAATGGAAGAAAAAAATTTCTTTAAAAAAGTACAATCTCATGGTTTTCACAAATATTAATTTTCAAAACATATGAAATTTTACCAAAATAATAAAATCAGATAAATATGGTTACCTAAATTATTATTTTCTAATAATACCAAACCTAAGAAGGTTTGGGTTCTGAAAAACTAATCTATTTAATTTCAGGAAAATAAATAATCTTCTAACAAAATTTTTTTTTACATGGATAGTTAATGTTCTAGGGACATGATTTGAAACAAATATTTCTTAATGAAGATAATCAAGATAAAATGTGGAAAAGTACTTTTAGAGAGATTACGAGTATATGTAATATTGTTATTCTTACAGAATCTCTCATTTAAAATGTTTTATTTGTTTTAGGACTTAAAAAAACATCATAAGAATAAGTAAATTATGTGATTATGTTTATCTTTTGAACTTTAGGAATGATAAATGTACTATATATAGTTCAAAATATGAATTTATTCTATCTACCAATATATAAGAGAATGTATACACACTAAACTTAGAAGATATTAAGATCCAAGACTTACCTTGTCTTAGTGAAATGGAAGATCAATATTGGTTATGGAATATAAAGTTAGGACACTATAATAATATAACTTTATCTAAGATTACTAAGAAAGGACTTTTTAAGGATCTACTAGAACTTAGGTTTGATGATTCAAAATTTTGCAATCCTTGTCAATACGATAAGCAACATAATTCAAGTTTTAAATATATCATTGAAGTCTCAAATTTATATGATTTGTATTTAATGCACATGGACTTATTTGTTCCTCCACAAACTAGAAGTATCAGTGTAAAATACTATGTATATATCTTAGTTGATTATTACACTAGATATACTTGGTTTTATTCTCTTAAAAATAAATACAAAGAATTTAGTTATTTTAAAAATTTTATAGTCAGAGTTCAAAATAAGAAAAACCTATCCTCTATAACTATTCATAGTGATCATGTTGTAGAATTTGAAAATTCTAATTTTGAAACTTTTTATAGTAAGAAAGGTATTAAAGATAACTTTTCAGCACCTAGAACCCCACAGAAAAATGGTGTTGTTGAAAGAAGAAATAGAGTTCTTCAGAAGATTACTTGAACCATCGGAGTAAACACTCAGTTTCTAAACATTTTTGGGTTGAAGTAGTTAGTACTACCTATTATTCTATAAATTGAGTTTTAATTAGACCTTTTATTAATAAAACTTCTTATGAGTTGTGGATAGGATTAAAACCAAAAGTTTCTTATTTCAAAGTTTTTGGTTTCAAAGTATTAATTCTGAATACTAAAGATAATCTATATAATTTTGCACCCAAATACAATGAAGGAATATTTTTAGGTCATTCCACTATTTCTAAGGCTTATATATTTTTTAATAAAAATACAAGTACTGTTGAGGAAATAGTTCCTGTTAAATAAAAATGACATCGAACATTAGTTACAAATTAGCTTCCAAGTGACAACTATCCAAGGCCATTGAAACTAACTCAAAAATATAACCATTGGAGATTCGCCTATAAATAGATGGTTATTTGAAGAGTTGGGAGATGATCACATTTAAAACTCAATCTGCCTAAAGTTTTCTCTAAGTGAACATCTCATTCCAAATTATTTTTAATACATTAGAGATTTGTAGTTATAAGGAATTATTGTCAGGGTTGTTTCCTTTAGAACTAATTTTCTTTTGTAATCATGCATCTGATCATTATTACAATAAAGGGATTATGAGTATAAGAAGATGGTGAATCTGATCCATCAGATCGAGGGTTTTCAGGGATAGTAAGATAGATGGAAATCATCATATCGAGGGCTTCCGAGGATAGGAATACAGAACTTATATCAATTGTCATATCAAGATATTTCCTGGTAAAGAAAGATAGATTTTAAAGTAAGTATAAAACTGTGGATATTTTTAGCTAGGGTTTCTGACTACCTTTACTCTTAAGGTTAAAAGAGTGTATTATTTTAATATAGCTTAAAAGTCATTATTAACTTTAATGTGTATTGTATTTATTGTTTATACAAGATCTATTTTTTCATTATGAATGTTTTGGAAAGTTAGACTTCATATTTATCTTTCTAACAAACCATTTTTTTCAGTACGACTATGAAATTGATATAAACAAACTCTGATATAATAGGATCATCTATGATACAGATTCCAATACTCTAATCATCATATGAAGTCCGAGTCCGATCATTTTATTTTAATACTTCTTTTATTTTGTTTAGTTTAATTTTTTTAAACTACAATTAACCCCCTCCTGCAATCTATCATAGACTTTTATGATCCCACAATGTAATCATTATAAGGGTCAAAATATTGTTATTGTCATAAAAAACAATATTTTTTAGTAAATAAGGATTTTTATTTAAAAGTTTTAATTATCATATTTAGAAAATTATTTTGATAAAATAAATATTATTTTTTAAATCATAATTTCAAAATTATCCAATGATGATTTTTCATAATTTTATGAGAAAATCAATTTTTCTTTGTAAAAAATAATTACGTTATAAATATATACTTTGTATTATGACATAATAATAGCCCAAAATATTTGTAATAAATACTATAAATTTCATCCATGTGAAAATATAAATTTTCCCTTTAAAATAATTAGTTTTAAAGTAATTTGATTAATTTTATAACCCTTTAATGAATTTCAGAAAACTTATATTATATTTTAAGGTTTTAAAATCAATTATTTATGAACATGACTCACTTTCACATAACTAATGGCATTATTTTAATATTTTTAGTTCTTAGACTTATAAAATATTGAAAACTAATCTTCATTGGTATAAAAAATGGGAAAAATTATGGGAAGGTTGTGGTTTTTATTATTTTATCATATAGAGTCCAGAACCTAAGTTTAGAAATTAATAATGAATTCCCCTCTATTTTGCTATAAATACCCAGCCAACCTCCCAATACACTTTACTCAAAACCCATTGAGAACTAATTTTATATTCCTATAACTAGCTAAATCCCTCCCAAGGTGTTCACAATATCTTAAGAATTTCCTCCAATGGTTTTAGAAGCACCCTCTTATGGTATGGGATTCTCTCATCATCTTTATTTAAGCACTTTATTTATTTTATTCCATTTTATTTCCAATTTTCCATGTTGAAATGTATTTTTACACATCAATTTTAATGTCCTTATGTTGTATAAGTAATGATATACCACCTTTCACTCTCATTAAACCCTTCCATGAATCATTATGCAGCTTCGTTATACTATCGAAATTATCCTATGATTTTTACATGTCAAACACATGTGTATTGAATACCCATACACATTTCCACTCAATGATGTTAACCTAGATATACCTATCCTTCATTGATTTGGTACATATATTTATTCAAACCACACTCCTTAATCATGTTATTAAATTTTATAAAATATATTCTTATGTTTCATGATCTATGTGGCGCACAAATGCATGTACTTGATATGAATATGGGTGGGCCTGAAATTATACCACCCTCCTTTTCATTGGGTAATGTTTTTATCTCATGATATACCATATATGGTGCATGCGTGGTTATATTAAGAGTAATATGTTATTATTTCTCAACAATTAACCTTGAATTATTCTTATTACACCATATTTTATGTTGTTTCCTCATTCCTATGTATCCTTGATGGTTTCATCTTATATCATACATTGATGTTAATATTTATGATTCTCACCCCTTTTATGTCACCTTGATTTTACTCTTGAATAAAATGTATTACTTCCATCATTTCATGATTTTATTATTCCCTTAATGGGATTTATAGCTCACCCATTTCTTATGTACATCCCCAGGTTATCCCATGACGTTTTAAAAGAGCTATGGAATTATAATGGAATGTTTTGGAGTTTTTAAATATTTTTTTTGTCACCATGTTTCATGTTATTGTTCTATGTATTAAATTACCCAAAGTCACTAGGCCTTTTGATCTTTTGGTATTATATTATGCATATATTTATGTAATAAATCACGAATTAATGTTTATAATAGATATGAGTTATCATATCCATAATCTAAAATGGATTCTCAAACATTGAGGTATCAGGGTTAAGTTTAACATTCTACTATTAAATCATATGGGAAGGGTCCATTTGATACTTCCTCAATTGGGAAACATGAAACACATCATGAATCGATGTTAAGCGATTTGTAAAGTACAACTAATAAGTTAACTTTCTAAGTCATTCAACAAACTCAAAAGGGACAATAAACCTCAATGCCGACTTACCCTAATTACCTAAATGAAGAGGTCCCAAATGAGGTGAAACCCTAAAAAACATGATCACCAAACATAAACTCTAATGGGTGACGATGATGGTTTACATTGAATTTTTGACAACTATGAGCTGTATCTAGACTCTTTTGGATCAAATGTATCTTTTACATAATCTCTTATATAAGATTAGGTTCGACCAAAGTCCATTATCCCAATTCTATCTAACAAAAAAAATATCTACATGGCCACCCATATAAAGCTTCAAAGGGAACCATTTTAGTTGAAGTATGATAACTATTGTTATAGAAAAATTTGACTAAAGGAAGTTTATTTTCCCATGAACCATTGAAATGAATCATGCATGCTTGAAGAATATCCTCTAGAACCTAAATGGATCACTCAGTCTACCCATTCGTTTGAGGGTGATAAACCATGATTAATTTCAACTGGTTACCCATTTAATCTTATAATACATTCAAAAAAAAATATTAAAACCATGAATCTATGTTATAAATAATAGTATAAGGCACTCCATGGAGCTTCACAGTTGCTCAAACATACAGGTTCCCAAGATCTTCTACCTTTATTATCTCGTTAATATAAAGAAAATGAGCCAATTTTATAATCTGTTCAATGATCAATCAAATTTATTCATTCCAACTAGGAGTTAATGGTATTCCAAATATGAATTCCATATATATTTCATTCCAATTCCATAGAATAATGGGTAAAGTTTGCAATAAATAAGATGGTCTCTGGTGTTCTGCCTTAATCTTTTGGAAAGCATAGAATCATGACATGGAGTCTGTAATTTCTTGCCTCATCCCCGACCACCAATATCGATATATCAAATAATTATATATCTTGATAGTCATAGGTTGTGTATAATAACTAAACTGATGTCCTGTATTCATCAAAACCTACCTTATATATATCGGAATGGAAAATCTACCTCAAAAACTCAAAAACACCATTAGGAGACCGAGACCAAATATCTGAGGTCTCCCCACTATTAATGGTTTTATTAGAATTATAAAAATTGATGTTTGTTTCTTTCCCAAGGTGAATTTGATTATAAAATGTTGAATCCACTTTTACATAATCTAATAACACCTTACCATCAGCCTCTTCCACTTCCAATCTCATATGTGAAAAAAGTCTCATCAAAGACCACTCTTCCACATATTCCTTCAAGACTAGACTCAATAATTTCCTGCTCATTTCATTGATAACAATATTTCCTTTTCTAGGTGTATATTTAATATCAAAATAAAATGTATGAAGATATTTAACCCAGTGTATTTATTGTAAGTTCATGTCTCTTTCGGTAAAAACATACTTCAGGCAGTTATGAGTCATATACATAGTAAACTTCTAACCAAATAGATAGTGGCACAAATTCTTGGGAGCAAGCATCACAATATCCAACTTGAGATCATGGTTAGAATAATTATTCTCATGAGGGTGTAGTTAGAGAGATCTATAAGACACAACTTGTTTCTCCTACACCGTAACACACTCTAACCCCATACCCGAGGCATCATAGAAAACATCTTAACCCAAACCTAGCTCTATAAGAATTAGAATTATATATGAATTCAACCTCACATTCAGTTCCTAAAAAAAATTTCTGAAAATTCTTATTCCATTAAAACTTAACACCCTTATGGGTTAACTCTGTCATAGTAGATTCAAGTTTGGATAAATCCTAAACAAATTTCTTGTAATAACTAGCCAATCCTAGGAATCTCTGAATCTCAAACACATTTTTGGGTTTCTCCCATGAAATCACCATCTGAATCATTTTAGGATCAATTGAGATGCCACTCTCATATATAGCATGTCCTAGAAACTTCACCTATTGGATAAAAAACTCACATTTTGAATGTATTTCATATAGATGATGTTATTTTAGAGTTATGAAAATGATATTAAGATGATCCATGAGATCTTCCTCAAATTTCGAATAAACCAAAATATCATCCAAAAAAAATCATGGAAGAGTCTAATAACTAATGAAAGATTATATTCATCAAATCCATAAACACCATAGGAGTGTTAATAAGACCACCTAGAATAACCAAATACTTATAATGCCCATATATAATCTTGAATGTTATCTTAGTAATATCATTCTCTCATAATCTTAATTAATGTAATTTTATCCAGAGATCAATCTTAGAAAACCATCAGGATCACCTGATTTGAAAAAATAAATCATCAATTCAAGTTAAATGATACTTGTTCTTAACAATAACCTAATTATTCCTTTTGTAATAAAAAACGATAGAGGCTTCCATCTTCCTTCTTTGTTAAGAGTAGTGAATCCTAAGGTGGAACACCCAGATAAAAAAAATCCTTTGCACTCAATATCCTCAAGATGAACTTTAAACTCCTTTAAATCAATAGGTTCTATACAATAAGATGGCATGGAAATGAGAATCATCACCAGAAGAAGGTCATTAGTAAACTTGACCTATCTCTGGGGAGGTAATCCAAAAAAATAATCAGGAAATACCTCAGGGTACTCATCCACCATAGCAGGAATAAGTCCACTTAAAACTTTGTTTTATTATGTTAAGAAACGTCTTAGATAAATGGAATGATAACACTGCGTACCCAGGAATAACCAGCCCCACTCTCCTAGATCTTGTTTCCCACTCACCCTGAAAGATATGAGTAACTCCATCGGGAGATAAAAACTAAACTCTATGAAGATAAAAATAAATATGTGATTTAAATATAACCATCAAATCCATGTAAATAATGAAGTCTAAGATATCAAGATCAAGAATAAGGAAACACCACACAACCTTGAAGTCAATGGTCATAACCTGACATTCAGAATATTTAAAACATTGTTCCTTCCTTCTTACCAAGGGAGTGAAAAGATTCATCATAAACAACATATGATATATGCATAAGCCCAACCATGAATCAAATTAGATGATATAAAATAATAATATGCACCTATATAAAAAAAATCCATGATTATAGAGGATGAAATAAACACAGTACCTCTCATAGTAGATGACTCCACTTTAGATTCCTCTAGTACATACTTTGTTGTATAAAGATGTCTAACCTTAGTTCCCCCTTGATATTTCTTCCCTACCTAAGTATCCACCTTTTCATGAGAATGTGATCCACCACCTTTCATAACATCAATCTAAAATTGATATCCATTAGTAAGAGTGGATCCATCTCTATTACCATAATACACTCTACCGAAAAAACACTTAAGATGACCATATTTTCAAAATGATGGAAATCCTTGGGTGATTTTGTATAGTTTTTCATAGTAAAAACAAGTCTCCCACACTAATAAAAAACCACATGGTTTTGATCTAAATAATCCCATGACATAATCTTGGTACCCTTATTGTTCTTTTTTTATTAGATAACACACTATGGCTACCCCCTACTTCAAAAGAAGCTCCACAAAAATCCATCTTCCCAGCTAATCATAACTGCTTTATCAACCAACTCAGTAAAGGATGTTAGGTGCAAAAAAATAAACATTAACTAAATATTATCCCTCAAACCCATCTCAAACATCCGAGCTTTAAGGTAGTCGTTATAAACAATATCAGGTGATAAGTTCACTAACTCGGTGAAATGAGTAGCATATTCCATAACTGAACGTTCCCCTTTCTCCAAGGTCAAAAATTCAAAATTCTTTACGGCTCAAAAACTTTTAGGATAAAACTACCGATTAAAGACCTTCTTGAAAGTGGTCCAGGTAAGATCCCCATGAAACTTATCTTGTATGATGGAGTCCCACCATTTCTGTCCTGGTCCTTTAAGAATGTACATGGGTAAACCTATCTTTATGTCCTATAGAGTCTTTATGAAGTAGAAAATTCCTTCAAACCATTCATGAAACTCATCGGGTACTTGGGTTCCATTATTACCATGAAATATAGGTTGATTCTACTTAGTAAAATCCAAAGCAAGGTCCACCATCTGTTCCTGGTTTCCAACACCTACCTGACCCAATGTATGAATTGTATGGATAACTACTTCCACCAAAAAAGGTTCCACAATAATATTTTCCTATGGAAATTGTCTCATAGATTCCTCTCATGTATTTGGAAGAAATATTCTAGGAGGAATTATCTAATAAACACAAAAGATAACACCAGATCTATAAAGGAATACAACTTTGACTCAAAACATGAACCTCAAGAATCCAAAAAAATATCTTAAATAATAATAATTTAAGACAATAATATATTCTTTGAATGAGATAATAAGACATTTGAAACAAACTTAAGATAAGAAAAGGTTCATCTAAACAAACCCCAAAACCATGTTCATTTAACTAACCCTGAAATCAATCTCAAGTTTGATGATAAATCCCTAACCACACATGGAAACTTGAGATCAAATATAAAAGTGAACTGGACAGGAACCCTTCCATACTTACTACCCAAGTTCTTATAGTCCCACTTTAATCTATAAACCACCCCAAAAATATCCATTTGATATGATACCATTTTTTAATGAACCAACCTAGTTTGACCTGACTTATAACCCAAGTTGGCCCACCACAAGGCCCAAAAAACATTCTTGATCACCATAGGATGGCGAAAAGCACTCGGGTATCCACATGAAAAACCTTGGGAACAATTTTACCATAAAATATATCAAAAAAAGTCTCATGTATAACAAAACAAAGG
Organism: Viscum album; assembly: GCA_963277665.1. Lineage (NCBI taxonomy): Eukaryota > Viridiplantae > Streptophyta > Magnoliopsida > Santalales > Viscaceae > Viscum > Viscum album. Next base: position 858,579,418 of record OY728123.1, on the reverse strand, counting down.
CAATAATTCATAGTATAATTTAAAATAAAGGATTCATAAGCATGAATTATGTTCCCACACACATAATTTAATTTGCGTGGGTGGTGACCAGGTTAGATCTTTGAATTATCCCAAACTACACTTTCTACAATGGTGTATTAGAGTGGTAGTGCAGGGTTGAACCCACTTGGAAAACTAGATGAAAAACAACTAGTAACTTTGAACCCTTTTTGTAGGAGTCCTCACGAATTGTTTTGGGTTTGGGATTCAATTAAATCTATTGTGATCTGTTTTAGATTCAAGAAGAAGGTAGGGATCAAAGTTAATTTCAAGGTTTCAGGTAAAAAGGTAATCTCAATCCTAACTTGGGATATTCCTAGGGCTTAGGTTGAGTGAAAAGATCACTAATTGATTATAAAATATGCAACTATTCCTTGGTCCAGATATATATAACAACTGAGATGCATTAATCTTATATTATATAGAATAAATTTTCATAGGCTAATGGTCATATCCTACTCTACTCCAATCAGGACAGGCTTATTCATTTAAACTTCACATGGGTAGGGTTGCATAAAATAATTAAATAAATAGTTATTACTTAAGTTAATTACTATCCTTTGTTTTACCAAGTTTTAGTTTTGAGATTCCTTAAGTTTATAAAAACCATTATTATTGACCCTTACCCTAAGCAGTTTATCCATTCATTATGGTATTAATCAAAAGCAGATACATAATCACAAATATTCTTTGAATATTGATAAAATAGTTAAAATAAAGAGGTTCACAATTTAGGAGTTTAGAATAAATCATTTTTTAATTAGAATAGTTGAATCAATCAATCAAAAAATTACTTGAAAAAGGTAAACAAGTAAGAATGTTGAACACGTTTGATGTCAAACCATAACGGTAATGAAAAACAATCATCGAAATAGAAAACAAAGATAAAAAAGATGAAGAATGTATGCATACAATAAACAAAACTTAGATATTAATAAAACAAAAAAAGTAATTGACTAAAGTTGATTCGGAAGGAAAAAGTAGAAATAAACAAGAGAGGGGAAAAGAAACAGCCACTCCCCAAAGAAGTATCTCATGGATGACTATGTTCTATAGATAAATATATGGATAATTACAAGTAATGTAAGTGACTCACGTCATGTAATATCCATCGGATGTTTACTCCATAAAATATGTATCTAGAGACTTCCATGGGCTGAATCTTCACATTTCAGAGATATCGTATCATTTCACAATGTGTAATATTTTCATGACATGAAAAATCTTCATGAATTGAACTTTGAAAAGGAAGTTTCATTTTAAATTTACATGATGTGTATTGTAGATTCACATCTTGTATTCTTTTCATGACTTGTAAATTCTTCATGACTTGTTCCATCCTCTTCAGACATGTTGTGCATGATGCATACACATCATGTATGTACTTCACGACATGTAAAGTCTATTTTTGACAATTTTGACAGCTTTTACTTTGGAGTTTTGGACACATATTTCCTTAAAAATTCAACACAAAACCAATAAATTATCAAATAAAACATGAATAATGTTTAATTAAATGAATCCAATATGTATAAATAAATTCATCTTATCAAATTCCCCCACATTTGAATAATTTCTTATCCTTAAGAAAAAAAGTATCTCAATAAGGATTCTAAAAGAAATAATTTTTAAAATTGGAAACATTCATTACAACCAAGAAAATAAAACAAAGTGTAATTAGAAAAAGCCAGTCCTCTAGAATCAATACTACAGATAAAATTAGTCATGCATCATAGTTCAATTCATTATTAAGATTCTTTATTCCTTTGGTTATAATTTCATAACTGTTTCTTAAATACTATACCCATTTTCAATTTAACTCACAATAAATTCTCTCTCACCATTCAAGGTAAAATGTAACTATAGTTATTATCATACCCCGAATACATGTTCCTAACCATAAGATTGCATTGGTTCTAATATCTCCACTTCATATAGAAAAATACAAAATTAATCACAAGGGCTTCTGTAAAAAGGGTTTAGATGACCCTGAGTCTTAGGGAAGCTTGGAAAGTGATAAAAAACAAGATCAAAAGGAGGGTAATATCTAAATTATACTTCATGAAATTCATGAACAATGCAATGAAGTAACTCTTGAAAAAAGTGTTTCTATGCTCCATATCTCAAGGTGGGTACATGAGTATATCAATAAAGTATAAAAAATTGTTCCATGTTAATTTATTTTTTTCATTAATTTTTTGAAAATAATGTATTGTCTAGGCCTGACATCCATTCCCTAACCACATATCATCCATTGTAGGATTCATTAATATGGTAATGGTGATTTTTGACCTTGCTAATACACAACCCAATATATTTTTATTTTTCTTTATATATGTTTTTAATAAAATATTATAGGCATAGAAAATGTAAAATATAATCATAGATCACATCATATCAGTATGGTGAAAGTTTCAAAATACATCTCCTCAAAAACAAAATCTCGTTTCCATAAGTAGTGAAAATACCCCCACACTTGTTCAAAGTATAATCATACATCATACTAAGAAAAGGGTGGGAAGGGGTAATCAGCTTGAAACGCCTCATCCTAACAAGGTTATTTATATATACTATAGGATAAATAAGGAAATATGTAAAGGTGGGTCTCAAGAAAAAGTGGCTCAAAAAAATTGCCTCAATCATTTTAAAAGTGAATTTGTTCATTCTTAGCCTTAATAAGATCTCAATTAAAGTTATGATAGGTTTACATGCCCAAGGTGCCTCTCAAGAAATATGCTAAAAAAATGAAATTGTAAGTATATAATTCTCTTGGTAATGGGTGTTAACAAGAAAAAATGGAAATCAATCAGGGCATAGTATATAGTATTAATTCAATCAAAAGCAATTGCAAGAATAATAAAAAAGAATTAAAGTACTAAACTCATCAATCATGATAAAGATATAAATAGAAATAAAAATGGATTTGAAAAATATATATCCTAAAATTAGCTTTTATTTAAATGGGTGTAATGATTTTTTGTTTTATAGAATTCTTTCAATAAAAAATGACTCTAATAAAAGGAAAAATAGGAAAAAATTCATGTGTAACGATATTAAAGATCAAGAATGACTACCCAAACTTAAAATGAGATATTGTTTGGAATTTTATGTAAAGAATCATGGGAGATAAATCAATAATATCATAGAAAAAAATGAAATGGAAATTTGAATTGAATTTAGGGAATCAAGAGCTCCCTGTATTGAGTGACATTCCATGGGGAAACTTATTGGATTTTTGAGTGGAGTGAGTGAAACCTGAAAAATTTGTTAGAAATAAAAACCCTACACTAGATAAAACATTAGTCCATAGGGATAACCAATTTAGAAGAAGAAAAATGGAAGGTACACATAGTCATAAATAAGAGAAATCAACTCAGATACATGCTGTTTTTTTGAATATAGGAACGTTTAGGAATGACCTATAAACAATAATGCTAGTAAAATGAAAAAAATATCATAATCATATGATTGAAAATAATGAAAAATATGGGTTACCTCCCATAAAGTTCTAACAGCAATGCCACCATCCAGATAAATGGACAAGGGAATTAGGCTATGTAGTCTATCCACTCATAAGTCTGCTGCCTCATATAGGAACTGGTGGTTGTTTCATCGAGTTTACAAATTTTTTTGGTGGGGATAAACACCCCAAGAGTGTATCGATCATTAATCTCATGGTGAAATAATAACATCCATTCTCATTTTGGTGGGAAATGATACTGATCAAAGATCTCAAGTGAGATCTCCTCAAGATAGTGCTCAACATTAGCCAGATTCTGAGTCATTTGATGTAGGAGAAAAGATGGTGGTGGGATAGGAACATCAATGACCATAGATGAGGAAAAAATCTAGAAATTTCTATGAAAATTCATAAATACATAATATAAATGTAAAGAATTCATGGGATTCCAAAAAGTGTATCTCATACATAAATGTGTATAATAAAGTACAATGGGGAATCATGGATACAATGTAAAATAATAGACCCAAATAGAGTATAGTAGGGGAGGGGTAAAAGGTAAAACTAATACTTAGGGGAACTCTCACTATCCACTACATTTGAATCATACTCCTAAACAGTGGTTCACTTGATGTGTTATGACCTATCTATGTCTTTGATGGATACAGACGGAGGATCAACAATGGACTATGAAGATTCCACGATGATGGAATCTATCTCAGTGGATGGTGGAGGTGAGGTACCGATCTTGATGGTAGCCATGTGTTTGGAAGTAGGGTTGATGAATGGAACCTCGATAGATGGTGGGATGGCTGGGCCCTTTCCCCAACAGTCTTGCTCTGCAAAAAATCCTACTAGTCTACAGGGTTAGTGATTTCTGATGGAAGGTCATCTGGGGTGTAAGATGTTGGTGGTATGAAGGCATATGAAGGGAATATAGTGGGTGGTGGGTGAAATGTAGTAGGGGTAGTGGTGGGGTAGTAATGGTAAGAGATTATGGTGAAAATAAGGGGATATCCATGTAGTGGTAGATCTGATACCAGTTCACTAGAATATACTGCTGTGAGAGACTGAGATATGTAGAAAAGGATGGGGTGGGAGATGATGTGGAAAAGGTAGTGGTGGATGGATAAGGGATATGAGTGGTGGAAGGGGTGGGTATGGGTGTGGTAACGAGTTGGGGAAGGGTGGTGTTGGAGGGATGGGTTGAGATAGAGTTGGTAGGAACAAGGGCTGAGGTGGGGGTAGAGGATAGGGTGGGTTTGGCTACATGGTGGCCAGACACCTTGTCAACGCCCTTAATGTATCCCAATGACTATAAGTATATCTCACCGTACTTTCTCAATAGCCCCATCTTGTAGATTAGGATGAATTCAATAAAATCCATTGATCCTAGGGATGTGAGGGGAAATACATTATTGAAAACATTGAGATGTTGGTCTAAATGGGTGATAAAGGATCCTCCCATAAGCATGCCTCAAGTCCTCTTTGCATGCACCCTAAAATATAAGGTGAAATGAGATTCCATGTTGATGGATGGGATACCCATGGATGAAGTGAGTATGAGAATTTCCATCTATATCACACTCCCATGGGCCTCTATGAACATGAAAAAAACATGTGTCAAGGCTCGATAAAGGATCTAGAGTACATCCCCTCATAGTTGGATGGACTTCACAGTCTGAGGATCGTGGGAGCTCTGAGCGTCCGAGGCGATCAACTTCCAGAATAATATGATGTTCAACTTTCTTGGCTCAAGCTAAAGATTCTAAAATATAGTGTAGTTGATGAAGCCAGTGGGATAAAGGCCAAGTCTAATGCCAAACTCACCAAGTGTGAGCTCATGGGGCCTTCTGCCTAGTCGGAAGGATAAGCTATCGACAAAAAACTCAAAATTGGACAAGAACTCGATGAAAATATCCCTAAAGGTATCCTCTCATACATCATCGATGGGGGAGAGGTGTTGTAACGTCCTAACCCAGCTCAACCCTGAACCGGTGGCCTGACTGGTTTCCACATGACCTCAAGCACGTCTCCCTATACACCAAAGGCTACTGACTAGAAGCGATGGTCTCAGACGGTAATAGTGGGGAGACTATACCCTCTTATCAGAGCTTCACAATGGTATTATTAGAGTATGAACAACAGACAAAAGCGGAAGTAGTATGATAATAGTTTAAAAAATAGTGGAAGACAAATAGTACTCATTTTATAAAAGTGGACAATGCCAATTATACAGAAGATGAATGTATGTTATAATAGTACAACTATGAAACTGATAAACAATACATCATGATTTACATATCAATGAAGAAATAAATAAACAAAGACTCAAAGCCCTGAGGGAAATCTCTTTGAGCATCCTGAGATTCTACTCAGTCCTCTACTCCTATCTCCCAAGTATATGAGAAAATCACAACCCTGAAACAAAATAGTATATACTTGGGTACCCCAGTGCAATGGCGGCCTGAGTAGGGTGTGAGATATAAATCTCAGCAGGCCAGGACCACCGTTGTCTACCCAAAATTGAGATATTAAATAAATAAATTAAATAGTGTGAAACCATTCATAAATAAAGTAAGTAGTACAATGTAACTATACACCCCAGTACATGCTTCATCCCTCAGCTGGTGTCGGAACCTGTATTATACATTTGTCATGCATACACAACAATCATTACACATTCATTTTCATTTATCAATTATTAAAACCTCATTAAATTATGAAAGTCTTGAGATCCAGCCTAAGACCTACATCCCCTATATAAGTCACTCACAACAGACGTCTCTAAAGACCATCTAAGCAAACGAAGTAAATACCAAATCCGAGATTGTTCTTTGTCTTGGATAATATGTCATAATATATTCAGTTTAATCTTTCAAGTACTTTGTCTGAGCCCATCCACTAAAAATATAGTGATTCACCCAACCATTACCAAAATCTGAGCCCGTACCCTAATAATAGTGATTCACTCCTAGGTCCTTCCACTAAACAGTGATTCACCAAATTCATTAACATGTTTGATCCCTTTCTCATATTCAATTTACAAATCATAACATCACATCTCATTATATTAACCAATTAATCCAAAACATGTACGACCAATTGGACCCACAATCCACTGTCAATTAATGGGAGTAGAACGTCCTTTATAGCATCCTCACGAGTATTTGGAGTATCAGTCCTTGTCTCACAACCCATGGGTATTTGGATCATTAGTCCCCATCCCATAAAAGAATATTTACATGCAAGTTGGGTATAGAACACCTTGTCTAGAACCCTGTGAGAATTTGGAGCATCAGTCTCTATCTCACAACCCGTTTGTCAATCAAACATATATATTTATCATGGGTGTAGAACACCATGTCTAACAACCCAAACCATATATTAATTAATCCATAAATTAATTAATCAAATCCATTAATTAATTCAATAACTAATTAACAACATAAATATCCCTTCAAATAATTCTACAATTAAGTAACCATTCAACATCTATATAGTAAATAATTAATTAACAATTAATTATTCTTAACCACAATCAAGACCACTAAATAATTAACTCAACATTTAGTTATCCCAATTCCTTAACCAAAAACAAGATAATTAATTCATCAATCAATTATCCTTATCCACTTACTAAACCAATCAATTAGTTGAAAAGTACCAAATAAATTAGTTGATGTAACAATTAACTAAGTATAAATTACCATTAATTAATCCATCAATTAATTAATCTATAAAACAAATCAATCGATTCGTTAAATATACCAAATTTCCAAATCAATTATCTCATTTAGCTAAATCAATATCTCATAACCAATTCACAAATTGATTATCCATTCACCATTTAACATGTAATAATTAATCTATCTATTAATAATTACCACTTTCTAATTTATCTTCCGATAAATACCATGTAAAGTAAATACTCCATATTTAATATTGCCAAAATTAAAATAATTCCATAATTTCCCAATTCACATCTTGATAATTAATTCTTCAATTAATTACCCTATTACTCATCCTTACCCATTCAATCATTTAATTCTCCAACCAATATATAATTGATTGTGTAATTAAAATTCTGTGACATGGGTAAAAAGGCACATGTAAGGGTGTCTAAGTCCCAATTCCATTTAAGTATCATTTACAAGGAAGACCCATGGGGTGATTCCTGTTTAACCATATAATGTATGGGGCATAAACTAAACATATTTTCACTTTCCAGCAATACATGCTTAAAACCAACACCTGGTCAATTCATAATTCATCTCACGTGGAAAGTATTACTCAATAACATCAAGGGTTTCATGCATCGGCATAACATATATCAGTACTAGAAAGAATACATGAAAAGCCCAAACCACAACAATCATGATATGAAAATAACACTAACCAATAGTTTATCTTTAATCAACATTTTAAGAAAACTTAGAAATTCCATAATCAAGGAAACTCACATTCTCAATTTATTTAAATAAGAAAAAATTCATTCTTAAATAAAGAGATAACGATTTGGGACCCTACCTCGGGGTGGAACCAATACCGCACTTAAATTAATTGATTGGTGAATTAATTATCTTGTTTTCAGTTAAGGAATTGGGATAACTAAATGTTGAGTTAATTATTTAGTTGAATTTATTGTGGTTAAGAATAATTAATTATTAATTAATTATTAACTATAGATATGTTGAATGGTTAATTAATTACAGAATTATTTGACAGGAGATTTTTGTTGTTAATTAGTTGTTTAATTAATTAACAGATTTAATTAATTAATTTATAAATTAATTAATGGATGTTTTTGGGGTGTTATACATGGAGTTTTACACCAATGATAAATATATATGTTTGATTGAAAATTGGGATGTGAGATAGGGACTCATGGTCTAAATACTCCCAGGGTTCTAGACATGGCGTTCTATACCCAACTTGCATGTAAATATTCTTTTATGGGACATGGACTAATGCTCCAAATTTCCATGGGTTGTGAGACAAGGACGAATGTTCCAAATAATCAAGAGGGTGCTAGACACGATGTTCTACACCCATTAACTGAAAATGGACTGTGGGTCCAATTGGACATACATGTTTTGAATTAGTTGGTTAATGAAAGATGATGTGATGTTATGATTTGTAAATTGAATATGAGAAAGGGTTCAAACATGTTAATAAATTGGGTGAATCTCTGTTTAGTGGATGGACCCAGGAGTGAATCACTATTCTCCATGGACAAGCTCGGATTTTGGTAATGGTTGGGAGAATCACTATTTTTTTAGTGGATGGGCTCCGACATAGTACTTGAAAGAATAAACTGAATATCTTATGACACCTTATCCAAGAAAAAGAAAAAGATTGAATTTGGTTTTTAATTTGTTTGTTTAGATGGCCTTTAGAGACATCTGTTATGAGTGACTTATATGAGGGATGATAGGATTAGGCCGAATCTCAAGACTTTCATAATTTAATGAGGTTTGAAAAATTGATAAATGAAAATGAATGTGTAATGACTATTGTGTATGCACGGAAAATGTATAATGCAGGTTTAGACACTAGATGAGAGACGAAGCAGGTACTTGGGTGTATAGTTAAATTGTACTTCTTACTTTATTTATGGATGCTTTCAAACTATTTAATTTATTTATTGAATATATGGATTTGGGGTAGACATCGGTGGTCCCGGACTACTGAGATTTATATCTCACACACTACTTGGTCCACCATTTCTCTGGGGTACCTGAGTAGATACTATTTGGTTGTAGGGTTGTGTTGTTTGCATATACTTGGGATATAGGTGCATAGGACCGAGCGGAAGCTCGGGATGCTCGAGGAGATCGCCCTCGGGGGATTTGGGTCATTGTTTATTTATTTATTCATTGATATGTAAAGCATGATGTATTGTTTATTGCTTTTATATTTTTACTACCATAACATGCATTCACCTGCTATATAATTTCCATTGGACACTTTTATAAAATGATTACTATTTGTCTTCTGTTATTTTTTCAACTGTTATCAAACTTCTTCAGCTTTTTTCTATTGTTTATACTCTGATAATACCATTTTGCAACTCAAATAAGATGGTATAATATCCCCACTATCACCTTCTGAGACCCTCACTACTAGTTGGAAACCTCTCGCGTATGGCGAGACGCACTTGAGGTTATGTGTCGATCAGTCTGGCCACTAGTTCGGGGGTGAGCCAAGTCGGGACGTTAAAAAGTGATATCGGAGGGCTTCTTTTCCCTTGTCTTACTGATTTGGGGTTTGTAGAAAGGAGACTAGGAATGTGTCAGAACTTGGTTAATAGTCATTCTTGGGACTAATCACCCCATGTACGAGAAATGACCCAGTGGCCAGGGATGGGAATTGATGTTTGTAGTATTTGAGGTTACAGTTGATATGATTTCACCTTGAGTGACTGGTGTGTTTTCCACTTCTTATTGATTATAAAAATTTTGGAAACACTTTACCTTGGCCTATTATGGAAAGAAAGTTTATATACACCATATTAGGCACTTAGAGATTAACATGCCATGCATATATTCCATGTCATGTAGTTGCATTAGTAGGATGCCTGCTAATATTGATCGTGTGCCTTGAATATATCCCATGTCATGTATATATTTAACATGACTTTTTAGATAACATGTTTTGGTGATATAATTAACTTGATTGAGTGATAATATGCAATTCTTATGTGCCATCCTTCTATGTTATAGCATTTTTTAGTGATTTTAGCATTTTGATCTGTGTTAGCTATGTGTAGTGACATGTTAGATTGCTAATAAATGATTAGTTTCTTTAGATAAATTTATTTGGTCACAATTACGACGGAACCGATTTTCAGTTGTAAGGTGTATGGGTGCCTTATAACTGTGAAAAAGGGTAAACCATGTTTTTAAATAATTAAAAAGGGATGCTAAAGTTAAAATGTTAAATGAAATTTGGATATCTAAAATGGAATCCAAAATGCCAGTGGTAAGGTGTATGGGCACCTTATTGACTGGTTGATGGACATTCATGTGACTAAACCATACAACCATAGTATGTTTGAAAATGGTTATGAATGTAAAATAGCCGAGTTTTGATTGTAATGAAATATTGTGGGGTTTCTTTTTGAAGAACCCAGATTAAATAAATGGGACCTTTGGAGGTCACCTTTTCGGTAAAAGGAATTTAGATGCTAAATTTCCTATTTATTTTTGGATAACACTAAATGTGAAATGTTTAAAGAGGAAGTTTGTTGTAGAATATCTATTTTTCCCATGGGACATTGATTGAAAACCAAGTGACTTGTTATGAAAAAGTAATTGTGTGATTTTTGAAATTCATTCAAATGTTTAAAGGTTGAAATGAATTAATTAAAATGGATAAAATAAAAAAGGGGCTTTTGAACCTTGGGATTTTGGTTTTGTGTGACCAAGAGAGAGGGTCAACATTTATGTTTCGCAAGGGGATAACCCATGGTAGGAAGTACCGTTAGAATCTTTTGGGTGTTAAGGTAAGTTTTTCCCACTACTCAAGATGACTTTTTAGGACTCAAGTGTTTTGACACACTGATAGGTTTAAGCTAAAACTTTTATGATCAATGTTTGACGCGGTGATCGTGGTTTGAGTAACATCACATGAATGCATTAAGGTGTTCTGTAATAGCACGCTGGTGAGTATATGAACTTTTATTTCGATGTCATGGAAAATCCTAAGGTGGGTAGTGTCACCTCAATTTTGGTAAACATATCGGTAGGTGACTTCAAGCATTTTGAACTGAGTCATCCGGTATTAGTTCGACTGATATTTTTAGTGACCTTGGTTTTATCTTAGTGAACTCTTCCGAATGAGATGATCATGTCCCATATCTCTACCTTATCATGGTGACACTAAGATAACTTCAATCTTAAGCCATGCTAAATTTTTAAATGTTATTGGGCTTGATGAGTGGTTTCTTTGGGCAATAATTTAATTCATGTTGGGGCATGTTAGTTTTTTTAGATTGCCTTGCAATGGATTGGCTTGGGAATGTCACCAGAGGTCAGGTAAGGAATTTAATGTACATGTGGTAGGTGATTTAATAATTTTTAAAGGCACGCCACCAGTTTAACGATTAGTGTTGGTTTTGGGACTGTAATGTCTTTCTGAGAAATCATGTGCAACCAGAATCTATTGGTGGATTGATATTTAACATTTTTCTTTAATGAGTTCCCCGTAATGTCCTCAGATGTAAGATCCGTCTCAGTGAGATCTGGATTAGTTTTAAAAGAACTAAGAGGTTGGATTTATGTTTTGGATAGTAGTGCATTTAGCATTTGGAAACGTAACGTCTTTTTTCAAACAAAACTTCTTGACCTTGGTGGGTTAGAAGATGTTTTAGTAGTTCCTGATGACTTCTCAGGGATGAGAAGATTTTAAGGTGGGGGGGGGGGGATATTGTAAAGTACGGTGTTTTTTAATCAGGTTTAAATATGAAGGTTTTAAATTTTTTTTCTGTTTATAGATAGGTCATTTTTTAAACTAAGATCTGGAACATTATTCCGAGTATTGGAACACTTATAGGTGTTGTTTTTGGATTTGGGTGAATACCCGATAATTTTCACGGGTTTCCCGATAAGTCTCGAGATCATCAGATCTGAAAAAGTCCACTTTTAATGGATCTGCATGGGCTGCACAGGGTTGTGGTCCAACCCGTGCAACTTACCCACTTTAATATTTTATTTATTTTAATTAAATAATATTAAATGGGAGATTTGTGTTTAAATAGACAAATGTGTTAATAATAATAATGTTATTATTATTATTATGGTGTCATAAATTATTTTGATGTTAAGAGATTTTAATTGGATGATTAATGAGGTGTAATAGTTATGTGAAATTAATGAGGCCCTTGGGTATCTCAAAGAAACATTTTTTTAAATGATGAGTTTTAGATTTAATGAAGAAGCGTTTTAATTAAATGGGGAGTTTCAAAATTAATGAAGAAAGATTTTTAGTATGAAATAGAGGTTATGGGTTGGAGTTTTTTATCATTAATATCATATTAATGATATTAAAATAAATTTTGGGGTTATGGTTTTATTCTTTTGAATATATTAAATACAAATTATTTAGTGAGTGTTATTTAGTTTTTAGGTTTAAAAAATAGAATAAAAGAAAGGAGGCCTTCTACTTACTCCTATATAGGAGGCACAGACGACACCCCCCTACAACCCTAGGTGAACACCGCACATCCGCCTGAATACCACCTAAGCATGCAACTCCTTCTCCATGGTTGGATCTCCCTACAGCGCGACATCCTCCCTTGGCTGAACCCCTTGCAGCAGCGTGCGACACCCTGGGAAGACTCTCCAGCGATTCGCGATGCCTCCACCACGTGTCCTCCTATGCATAGTATTTTCTCCAAATTTCTTCATCTTTTAGGTCCGATTACATGAGTTGAGACCATATATCATGTTCTCCATCATCGATTTTGTGATTTGACGCTCTTTCGACACCCCTTTTGGTTTTGGATGATTTTAGGGTTTTGAGAATAATACCCATTATTGTGTTCTTCCTTCAATAGGATGTGCGATTGATGTATCAGGTCTCCCTTATTGGTATTCCAGCATCCACCGCCAAAGGTGAGGCAGATGAGTTTGTTTTTTCTTGCTACCATCATTGGGGTAAGGTTTATACACCGTTGTTGGGTTTTTCACCATCCAATTAAGAGTCTATTATTTTTATAAGAGTCCATGGTCTATAGCTGTAGGTTCATAGACCTTTCTGCAGTGGTTTTGGAATCTTATTTTTGTTTTAGTAAATTGTTGATATTATTTCAGGATGCGCGCGCATGAATAGACACACACACACACACACACATAAAAGGTGTGCGTGCATGTGATTGCGGACCAGTTCTGGATTGGTTGCCGATGTGTGATGAAGTACGAAATGTTTTGGTTATACCCTGAGGTAGATTCCCAAATCTTTATATCTTTATTTAAGAATTCCTTTTTTATTCTTTAAATAAATTGAGAATGTGAGTTTCCTTGATTATGGAACTGCTAAGTTTTCTCAAAATGCTAATTAAAGATAAACTGCTGGTTAGAGGTAATGTCATATTATGCTTGTTGTGGTTTGGGCTGTTCATGTCTTCTTGCTAGTTCTAATATATGTTATGTCGATGCAGGACACCCTTGATGTTATTGAGTAATGATGTCCACATGAGATGAATTAGGACTTGACCAGGTTTTGGTTTTAAGCATGTATTGTTGGCAAGTGAAAATATGTTGAGTTTATGACCCATACATTATATAGTTAAAGAGGAAGCACCCCATGGGTCTTCCTTGTAAATGATAATTAAATGGAATTGGTACTTAGACACCCTTTGGTGTGCCTTTTTACCCATATAAGGGAATGTTAATTACGCAATCGATTATATATCAGTTGGTGAATTAAATGATTAAATGAGGAAGGATGTGTAATAGGGTAATTAATTGAAGAATTAATTATCAAGATGTGAATTGGGAAATTGTGGCAATATTTTAATATTTAGAATATTTAATATGGAATATTTACTTAACATGATATTTATCGAAATATAAATTGAAAACTGGTAATGATTAATGGATAGATTAATTATTAAATGTTAAATGGTGAATGGTTAATCAATTTATGAATTGGTTATGAGATATTGATTTAGATGAATGAGATAATTGATCTGGAACTTTGGTATATTTAACTAATTGATTGATTTGTTTTGTAGATTAATTAATTGATGGATTAATTAATGGTAATGTGTACTTAGTTAATTTTTTCATTAACTAATTGATTTGGTATTTTTTTAACTAATCAATTGTTTTAGTAAGTGGATAAGGATAATTGATTGGTGAATTAATTATCATGTTTTTGGTTAAGGAATTGGGATAACTAAATTTTGAGTTAATTATTTATTTGACTTGATTGTGGTTAAGAATAATTAATTTTTAATTAATTATTAAATATAGATATGTTGAATGGTTAATTAATTGTAAAATTATTTGACAGGAGATTTTTGTTGTTATTTAGTTGTTTAATTAATTAATAGAATTGATTAATTAATATATGAATTAATTAATGGATGCTTTTAGGGTGTTAGACATAGAGTTATACACCAATGATAAATATATATGTTTGATTGAAAATCAGGGTGCGAGATAGGGACTAATGCTCCAAATACTCACAGGGTGTTATACATGGTGTTCTATACCTAGATTTAATGTAAATATTCTTTTATGGGACAGGGACTGATGCTCCAAATACCCATGGGTTATGAGACAAGGACCGATGCTCCAAATACTCATGAGGGTGTTAGACATGACATTCTACACCTATTAATTGACAATGGACTGTGCGTCCAATTGGACATACATGTTTTGAATTAAATGGTTAATGAAATATGATGTGATGTTATGATTTATAAATTGAATATGAGAAAGGGTTTAGACATGTTAATGAATTGGGTGAATCACTGTTTAGTGGATGGACCCAGGTTCAAATCCCTATTCTTAGTGGATGGGCTAAGATTTTGGTAATGGTTGGGCGAATCACTATTTTTTAGTGGATGGGCTTAGACATAGTACTTGAAAGATTAAACTGAATATCTTATGACATGTTATCCAAGCCAAATAACAATCTTGGATTTAGTCTTTACTCTGTTTTCTTAGATGGTCTTTAGAGACATCTGTTGTGAGTGACTTATACAGGGGATGTCGAGCTTAGGTTAGATCTTGAGACTTTCATAATTTAATGAGGTTTTAATAATTGATAAATGATAATGAATGTGTAATTACTATTGTGTATGAATGAAAAATGTATAATGATGGTTCATACATTAGTTGAGGGCTGAAGCAGGTACTTAGGTGTATAGTTACATTGTACTACTTACTTTATCTATGCATGCTTTCACACTATTTAATTTATTTATTGAATTTATGGATTTGGGGTAGACACCGGTGGTCCTGACCTACTGAGATTTATATCTCACACCCTACTCGGGCTGCTATTGCACTAGGGTACCCGAGTAGATACTATTTGGTTGCAGGGTTGTGCTATTTTCATATCCTTGGGAGATAGGAGCAGAGGACTGAGCGGAAGCTCAGGATGCGCCTGGAGATCACGCTCGTGGCTTTGAGTCATTTTTTATTTATTTCTACATTAATATGTAAAGAATGATTAATTTTTTATCGATTTCATAGTTTTAATATAATAACATGCATTCACCTGTTGTATAATTAGCGTTGGCCACTTTTATAAAATGAGTACTATTTTTCTTTCGTTATTTTGTCAACTATTATTATACTACTTCCGCTTTTGTCTATTGTTTATAATATGATAATACCACTTTGAAACTCTTATAAGAGGGTATAGTCTCCCCACTATCATCTTCTGAGACCCTCATTGCTAGTCTGCAGCCTCTGGTGTACCGGGAGATGCACTTGAGGTCATGTGGAGACCGGTTCAGGGGTGAGCCGGGTCCGGACGTTAAAAAGTGGTATAACAGTGCTTCTTTTCTTTTGGATTACTGATTTGGGATTGGTATACATGAGACTAGGAATTTTTCGGTGCTTGGTTAATAGCCGTTCTTGGGTATGATCACCCAATGTATGGGAAATGACCAAGTGGACAGGGATGGGAATTGATGTTTGTAGTATTTGAGGTTACAGTTGATATGATTTCACCTCGAGTGACTGGTTTATTTTCCAATTATTATTGATTATAAAAATTTCGAAAAAAATTACCTTGGCCTTTTATAGAAAGTAAGTTTCATTACATGAATCATATTAGGCACTTAGAGATTAACATTCCATGCATATATGCCAAGTCATGTAGATGCATTAGTAGGATGCTAGCTAATATGGATTGTGTTCCTTGAATATATGCCATGTCTTGTACTTAATTAGCATGCATTTTTAGATAGCATGTTTAGATGATATAATTAACATGATTGAGTGATAATATTTAATGTTTATGTACCATCCTTCTGTGTTATAGAATGTTTTAGTGATTTCAGCACGTAGATTTGTGTTAGCTACTTGTAGTGAGATGTTATCTTGAAAATAAATGATTTGTTTCTTTGGATAAAATTATTTGGTCGTAATTACGAAGGAACCGGTTTTCAGTTGTAAGGTGTATGCATGCCTTATAACTGTGAAAAAGGGTAACCTATATTTTCAAACAATTAAAAAGGGATTCTAAAGTTAAAATGTAAAATGAAAATTGGATATCTTAAATGGGATCCAAACACCAGTGGTAAGGTGTATGAGCGCCTTATCGACTGGTAGATGGAAATCCATGTGACTGAACCATATAACCACAATCTACTTGAAAGTTGTTATCAATGTAAAACTATTGAGTTTTGATTGTAATGAACTGTTGTGGGGTTGATTTTTGAAGAACTCGGATTAAATAAATGGGACCTTTGGAGGTCTCCTTTTTGGTAAAAGGAAATTAGATGCTAAATTTCTTGTTTATTTTTGGATAACACTAAATGAGAAATGTTTAAAGAGGATGTTTTTATAGCATGTCTATTTTTCCTGTGGGGCATTGATTAAAAACCAAGTAACTTGTTATGAAAAAGTACTTGTGTGTTTGTTGAAATTCATTCGAATGTTGAAAGGTTGAAATGAATTAATTAAAATGGCTAAAATGAAAAAGTTGCTTTTGAAGCTTATGGTTTTGGTTTTGCATGACCAAGAGAGAGGGTCGACGTTTATGTTTTTCAAGGGGATAACCTATGGTAGGTAGTACCATTAGAATGTTTTGGGTGTTAAGGTAAGTTCGTCCCACTACTCAGGAAGAATTTTTGGGACTCAAGTGTTTTGACATGCTAATAGGTTTAAGGTACATATTTTATGGTCAATGTTTGATGTGGTGATCGTGGTTCAAGGAAGGTCACATGAATGCATTAAGGTGTTCTGAAATAGAACACTGGTGAGCATCTGATCTTTTATGTTGATGTCATGGACAATCCTAAGGTGGGTAGTATCACATAAATTTCGGAAAATGTGTTGGCAGGTGACGTCAAGATTTTTGAATAGATTCTTCTGATATTAGTTTGAAAAATATTTTTAGTGACCTTGGTTTTCTCTTAGTGTGATCTTCCAAATGAGACAAAAATTTCCCTTATCTTGACCTTGTCATGGAGACACTAAGATAACATCGGTATTACGCCGCGTTAATGTTTTAAATGTTGTTGGGCCTGATTAGTGGTTGTTAACTAGGTTGTATGTGGGATGTGTGGTTTATTTGGGCTATGCCTTCATTCATGTTGGGGAACGTTAGTTTTTTTAAATATCCTTGCAATGGATTGACTTGGGAATGTCACCAGAGGTCAGGCAAGGACTTCAGTGTACATGTGGTTGGTGATGTAATAATTTTTTAAAGGCACGTCGCCAATTTAAGGGTGAGTGTGGGTTTTGGGACCATAATGTATTTCCAGTAAATCTTGTGCAACGAGTTTTTTTGGTTGGTATAGATTAAAACTTTTTCTTAAATGAGTTCCTTGTAATGGCCTTGGATGTAAGCTCCATTTCGGGAAGATTTGGATTAGGTTTTAAAGAATTAAGTGGTTGGACTTTTGTTTTGGTTAGTAGTGTGTTTGGTGTTTAGGAACGTAACGTCTTTGTTCAAATGAAACTTCTCAAACTTGGTTGGTTATAAAAAATTGTAGTAGTTCTCAATGACTGCTTTGGGACGAGAAGTTTTTAAGGTGGGTAGATTGTAATGTCCCATGTTTTTGAACCAGGTTTAAAAATGAAGGTTTTCAATTTTTTTTCCATTTATCAATGGGTCAGTTTTTATAACGAGATCTGAAACATTATTCTGAGTGTTGGAACACTTATAGGTGTTGTTTTTGGACTTGGGTGAATACCCGATAATTTTCACGGGTGTCTCGATAAGTCTCAGGAGCACCGGATCTAGAAATGTCCACTTTAATGGATCTGCACGGGCTGTGCACGGTTGCGGTCCAACCCATGCATCATACCCACTTTAATATTTTATTTATTTTAATTAAATAATATTAAATGGGAGATTTGTTTTTAAATAGAATAATGTGTTAATAATAATAATCTTATTATTATTATTATTATGGTGTCATAAATTATTTTTATGTTAAAAGATTTTAATTGGATGATTAATGAGGTGTAATAGTTATTTAAAATTAATGAGGCCTTTGGGTTTCTCAAAGAAACATTTTTTTAAATGAGGAGTTTCATATTTAATGAAGAAGAGTTTTAATTAAATAGGGAGTTTCAAAATTAATGAAGAAACCCTTTTTAGTGTTAAATAGAGGTTATGGGTTGGAGTTTTTATCATTAATATCATATTAATGATATTGCAATAAATTTGGGGGTTATGGTTTTATTTTTTCGAATATATTAAATACAAATTATTTAGTGAGTGTTATTTAGTTTTTAGCTTTTTAAAAAATATAATAAAAGAAAGGAGGCCTTCTCCTTGATCCTGTACAAGAGGCATGCGTGACACCCCCTACAACCCTAGGTGTGCACCACACATCCGATCGACTACCTCCTAAGAGTACAACTCCTTATCCATGGTCGTTTCTCCCTACGACATGACCTCCTCCCTCATCCGAACCCCTTGCAGCAGCACGTGAAACCCTATGTAGACTGTCCTACGATGCGTGACGCCTCCCCCATGAGTCCTCCTTTATATATCATTTTATACCAATCTCTTCATCTTTTAGGTCTGATTACATGAGGTGAGACCTTATCTCATGTTCTCCATCATCGCTTTTGCGATTTGACGCTCTTTCGACACCCATTTTGGTTTTTTCCAATTTTAAGGTTTTGAGAATAATACCCATTATTGTTTTCTTCCTTCAATAGGATGTGTGATTGATGTATTGAGTCTACCTTATTAGTATTCCAGAATCCTCCACTGAAGGCAAGGAAGATGGGTTCGTTTTCACTCACTGCTGTCATTTGGGTAAGGTTTATACACCGCTTTTGGTTTTTTCACCATCCAATTAAGAGTTTTTTATTTTTATAAGAGTCCATGGTCTATAGCTGTAGGTGCGTAAACCTTACTGCATAGGTTTTGGACTCTTGTTTTTGTTTTAGTAAATTGTTGATATTGTTGGAGGGCGTGCACTCATGAATATATATATAATATAAGGTGTGTGTGCATGCGATTGCGGACTAGTTCTAGATTGGTTGCCAACGTGTGATGAAGTGTGGAATGTTTTGGTTCCACCCTGAGGTATGGTCTCAAATATTTATCTCTTTATTTAAGAATTCATTTTTTCTTCTTTAAATAAATTGATAATGCGAGTTTCCTTGATTATGGAACTGCTAAGTTTTATTAAAATGTAGATTAAAGATAAACTGATGGTTAGTGGTAATGTCATATCATACTTTCTATGATTTAGTATTTTCATGTCTTCTTGCTAGTGATGATATATGTTATATCGATGCATGATAACCTTGATGTTTTTGAGTAATGTTTTCCACGTGAGATGAATTAGGATTTGACCAGGTGTTGGTTTTAAGCATGTATTGCTGGAAAGTGAAAATATGTTGATTTTATGCCCCATACATTATATGGTTAAATAAGAAGCACCCCATGGCTCTTCCTTGTAAATAATAATTAAATGGAATTGGGATTTAGACACCCTTTTGTGTTCCTTTTTAGCCATGTCACAGAATGTTAATTACACAATCGATTATATATCAGTTGGCGAATTAAATGATTGAATGTGGAAGGATGAGTAATAGGGTAATTAATTGAAGAATTAATTATCAAGATGTAAATTGGTAAATTGTGGCATTATTTTAATATTGAGAATATTGAATATGTAATATTTAATTGCCATGTTATTTATTAGAAGATAAATTGGAAACTAGTAATGATTAATGGATAGATTAATTATTATGTGTTAAATGGTGAATGGTTAATCAATTGATGAATTGGTTATGAGATATTGATTTATCTAAATGAGATAATTGATCCAGATATTTGGTATATTTAACTAATCAATTGATTTGTTTTGTAGATTAATTAATTGATTTATTAATTAATGGTAATGTGTACTTAGTTAATTGTTGCGTTAACTAATTGATTTGGTATTTTTTTAACTAATCGATTGGTTTAGTAAGTGGATTAGGATAATTGATTGGTGAATTAATTATCATGTTTTTGGTTAAGGAATTAGTATAACTAAATGTTGAGTTAATTATTTAGCTGACTTGATTGTGGTTAATAATAATTAATTGTTAATTAATTATTAACTATAGAGATGTTGAGTGTTAAATTAATTGTAGAATTATTTGACGAGAGATTTATGTTGTTAATTAGTTGTTGATTTAATTAACAGATTTGATTAATTAATTTATGAATTAATTAATGGATGGTTTTGGGGTGTTAGATATGGAGTTCTATGCCAATGATAAATGTATATGTTTTATTGACAAACAGGCTGTGAGACAAGGACAGATGCTCCCAATACTTAGAGGGTTCTAGACATGATATTCTATACCCATCTTGCATGTAAATATTATTTTATGGGATATAGACTGATACTCCCAATACCCATGGGTTGTGAGACAAGGACTAATGCTCCAAATACTCATGAGGGTGCTAGACATGATGTTCTACACCCATTAATTGACAATGGATTGTGGGTCCAATTGGTCATACATGTTTTGAATTAAATGGTTAATGAAAGATGATGCGATGTTATGATTTTTAAATTGAATGTGAGAAAGGGTTCAAACATGTTAATGAATTGGGTGAATCACTGTTTAGTGGATGGACCCAGGAGTGAATCACCTTTTTAGTGGATGGTCTCGAATTTTGGTAATGGTTGGGTGAATCACTATTTTTTTAGTAGACGGGCTCAGACATAATACTTGAAAGATTAAACTGAATATCTTATAACATGTTATCCAAGCCAAATAACAAGATTGGTTTTGGTCTTTACTTTGTTCTCTTAGATGGCCTTTAGAGACATCTGTTGTGAGTTACTTATATGGGGATGTCGGGCTTATGCCAGATCTTGATACTTTCATAATTTAATGAGGTTTGAATAATTGATAAGTGAAAATGAATGTGTAATGACTGTTGTGTATGCATGAAAAATTTATAATGAAGGTTCAGACACCAGCTGTGGGCTGAAGTAGGTACTTGGGTGTATAGTTACATTTTACTACTTACCTTATTTATGCATGCTTTCACACTATTTAATTTATTTATTGAATTTCTGGATTTGGGGTAGACATTGGTGGTCTCAACCTACTTAGATTTATATCTCACACCCTACTCAGACTTCCATTGCACTGGGGTACCCGAGTAGATACTATTTGGTTGAAGGGTTGCACTGTTTGCATATTCTTGGGAGATAGGAGCATAGGACTGAGCGAAAGCTCTGAATGCTCAAGGAGATTTCCCTCAAGTCTTTGAGTCACTGTTTATTTATCTCGTCATTAATATTTAAATCATGATGTATTATTTATCACTTTCATAGTTGTGCTATCATAACATGCATTCATTTGCTGTATAATTAGCATTGGACACTTTTATAAAATGAGTACTATTTGTATTCTGCTATTTTTTCAACTGTTATCATACTGCTTCCACTTTTTTCTATTTTTTATACTCTGATAATACCACTGTAAAACTCCGATAAGAGGGTATAGTCTCCACACTATCACCTTCTAAGACCCTCACTACTAGTCGGCAGCCTATAGTGTACGAGAAGACGTTCTTGAGGTCATGTGGTGACCGGTACGACCACCGGCTTAGGGGTGATATGAGTCGATACATTACATGTGTGGTCTATCAAGGAGGTAGAGGACCTCCTAGATGATCTGGAGCTGTGCATGCACAAAAAGATCCAACGTCTTGTTGGTCTGCATAGGCTTCTCCTAAAGGTGGAACAACTGGACCTGTTTCTCTAGTTTGGACAGTTGAAGGATGGGGATGGGTACTGTCCTGTGAACCACTGGAGTTTGAATATGACTCTATAGAGGCCAAATGAGTCTTAGAGTCAGTATTGGAGCTGGAAGAGGATTAATTAGGGTGTGATGGAGGTGCGACAACCCTTCGACACTTGACTAGAGGTGAATCATCATGATCAGTTGTGCGATTGGTAGGGGAGTACATATAATCTTTTTGTGGTCCATTTAGATGCAACATAGAGGAGAGAATGTATAGGATAATGGAGAGGATCTCAAGTTAGGAGGGTGAAGGAGGAGTGGAGAGGGAAAGGTGAGGAAGAGGGAGTAGTGGAGGGCGATGGGTAACATGGAAGAGGGAGCAGTGGTGATGGATGGGGTGTGCGGGGTAGGGCCTTCATGAGCCCTAGGTTCAAAATTTTTAATATTCATATAATTTCACATTGTGTAAAATTAAATGACATGTAATGCATGGAATTTTTATATTTTGGGTCATGAAACTTACACATTATGTATAGACTATATGATGTGTAGTTTGGGCATCTTTCCCATTTTTGAACTAGGGCCTACATCCTTTGCTTTTTGGTTCCCTAAGATATCATAAACTCTACTCTATCATATTCTATCCCATTTGACCTATTTCGGGTTTCCTCCCAGTCAATGCTTCATTTAACATCAAGAGATAAACTCAGTCTTGTTTACTTGAATCTCAAAGTGATGACATAGCCCTCACAGAATGGTTCATGGTATATCTTAAATCATTGGCCATTAACATTTAAGGATGGTTCTACACCTTTTTAAATTTCTATGGTCCCATAGGGGAATACTCGAATGACCTTGAAGTGTCCCGACCATCTATATTTAAGCTTCCTAGGGAATATTTTCAACTAATAATTGAATAAAATAACCTTGTTCCTTAGTTTAAAGACTCATCATGTGATGCACTAGTCATGGAACTTCTTGGTCTTTTATTTATAAATTTTATTGTTCTCATAAGAATATTTTATTATTTCTTCCAGTTTTTCCATTTGTAGCATCTTGAATTCCCCAGACTTTTGAGCATCCAAATTTAATTTCTTAATGGCTAAGTATGAGCGATGATCTAGCTCCACCGGTAAATAGAATGTATTTCCATACACAAGTTGTAATGGAGTAGTTTCAATGGGTATTTTTTATACTATGCGGTATGCCCGTAGTGCATCATCTAATTTGAGGCCCCATTCCTTCTGATTTGTGTTCATGGTCTTCCCTAGGATTTGTTTTATTTCCCTATTTATAAATTTAACTTTACAACTTGTTTTTATGTGGTAGGGAGTTTTTGTGTTATATCGGATTCTATAGTTCTCAAGTAATCCTTTTATAACATTATTTATAAAATGTGTTACCCGATCACTAATGAGAAATTAGGTAAATCCTAATATTGAAAAGATATTTTTATTTTATATGCTCATGACCACTTTTTCCATGTCATGAGTGGTGTATTTAGACTCTACCCATTTCAAAACACAATCAATGCCAACCATGATAGAGAAACTTCAATGAAAATTAGGGAATTTACCCATAAAATATATTCCCCATATGTAAAAGATTTTAACTTCCATGGTCGGGTTTTGGGAAATTTCATTTCTTCTTATGTTGGGGCCGGTTTGTTGGCACCAATAACAACTCTTACAAAAGTTTCTTGCATCTTCATGGAGTGTAATCCAAAAAATCCACTTTATAATATTTTGGCCACTATGTATTCAGTTCCATGGTGCTCTACGGTTAGTGAAATGTGACAAATATTGAGCACACTTTGTTTTCCATCCTCTGGGATGTAGTTCCACATTAATCCATCAACACAATGCTTAAAAATTAACATCTCATCTCAGTAGAAGTGTGAGGTTTTGAATAAAAATATCTTTCATTGATGGTAAGAGAGATCTGGGTAAAGTGATCCCATGGCGAGATAGTTTGCAATGTTGGAAAACCATGAGCATACCTTCGTGTTTATGTTGAAGAGAGATTCATCAGGGAATTCAACCTCAATGTCTAGATTATCATAATATTTAATAATTTTTTTGTGGGATTCTAGATAGATGATCAGTGTCAACGTTCTCAGTCCCCTTAGTGTCCATTATGATGATGTAAAACTATTGCAGCAATAAGATCCACCTTATCCATCATGGATTGAAATCGTTTTTACTTGAAGAATATTTAAGGGCTATATGGTCTATGCAGACAATCACCTTGGACAAAACAAGGTATAGAAACAACTTCTTGAAAGCATATACTACTTATAAGAGTTCCTTCTCTGTGGTTTTTTAGTTCACCTGAGCATTATTAAGTTTTTGACTGACGTATTAAATGGGATAGAAGATGTGGCCGACTCATTATCCTAAAATAGATCCTATAACAAAGTCACTAACCTCAAACATTAACTCAAATTCTTTATCCCAGTTTGGTGAAATGATAACAGGAGTAGCCACTAGGCAGTTCTTTAAAATATTGTATACCCACTGACACTCTTCAATGAACTTAAAGGGAGTATCCTTTGGTAATATTTGTGTTAAAGCGTCGAATAATTTTGAAAAATATTTTATGAAGTAGTAGTAGAATTCTACATGTCCTAGAAAGCTCCTTATGGATTTTACAGTTGACGTATCAGGATAGTATTTGATCATTTTGATCTTTATTGGATCAACTTCCATGACATTATTTAAGATTTTGTGTCTGAGGACTATGCCTCCTTGGACCCTAAAATTTATTTTCTAAAATTTTAAAACCATGCACTTTTCTTTATAGTGTTTTAGGAATAATTATAGGTTTCTTAATCATACCTCAAAAAGATCTCCCATAAACTGAAAAATCATTTGAAAATATTTCCATGAATTCATCCTTTATATCATGGAATATATGTGTCTTTCACCTTTGAAAGGTTTTTGGTTCATTACACATACTGAATTACATTCTTCTATAGGTGAAGGTACTGAATGGACATGTGAATGTAGTTTTGGAGTAGTCAGTTGGGTCAACTACAATTTGATTATATCTTAAATATCCATCTAGGAAACAGTAGAACTCATGTCCTACCAATCACTTCATCATTTGATCCATGAAAGTCAAAGGGAAATAATATTTTCAGGTTGATGTATTTAGAATTCTGTAATCCATGTATAGTCACCATCTAGTGGTGGTTTGAGTTTAGATTAGTTCATCTTTTTCATTTTTCACAACTATGAGGCCGCCTTTCATTGGAATGACCTATAGCGGACTCACCCATTCACTATCAGATATTTAAAAAAATATTCCTACATCTATAATTTTCAGTACTTATTTATTAACCACCTATTTCATTGGTGGGGTGAGTCACCTATGGGACTAAAATTTGGGTTTTTCACCTTTTTCCAGTAAGATCTTATGTGTACAGATTTTGGGGATAATTCCTTTTATATCACCTGCTCCCTAAGTGATTGATTTCTTATGTCTTTTTAGGAATTCTATCAACTTGTACTCTTTTGTCTATGTCATTTCTAAGATATTGATGATTGGTAGTTCTATTTTCATCTCTAGGAAGGAGTAATTGAGTGTTCTTGGAATATGATTTATCAATAGTGTTGGTGGTTGGATAATCAAGGGTATGAATCGAAGGATAGTGTCTCTTGTGAGAGGTTATATGTAGTTCACTTCCTCATAGTCATAATTATCATTTTTATTAGGATATACCATATCATTATCATCCTCTATGTCCATGTAGTCATTCTTATCTTCAGTGAGAAATATATCTTGATAGTCAAAAGAATCATCTACTTGTTTAATAGCTTTCACTAGTTCAAACACAACTTGTTCATCACCAAATCTGAATATAATTATCCCCTGGTTTACATTAATCAGTTCCTTAATTGTGGCTGGGAATATTTATCCTAGGATAATTGGAATGTATCCTTATTCTTCCATGTCTATAATGAGGAAATCTGCAGGAAATATGAAATTTTCTACTTTTATTAAGACATCCTCAAGAAGCCCCCGAGGATACTTTACTGAGAGGCCATCCAATTGAAGTGACACTCTAGTTGGATTTAGTTCTTTAATCCCATAATTTATTGAATACTCTCATTGGAATAAGTTTGATACTTTTTCCTAGGCCCCATAAAGATATTATGAAGTTTCATGCTCCTATGGTTCAGGTAATTGATAAATTCCTAGGATCTCTCATCTTCAGTGGAAGCTTCTATTGAAAAATGACATATCATTATTCATTTATGGATATGAATATCAAGTCTTCCATATTCCTCTTATTGGAGATCAATTCCTTTTGGAATTTTATATAGGCGGTCATGAGGTTAATGGCTTTAGAAAATGGAATATTAATATGAAATTTATTTAAAATTTCTAAAAATTTCTTATATTTCCCTTCAATTTTACCTTGCATCATTCTTTTTTGAAAGAGGAGAGGTAGTTTTTAAGATGGTGGTGCTTTGTAGATTCCTTCTTTATGTTTCTATCATGTTGGAGATTTTTTAGGAGGTGTTTATTCTATATTTTTCCCTTGATCAATTTGAGTAGCACTTTCATTGTCATCCTATTTAATGACTGTTTCATGTTTCTCTAGTTATTAAGGAATATTCTATTCTCCTCTGTATTGTTTCTAAAAAATATAGCACTTTTCTACTCCTTAGTACCACTACCTTATCTTCTTATTTTGAGTATGTCTCAGTATTACTAGGTAACATACCTGGAAATAAATCTGAAAAGGTCATTGAGATTTGACCCATTTGGTATTATAGATTTAAAAGTGCTTCCATTTGATTTTTAATCTATGTTTCTTAGGTGGTCATCCTCTGATCCGATTTTTGAATAATGGTGGTGAGAATATTCTCTAGATTTGATTAAATATGTGGGGCTAGTTTTGGTGATCTTTGTGGAGCTGGTTGAAATTGTTGCTGGGATTTAGGAGGAAAAGGTTGTTGGGGAAGTTGTTATGGAGGTTGAAGAACCAGATTCATAGGTGGGTATCTAGGTGGTCCTTGGTTCCTTTGTGGTGCTTGACCACTTCTCTATTGGTAGTACCCTTTATTATTTTGTGGCGGCTATTGATCCAGCATCTATTGATATCACTGCTATGGTTTCTATATTTGTTCGCTTTGTTGATAGTAATTAACATAATTAAAATATTGGCTTTGAGGTTCATCTACTCCTACTCTATAGTCTTGGTATAGGTGCAGGCCTGCACGCATTTTATAAGATTGAATCTTCATTACAAGAGTAGGAGGGGGTGATGGTGCAGTAGGTAGTTAAAAGGATTGCAGCTTCTTAGTAAGTGCCTCTACTTTTGAAGATAGAGGGGTATTTTATTCTATTTGGTGGATTCCATGACGAGTCATTCCTTGATCACTTTGTGACAGACTGACATTGTGTGAGACCAAATATAGAAGTTCTCCGAACACTGTGAATTTTGAGCATTATCCCGCCATCAGCGGCAACATCTACCACTGTGTGAGCAGTTGGTTGGAGGCCTTGGTAAAATTTTTGAATTTGAATCCACACTTAAATTCCATGATGTGGGAACTTACAGATGATCTCCTTAAAGTGATCCCAGGCCTCCAAAGTTGACTCTATCTATTTGGGAAAAGTTTTGGATGTCATTACAGAGCATCCAATTTCATATAGATGCACTACTGGAAATTGGGATATTTGAAACGGGTCATTTGTGAAGGGATCCCATCACAAATACCCTTTTATTATGGGATACCGTTGCAAATTACCCATTGTTTAAAATGACGCCGCAAAAAGAGTTTTTTGCAATGGTCCATCATAAAAAGTAAATATTTGTGACGGGTGCATATCCCATCATAAATAGTTTCTTCATGGTTTTTTAATACTGAAAAAACACTTTTTTATTGAATATTTTATTGATAATAAATGATATAATTTCCCTACATTGTGTTAAATATGTACAATTAGAAAGTATTTGGGATTAGATCATTCATTTGAATATTTGATGAAAATTCCAGTTTTACTCTTTCAAAATCACTGTAGTATTTCAATCATAAATATTTTTATTTGAATTATTTGAACTTACTATTTTGTAACTATGTTACCTACTTCATTGTCTACAACTTTTATTCAGGACACTAGATCAAAAGAATTCATTTGGATGGAGTAATTAGGCCATAAAGTCAAAGGTGGGCTGGACACGCTAGAATGGAGAAGCTTCTGTATTTCAGACATAAATCTCTCATCTGGGATTGGATTGAGCCCAAATTTTGAGAGGAGATATAGGAACCATATCCTAACATATGATCCTTCGGTAATAAGATCTGATTCACGCGTTTCAGTGGTCAAATGGGTGGTGAAAGTTGGATTAAAATATTTGGCCGAATTTCTACATTCACACTTGAAACCACTTGTAACATATCCTCCCCTCCCCTATATAAATTAGAGTTTTTATCATTTTTAAGGGTGGGGGTGTGAATTGGGAAGTTGAGGGAAGAGGAGAAGTGGATCCACTACAATTATCCAACCATTTCAATAAGGGTATCTCTTGAATCAAGGATCCATTCAACGAAACCTTCTTCTTCTCCTCCGTGTTGTAATGATTTTGTTTGTGTAATAAATTTCTTTGTACTTATTTTATTTCCTATCTTTTATTATGTTTTATTTAAATTTCTTCTTCTATTAACATTATTAATTGGGATGGAATCAAGATTAGAAATGTGATTGGGTTCTACCCTTTCTAAACCTTTGCACATGCAAAACGTTTCTACGATGACTACACCACCCATGGAAGAGTAGTTCTTTTTAGTAATCGATCGACCTCTATCCTTCTTCATTAATTTATTTTGAATAAATGATATAATATAATTTAAATAATATGATCCATAAATTGTGTTCTTAAATTACAAGAAACTAAGCAAGCAATTGAACAATTAATACAAAAACACGCGAGGTCGAGATTTTGTGTAAATTGTGAGAGCACGATCTTAATCGGTAATAAAAGACCACACGGGATAAATTTGTAGAGTTAAAATATAATCCCTAAAGACAATTAATCCTCATTTCCAGAATGGATATGTGATATAATTAACCACTGACCATAAGCTATCCTTAGAACAACAATCAAAGCAGGGTGCTGCGATTACGTGTTCCGAAGCTAGCCTAGGGTTTAAGTAATTTCATCTTTGTGGTTAAGTTAACTCTCGTAGGGTTCGAGGGTTAACAAATTAGGGGATAATAATTAAGTTGATATTGATTTAAATGATAATTATTAATAATTGAATGAAGAGGAAGAGTTAGATCTATTACGCCTTTTAAAATATTTTCTAAAAAAACATCTTCTTATTGTGTCTTTTTAATCAAACTTCATTTCAAAATTAAAAACAAAAGAAATACAATCTTCTTCTAGAAAACTTATTATAGATTTATAAACTATAAAAAACCCCCATCCTTTAAACTAGTTTTTTAATTCTATTCTATTTTATTTTTTATAATACCTTTAATAAGTTGTTAAATTCACTTCCTCCTTTGAGAGACGACCTTGGTCAGCCACTCTGCTGCACCTAAGTACCCCAAAAACCACTAATCATTTGAGGGATCCCATGAAAGTGCTCTTTAAAATTGGTGCCATTTACGATGAGGCAAGTAATTATTTTAACCAATTAGAGGTATTTATTTTATTTTACATTTTATTCTCTTCCTCTCTTCTTTCTTCATTCTTTATCCAATCTGATTTTTTTCTTCTTCTTTATTTTCTTCTACTTCTTTTTGGACCATCAACTCAAACTTATTATTTCTATTTTACTATGGCCCAATTTCTTTATTTTCATTTTTATTTTATTCATGACACAAACTAATCCTAAATATCTCTTAGATATTGACCATGAGATTGAACGTAGCCTTAGGGAACGAATCAGACATTCTCAGTCTACGGGAAGTTTCAACATTCAACCAATTGTAGAATTACTCCAATATCAAAACATTGAAATTGGAAGCAATTCAAATTCAACCATAAAACAAGAACCAATGGCTGGAAATAATAACAATGAGCTAAATAGAACCATTCGATAATTGGCTACACCTGATATTAATTATCAACCAAATTGTATTGGATACCCAAATCTCGAATCGGACTTTGAACTAAAATCTGGGTTAATTCACTTACTTCCAAAGTTTCCTAGCCTCTCTGGTGAGGATCCCAATAAACATTTGAAAGAATTTAATGTGGTTTTCTCAACCCTTAAACCTATAAATGTCTCTGAAGATCAAATCAAATTAAGAGCATTCCCATTTTCACTGGATGGAGCTGCAAAGGATTGGATGTACTATTTACAACCTGAAGATGTAACATGTTGGAAGGATTTGAAACGTCTTTTCTTGCAGAGATTTTTTCCAGCATCGAGGACAACTTCCATTCATAAGGAGATCTTGGGGATCAAGCAAGTATAAGGGGAGTCAATGTATGAGTACTGGGAGCGATTCAAGAAGTTGTGTGCAAGCTGTCCACATCACCAAATCAGTGAGAAACTCCTCATCCAATACTTCTATGAATGACTCACACCTATAGAGAGAAGTATGGTGGATGTCGTGGCTGTAGGAGCATTGGTGGACAAGACTCCATTATCTTCACGTGCGTTGATCAAAAAAATGGCCCAAAACTCCCAACAATTTGGCGATCGAGGTGCATCACATGTTAGGGGAGTACATCAGGTAAGTCCTTCTTCTCTTGAAAGTCATTTGATTGAAACCAAGTTGGAAGAATTGACCACTATGGTGAGGCAGATTGATTTGGATCAAAAGACATCCCAACCCCCTCTTTCAAGGCCATGTGGTATTTTCACTAAGACAAGCCACCCAACTGACTGTTGCCCACAACTCCTAGAAACAGAAGATTGTGCAGCAGTGTTCCCTGGGAGACCATATCAGCAACAACAACAACAACCATATCCCCCCAAAAAAGTTTGATCCAACATACAACCAAGGGTGGAAGGATCAATCGGACATGAGGTATGTATCTGGACAACAACAAAGGCCCCCTTTTCAACCAAACTTTCAGCAGCCTCCACCTTACCAACAGGGTTTCCAACAACCCCAAAGGAGATTCAAAGCTCAAACATCAACAAGCCAACAACAAGGGAATCTCCAACACAAGGTAGACTATAACACTAATGATCATTTGAAACAAATTGTTCTTAATCAACAGAATGAGCTGAAGAGTCAAGGTTCGGAGTTGAGGGATTTGAAGACTCAAATGAGCCAGATTTCCACTGCCCTCCATGAACTGGTAAGTAATAATTCTAGAAATATACCATCCCAAACTACTCCAAATCCCAAGGGGAATGTCAGTTCCATCACATTGAGAAGTGGGAAGAAAATAAACAATGCATCTGTACCTACCATTCCACTGGGATTCACCTCAACTCCGGAGAAGCTCCATTCCACACCAACTGATGAGAAACCCAAGGGGAAAGATAAAGGTAAGAAAAAGACTGATGATTTTCCTACTAAACCTCTTCCCTTTCCAAATAGGATTGTTCAAACCAAGAAGATGGCTGAAGAGGCGATGAAAAAAGAGGTTTTGGACACATTCAAGCGTGTTGAGATCAACATCCCTCTACTTGAAGCTATCAAACAAATCCCAAGGTATGCCAAATTCTTAAAATAACTTTGCAGCAATCGAAGAGGGCTCAAGGGAAATGAGAGTATCAACCTTGGAAGGAATGTCTTAGCACTCATTACACCAACTCTATCAATGCCAACAAAGTTCAAGGATCCCGAGACATTCACCATCCCATGTACCATAGGGGAGTTGCACTTTTATGATGCACTTTGTGATTTGGGAGCTTCCATAAATGTGATGCCTCACTCTGTATTCTCTTCTTTACAGGTTGTTGAGCTGAAACCGACGAGAGTAGTGGTGCAGTTGGTGAATTGATCTACGACATATCCAATGGGAGTTCTTGAGGATGTACTTTTCCGGGTAAGAGACATGATATTTCCAGTAGATTTCTATGCGCTTAACATGGAGGATGATCAAGTAAGTTCTCATGCCCCCATTATCTTAGGTAGGCCCTTCCTCAAAACTGCAAAAAACTATCATAAATGTCAATGAGGGTACACTTTCCATGGAATTTGGGGATGAAGTTGTGATATTTAATGTTATGGATTCCATGAAGTACCCCTCAGAGGATCATTCTGCATTTGTTATCTCCCATTTTGAACCACCAAGTAAAAACACCATGGAATTGGATTGTCCTATGCTTAGGGAGATTATGATTATTGGTTCTAGTTTGATGTCTAAGAGTACTTTCACACCCGTTTTTAGGGAACAAGACTCTCTAAGATTTGATTTTAAAATGGAATCATATTCTTATTTTGATCATGTGAACTCTAATTATTACATGGCTATTGAGTATGCTGATGGATTTGATGCTTTATTCTCTAATTGTGATGATTTCTATTCTGATACTGATGCTCTTTGTGTATATATTTCTGCTCCTTCTATGTTTCCATCCATACACCACCCCCCTACATTAAAACTCAAGCCATTGCCACCAAATCTAAAATACTCATACTTGTTAAGTGGTGACAAATTACCTGTTATCATTGCTAATAATATCCATTTTGAACATGAAGAAAAACTTTTGAATCTTTTGAGGGAGAAAATCAAGGCAATCGGGTGGGCCTTGGCTGACATATCAGGTATTAGCCCCTCCATTTTCATGCATAGGATTCTTTTGGAGGATGGGGCTAAACCAGTGAGGTAAACACAAAGGAAACTCAATCCAACCCTTCTAGAGGTTGTTAAAAAAGAGGTTGAAAAATTGCTCGAGGCAGGTATAATCTATCCCATTTTAGATTCTCAGTGGGTAAGTCCTATTCAGGTTGTGCCTAAGAAAAGTGGTGTTATTTTTGTTAAAAATGAGAAAGATGAGTTAGTTCCAATGAGGGTGTAAAACAGTTGGCGCGTGTGTATTGATTATAGGAAACTAAATCATTCCACTCACAAAGACCATTTCCCCCTCCCATTTATTGATCAGATGCTTGAGAGACTTGCTGGGAAAACACATTATTGTTTCTTGGATGGATTTTCTGGATATTTTCAGGTTCCTATTGCTCCAGAGGATCATGAGAAGACAACATTCACTTGTCCTTTCGGTACGTTTTCCTACCGAAGGATTCCATTTGGACTTTGCAACGCCCCAGGTACCTTCCAAAGATACATGATGAGTATTTTTTTCTAATTTTATTGAGACCTACATGGAGGTATTCATGGATGATTTTATAGTGTATGGGTCTTCATTTAATGAATTTTTAAGTAGTTTTGGAAAGGTGTTGAATCATTGTATTGAGAAGAATCTGGTCCTGAACTTTCAAAAGTGTCATTTCATGGTAGAGCATGGCATTGTCTTAGGGCATGTAGTGTCAAAACATGGGATAGAGTTTGATAGATCTAATGTAGAAATTATTTCATCCTTACCATATCCTTCATGTGTGTGTGATGTTAGATCTTTCCTAGGACATGCAGGATTTTATCGGCGCTTCATCAAAGATTTTAGTAAGATTGATCTTCCTATGTCACGATTTCTCAAAAAGGATTCTAAATTTGTGTTTGATGATTCTTGCAGGACTTCCTTTGATGAGATAAAGAAGTGTTTGACCACTCCACCGATCATACAGCCCCCACGGTGGGAGATTCCTTTTGCGCATATGTGTGACGCCTCCAACTTCGTGATTGGAGCTATCTTATCTCAGAGGGTGGAGGGACGTTCACATGTGATCGCCTATTCATCGAGGACACTGGATTCAGCCCAATCAAATTACACAACCACAGAAAAGGAGTTTCTTACTGTCATATTTTCTTTAGATAAATTCCGTTCATATTTATTGGGCTCTAAAGTAGTTGTTTTTTCTGACCATGACGCTCTGAGGTACCTCTTGAAGAAGCCAGATGCAAAGCACAGGCTGATCCGATGGATGCTACTTCTTCAAGAATTTGATATTGAGATAAAGGAAAAAAAGAGGTCAGAAAAATTGGTGGCGGACCACATAAGTAGGCTTACTCACACACTAGAGGATGAAACCTTGGACCAGGTACCACTTCGGGACACTTTCCCCATTGATCATCTTTATTCTATCTCAGGTACGCATCTTTGGAATGAAGATTTAGTAAACTACCTTGTTGCCTATAAAATCTCTGCAAATTTAAAGAAACATCAAGTCCAAAAATTAAAAAGTGAGTCTCAGTATTATGTTTGGGATGATCCATACCTCTGGCGCATGTGTAGTGACCAAGTCATTAGGAGGAATGTTCCCAATCATGAGTTTGAGTCTGTTTTGTATTTCTGTCATACACTTGCTTTTGGTGGACACTTTGCACCCCAACGGACATCTAGGAAAGTTTTGGACTCTGGATTATATTGGACTAGCTTATTCCATGATGCCCATGTGTTTTGTAAGTCATGCTCTCATTTCCAACACACTGGGAACATTTCTAGGAGACACGAGATGCCCCAACAACCCATACTATTCTGTGAGATTTTTGATGTATGGGGCATTGATTTTATGGGTCCTTTTCCTAGTTCATTTGGTTTTTTATATATTTTGGTTTCTGTTGATTATGTGAGTAAATGGGTGGAGGATAAGGCCAACGAGATTGATGATTATCATGTTGTTGTGGACTTTGTCAAAGGGAAATTTTTTTGCAGGTTTAGAGTACTGAAGGACATCATCAGTGACCAAGGGACACATTTCTGCAATCAGAATCTTTCTTCCCTTCTTCGGAAGTATGAGGTGACACACAAAACATCAACACCATACCACCCCCAAAAAATGGCCAAGATGAGGTTTCAAATTGTGAGTTGAAATAGATTTTGGAGAAAATTGTGCAGCCAAATAGGAAGGATTGGAGAAAGCGTTTGGATGATGCATTATGGGATTATAAGACAGCATACAAGACAACCATTGGTATGTCCCCATTTCGGATTGTTTTTGGGAAATCATTTCATCTCCCTGTGGAAGTTGAGCATCAGACTTATTAGGCTATAAAGAAATGCAACATAGATTTGGCCCAAGCTGGAATCAAAAGGAAGCTACAAATTCAAGAGCTTGAGGAGATTCAATTGTCTTCATATGAGAACTCAAGGCTCTATAAGGAAAAATCAAAAGTAGCTCATGATAGAATGATCCAACAAAAGAAGTTTCATGTTGGAGAGAAAGTTCTTCTCTACAGTTCATGACTGAAGCTGATGCCTGGTATGTTGCATTCCAGGTGGTTAGGTGCTTATGTTGTGACTAATTTTTTTCCTTATGGTGCAGTGGAGATCACACAAGACGACAAAGGAAGGATCTTTACAGTCAACAGGAAACGTTTGAAGAGATACATTGAGGGACTTCCTACTGATGCAGTGGATTTTATCACACTACACGACCCCATCATCACTTGAGCACATCAGGCTGTTCCTAACCCCTTAACTTTTTTATTATTTGTCCTATTTAAAATTATAAATTTCATGTGCATATATCATCTCAGGGGTTCACATTGAGGACAATGAAATATTTTAAGTGTGGGGGTGGGAACCTTTTAGTTTAGTAATTTCAATTGTTTTCCTGTTTTTAAAAAACAAAAAAAAAAACAAAAAAATGTGTGTTTTTCAAATTTTGTGTGTTTATTTCTCAATTTTCTGTGCGTTTTTGAAACTTTTGAGCTAAAATGATTCTCAAAAACCATTTTTGAAATCCATATCAATAAGTGAAACAATTTATCCCTTGAAGATAAGCTTAAATGAATGCTGAAATGACTTTGTTTCAAGTTCAAATATTTAGTAATTTCATGAAAAGTACAATGAATTTTGAATCCCATGCCACATATCACTGTCTTTATATTTTAAATCACTTTCTTGTGAGGCTTATAAACCATTATTTTCATATTCTTTACATTCACCTCACTTCTTGAGAGATCCAAACCATACTTTATTTAACCAAAATTTGATTTATTCCTGTCAAAACTTGAGAGTTTGAGGTACTTATGTTTAAATGATTGAGGCATTTGTTTGGTATTAAAGCCCCTATTTCAAAGAAGCCCTTTTTATAATGGCCTACCTTGAACATTTAATCCTTTTAGACCTTATAAGACATTCACAGCCTATTAGGTTAGCCACATTACAAGCCAATTTTCCCTATCCAACCAACTCTTGAAGTGAAATTGCATAATCTAGTTGAGCTTAAGTGTGGGGGAAGATGTCTTCTGTTGTGCTACCACATTTTGTGATACTTCGGGTGAAAAATTGAATTCTGAAGAGATGTGTTTGCTATTGAAGAAAAATATTATATTGAAATCAATGACTTTCTAGAGCTTTCCTGATAAAAGAAGCTATGCCTTTCTGGAGCTTCTAATATAGGGAGAAAGCTATGCCTATCTGGAGCTTTCAAGAAAACCATGTTTGAGAAGATTGACATTTTTGATGCTAAAATGATGAATAGTGTAAACTTTCCCTGAATTTTCATGATGATGGAGCTGAATTGATACTATGGGGATTAATGAGGAGACCATATTTAAGTGAAAATTAGATTAATGCAATTTTGCTTCAAAAAGAATCAATCCCTCCTCATTCAGCCTCAAAGTTTTTCACATCTAAATCCTACCAAACGAATGCCATAGAACAACCCTGAAAAGTAATAATGATAAACATATGTCCTTAAATCACATCGGGTGGCGATGTAGGAATTTATCAAGCCTATGGTGACCCTTTTATGAGTTTGGATGAGAAAGACATTGCAAAAAAATTGATATTTGAGTGATGAGAGAAAATTCAAGCGAGGTAAGTGTTTTGTGCATGGGAGGATAAATGAAGTGGAAATATATTGAATGATATAAATGGAGAACTTGAAATAATGTTTTTTATGTGGCATGATATATTTTGATTATTGGTGTGGAATTTATGGATCTCAATGATATTTGTTTTAAAATTTGTTTTGATTTGATATTGATGTTTACTTGATATGAGGTTTTGCCCAGGAGTGAAAAAGGGTAAGTGTGGGGGAGTTGATCAAACACTATTTTATTGAATATTTTTATTGATAATAAATGATATAATTTCCTCAAATTGTGTTAAATATTTACAATTAGAAAGTATTTGGGATTAGATCATTCATTTGAATATTTGATGAAAATTCCAGTTTTACCCTTTCAAAATCATTGTAGTATTTCAATCATAAATATTTTTATTTGAATTATTTTAACTTAATATTTTGTAACTATGTTACTTACTTCATTTTATACAACTTTTATTCAGTACACTAGATCAAAATAATGCATTGGATGGAGTAATTGGGCCATAAAGTCAAAGGTGGGCTGGACACGCCAGAATGGAGAAGCTTCTATATTTTGGCCATAACTCTTTAATCCGGGCTTGGATTGAGCCCATATTTTGAGAGGAGATAGAGGAACCATATCCAAACATATTATCCATATTGAATAAGAGCTTAGTCATGCGTTTATGTGGTCAAATGGGCGGTTAAAGTTGGATTAAAATATTTGGCCGAATTTCCACATTCACACTTGAAACCACCTGTAACCTCTCCTCCACTCCCCTCTATAAATTAGATTTTTTATCATTTTTAAGGGCGGTGACATGAATTGGGAAGTTTAGGGAAGATGATAAGTGGATCCACTCCAATTATCCAACCATTTCAATAAGCGTATCTCTTGAAGCAAGGATCCCTTCGATGAAGCCTTCTTCTTCTCCTTCGTGTTGTAATGATTTTGTTTGTGTAATAAATTTCTTTGTACTTATTTTATTTCTTATATTTTCTTATGTTTTTTTTAAATTTCTTCTTCTCTTAACCTTATTAATTGGGATAGAATCAAGAGTATAAACATTATTGGGTTCTACCCTTTCTAAACCTTTGCACATGCAAAACGTTTCTACGATGACTACACCACCCATGGAAGAGTAGTTCTTTTTAGTAATCGATCGACCTCTATCCTTCTTCATTCATTTATTTTGAATCAATGAGATAATTTAATTCACATAATATGATCCATGTTTTTTTAAATTACAATAAACTAAGCAAGAAATTGAACAATTAATACAAAAACACGCGAGGTCGAGATTTTGTGTAAATTGTGAGAGCGCGATTTTAATCAGTAATACAAGAACACACGAGATAAATTTGTAGAGTTAAAATATAATACCTAAACACAATTCATCCTAATTTCCAGAATGGATATGTGCTCTAATTAACCACTGACCATAAGCTATCCTTAGAACAACAATCAAAGCAGGGTGCTGTGATTGCGTGTTCCGAAGCTAGCCTAAGGTTTGAGTAATTTCATCTTTGTGGTTAAGTTAACTCTTGTAGGGTTTGAGGGTTAAAAAATTAGGGGATCATAATTAAGTGGATATTGATTTAAATGATAATGATTAATAATTGAATGAAGAGGTAGAGTTAGATTGATTATGCCTTTTAAAATATTTTCTAAAAAAACATCTTCTTATTGTGTATTTTTAATCAAACTTCATTTCAAAATTAAAAACAAAAGAAATACAATCTTCTTCCAGAAAACTTCTTCTATATTTATAAACTATAAAAACCCCCCATCCTTTAAACCAGTGTTTTAATTATATTATATTATATTTTTTTGAATACCTTTAATAAGTTGTTAAATTCACTTTCTCCTTTGAGAGACGACCTTGGTCAGCCACTCTGCTGCACCTAAGTACCCCAAAAACCACTAATCATTTGAGGGCGTCCATGACAATGCTCTTTCAAATACCTTATTGTGATGACCCATCACAAATATGTTTTACGACAGGACCCACTGCTAATAATATTAGCGACAGTTCCCGTCACAAATAGTCGCAAATAGTCACAAATACTATTTGTGATGGGCCTATCACAAATAGTATAAAAATAATAATAAAATAATAATAATAAAATAATAATAATATTAATGAAATAATAATATTAATATTAGTAAATTAAATTAAATTATAAAATAATAAAATAATATTCATATAATAATAATAATATTGATAATATGATAATAATATTATTAATAATATCAATATTACTAATATAATAAAAATTATAAAATAATGAAAACTTCAATATTCTTGAAAAATATAATAAAATAATAAAAAGAAAATAATAAAAAATAATAATTAATAAAATAATAAAAAGAAAATAATCAAAAATAATAATTAATAAAATAATAAAAATAATAAATAAAAAATAATAAAAAATAATAATTAATAAATTATAAAAATAAAAAAATATTTAAATAAAGTTATAAAATAATAAAAAATTAAATAAATAATAAAAAATATAACATTTGAAACAATATAAAAAAACCACTGTCTAAAAATGTAGATAGATAATATTAAAAACAAAATTTACATTCAAATGTTTGATCATAAAAAATAAATGTATCACTGAGGGGGAGGGTCGTCTGGAGGAGACGGTAGAGAGAACTTCATCCCTAAACCACGAGTCAGACGTCACATGTACTCCTGCTCCTGCAACTATTGCCATCAACACATATCCTCCTGCATCTTCTCCTACTGCTGCTACTGTTGTTGTCATAGGAACTCTTCATGCTGTTGTTGCTACCATTGACGCATCTGCTCCTACTCCCTATGCATACTCTCTATAATCTCACTATGAGCTCATAGTTGCTCCTAATACTGTGTAAAATATGATGACGACTCTTCATTATCTTCTCACAAGATGGATGATGACATCGCAGTGGTGCCACAATAATCCACAGGTATCAATCGGGAGCTGATACCAACAACCCAACCTTTCTTGAAGGCATACTGGTTCACCTACATCCATGTTGTCTCATCAAATTGATGAGAATTGGTCCGAACATCGGTCTCCACCTGACTCTCAACCTGTTTCTGAGACATCATGACCTCATATGACTCCTTCAATTACAATTTAAAAGTAAAATAGTTAAAATATTATTTGTAGTTAAATTTTAAATTCCAAAAGAAAATGTACTGACCACAATATGACACTAACAGGCACCTCTAATCTCTCCAGTGGTTGGATCACTATACATCCTCCTATAAATGTCGAACTCCGAAATATTGGGCCGTTAGACTGCCTATATAAATATAAAATAAACTGTTTACATTTAAATTTATATAAAATATTTTAAAAAATACTTACCATATTATCTCTATGTGTACTGAATGTTCGACTACCAGCTCAATGTGTCACCTCCTGTCACCCCCAGTTTTTTTGACCTATTGATGATCTACTTTGAAAACGACCACCCAACCAGTGTGCACATAATCCATCCTAAACCTAAGATGAAATGTAATTAGGTCCGTGGGCATGATAAGATTCATCAAACTCTATCACTCATACTTTTTCCATTTCCTTACTTCTCAAATTGTGCAAAAACTGACTGCAACGCTGACCCATAGTCCCCTACCATACCTTTCAGATAGCCCCATGCATGCTCTCATTAATGGGATACCATAAACCCTAAAAATAATTTATAATATCAAGTTATTAAATAAATTAGTTTCAAAATAAATATTATTTATTTATGTACCACCCAATAATCGAACATGCGGTGTTGCACATCAACAGGAATCTGATCCCATGAGACCCATGCTTCAGAAAAATAATTGCATAGTATAGCGCTCCCCTATCCTATAGCTATATGCGTAAAACTATGAAAAAAAGAATAAATAATCATACAATTAGTATATAAATAAATTATTGAAAACTAACTAAAATACATAGGTAAACATACCGCTGCATGCATGGATCGAAGCTAAGACGTGGATGTCACTTGGGGATTTAGTCAGGAATCATCAACCGCACAAGACCATTCCCCCTTCGAGTCCCCCCGGAACCGACAGTAGTCTGAGGGTTAGATGACCCAACGTCCTACTCGTCTAAAGGTAGCTTAGTGTAACGAACCAAACTTTTTAATTATATTTGTTTCCTAATTTTGTGTCTTATTTTATTTTATACTCAACAAAAATATATCCTTTAATTAATGAAGTGGGTATAATTAAAATGATACCATTGTGTTTCGACTGTTATATGACCGTTGGTCAATATGACCATTGGAAACTATAATCTTAACATTGTGTTTTTATAAATATAGTTATCTTGGTTAAATAATACAAAAATAAGATTGAATGGCCTCATCCAGTAGACTCGGGCCATATAAATCCC
This sequence comes from Viscum album, assembly GCA_963277665.1. NCBI lineage: Eukaryota > Viridiplantae > Streptophyta > Magnoliopsida > Santalales > Viscaceae > Viscum > Viscum album. The sequence goes on along the minus strand of OY728123.1, from coordinate 858,537,811 downwards.
ATCTGTCAGAGCTTGGGAAGGAGATAGCATCACTAGGCTTTGCTCTGGACCAAGCCCAAGCTGAACTTCAACATGTGAAGCTTGAATGGAATCGCTTAAGGGAGAAGTTCAAGCTGATAGAAATCACCACTCAGGCAATGTTGTCTGAGACACCCCAAGATTCTATCACCATATCACACCTTACACTTAGGTCCTATGTAGATGTTATAAGGGGCTATATAACGAAGCCTTAGTTACTTTCTGCAATCCTTTTGTATAAATAAAATTTTTACTTCTTATTATGGTAAAATTTGTGAATTTCAAATGTTTGTATAAATATAGGATGAATTTATAGAAGTTCCATAATATTGATGAATTTTGGAAAAAGGGGTATTTTTTTTATTCTTTAAATAATTAATAATGTGAAATGATTTTCAAAAAATGGTCTTCTACAGTTGTGATCAGTGAGAAATTTAGAGTCTAATAAGATCAACTTGTTTTTAGTGAATAGTAAAGTATGAATAGTAACATACCCGTATGAATAGTAAGGAATAGTAAATTGGCCAAAAAAATAGAAACTTCACCCATGAATGTATAAATACATTTTACACATCTTAAAAGTGAAAAAACGATCATAATTTAAGTTTTGGTATTTCTGTATGTCATAAATATTTTATTTATAATTTTATAATTTATTTAATAATATAAAATGGAAAATTATTTTCATAAAATTTAATCATAAATTGTTACTTCATTGTATTATGGTTATACGATAATTTTATGGGACCTTGATTACTTTTTAAGGTGTTACAAAATGAGTTATAGTTTTAAAGTTGTATTTTTGGAATAAATAATGATTTTATTTAAAAATTAAATTAAAAATATTTAGAAAATTATTTTCATAAAATTGAGTTCCTTTTTGAATTCAGAGCATCAATATTAGGTTAGGGTGAATTTTTGGGATTTTTCTGAAACAATTGAATTTTCAGTGAATAGTAAAAATACAGTTTTGAGTTTCGGGTGTTTAATGACATCATTAATGATGTATTAATGATGTAAGATTTCTGGTCTACTTATGAATATGGAGATATTCTATGAGGTGTCCCAATTGGCCAATACCATGGGAAAATACCATGGGCAAGCCCATGGTTTTTCAAATACCACCGATGAGGTGTCCCTGGGAAATTAATAATTTATTCCCTCACTTTTCTTATAAATACCAAGCCATTTACCTCATTCATTTCATTCCAAAATCCTCCTAAACGAATTTATGGTCTCCTTACCTCCCAAGGAGTCTTACCAAGGTTCAATCAAGCCTCCCAAGGTCCCGACCTTCAAGATTTCGAAGTTACTCTTCAAGGTAAGGGAACCTTTCACCCTCCTCTTTTAAGTCATGACTTCCTTTATGTTATGTCTTATAATTCCATTTTATTATGAGGGGGATTGTTCTTATATATCTTTACTAATGTCCATTTCATTTCCAAATTATGAGATACCCTTTCCGCTCTCATCAATTGATTTTCTGAATTTTTATGTGACACTGTTAGGCTGCTGAATTTTCGTAAAAGAAATCACGCTTTCTCTTTCCTTTCAAGTTTCATTTTCATGTGGTGTGTCATTCAAATGTCCACACCATGATCTTATTTATTATAATTATGTCCCTATACTTAAAAATGGTTCATTTATGGATGGGATACCCTCTTCCACTCTCTTTATATTATTTTCTAAAACCATGTTATATAGCTGTTATGCTGCATAAATTTCATCTTAAAATTTATCTCTCTTTTTCTCAAGGAATTATCTTGTTTTATTTATGGGAATAACCAAACCTATTTCGTTTCTATGGGTGTTCATAGATACAAAAAAAATGATATATTTGATTCTGTAATTTACATACATGTAACCATCACTCCCTTTCCATGGGTTATAAATGACATAACGATCTTATTTTTAAACACTTTTAAAACGTCACGATTTTGAAGTGAAACCCATTTCTTTTACTCTATTTTGGTGATTTATGTGATGTTTGATTATGATATATGTGGATCACATGAAATTAAAGAAATATTAATGGTTCACCATACTATAGCTATAATTCATTGGGTAAAGAATTAATCTCTAGAGATGAAAAGTTTCACAATACCTTGGTGAATAACCTTGATAATTTTTATGACACCTCAGGGATAAACCTTGGTGATATGTTCATGAATGTCTAAATGAAATTTTGTAGCCACATATTCAAGTTATTATTCATGTTCTTTTTATCATGATATTACTATTCTTCCATTTCTCGTGTCTTTATGATTTTTATCATGTTCTTATTAATATTGCTCAAGATCACATGTCAACTGTTTCACTTGTTTTCCTTACTGAGCCTTCTGCTCACCCTTTTCTTTGATGTATGTCTCCAGGTTATGAGATTTATTAATTGTACATAGGATGAACCTATTATAAAGCCTTAAAAGTGTATTATAAGGTTGTTTTATGTTGTTTTCATGTATTATGTCCCTGATTTCCAAGACACAAGACTTTAAAGATCCTATGTTTGTAAAATGTAATGAAAAGTTATATAATAAAAAGGCAGGATGCCTTAGTTGGTATCAAAGTATAGTTTAGTTATTTATGGAAATTAGGCTACGAAAACTTTAGGAAAAATCCTATATAAAAGTTTAAATATAGGCAAACTTCTTGGTATTTTGGTGAGTACTGAGTAAATGGTTTATCAAGAAAATACATCCCTATCTGGATACAAGCAGGTAGAGGCGGCTCTGGCACAGAGGTACCTAGGAGTGAAAACTATGACAAGGAGTTTTGGGCTTGACCTGGGGTATCCTGGTACACAAAAACAGGCCTTGCTTCACTCTAGGTTACAACACTCCCGGGGGATATGTTTGGTTAATCATCATCATTTTATGAATCATTATGAAGGATTTATAGAGAAATGTAATTATTTAAAGAAGATTTAAGACATAAAATACTTTATTTTTAAAATATTCATAAATGAAATAAGTTTCTCACTAAGGTTTTATTCTTTTATAAATGGAAGGAAATAGGAGGAACTATGCAAATGGTGACCTGAATGGACTATGTGTTGACGACCCTCCGATAGAAGCCAGAATGGAAACTTTCATGTGAATGATGAATTAACTGACTCAAGTTATGGGAAATAACTTTAATCAAGCTGAGAGACTGATCTCACCGTGAAGGGAACAACATTCTGTTGAGTCCTTTATGCGTCAATGACCACCAACCTTCAGTGGATTGACCGACCCATTGATTGCTGAACAGTGGATCAGCTTTATAGAGAATATCTTTTTTGTGCTCCACTGTTTAGAGCAAGAGAAGGTCACCCTGGCTGTCTATCGCTTAGAGGGAGAAGCTGATCAGTGGTGGGAACTGATTAAAAACACAAGGAAAAGAGTGGAAGTTGAAGCTATGGAGTGGGAAGAGTTCATAGGGATCTTCTTCAGTAATTATTTCCCTCGTTCCATGAGAACAAGAATGGATAATGAGTTTCTCGAGCTGAAGAAGAAGTAGAATGAATCTGTTGGAAGCTATGAGATGAACTTTGCAAGAATTTCCCACTATACCTCAATATTTTTCATGGATCCTAATGGTAAGGTTGATAGATTCTTCGGTGGACTAAGACCTCATCTGTGGAAGAATCTAGCCAATTGAGACTATGAAAACTATGAGGAGATCGTACGGAGTGCAATGAAAGTTGAACTTGAGTTCGGTGAGACGCAGTGGTCTCATAAATCAAACGACAAAAAGAGATAGATGGATCCCAGCTTAGGGAGGACCTTTGATCAGGGAAGAGGAGGCAAGCAAGTGCAACGTCCCACGTGTAATAAATGTGGGAAGAAACATTCGAGGAACTGCCTGATCAGGAGTGGGAAATGCTACAAGTGTGGAAGAGATGGCCATATTGCAAGGAATTGTCATAGTGAGGTGAAACCTCAACTTCCAAACACTAATGACAAGGGGAAGATGGGGCAGGCCCTACCTGATGTCCAGTTCTTTAAGTGTGAAAAAATTGGGCACTTTTCCAGTCACTGTCCAAATACAAGGGAAATGGAGGGGAACCACCATCAGCCTCAGCAAAGGCCAAGGGAGAAAGGTTGTGCTTTTTCAATCACGACAGCTGAAGTTGAAGCTCCAAATGATGTGGTAGAAGGTACTCTTGTTGTTCTCTCAAAGCTAGCAAGTACTTTGTTTGATTCTGGTTTTACACATTCCTTTATTTCCTCCAAGTTTGCAAAGAATTTGGAATAAACCCCCAACTTGCTAAAAGTAGAGTTATTAGTCAAGACTCTTGATGGGATTATCCAATAATCATTAGTGTTTAGAAACTCTAGTATTTACTTTGGTGAGTAAAATATTATAAAAAATCTAGTAGTCATTCCCATGATGGAATTCAACATTATACTAGGGATGGACTATCTCTCAAAGTATAATGATAATATCAAATATAGAATTAAGGAAATATCGATAGTCTTGAATGGAAAACCTAGAGTTATCTTCCAAGGATAGATATCTCAACTGGATATTTGTTTAGAAGAACCTCCTATATCCTTTTTTATGGAATTGATTAGTGAATAAGTATAAAGAAATGAGAGTTTAAGGATAGAAAATATGCCCGTCATCCAGGAATATGTTGATGTATTTCATGAGGAGTTGCTTGGACCTCCCCCCAGAAAGAGAGGTAGAGTTCTCTATTGAACTCGTACCTAGATCTCATCCAATATCAAAGACCCTGTATAGGATGGAAAATGTGAAGCTGGAGGAATTAAAGAAAAAAATCCGAGATCTTTTGGAGAAGGGGTTTATCTGACTGAGTGTGTCTCCTTGGGGAGTATCTGTTCTCTTTGTGAAGAAGAAGGATGGATCGATGTGGCTATGCATTGATTATAGAGAACTGAACGGGATCACAGTAAATAAGAAATACCCTCTTACAAGAATTGATGACTTATTTGACCAACTTCGTGGGGATCAATTCTTCTCTAAGATTTATCTTCGATATGGTTATCATCAATTGAGGGTGAAGAAAGAAGATATTCCAAAAATTGCCTTCTGATCAAGATATGGGCATTATGACTTTGTTTTTATGCCTTTTGGACTGACTAATGCACCTTTTATTTTTATGGATTTGATGAATAGAGTCTTTAAGTACTACCTTGATAACATTGTGGAAGTTTTTATTGATTATATTCTGATATATTACAAAATTCGTGAGGAGCATGAGGATCATATAAGGGTTATTTTTCAAACATTATGGAAGGAGAAGATTTTTGGAAAGTTTAGTAAATGTGAATTCTGGTTAGAAAAAGTTGCTTTCTTGGGGCACATTGTTTCCAATGATGGAATCACAATTGACCCTGCAAAGACAAAAGTTGTAGAGGAGTGGCCTCAGCCTAAAACAATAACTGAGATTCTTAGTTTCCTTGGATTAGTGGGATATTATAGGAGGTTTGTGAAAAACTTTTAATGACTTTATAATCCATTAACCAAGTTAACTCGAAAAGGGTTCAAGTTCATCTGGACAAATGAGTGTGAGTAAAGTTTCCAAGAGGTGAAGAAGAGATTGGTTACTGCACCTGTGATAACTCTACCCTCAAGTGGAGAAGGATTTGTTATTTTTAGAGATGCATCTCTAAAAGGGATTGGGTGCATCCTCATGAAAAATGACAAGATCATTGCTTATGCATCTCGACAGTTGAAGACTCATGAGAAGAACTATCCTACGCATGATCTAGAGCCGGCTGTGATCATTTTTCTCTGAATATATGGAGGCACTATCTTTATGGGGAGAAATGTGATATATACACAGACCATCAAAGTTTGAAGTATATTTTCACACAAAAGGAATTGAACATTAGAAAAAGGAGATTGTTGGAACTTCTTAAAGACTATGATTGTTCAATTCATTATCATCCTAGAAGAGAAAACAAAGTTGCTGATGCATTAAGCAGGAAAGACCCAGTTGTTCTTTCCATGATGAGGATTCAAAGAGATCATTTGATCAATGACCTATTAAAGCTGGACATAGGAATTATAAGGTAAGGGACATTATCAACCCTAACCCAAATGATTTCTCAACCATAACTACTAGAGAATATCAAGAAAGCTCAGAAAGAAGATCCTTTGTTACAGAAGAAGTTTGAGGCTATGAAGGATGGGAAGTTTCTTGAGTTCAATACTGATCAAGAAGGTGTACTAAAATTTCGTACAAGACTATGTGTTCCATATATTCTATAAATAAAGAAGGAGATGTTGGATGAAGCTCATATCTCTACTTTCTCTATACATCCTAGTAGCATGAAAATATATAGGGATTTTCATGATCATTATTGGTGGGATAATATGAAAAGGGAGATAGCTGAATACATGTTAAAGTGATTGGTATGTCAGAAAGTGTAAGCGGAGTGAAAAATTACTAAAGGGGTATTGTAACCACTACCCATACTAGCATGGAAGTGAGACAATATCACTATGGGCTTTTTCACTGGTCTCTCGAGAACTTCCAAATGAAACAATGCGATATGGGTTATTTTGGAAAATCTCACCAAGAACGTCCATTTTATCTCTATCTGAGAAGATTTCTATCTTGATCAACTTGCCAGGATTTACATGAAGGAAGTTGTAAGGCTGCATGGATTTCCACTTTCTATCGTATCTGATCGTGATCCAAGGTTCACATCAAAATTCTAGGGAAGTCTTCAACAAGCTCTGAGCACTGAATTGAATTTCAGTATGACCTATCACCCCCAAACTGATGTCCAATATGAAAGGAATATTCAAACACTTGAGGAAATGGTGAGAACATGATTGATGGAATTTAAAGGTGGATGTGATCAACATCTCCATTTATTTGAGTTCTCTTACAACAACAGATTCCACTCGAGCATTCAAATGGCACCCTATGAAGCTCTATATGGGAAACGATGTAGAACTCCTACTTGTAGAGGATGAAGCTGGTGAGAGAAATCTTCTTGGGCCTGATCTTGTGAAAGAGATGACAGAAAAATTCCATGCCATCCAGCAACACATTAAGGCTTCTCAAAGTTGGCAAAAGAGCTATGCCGACAACCGTCGAAGGGACTTGGAGTTTGATGTTGGTGACAAAGTCTTTCTTTGGATTTCACCTTGGAAGAGAGTCATGAGGTTTGGGAAGAAAGGGAAGCTTAACCCTAGATACGTTGGCCCCTATGAAATCCTTGATCGTGTGGGAGTGGTGGCCTATCAGCTTGCACTTCCTCCAAATCTAGCACAAGTTCATGATGTCTTCCACGTATCCCTCTTGAGGAAGTACATACTCGACCCTTCACATGTACTAAATCCAGAGGTGGTACAATTGGAACATGAACTATCTTATGAAGAGAAGCCGGTGGAGATATTGGATCATAGAGACAAGGTTCTACGTAACAAGACTACCCACCTTGTTAAGGTGTTGTGGAGGAACCACAAATGTGAAGAAGCCATGTGGGAACCAGAGGAATCTATGAGACAGAAGTACTCACACATTTTCTCATCAGAGGGTAGGAGATAAAATTTTGGGGATGAAATTTCTTAAGTGGGTAAGAATGTAGCAACATGAAATTTTTAATTATATATGTTTCCTAATTTTGTGTGTTATTTTATTTTATACTCAAAAAAACTATATCCTTTAATTAATGAAGTTGGTGTAATTAAAATGAGACCGTTGGGTTTTGACTGTTTTATGACCATTGGTCAATATGACCATTGGAAACTATAATATTAACATTGTGTTTTTATAAATATAGTTATCTTGGTTAATTAATATATAAAGAAGATTGAATGGACTCATCTAGTAGACTCGGGCCATATGAAGCCCATCTGTCAGAGCTTGGGAAGGAGGTAGCATCACTAGGCTTTACTCTGGACTAAGCCCAAGCCAAAATTCAACATGTGAAGCTTGAACGAAATCTCTTAAGGGAGAAGTTCAAGATGATAGAAATCACCACTCGAGAAATGTTGTCTAAGCCACCCCAAGATTCTATCACCACAGCACACCTTGCACTTAGGTCATATGCAGGTGTTATAAGGGGATATATAACGAAGCCTTAGTTACAATCTGTAATCCTTTTCTATAAATAAATTTTTTGCTTCTTATTATTATAAAATTTGTGAATTTCTAATGTCCGGATAAATATAGGACGAATTTATAGAAGATAAATATTATTGATGAATTTTGGGAAAAGGGGTATTTTAATTTTTTTTTTGTATTCTTTAAATAATTAATAATGTGAAATGATTTTCAAAAAATGGTATTCTATAGTTGTGATCAGTGTGAAATTTAGAGTCTAATAAGATCGAATTGTTTTTTAGTGAATAGTAAAGAATGAATAGTAACATACCTATATGAATAGTAATGAATAGTAAATTGGCCCAAAAAATAGAAACTTCACCCATGAATGTAAAAATACATTTTAGACATCTTAAATGTGAAAAACGATCATAGTTTAAGTTTTTGTATTTTTGTATGTCATAAATATTTTATTTACAATTTTATAATTAATTTAATAATTTAAAATGGAAATTTATTTTCATAAAATTTTATCATAAATAGTTACTTCATTTTCTTATGGTTATATGATAATTTTATGGGGCCTTGATTACTTTTTAAGGTGTTGCAAAATGAGTAATAGTTTTAAAGTTGTATTTTTAGAATAAATAATGATTTTATTTAAAAATTATATTAAAATTATATATAAAATTATTTTCAAAAAATGGAGTTCATTTTTGAATTCAGAGCATTGATATTAGGTTAGGGTAAATTTTTGGGATTTTTCTAAAATAATTGAATTTTTGGTGAATATTAAAAATACAGTTTTGAGTTTCGGGTGTTTAATGACATCATTAATGATGTATTAATGATGTAAGATTTCTGGTAGAATTATGAATATTGATATATGGTATGAGGTGTCCTAATTTTCCAATACCATGGGCAAGCCCATGGTTTTGCAAATACCACCGATGAGGTGTCCCTTGGAAATTAATAATTTATTCCCTCACTTTTCCTATAAATAACAAGCCATTTCCTTCATTAATTTCATTCCAAAATCCTCCTCAACAAATTTATGGTCTCCTTACCTCCCAATGAGTCCTCCCAAGGTTTCCTCAATCCTCCCAAAGTCCTGACCTTCATGCTTTCGAAGTTACTCTTCAAGGTAAGGGGACATTTCACCCTCCTCTTTTAAGTCATGACTTCCTTTATGTTATGTCTTATAATTCCATTTTATTATGATGTGGATTGTTATTATATATAATTAATACTGTACATTTAATTTACAAATGATTAGATACCCTTTCCACTCTCATAAATTGATTTTTTGAATTTTTATGTGACGCCGTTAGGCTGCCGAATTTTCGTAAAAGAAATCACACTTTCTCTTTCCTTTCAAGTTTCTTTTTCATGTGGTGTGTCATTCAAATGTCCACACCATGATCTTATTTATTTTTATTATGTCCCTATACTTCAAAATGGTTCATTTATGGATGGGATACCCTTTTACCCTCTCTTAATATTATTTTCTAAAACCACGCTATATAGCCGTTATGCTGCAGAAATTTCGTCTCAAAATTTCTCTCTCTCTTTCTCAAGGAATTCTCTTGTTTTATTTATGTGAATACCCAAACCTATTTCGTTTCTATGGGTGTTCATAGATACAAAAAAAATGATATATTTAATTTTAAATTGACATACATGTAACCCTCACTCCCTTTCCATGGGTTATAAATGACATAACGATCTTATTTCTAAGCACTTTTAAAACGTCACGATTTTGAAGTGAAACCCATTTATTTTACTCTCTTTGGGTTATTTATGTAATGTTTGATTGTGATATATGTGTATCACATGAAAGTAAACACATATTAAGGGTGTTCCCTGATATCTCTCCAATGCATTGGGTAATGAATTAATCTCTAGAGATGACAAGTTTCACGATACCTTGGTGAATAACCTTGGTAATTTTTATGACACCTCGGGGATAAACCTTGGTGATATGTTCATGAATGTCTAAATGAAATGTTGTAGCCACATATTAAAGTTATGATTCATGTTATTTTTATCATGATATTCCTATTCTTCCATTTCTTGTGTCTTTATGATTTTTATCATGTTCTTATTAATATTGCTCAAGATCACATGTCAACTGTTTCACTTGTTTTCCTTACTGAGCCTTTTGCTCACCTTTTTTTGGATATATGTATCTAGGTTATGAGATGCAGTAATTGTACATAGGATGAACCTATGATGAATCCTTACAAGTTTATTAGAAGGATGTTTTATGTTGTTTTCTTGTATTATGTTCCTGATTTCCAAGACACTAGACTTTAAAGATCCTTTATTTGTAAAATGTAATGAAAAGTTATGTAATAAAAAGGCAGGATTCCATACTCAACTTCCTAAAACAGACGATAAAGATCCTCATCCATCTGAAACCTGAAATTATTGTTATTAGAAAACACTTAAAAACAACTATTATATATAGATATATATTATATATGATTATAAACTGAATTTAACTATGTCAATGTTCATCTTCATCCTCATCTTCATATCTGATGATGTCAATGTCTTCATATTTCTCCTCAGAATCATCAATTTTCATATGACTTTTAGTTTCATCATCTCTTGTCATTTCAAATTAATTTATAACGTCATTGACATCATCGTCACCATCAACCCTTAACTGTGGGGTGTCATCATCGATATTCATGTCTCTTTATGAAAAAGATGTATTTGGAGCAATTTCTTAAAAAATTACAATTCCTTCCACTCCAGCATAACCACATTCACTTTCAGTAAACTGATTTTCCCAAGATTTAATTTTTATTATGCTCCACCAACCACTCAACTCTCTTGAAGTAGCACAATATTTTGAATAATAAATTTGATGTGCCTGATGATCTAATAAAAATGGTTCATTTACTCTAAGAAGACTTTTATATTTAATATAAATGATTCTATGGGTTGTATGAACACATAAGCCTCTCTTAGTATTCAACCAATAACATTTAAACATAATTATTTAATATTGTCCCAGATAATACAGTTCAACAATTTCTTCCATCATGCCATAAAATTCAACTTCAGTTTCTCTATTATGATATCCTCTCAAGTAAAAACCACTATTTATTGTTTTTTTATTTTCCATATGCACATGTATGAAATCAAAAACCATTCACCACATATGCATTATAATATTTAACCATTTTTGATGGTGGGTTACTCAAACACACAATCAATTATCAATTTTATCATCATGTTGAGATACGTGAAAATTTGTAAAATAGTTATCGATATAATATATAATAAATTTATTTTATATGTTAAACCAAAAATAATTTATGTTACCAGTTTTTGAAACCAGTAGGAAAAGTTTTTTTGCCGACGTTCTTCAAGAGCAGCTGCTGTAATTTGTGGAAGTTGTTTCTTGATATGGTTATCATATAACCTACCAATAAAATAAGATTTATTTAATGTAAAAAATATTATAGAATAAGTGATAGGAGCACTCACTGTACAAATGGTGTCATTTCTTCACAGTTGAGCAGAACATATGTATGATCTCTGTGATATTTATCATCTGAAATCTATCATTCATGAACTCCAATGAATCCAAGTTCGAGATGATTGAAAACTGATAATTTATTTCCCATTTCATCGTCAATAGTTCCCTCATTATGACCCATACAGTTGTGTTTTGAGGGATATTTAGATTTAAAGTAATGAGAGCAGAAAAAAGAAATTTCCTCTTGAAAATAAGCTTTTGCAATTGAACCTTAAACCAATGTTTTGTTACGTACTTTTTTTTCAGTTTATGTATGCACTCTCAAATGGGTACATCCATCAGAACTGTATCAGACCTCAAAATTTTACTTCATGTGGAAAATGTAACATCAAATGTTCCATTGAGTCAAACAAAATCAGTGGGAAGATTTTTTCCAGTTTGCATAAAATTAAAACAACATCTTCTTGGAGTCTTCTTAATACAGACTTCCCTTGTTGAGCCTATTTATAACTAGATTTTCCACGTGTGGGACAACTATACAACAACTCATTTTCACCATAATATAACATGCAATCATTTGACCATGCATGAATCTTCAAATAACCAAGACCTAGAATATGAACCAACCACTTGCTCTCATAGAAATTTATAGGCAACACATTTCCTTCAGGTAACAGTGTTTTTACCAAAGATAACATCTGATCAAAACATCTATTTTACATTCCATTATCTCATTTAATAGCCATAAATTTAGAAATTGTTTCAAATTTTTCTATATTGAAACCAGGATATAAGGCATCCCCAGCGGACTTCAACAACTCATAAAAATGAGATGATTCCAACTCAAGAGTTAAATTAATATCATCATGAGTTTCATCTTATTGAAAAGATGGACCTTCCATATCATGTACTAAATTTTGAAACCATACTGGATCTAGAACCAAATTATTAGTATCTTCTCCAGAACCGTGTTCACCATATTGATACCAAAAAACATAATCTGGTTGAAAACCAAAATGCAATAAATGACCTCTAACATTGTGAAATGTGTCAAACGTCCTCAGAGCACATTTTTTACAAGGACACTTAATTGTCCCTTCTGAAACAAATTCTGGTTTTGATGATGCAAATGATAAGAAAGCTTCAACACCCTCAATATATACCGGATTTAAACCAAAACTGTTTAGATTTTTGCAATAATTTATCCAAGCACAATCATCTAATAATGAATGTTGTTGAATTCATTATTCCATATTTCTCTAAAAAATATAAAATAATTATATTTTTTGTATAATTTAATATAAGATAAACATTATCCAAAAAAGAAAACACAATTAAATTCCATTTTCTATTAAATTATAATAATTTCTATTATTTCAAACTTATTTATAGTATTTTTTAAACTTTTATACTAATATATACTAACTTATAATAATTTATATTAATTACCACTAATCATTATTAATTACAGCTAATTTATACTAATAATTGTTAATTATTGGTGATATAATTTTCAACGGATTGACATCATCTCTTTTTCCCGACGACTCCTCTCCACTATCTCTGGCTGAAATCACTATGAAAAAACTACTCAGACGTATGAATATCCATTTCTGTATGCACTAAGATAGAGAGCAGCGTGGCGAGGCCTCCCCTCTCTCTATCTTCATGCATACAGAAATGGATATCTGTACGTATGAGCAGATTTTTTATAGTGATTTCAGTTAAAGCCAGTGGAGACGATTCATCGAGAAAAAGAGCCTCTTTTACTCGATGACTCATCTCCTTACATCTCTCTCCAGCTGAAATCAGTATAAAAAATTTTCTCTGATGCACGCATATCCATTTTCGTATGCACAAGAATAGAGAGCGGGAAGGACTCACCATACTGCTCTCCAATATCGTGCATATGAAAATAAATATCTTTATGAAAGGAAAAAAAATTCATAATGATTTTAGTGGGAGAAAATTGTAATGAGATAAGGCTACGGGCAAAAGGTAACCGCCAATCTACTAGAAATTATGCTAATTTATTATAATTTGTGCTAATTTATTACAATTTCTTCCTAATTATTTCTAATTATTGCTCATTATTACTAATTATTATAATTTGTTAGAATTTATTACTATTTATTACTAATTATTTCAATTTATTACTAATTGCTACAATTTATTACTAATTGTTGCAATTTATTACTAATTATTACAATTTATTACTAATTGTTGCAATTTATTACTAATTGTTGCAATTTATTACTAATTGTTGCAATTTATTACTAATTATTCAAATTTATTACTAATTATTCGAATTTATTACATATTTTTACTAATTATTAGTAATTTTTACTAATTATTACTAATTATTGCTAATTATTTGAATTTATTACTAATTATTACAATTTATTACTAATTATTGGAATTTATTACTAATTAGTCCAATTTATTACTAATTATTGCAATTTATTACTAATTATTCCAATTTATTACTAATTATTAGAATTTATTACTAATTATTACTATTTATTACTAATGATTACTAATTATTAGAATTTATTACTAAATATTGGAATTTATTACTAATTACAGCATCTTATTACTAATTATTATAATTTATTACTAATTATTAGAATTTATTACTAATTATTGCAATTTATTTCTAATTATTTCAATTTATTACTAATTATTACAATTTATTACTAATTATTACAATTTATTACTAATTATTGCAACTTATTACTAATTATTGCAATTTATTACTAATTGTTTGAATTTATTAATAATTGTTCGAATTTATTACCAATTGTTGCAATTTATTTCTAATTGTTGCAATTTATTACTAATTGTTGCAATTTATTACTAATTGTTGCAATTTGTTACTAATTGTTGCAATTTATTACTAACTATTCAAATTTATTATTAATTATTAGAATTTATAACTAATTATTAAAATTTATTACTAATTGTCAAAATTTATTACTAATTATTACTAATTATTAGAATTTATTACTAATTATTGCAACTTATTACTAATTATTGGAATTTATTACTAATTACTGCATTTTATTACTAATTATTCAAATTTATTACAAATTATTCGAATTTATTACTAATTATTACTAATTATTAGAATTTATTATTAATTATTTCAATTTATTACTAATTATTGCAATTTATCTCTAATTATTACAATTTATTACTAATTATTGTAATTTATTACTAATTATTACAATTTATTACGAATTATTGCAATTTATTACTAATTATTACAATTTGTTACTAATTATTACAATTTATTACTAATTTTTTGAATTTATTACTAATTTTTGCAATTTATTACTAATTGTTGTAATTTATTACTAATTGTTGTAATTTATTACTAATTATTCAAATTTACTACTAATTATTCCAATTTATTGCTAATTATTCCAATTTATTACTAATTATTACAATTTATTACTAATTATTGCAATTTATTACTAATTATTGCAATTTATTACTAATTATTGCAATTTATTACTAATTGTTCTAATTTATTACTAATTGTTACAATTTATTACTAATTGTTGCAATTATTACTAATTCTTCCAATTTATTACTAATTATTTGAATTTATTACTAATTATTTGAATTTATTACTAATTATTCAAATTTATTACTAATTATTCGAATTTATTACTCATTATTAGATTTTATTACTAATTATTACAATTTATTACTAATTATTACAATTTATTACAATTTATTACTAAATATTGCAATTTATTACTAATTATTAGAATTTAATACTAATTACTGCATTTTATTACTAATTATTCCAATTTATTACTAATTATTCAATTGTTTTACTAATTATTCCAATTTATTTCTAATTATTTCAATTTATTACTATGTGTTGCAATTTATTACTAATTATTGCAATTTGTTACCAATTGTTGCAATTTATTATTAATTGTTGTAATTTATTACTAATTTTTGCAATTTATTACTAATTATTACAATTTATTACTAATCAGTACAATTTATTACTATTTAGTCCAATTTATAAATAATTATTGCAATTTAATACTAATTATTACAATTTAATACCAATTATTACAATTTAATAATAATTATTACAATTTAATACTAATTATTACAATTTAACACTAATTATTACAAATTAATATAATAACTATTAATTAATAGTAATTCATACTAATCACACATAATTATTTGTAAAAACAAACATAAACAATGATAAATAAAACTATCTAATTCTAATTTAATTTAACAACACCTGATTAACAATAACTATAATTAAAATAAAATAAATTAAGTAAAAAAATAGAAAAATAGATAAATACCTTAAAACTAAATCTTTCGAAGGATATAAGCTGTGAAAAACACCCCAAATTAAAACTTAAACTATGAAAAATTTTGAGATAAATTTTTTCACTAGTGAGAGAGAAGAGTTGAGAAAAGAATGAAATGAAGGGAAAAACAGGTTGGAGTATATATAGGTTAGATTAGTTGTGATGAAGTTATTTGTGATGGTTGTCCCGTCGCAAATAGTAACATTTGTAATGGGACCTGTTGCAAATACCCTCTGATTGAAAAAGAATTTTGCGACGGGTTCCGTCACAAAAGACCACCCGCCGACATACTATTTGCGACAGGATGTATATTCCATCGCAAATACTTAAAACGCCACCAGGTATTTGCGACGGGCTATTATAGCCTGTCGCAAATACCATTTCCCGCGTTTTGGAACGCAATGCGCGCTAGAGCTTTTGTGACGGGAACCATATACCCGTTGCAAAAGCCTTATTATTTGTGATGGGTCATTATCTCATCGCAAATAACCCATCGCAATTTCCCGGTTTTTCTATAGCGATGGAAAGTACTTATTTAGGAACTTCTTGGTTAGGCATTATGATTCACGCTCAAATTTACCCAAGAGATGAAGGTAGAACGATCCTTGTAGTTTAGCTTGGGTTATCGAATCCTCAGAGACCTAAGAAGTAACCTACAGACACGTATATTTTATGGATTGTTTTTTGCTATGAAGTGGCCAACTTGGGTTGATTTTAGATGGGTTTAAGGTATCACTAACAGATTTAAGTTAATTCAAATTATGAGAAAATGAGTTGATCCTAGGTTATTGCTTGGGGTGGATTGGATGTTTTTTTTACAATTTCAATTTCATTAACTTGAGAAGGATTCATGCAATGAATTCAAACTAACCTCATCACTTACTAATTAAACACCTTCACAAACACATGATAATCACCTATACACTTGTAGGATCATTTTCATGAGCACTCCAAGGTAAAGGATCTAATTAGCACATAAAAGTGGGGAAAATAAACTTAATAAGGAAGAGGAAGAGAGAAAATCATTGAATGAAAGAAACTCAAATAAAAGAAATTAATAACATTTAGATATTGAGAAATAACATCCAATCCAGCCCCTTGCTACTCCCTTGGATCAACCCATAAAAGAGCTTTCCCTCCATTGATGACATGTTTTAGGACCAATAGGGGCCTATATACCCTGAGAGGGGGGGTGAATCAGGGTATGGATATTCTTTTTAAAATTCTTCCAGCCCCACTAGATCTTGACCTCTTTATTACAAGGGTCACTTTGTTTGCACTTGTGTGTTTATTATAATCACTTCTTTTCATCTTTATCTGATGATGATGCTTTGAATGCAATGCAGGGAAGCAAGTAGGAAGACACATAGATTTTTACTTGGTTCACCCTCACTGGGCTACATCCAAGGAGCATAAAACGACGATGTGCTATTGTACCAAATCCACTAAAGCTCACTGCCAATTTACAATGTTCGGGCTAGATCACTTTTATGCCCAGACTCACTGCCTTTACAATGTTTAGGGTCAGCTCACTGCTTTTCCAAGGGTCACTCCTTGTTTCTCTCTCTCTGGCTCACTGCTGGTGGAGAGGATCACCTTCTTCCTCTTCCTTTGCTCACTGCTCTGGAAAGGATCCACTCACAGTTTATAGACCTGTAGGTCTCTTTATTATCACTAATGAATACATCCTCTGTTGTATGTAGATGCGCTGTTGAAGTACAAATTTCACCCGTAGATGAATCTCACTTTGCACAGAAGGTATCGGGCAATCTTTCAGCTTTCACACAGCCCTGAATCACTGTCGTGCTTCAACCATACCTGGCACCCTTCTCCAAGCTGACACGCAAGTCTCTGCGTGCAAGTCAAAACTGGCACGCAAGTTCACCTCAACCACTTTCACGAAGCTAGCTTCTTTAACTCCAAACTTACGCGACTCATACCCTTTTACTCCCAAACCAATTTTGGAGCGCAACCATGAACTATTGTGCTTCTTCAAAACCTGGCGTGCAAGTGTCACCAAACCACTCGCGCGACACCTCCTTCTTCAACTCAAAACTTGGGCGACTCCCTTCCTTTCTCTCCCAAACCACTCTGGACGCGCAACAATCAATTGGAACACAACTTCTACTTGTGCGACCACACCACCACTTGTGCAGCCACCACACCTGCACGACAGGAGCTATGATTTTCTCTAAGTATTGAACTCACACCGGATGAGGAGGAGTCGACCTCTATTTATAGGCATTTGGACACCCTACGCGACGGCGCGCAAGTCTCCTCTCGGCGCGCAAGTCTCGGCGCACAAGTCTCTACCGCGCAAGTCACTTGCGCGACCAACCCTAAAACTTGGGCACCCCTTTTCCCTTTTCCATATTTTGATGTTCTGATCATGAAAAACATATGGTGCACAAGTTTCCTCTCCTTCAAGACAACGACGCGCAAGTCCCTTTTCCAAAACCACTTTTCTCCATTTGCCGATTTTCAGGCCCAAAAATTTGGTAAACACTGGAAAACGACACCACCTTGTATCTGATCTTTTTGTACCACCTCCAGATCAACCATTCCTTTTTCAATGTTCTTGAATCAAACATGCATCATTAACCACATCCCTTGAACTCGACATGCCACCATAAAATCCCCTTTGTCAACAAATTTGTATGTCATGGTTTGATTTTTCAAGAATCACAACACAGATATCCACTTTATCAACAAACAAAATCACCTCAAAAATGTTTCAATGATACCTTGAGAGATTTTTTCCTAACAACATGTTCTCAACGGACGCGGTAAGTAGACTTATGAGGGTGGAATTGAAGAAGTAAAAACAACAAAATAACGATCACTCCATCGTTGTGTGAATAAAATCACAAGGTTTGGTGTGAACAAGTTCACACCTTGAGGCAACGGTATCAAGGTGATATGAATAAGAATAGAATAAGAGAAGAAGAACTTTTATTGAAAACTAAGGTGATTCGAACAACTTACATGAGAAGGAAGAACGTTACAAAGACAAATTTTCCGCATAACATTAAGATGAAAACAAAGCTCAAAGATGATAAACTCCTCCACCACCACTGCCTTAAATAGTAATTTTGGGAGCCTTGGATCAATACTCAAATAGTAAAAAGTATCACCCTTGATTATGGTAGGCCTAGGGTGGTGGAAATCTTGTGGAACTTAGACTTTTCCACTCTTTACCTGAGGTGGCAGCCAGCTTGGAACCACCGAACAAACGGATCGAAAGGACCTTCTATATTGCCGAATTAGAGTGGTCAATAGAAGAATAAAATGGACCTACAGAAGTATCCTAACTTCCTGTAAAATTTGGGACTAGATGGAGTTTTTAATAGTGAGGTATGGACGATTTAATGGGATAATATTCTGGGCCGCATATTTTGGCCCATATTTTGATATTCTATTTGGGACACCTTAATTTCCATCATGGAGGCCGAATTAGCACTAGATACTGAAGAATTATATATTCCTCTATATGTATTATATCATCCCACGAAATTTGGGATTCATTAGGCCTGTATTCTGGGCTCCACATTCTCATCAGTGGGTCGGTGTCCAATCTGCCTTCTCCAGAATTGTTTGCATGAAATCCCATTTTGGTGGTCTTCCAATGCGAATCTTCCAACACTCCACAAATATGAATTTTTCCCAATATAATTAGAAACCTGAAAATTAAATATGAAAATAAAATCAAGATCATTGGGTACTTTAAATTATGTTAAAAAATATACCACATCTAAGTGCATTTTAAGAAGGAATTACAATCATAATGTGAAATGATGTTCAAAGTGTAAAATGCACTAAAATGGTGTTTATGAATAATAAATCACATGAATATTATATATATTAACAATGAATATTAGCCTTATTTAGTGGATAATCAAATTACCAAGTTGTAATTGACTTAGGAGATTAGTTTGTTAGCCAATCCTTGGCTTAGTTGTGTAAGGAGAATGAGAATACTCACAATATGAATTCGTCAAATGACACACCCTAGTTGAGAAAGGTATCAAATACTTCTAGGAAGTTAGAGATATGATCATGAGGATCTTCTCTTTGTAGTCTGTTGTACTAGCCTATATTCCGGATCATACTGATGAGTCCAGGTTTAATTTTGAAGATATGCTCATGGATAGGAGGGCTCACAATGTTGGATGCAACACCACTGATCGATGGAAAGATGTAATCCATAATGGTTCACTCATGTAGCAAGGGTTTCTCAATGTGCAGTTCAGGTGGTGCATATTGCATGTTTAGAGGTATGGGGCCCGCAAGATTTCTGCGGCTAGCTATACTTAAATGGAAGTATGCAGAAAGATATATTTTAATCTTGGGAATGAAAGTAAGAAATTACAAGTTTCAAGGCTCCATGAATGAGTCAGTGGTCCCTTACATATGTACTAGTTTGGGGACAAAGAAGGACGCAATGGTAACTAAAAGAAAGAAAGAAAATTAAAAGAGAAAAGGGGGATGAGTGAGGTAATCCCAGGTTTGTGTTGAAGGATCCTATGCATGAGAAACAATAGAAATCCCCAAAATGATACCAAAATTTTACATGCCTATACACATCATTTAATTCGCATGAGTAGTGATCAAATTAGAAATTTAAATTATCCCAAACTACACTTGATAGAACCACGTAATAGAGTCGTAGTGCAGGGTCAAACCCATGGGGAAAACTAGATGATAAACAACCAGTGAATTCAAAACCTTTGAGTAAGAGTCCTCATGAATTGATTTAGGGTTGGGATTCCATTAAATATACCAATATTGGTTTTAGATTTAGAAAAAATATAAGGATTAGGTTCAATTTCAAGGTTTCAAGTAAAAAAGGAAATCTCAGTCCTAACTTGGGATAGTCCAAGGGCTTAGGCTATGAAGAAATGAGTAGATCACTAATTGATTATGGTAAAAAATAGATTTATCTAGGATTAAACTAATACATGGTTCATATATAGCTAACAACCTGGATGCATTAAGCTTAGCATCTATGTTATAAAGTATCACATGATAATGGTTATAGCTCGCTCTACTCCAATATGGAAAGGTTCATTCATTTAAACTTCCCATCATCATGGTTTCAAAAATTAATTAAATAAACATTTGTTTCTTAAATTGATTACTAGCCATAGGGTTACCAAGTTTCAACTTAGATATTCATTAAGGTTTGAAAAAACCTTACTCTCGACCCTTACCTTATGTAGTTTATCCGCTCATGATGGTACTAATCGAAAGAAGAGAAATAATCATAGACATGGTTGAATGATTGATAAAACAGTTGAGATTAAGAAGTTTACAATTTAGGAGTTCATAATAATGAATTTTTCAATTAGAAATTTTGAATCAATAAATCAAACACTTTCTGGAAAAGGAAAACAAGCAAGAATGTGGTGCGTGTTTGATATTGAACGACAATAGTAATGAAAAACAGTCGTCAAAACAGAAAATGAAGATGAAAAGGACAAAGAACAAATATATATAATAAACATCACTCGGATTTGATTAAAACATCAAAAGGAATTGACTAAAGTTTTTTTTGGAAGGAAAGAGTAAAAATAAATGAGAGAGAAAATAAGAAAACAATCGCTCCTTAGAGAAGTCTCTCATGGCTATCCGCGTCCTGTAAAAAAATAGATATAGAATTACACAACATGTAAGTGACTCACATCATGTAATATCGATCCAAATTTCACTCCATAAAATCTATTTCTAGTGACTTCCACATCAGGAATCTTCACGATCTAGAGATATTGTATCATTTCACGACATGTAAGATTTTCATGACATGAAAAATATTGATGACTGAACTTTTAGCGGGAAGCGACATTTAAAATTTACACAATGTGTATTAGATATTCACATCGTGTATTCTTTTGATGACTTTTAAATTCTTCATGACTTGTTTCATCCTCTTCAAACATGATGTGAATGATGCATACATGTCATGTATGTGCTTCACGATGTCTAAAGTCTATTTTTTTTCATTTTTTGACATCTTTTCCTTTGGAGTCTTAGACACCTATTTCCTACAAAAATCAATAAAAACATGGTCTATAATCAAATAAATCATGAATAATATTTAATTAAATGAATCCAATATATATATATATTACACTATGCCAAAATTTGTATTTAGCGGCGTCTTAAACCGCCGTGAAATCATTCTACAATGGTTTTGGAAAACTGCTGCTAAATCGTGTGTCGGGAAATACTTAGCGGCGGTCTTTTAGCAACGGTTTAAACCGCCGCTAAATCGTTTTTAAATTTTTTAAATTGTTTTCAATTTTTTTAATTTTTTAATTAGCGGTTGTTTTTTAGCGTGGTTTAAACCATCACTAAATCGTTTTTAATTTTTTTTTTAATTTTTTAATTTTTTTAGATTAGTAATTTATTTATTTATTTTTCAATTTATTTATTTATTTTTTCAATTAATTAATTAATTATTTTATTATTATTACCACCTACATGGCCATCCATCTCCAAGCATAAGTCTATGTCCATGCACATGCCCATGTGCATGCCCATACCATATATATAAATTCTGTGTTGGGTGAGATTTGAACCTCTTACCTCTTACTTATTCTCCAAAGACTTTACCACTCCAGCAGGCTCTTCATGTTGTCAAAAAATCGAATTTAATATACTTATACACACACACACACACACACACACACACACACACATATATACATACATATATATATTGGAAAAACAAGTAATACATAACAAATATATACAAACTAAATAATTATTAATCAACAATTAATAATTAATAATTAATCATATATAATATATAATATATAATATATAATATATAATATATAACATATAATACATAACATATAATATATAATACATAATACATAATACATCTCTCCAAATATATAATATATAATGTATAATATATAATATATAATATATAATATATAATATATAATATATAATATATAATATATAATATATAATATATAATATATAATATATAATATATATTTTATATTATGTATTATATAATAGATAATATATAATACATAACATATAATTGATAATATATAAAAGATAATAGATAATAGATAATAGATAATAGATAATAGATAATAGATAATAGATAATAGATAATATATAATATATAATATATAATATATTATATATAATATATAATATATAATATATAATATATAATATATAATATATAATATATAATATATAATATATAATATATAACATAATATATATATAAGTAATGTATAAACAATAAATTAATTAAAAATTAATTTAAAAAATAATAAATAAATAAAAACTAATAACAAATTAATAAATAGTAGATAAATAAATAAATAAATAAATAAATAAATAAATAAATAAATAATAATAAATAATAAATAATAAATAATAAGTAGTAAATAATAAATAATAAATAATAAATAATAAACAATTAATATTTAATAATAATTAATAATTAAAAATTGATCATTAAGAATTAATAATTTACATTTAAAAATTTAAAAATAATTTAAAAATAATTAATAAATAATAAATAAATAAATAATAAATAAATAATAAATATTGAATAATGAATAAATAAATAAATAAATAATAAATAAATAATCAACTAATAATAAATTAATATTTAGTAAATTAAAAATAAATCAATAAATAATAAATAATAAATAATAAATAATAAATAATAAATAATAAATAAGAAAGAATAAAGAATAAATAAAGAATAAATAAATAAATACATAAATAAATAGATAGATAAATAATAATTAATTAATAATTAATAATAACTTATAATTAATAATTGATAATTATAAAATGAATAATTCTTAATTAATAATTAATATTTTATTTTTAATATTTAATATTCAATATTCAATATTTAATATTTAATAAATAATTAATATTTAATAAATATTTAATTAATAAATTATCAATAAATTAGCAACAATAAATAAATAAATAAATAAATAAATAAATTGATAAATAAATAATAATTAATTAATAATTAATAATAACTAATAACTAATATTTAATAATTGATAATTATAAAATTAATAATTCTTAATTATTTTAATTTTAATATTTAATATGCAATATTAAATGTTAAATATTTAATAAATAATAAATAAATAAATAATTAATAATAAAAAATAATTAATAATTAATAAATAATAAATAATTAATAAATGAATAATAAACTAATAATAAATTAATATTTAGTAAATAAAAAAATTAAAAAATGAAGAATAAAGAATAAAAATTAAAAATTAAAAATAAAAAATAAAAAATAAAAAATAAAGAAATAAATACATAACTAAATAAATTGATAAATAAATAATAAATAATAAATAATTAATAATAACTAATAACTAATAATTTATAATTTATAATTAATAAATAATAATTAATCAATTAATAATTAATAATTAATAATTAATAATTAATAATTAATTAATATATAATGAATAACGAATAAATAAATAATAAATAAATAAATAAATAATGAAGAATAAACTAATAATAAATAATTAATAATTAATAATTAATTAATAAACAAATGAAAAATAAATTAATAATTAATGTGTACATAATAATTAAATAATAAATATATATATATAAAATTATAAATAATAAACTATATTTAATTATAAATAATAATAAAAATAATAAATAATAAATAATAAATAATAAATAATAAATAATAAACTATATTTAATTGTAAATAATAAAAAAATAATAAATAATTTCTAATTTTTAATTTTTAATTTTTTAAAATGTTTAATTTTTTTTTAAAAATTTTCAGCGGTTTTCAAAAAACCGCCTCTATTTCATGGCGGTTTTTTTAAAAAACCACCATTAAAAAAATTAATTTTTTTTAGAAGTTATTTTTTTAAAAAAATTAGCGGGTGTTTTTTGGCGGCGGTTTTTAAAACCGCCGCGAAAAAACCGCAGCTAATACACTATTTTCTCGTAGTGTAAATATAAATTCAATTTATCAATGAGACATACAAAATCATGCCAAAAAGTCTAATCCTAGAAAAAAAACTAAGACCAAATCCAAGTATGATACCACCATGAATCTATTTAATATCCACCACCATGTAACCCTTTTTTATAGCATTAAGAAAAAACAAGTTTCATAAATCTAGTTCATTTGAAAAACTTTTCATAAAACTTTTTTTGGTTTCCTTTAAAGCATTCCATGTTTAGATAAACCAAGAACACGAAAATGTAAATGAAAGGTAAATAGTGGGAAATAATCAAAACTTTCCATGGAAAAACATAATATAAACATGTGATCAATCAATATTGGACCATAACCATCATGTATAAAACCAAGAACAAGTGGGATCTAGCCTTTGAGAATATGTACTAGGACCCATGAAAGAACACTAGTGGTGACACACACTAAGGTTTTCATATGTGCATAACCCAATGCACCCATGGTTACCAAGTGATATGTTTTTACAAAAATTTTAAGTAAAAGATGCTCATAATTTCAGAAAACATTTTCACAAGAAAATTATCACTGCCCCTATGCTTGAAAAACCATTTTAGAGTCAAAATCCATCTTTGAGGCATTTTATCAAACACATGAAATGTTTAAAACTGTTTTAAGAAAAAACCCTTTAAAATAACCTACCATGCCACCCAAGATGATATTTCATAAATCAGACCTCATACATTTCAAATCAACATTTTTCATCAGCCAAATCAAAGGAATTTACAAGAACATTTAGTAAATAATGAGATAGAATCATTTTATAGAGACAACTACCTCACCAATGAAGGAAGCATAGTCACCTTAAAAAAATTGATTGTAAAAGAAGTGGCTAAGATCCTCACGATCTTAGTTCAATAAGGACAAGCTTGAGAAGGAAACGACCACCCTTAGTAGTTACTTGATGAAGGGAGAACATCCAGAACCCTTCCTGGAATCGGTTATATTGTAACCTTATCAATAAGATGGTGGAGAAAAATTTAATAATGTAGAAAAATGGGTTTAAGGAACATTAACCATCCTCTATTAATGATCACACATGCCTTAATTAACATCTGTTACTTTCCTCAGAAGATCATCTACAAAATTGTCTATTTTAAATTTTGAAACAACTATTATAATGACCTGGTGTTTCCCACCATGGTGTAGTGGCCTCGATTGCACTAAGACCGACCATAATAACACAATGACCCTCTACGATGTGGTGTAAAAAGCATGACCATTTTGGAACCACCACACCTTCCACCATAACATACTGGTGGCCACTTTGGTCGTAGTCCATAGGAAAACCCCCAACGTCCCATGTTAGAGACCACACCCACCATATGCATGTTGGCCCTACCTGTTTCATACAAGTGGTGCCCAAGATTAACACGACTTAGACCATAACATGGTTTTACCCATGTCACAAAGAGGAGTGCCAAAAACCCTATTTAATCCACCAAAGTCCTACCAAATTTCTCAAACCTGAATTTAAGTAACTTAATGCTCAAAATAAAACTTACCTGTGACCCGAAGGATGTCACAAAATTAGGTGAAATTTTAATAAACTCACCCTATTATCAAAACCTTTCCTATAATAACTATAGAATGGATTCCAGGACTAAATTAATCTATAATAAAAACCTTAGAATCTCCAATATATTGATGGAACCAATTATATTGAGCACATATGTGGAGACTAGTATTCTTCTATCCATCTTACATATAAATAATGCATTTTAAACTATAAGTGAATGCTACTATGATTCTTATATTCATCCAGATTAATTTATTAAACAACTTCAACAGTCATTTAATTAGAAATGAGTTTTATCTAATAAATATGAATTTTCTATTTTTCTAATGAGATGGTTAAGATATATTTTAAGAAACACTGGAAAGGGGGGTTGAATCAAAGTTTCCTTTTTACAATTTATTCTAGATTCAAACCTCTGTTATAGGTTAAAACCAAGATCCTATCAAAATTTAAACACTCACTCTCACTCATATGCATGAATTAAACTTTAACACAATTAATAAATGATTTTTACATGGCTAAACCCCCAATATTATGTTAGGGTTGGTGTCCAGAGAACCAAATTTTTTGTACCTTGATTACATAAATGTTCACTTATTATATATTGTTCATTGTTCTGCATGACTATAATATAATAATGTCCTGGAATATTTGTTTCATTAATAAGGTCATGGCAGATCCTCACTATGATGAGAACCTTGAAATGCTATAACAATATTCTTAAATA
Source organism: Viscum album (assembly GCA_963277665.1). NCBI lineage: Eukaryota > Viridiplantae > Streptophyta > Magnoliopsida > Santalales > Viscaceae > Viscum > Viscum album. The sequence continues at coordinate 858,510,675 of OY728123.1, read as the reverse complement.
AAGTTCTACGGTTGGATGACATACTATGATAGGACACATAGTATACAGACCGTCATGTGCGAGTACTCATAAGAGGATGAGACTCTATATCATGGAGTTCGCACTTGGTAATCTTCAAGATGGGAGATTATGAGAACATACCCACCAGTAGCAATTCTGCATGCCTTGGTGTCATCAGAAATTGCTATCTATGAGTGTTTGTAAGGGTCCTTAGACTGGAAGATTATCATTGACTCATGTCATGACTCACGCACTTAGATTTACTGACGAAAACCATCATGCAGACAGTTGGTGGGAAGTAGGGTACGTTGGGTGCGTCACGAGTGACATGTTGTTAATGGATAAGTTGAGGAAGGATTTGTCCCTTCCATTTATGGAAGTTGATATCTCGGCCCTTTTATTGAAATAGAATTGTTGCATTAAATTCCATGGCCATGGTGTAAACGATGAGTTTATTTCAGGAGGTGAAAGAACGACGGGTCAAGCATATAGGTTTTTGACACTACCATGAAACCTGCTTGATGAGATATCGAGACAAAGGGATTAAATTACACAGTAAGCATTCGTATGAGGTGATATGTCAATGCGGCGTCAACTTCTTTCTCTTGGGTGCCTTGACCCGTTGCTAGACAGTAATCTTGGACTTTAGGCAAGCCCGCCTAATGCCAACGAGAAAGAGGCCTAGAGGGTCACACACTAAGTGTATTCAAGTATCTCAAGTAGAATAAAGATTATTCCCATATGTGGTTTAATAATTATTCAAGGAAGCCTAGATCGTTTTAATGATTGCAAGAAGAAGGAAATGAAAAACAAGATATACACGCTGTGTATCAAAGATTACACGTCGTGTAGTTTTTCATGGAAAACATGTACACGCCGTGTATTAATTATTAAATGCCATGTAGTTTTCTTTATGGAAAGGAAACGAATAAATAAAAACAAGATATACATTCCATGTACATTGAATATACACACCGTGTAGTTTTCAATGAAAAACAAGTACATGCCGTATATTTATTAATACACGCCGTGTAGTTTTTCCAGCTGGGATTTTGAGGATATAACATTATTTTAAATGATATTTATTATAATCAGTGTGGGCGCATGTCAAGGAATTAATTATTCGACATGGGGTTTTAAATAAGAGTCAATGAAATAAATAAAACATGTAACGCATTTATTTATTGTCATAACTCTACAACCTCAAACCTAATTCTAAATATCCTCACAACCCCAACTCTTTTCCAACACACAATATAATCATTGTGCACAACAACTCTGGATAATTCTTTCAAACCTGAAAGAACCTCTTCCTCCAAGAGCGTTCTCAAGACTGAGATAGATCCTCTTCCATCGGATCAAGATGATCTAAGGCGGATAACACAAGAAAAGGTCTCTCCACACTAGCACCCGAAGACTCCTTTGGTGACATCCCAAGATACGAGGTACACGTGTGGATCACTGCTAGAGGAAGTCTACACTTGGCTTCTGTGATGCAATGACGAATCACATCGAAATGTGATCAAAAACATCAACAAAGAAAGAACACCCAAAAGGTATTTCTTTTAAATTGATTAAATTAATTATAATCAAATTGTAACGATCCTACTTTGTGGTTCCGGGACTTTCCTTTTCTTTGTCCATTTCTGTGATTCAATCCGTGGAGACTGGTGTTTATCATCGTATTGATCCCGGATTGATCATTTTTAATGACAAAAATCCAAGTGGGCACATCCACCCACGTGCTTCCAATGCGCCTGAAACCTTCAAATGGTATCAGAGGGAGGTTACAACATTGATTATAGTTATTTACTTTTCATTGATAATTTACGCATTTATATTTGATTCAATTCGAAATAAATCGTTATATAAATCTGAATAAACGAGATCTATTCTCCCTCCTTCGTTTCTCAGTTCATATCACATAAAAGGCCTTTTAATTTTAATTTTTTTATTAAGATAAAAACGAGGAACTCATCCAGAGGAGCCTCTCTTTCTGTCTGTACAACACGGGATTACACGGTGTATAATTAAAACTACACTCCATGTACTTAGGTTCAATGAACCGACACTGGTCCGCCAAACCACACCGTGTAAATTGAATATGTGTAAGTATTAATCACACAGTGTTGACCAGAATTGAATGATGTGTGGAACCGGAATACACGATGTGTATGTTAGAGCAACACGCAGTGTAGTCCGTTCCGGCCCAGGTGAAACCGTGTACAAAGATAAGCCGTGTACCGCGTACACGGGATTGCCATGCCGATTACCTCATAACAAGGAAGTACATGCCATGTATGATTCATCTACACACCGTGTACTCCAAAATTTCCAAAGTACAGAGAACACGCCAAAGCCCCCGGTGTGCACTTTGGATAAAACGTGAAAAGAAATACACGCCGTGTCATTATAAACTACACGTCGTGTACTTTCTAGAAATGGAATTTCACCAGGTTTACTCCAATGTAAAAATACCTGTATAAGGAATATTGATGAGAATAATCTCAAGGAAATTAAGAAAGGAATTTATGATAAAGAATTGATTAATTATAAGATCATAATTAATTGAATTCGAGCACGAATTATCTTAAATGAAAGAACGATTAAAAGAATTTGAATTCTAAATTTGTGTAAATGTCGTTGCATGCTATGGATGATCATGAGCTAGACCAAAGACCCTTTGTATGTGTATGGTTTCATTTAAATTTATTTAATTTAAATTTGTTGTCCTGCGAGCCTTCTTCCAATAAAATGTAGGGCCTGCATGCCCATGGTTTCTTTAATATAAACCCATGTAATGGAGGATCTCCCAAGCCAATGGAGACGGTTAAAATCCCAAAGTCGAGGCGAAATCGACGCAAGAAGATACAAAGGTGGACAGGTGGGAGCTGCAAAACACGAACCACCGGGTTCAAGGTGTTTTTACCTAGGTCAGGGTTAACTTATCAAACCGCTAGATAAGCTAACCAATAGAAGCTCATGATCATGCCATCTTATTTTATTTCTGTCTAAATTGCATGGATTATTTATTATGTATGTGTTGTCACGATCACATAGTTAATAAAATGAAAAAGCATGCAAAGATGGAATAAAATAAAAACCGGACTATGTGTAAACATTATTAGAACATGGTTAGTCACTTAAGCTAGCATCACTTAATATTAACAAGCATGTGATAATGAAAAACTACGCATAAAAGATTAAAATCCCTCAATACCATATTAAGTCAGACCTAGACTTTTGTTACCTGATTAAGGACAAGACTCAATAAAACTATGTGTTTGACCAACCCTTGTTGGGACAATTACTTTTATAAAGGAAGCCCTTATGAAAGGTTTCGGGTTGACTTAACCATATTACATCAAGAGGAGTATCCCTTGCTAGACTTGATGTAATATTGGAGGCAAGAGTTTAGGAAACTCAAGTCAGGATTTCAGGATTGGGGAGTCCACTCAACAGATCAAGGAACTGTAAGCTCACAGTTGGCAAAGACCTGCCTACCTAAATACCTTCAAATAGCTCGACCAACCCTTTTTGGGGTTATGCAAAGGGGAATATGGATCCTTACCACTAGAATGTCAAATAAACTGGACAATTCGAGTTCAATGGTGAGGGCCATTGGGACTTGATAAAATAGTGGGATAATTAATAAAATTTATTATTTCTCATAAAATGTAATCAAGAAAGTGCTGATAAATCTACTCTTTTAATTTGTAGAATATTAAAAACTCATCAACCACATTTTCTCTACGATCAATTATGGATAAAGACAACATCCTCACCGATAGTAACTTTCAGGAATGGTTTAGGCGACTTCAGGTTATCCTATTCCATGAACGAAAGTTTTATGTGATGGAGTCCTCACTTCCTGATTCTCCTACCCCAGGGGCGAGTGATGAAGATTTCCTGGTCTATGATCAACATTTGAATGACGCACTCGACATTCAATGTTTGATGTTGTCATCTATGTCTAGTGAGCTCATGAAGTGTCATGAAGACATGGATGCCTACAACATGATCGAGCACCTCCATGGTTTATACCAGGAGAGAGAAAGACATGAAAGGTTTGAAATCTCCAAGGCTCTATTTTAGAGCAAGCATGGAGAGGGTGCCCCAGTCGGGCCTCATGTAGTCAAGCTCATTGGATACATTGAGAGATTGGAGGTTCTAGGGTTTAAACTCCCCGAAGAACTAGGTACCGATCTCATTCTTGCATCACTCCCCCAGAGCTTCTCAACTTTTTTGTGAACTTCAACATAAACAACATTGAGAAGTCTCTGTCTGATATTCTTATCCTTATTCGCCAAGTGGACAATGACATGAAGCGCGAAAAGCCTTCTGTCCTCATGGTGAATAAAAGGAAATGGAAGGCAAAGAGATTTAAGCCCAAAGCATCTTCAAGACCTTCCAAGAAAAGGAAGATCAAAGGGGAGGCAAAGGAACAAGATGCTGTTTATTTCGCATGTGGCAAGAAGGGCCACTGGAAGAAAAACTACACCCAGCCAAGGAAGCAAGGGGAAGCTTCAGGTGCATTTGTTATAGAATGCAATCTATCTGTTTCTAAAAATTGGGTATTATATACTGCTTGTGGTGCTCACATATGTATCCAAATACAGGAACCAAGTAGATTCAAGAAGATTGATCGAGGGGAGGTAGATCTATGAGCAGCCAACTGAGCCATACTTGCTGCTGTAGCTGTCGGATACTACCACCTCACATTTCCTACTGGGATGATCTTGGTGTTAAAGGGTTGTTATTATGTGCCTTATGTTACTAAAAACATTATTTCAGTATCCAGATTAGATACTAATGGATTCATATTAAAGTTTGGAAATAAATGTTGCTACTTTTATAAAGATATCATTTGTTTTGGTAGGGCACATTTATATAACAGCCTTTATGTGTTAGACTACACAAACCAAGTAATGGAAATCGATGACAAATTAAATTCACATGACTCATACCACACCCAACTTTGGCATCACTGGCTAGGTCATGTCAATGAGAAACGTTTGACAAAATTACATCAAGATGGGTATTTAGATTCTTTCGAACTAAAACCACTTGGTGTATGTCATGCGTGTCTACAAGGCAAAATAACCAAAGCCCCATTTAGTGGGAAAGGTGAAAGGGCTAAAGAGCTTCTATAATTAGTTCACATAGATGTGTGTGGACCATTTGTAGTAGAAGCAAGGGGTGGGTTCTCGTACTTCATAACTTTTACTGATGATTTTAGTAGATATGGATATATATATTTAATGAGGTATAAGTCAGATTCTTTTGATCGGTTCAAAGAATACAAGAATGAAGTTGAGAACCAACTTGGTAAGAATATTAAGAAACTCCGCTCAGACAGAGGAGGAGAATATCTTAATCAGGACTTCATTAATTTCTTACGGGAGTTTGGGATTCTATCTCAACTCACTCCTCCTTACACGCCGCAATGGAATGGTGTAAGAGAAAGGAGGAACCTCACCCTGTTGGACATGGTGAGATCAATGATGAGTCATGCGAGTCTTCCATTATCCTTTTGGGGATATGCATTACAAACAGAAACACACATACTAAAACAAGTACCAACTAAATTGATAAATGGTATTCCATACGAGTTATGGAGTGGATTCAAATCCATGTTATCGAATTTACATGTGTGGGGTAGTGAAGCATTTGTTAAGGCCTCTTCAGGTAACAAACTTGCACCTCGAGTCACAAAGTGTATCTTTATAGGATATCCCAAAGAAATAAGGGGATATTACCTATACAACCCCTCAGAAAAAAAGGTTACAGTGACAAGACATGCCATATTCCTTGAGAGGGAGCACATCTCCAAAAGAGATAGTGGGAGCGAGATAGACTTTGATGAAGTTGAGGCTCAAGATACACAGGAGTTGGTACAAGAACAGATTATACAAAGCCCCGTAGAAGAAAAATCTATTCCAGAGACATAAGAACTGCGTAGGAGCACGAGAGACGTGAGAGAACAAGAACGATATGGTTTTCTTCTCACCGAGGATGGTGACTCATTATTGGTTGACAATGATGATCCTCTTACCTAAAAGGAAGCAATTGAAGGCATAGACATTGACAAGTGGTAAGAAGCCATGAATTCTGAAATGGATTCCATGTACCAAAACCATGTCTAGATTTTGATAGATCCTCCAGTTGATGTAAAGCCTATTGGTAATAAATGGATATTCAAGAAGAAACTGGATATGGAGGGGAAAGTCAGCACCTATAAGGCACGAATGGTTTCAAAATGTTTCATACAATGTTAAGGAATTGACTATGATGAAACCTTTTCACCAGTTGTGATGTTGAAATCCATCATAATTTTATTGGCCATTGCCGCTTACCATGACTTTGAAATTTGGAAAATGGATTTCAAAACAACATTCCTTAATGGGAACCTCCAGGAAGATGTCTACATGACACAACCTGAAGGGTTTGTGACTCCAAAGGATTCCAACAAGGTATGCAAGTTGCAGAAATCCATTTATGGATTAAAGAAAGCATCAAGGTCATGGAACATTCGTTTTGATGAAGTTGTAATGGAATTTGGATTTGTTAAGAACGAATGTGAGCCTTGTGTATACAAGAGGTTTAGTGGAAGTGCATTCGTTTTCCTAATAGTATATGTTGATAACATATTACTAATTGGAAATGAAGTACTTGTCTTACAGTCAGTTAAGGCATGGTTGCATAAATTCTTCTCCATGAAAGACTTGGGTGAGGCAGCATATATTCTTGGGATCAAGATCCATCGTGATAGATCCAAGAGAATTCTGGGTCTGATTCAAAGTACATACATTGACAAGATACTGAAGAGATTCAGTATGGAACAGTCTAAGAGGGGATTGTTTCCAGTGTCACATGGAATTCATATTTCCAAGAAAATGTGTCCTCAGACACATGAGGAAAGAAAGAGAATGGAAAGGATCCCTTACGCATCCGCGATTGGGTCAGTCATGTATGCTATGCTATGTACGAGGCTAGATGTTGCTTATGCATTAAGTTAGGTAGACAGATATCAAGATGATCTAGGAGACTGCCATTGGATGTCAGTCAAGACTATCCTTAAGTATCTGAGGCGTACTAAGGATATGTTCCTGGTTTAAGGAGGAGATGAGGAACTAGTCATCATAGGACATGTAGATGCTAGTTTCCAGACTGATCAAGATGACATGAAGTCGCAGAATGGATACATCTTTAGTTTGAATGGAGGTGCAGCGAGCTGGAAGAGCTCAAAGCAAAGTGTGGTGGAAGATTTTACAAGGGATTCTGAGTATATCACAGCTTATGAGGTAGCTAAATAAGTAGTATGGATGTGAAGCTTCATCCAAGAGTTGGATGTAGTACCGAGCAGTAAAAATCCTATCTCACTCTATTGTGATAATACTACAGTGGTGGCACTTGCAAAAGATCTAAGGTCACATCAATGAACAAAGCACATACTTTGGAAGTATCATCTCTTGAGGGATTTTTCTCAGAGAGGTGAAGTTGCAGTGAGCAGTATTTCTATGAAAGACAATGTGGAAGACCCCTTGACTAAAGCCTTGAATCAGCAAAAACATGATCATCTTGTGAGGTCTAGCAGACTAAAAGTTATAGGCAGTTGGATCTAGTCCAAGTGGGAGTTTGTTAGGGTTGGTGTCCTAAGAACCAACTGTTTTGCACTTTGATTACATAAATGTTCACTTATTATATATTGTTCATTATTCTGCATGACTATAATATAATAATGTCCTGGAATATTTGTTTCATTAATAAGGTCATGGAAGATCCCCGCTATGATGAGAACCTTGAAATGCTATAACAATATTCTTAAATAAAGTTCTATGGCTGGATGAAATACTATGATAGGACACATAGTATACAGACCGTCATGTGTGAGTACTCGTAAGAATACGAGACTCTCTATGAGGGAGTTCACACTTGGTAATCTCCAAGATGAGAGATTATGAGAACAGACCCGCCAGTAGCAATTCTGCATGTATTTGTGTCATTGGACATTGCTATCTACGAGCGTGTGTAATGGTCCTTAGACTGGAATATTATCATTGACTCATGTCATGACTCACACACTTATATTTACTGACGAAAACCATCACGCAGACAATTGGCGGGATGTAGGGTACGTTGGGTGCGTTACGAGTGACATGTTGTTAATGGATAAGTCGAGGAAGGATTTTTACCTTCCATTTATAGAAGTTGATATCTTGACCCTTTGATTGAAATAGAATTTTCGCATTAAATTCCATGGCCATGGTGTAAATGACGAGTTTATTTCAGGAAGTCAAAGAACGATAGATCAAGCATATAGGTTTTTGACACTGCCATGAAACCTGCTTGATGAGATATCAAGACAAAGGGATTAAATTACACATTAAGTGTTCGTATGAGGTGATACGTCAATGCGGCATCAATTTCTTTCTCTTGGGTGCCTTGACCCGTTGCTAGACAGTAATCTTGGACTTCAGTCAAGCCCACCTAATGCCAACGAGAAATAGGCCTAGAGGGTCACACACTAAGTGTATTCAAGTATCTCAAGTAGAATAAAGATTATTGCCGTGCGTGGTTTAATAATTATTCAAGGAAGACTAGATCGTTTTAATGATTGCAAGAAGAAGGAAATGAAAAACAAGATATACACACCGTGTATTAAAGATTACATGTCATGTAGTTTTTCATGGAAAACAAGTACACGCCGTGTATTAATTATTACGCACTGTGTAGTTTTCTTTCTGGAAAGGAAATGAATAAATGAAAACAAGATATACATGCCATGTACATTGAATGTACACACCGTGTAGTTTTTAATGTAAAACAAGTACACTCCGTGTATTTATTAATACACGCCGTGTAGTTTTTCCAGCTTAGATTTTGAGGATATAATATTGTTTTAAATGATATTTATTATAATCAGCATGGGCGCATGTCAAGGAATTGATTATTTGACATGGGGTTTTAAATAAGAGTCAATGAAATAAATAAAACGTGTAACACATTTATTTATTGTCACAACTCTACAACCTCAAACCTGATTATAAATATCCTCACAACCCTGACTCTTTTCCAACACACAATATAATTGTTGTGCACAACAACTCTAGAGAATTATTTCAAGCCCGAAAGAACCTCTTCCTCTAAGAACGCTCTCAAGACTGAGAGAGATCCTCTTCCATCGGATCAAGATGATCTAAGACGGATAACGCAAGCAAAGGTCTCTCCACGCTAGCACCCGAAGACTCCTTTGGTGACGTCCCGAGATACGAGGTACATGTGTGGATCACCGCTAGAGGAAGTATACACTTGGATTCTGCGATGCAACGACAAATCAAATTGGAACGTGATCAAGAACATCAACGAAGAAAGAACACCCAGAAGGTATTTCTTTTATATTGATTAAATTAATTATAATCAAACTGTAACAATCCTACTTTGTGGTTCTGAGACTTTCCTTTTCTTTGTCCATTTCTGTGATTCAATCCGTGGAGACTTTTGTTTATCATCGTATTGATCCCAGATTGATCATTTTTAATTACAAAAATCCAAGTGGGCACATCCACCCATGCGCTTCCGCTGTGCCCGAAACATTCATACTAGTAATTAAGTCCTTTCTATATTTAGTGAAATTATGATACATAGGCACTACACTAATTTTATAAAGCATATATGTGGTGGTAATGTGTCATCCTCAACACAAAAATATATTTACAAATAGAAAAATATCCTAATTGGTTATTTATATAGGATCCCTATTATTTATATATGATTTTTAAACTAATGAAAATATCTTTAGTTAACTCTAGGTTGATTCAAAAACAATAAAAACATCTTCTCTAAGACTTCAAAATATTCAACATGAATATAAGTTCCCTATACTTCAAGAACTTAAATAGCCATAAGATAATAAATAATATAAAACACACATCCGTGTTTCTCACTCTAGAATTCCAATCAATTAAATGTACAATATAATTACCATCATCATTATTTCGTGCTGATCTCTCTCAATAACACAATTCTTTATATCATTCTTCCTATTTTTAAATCTTTCAAATGATAATATAGATAATTTACATATTTGAATATGGAAATCCCATGAAATTTAGTCTTTAAATTCATTTATTGATAGAGAAAAAAATACTAAGAATAATTTAGTATAAATCATCTTATTCAAAACTCTAAGGATTATTTTCAAAACAAAACTTCAATCTTACAATGATATTTCTCATTTAATTAAAATCAAAATTATCTTGGAATTCATTTTAAAAATCCAATTTTCCAAATAAATAATATTTACATAGAATTTTGTTATTGTTACACAACTATCATAATCTCATACATGAGCTCTAATTAGTCATATTCCATAGCATGTTACTCTTATTTAGACTCCAGATTACTCAAAGATAACCTTCTAAGTTAATGTTTTATAGGTAGAGTAAACTTAAGTATACTCATATATAACTAGTTAATCTATAGAATTACTCATACATAGCCTTTAGTATATTCTTACATGATCTTCAATAATTCTAGTTTTATCATATGTAGATTATAGAAAAACATTTTTACACATAAATATCTATACATAATTACAAAAAACACTTTCTTAGATACTTCAAACTTCTCCAACCTTCTCAAATAATCTCAAAATAGATTTAACCACTTAAACTCTAATCAAAAACATTTTCGAACACTTCTCAAATTCTTATTTATAATAAATACAACAATCCTTTAACAATTACAGGGTTTCTTCAATTAATAACAATTCTTAAGATTCTTTACTAGTTTATGATGTTTATTCTATTGATATTATCCTTTTATAATATTGATATCAAAGTCATGTTTGATGATAATGATTCTATTTTATTTATAACAGAATCCTTTATTAGATTAATATTAGGTTTTACCTTTATTTAACTAGGAATTTTATTAAATTTTATCCCACTAAAATGAAGACCCCTTTTTATTTATATCACAACCATTTGTGTGTCAAGATATAAATTTCACTTTGTATTGATTCTAATTTAGTGTTCCACTAAATGTTTAATTATTTATGTAGACCATTATACCAATCACATCATGTATGAATTTGGGATAGTTAAGCTAATAACTCCTTATCGAATCTATCCTATGGATAAACTCAACTCTATTACTCTAATATCCTATATCATGGGTTTTTATATCTAAGTGTGATTTAAATATTATAGAAATATTTATTTTCTTAACACTTAGAGTTGTCTATTTTCACCATGACTGACATGACATAATCCATGAGAATATAGATTTAATATAAACCTATCGGGTTGGATTATTGAGGTGTTGATATGTGTTTTATTTTATAAGAATATAAAAATTCTTATTTTATGGGGTTTTATTATCGTACCATATTATCTTATGTATTACCCTTATATGTATTAATTATTTTGATGATTTAGTTTTGAATCTTATTTCTTCTACTAAATCAGTATGTTCAATCCATATTGATGTGTAACTATTTACTTAACTCATTACTTGTATTACTAACCCAAATTAAAAAACAACTATATTCAAACACATTCAAATGTATCCCAAGGTACATGAAATAATTTTTATATAAAGTTTTAGAATCATATAAAATATATAATCCATATAAATATTATTTTGAATATCTTGTTTCTCATGAAATACCTAACTAAAAAAACCATGATAAATTTTATTTATATAAAATATTACAATGAAATATAAACATTAATACATTATGAAAATGAAATATGAAACATCATTAATAAAATAAAAAGTGGAATAAATTATCAATAAAATAAAAATACCATTAATAAAAAATATTTATCATTGTGGTTTACCTAGAAAATCATCACCCTGATTGCAACTATAGAAGTACAACAAATAAATAGAAATATAATAGACATGTTTGAAGATAAGAAAATATGATGAATTATTTTAGGTTATATATAATAATATGTCTGTTATATATGGTCATTTGGCTGATATAGCCATTGAGATTATATGACCGTTTCAACATGACCATTGAATTGGCATATATAAACACAAGTAACCATATTATGATATATATGTAGAAAAGGGAAATAAATGTAATTGAGTAGTGGAATTATTCCTTATGAAGCTTAATTTTCTATGATTGGAAGGGAGGTAACATCATTAGGGTCTTCTGTATACCCATCCCAAGTTGAACCCTCGCTAGTATAGCTTGAAAAAAATAGTTTATTAGTGTTAGGTCCACAAGGTTGAATACCCTGAGAGGGGGGGGGGGTGAATCAGGGTATGACTAATTTAAAATTAATGGTCGTTATGATCTTGTTTCGCTGTTAAGCAAAACACTCTTCTCTCTCTTTCCTGTTGCACAAAATAAACAGAAAGTAAAGCAAGCACAGGACACAAAAATTTTACTTGGTTCACCACTAAGGGCTACGTCTAAGAAGCATACGCCGACATGTTGCCGGTCGTACCAAATTACACTATAATTCACTAGTTTTGGATTACAATGTTTGGGTACAATCACCCTGTCCCAGGATCACCACCTTTGCAAGGTTTAAGGTCAGCTCACTGCTTTCCCAAGGGTCACTCCCTATTTCTCTCTCTCTGGCTCACTGCCGATGGAGAGGATCACCTTTTTCCTCTTCTTATGCTCACTGCACTTGGAAAGGATCCACTCACAGTTTATAGACCTGTAGGTCTCTTCACTTGCATGAAAGAATGAATCCTAAAATGTTGATAGATGCTCTGTTGAAGTCCAAATTTCATCCACTGATGAATACCACATTTCCTCTTAACCATTGGGCAATTCACTTTGAAAAAACCTTCGCAAAGCACCCTACTTCGCGAGCCTCCCAATTTCACGAAGCTCAAACAAGCCTTCGTGAAGCTCCTGACTTTTCGCGAAGCACTCTTGCGAAGCACTATCATGAATCTCCTGACTTTTCACGAAGCTCAAGTCATTGCAGAGTAACTTCCCTCACGAAGCTCACTGAGCCAACGCGGAGCGCACAACTTTTACAGAGCTACAATAGCCGCCGCAAAGCTCTTCTTTCGCGAATCACACAGGCTACGTGAACTACCTTCGCGAACCGAGAGCAAATGATTTTCTCTGAAAATTATCTCTACTTCTCTCGAGGGGGTCGACCTATATTTATAGGCGATTCCACCGACCCTCGACCCTTCCACGCGGAGTCAACGCCACGTCATCTCAAATCGCGAAGCTCTGAAGTTTCCGCCAGAATTATGTCTAAATCACGAAGCACCTCGACAATTTTCAGATCGCAAAGCTCGTCGTAATCACGGAGCATCCCGTTAATTCCTTCGCGCCTTCGGCACGAAGCTCCCTCGCAAATCCCTTCACCGCCGCGATGCGCTTCAGCCTCTGCCGTTCGCGAAGCTTGTCGTAATCGTGAAGAATCACCGCATCCATTATTCTGGTCTTCGAAAAATCCAAACCATGAAGCCTCTCTTCGCAAAATTCATGCCATTGCCATATTTAATTATGATCTTCATGGAAATCCTATTTTCGCGATGCTCACCAAACTTCTAAATTTTGGACCCTAAAAATTTGGCAAACACTGGGAAACGGCGTCACCTTGTACTACTATTTTGTACCACCTCCAGATCATCCTTTCCTTTGTCATCGTTCTTTGTCAACATGGATTGTCAACAAATTCTCTGGAACTCTACAATTCTCCATGGAAACCTACTTCGTCAATAAATACAATCAACCCAAAAATACTGCAATGTTACCTTGAGAGATTTTTCCCAACAATTAGAGAAGTGTATGATTGTGAAAATTACCATGAGATCCATGCTAGCTGAATCACATCCCATGATAACCACCACCACCACTTATCTTACCCTTATATCTTATGAAGATTTTTTTGGGTATTTTAATATATATTTTAGGATGATATAATAATGTACTTATTAATAAATTAAATATTTTCATTATTACATGTATTTTATAAATTTTTAATTTCCATAAAATTTAATTTTAAAGAATGAATTTAATTAAATAATAAATTTTTTATTTAATATAAATTTATTAATAAAATTTAATTATTATTAAAATAGTAATAAATCTTAAAGAATTAGTAATAAAATCATTTATTGATAAAAAGACCTTTTCCAAATAATTATACATTTTCTATATATATTATATTTTTATCTTAAACCAAATTGATCATTATTGAATAAAATGAGATATATTAATAATATATATAAAAAATAAGTTAATTTTCATCTAAATATTTCCACTTGGCATGAAATATGAATAAATTTTTTTTTATGCTTGAAGAATGTATTTTCCAAAAAATTGTCTTGATTTGTTATGCGTTTTTATATTAAAATTAATTTCTATAAATTTTAGAAATTGAATCAAATAAAACATATTTCATATTTTTAATCATAATATTCAAAAAATTTAATGATACAAATTTCATTTTTATTCACAAAAATAAGTTACCAAGGTTATCGATAATTACGAAGATAATGGTAAAAAGTTATTTTAAAAGAATTTTTTTTATAAGTGATTTGTAATTTTATGTAAATAAATTAAATTGATCTATTTTAAATGATTACTCTAATTTAATTTTATGAAATATTATATTAATATGGGTATTTTTATTATATAGAACGTTAAATCTCTTTTGGGGAATTTGAGATTAAAGGTGAGGGTTTTGTCTCAATTTACATTTATTGAGGCATGTTTTCATGTTATACACATATTTTTATTTAACACGGTATATTTACTAAACCATTGGATTAATTTACCATAAATAAATTTTTAATCATTTTATTTACAAGTCCATTTCATAACATCTCTTTCATGATCATTTGATTCATGTACTACCAAAGTTGTAAGGGTGTTTCTCATCTCAATTTTCATTATTTGATACACATGCCATATTCACCAATTGTTTTATTTTTTTTGTGTATATAACTACCTATATATTCAATTTAAAATAAATTTTATAAAATTAAAATGTATTTAAAAATATATAATGAGTTCTCTTTTCAAGGGAAATCTGTCCAAGTGTTTCTAAATCAATAAGGGATTTTTTCTAACTAAAATTATTTTCTTTGAGTTATAAGGTTTCTTCTTAAACCCCATTATTATAAGTTCCCTATATTTTTAAATTTCCTTTTTAATATGATATTACCTCTTCTCTATCTCTTTGGATAGTAAAATTTTTAATTCAAATCATCTTTATTGATGAATCTCTTTCTCATAAAAGTATAACGTTGTTAGAAATAATTATTATCTTATTTAACAGATCTTTCTCCTCTATGTCCATATTATTTCTTTGAGAAAATTTATTTATTCCTTATTTTGAAACTAAAATATGTTTTATTTCATGTGACCTTTATTTTTGGATTTACCTTTTTTTAAATGGAAGTTTTATTACCATTTTTATAATGTGGGTTTTAATGAAAGTATTTTTAAAAAGGATTTTCCTTCCATGTTCATGTATTTTATCTTCTAATCCACATTTTTTACTTAAAGTTTATTTATTTTTCAAGACTCCATTATTAGTATTTCTATTAAAGTGCTGATTTCATAATTGTTTCATGTTACCTTCTCAAAAATGACTTTTTAAATTGACTTGTAAGTTTCCTTTTTACAACTAGGTTGAAAATGTTTTATAAAATATATTATTATAAATTAACTTCCATTTCCCTCTCTTATATAGTCATGTTTCTTGAACCATCTCATAAATTCTATTATAAATACACTTTTTGTGTGACTGAATTTTTGGTATCAACTGATCCAATTCTTGAGGTCATTTTATGTGTCACCCTTTAGAAATTTTATGAATCCCATTCTCTTTCAATGGGGTTTTCATGATATGATATATAAATGATTTCATATGGGAAACATATTTATATATGTTAATGGGTGGTGTGTTATATCAATATCCAATGTATTAGTTAAGGTTTTACATATCACAGGGCAATGAATTAGTTCCCAGACAAAATTTTAGTTAAGATATGCTCACAAGACAATGTGTGTATGTAATTATAATAAATCTATGTTCACATGACCTTGAGAGGATGTAAATATAATTAATATATGTTTATATGATCGTTATTGTACATAATTGTGATTAATATATGTTTATATGGCTATTATTGGACATAAATGCGTTTAATCAATGTTTACATGACTATGTGTGGACATAAATGCAGTTGAGTTATGTTCACAATATTGTGAGGGGACATAAATGTAGTTAAGCTATGTTCACATGGCTATATGTGGATGTAATTTCAATTAATCTATATTAAAAATATTATTAGTGGGCATAAATGTGGTTGAGCTATGTTCACATGACTTTGTGTGTATGTAATTATAGTTAATATATGTTCACAAAACTGAGTGTATATAAATGTAGTTCAGTTATGTTCACATGACTGTGTGTGGGAATAATTGTGATTAAGATTTGTTCACAATGTTATTATTTCCCATGATTATGATTATACCATATTTATTCATTATATTATTATGTTATGATCTATGACTCTTATTTATTACCTCATGTTTCTGCACTCTTATGACATAGTATATGATTGATCATTTGAGATTACATGTCTTTTATCTTGGCATATGGATAACTCAATTTGTTTCATGTTATTTTTAATCATATTTTTATCCCATTATCATGTATCTCATATGATTATCCTCTAACCCCATTATTACTCATTGATAATCCATTCCCTTACTGATCATTCCCTTATTATGTTTCCACTTTCCCAAGCTATGAAGATGAGTATAACATATGAGATGTCTATAATGAAGTCTAGTTTGGTGAAATTATAGAGCAATGTTCACAAGGGTTTTAAACTAAGTTTTTTATGTAAATAATATCCAAATACACTAAAACTAATGGTTTTTAGGATTATGTGAGATTATTATGTGATGTAATATTAATGTTAAATATATGCAAGTCTAGTTTGGGTTATCTCACTTGGTATTGAATCTAGTTTGTAAAGAATGTGTTTTTCACATCTAACCTAAGAGTATGGGGTTGGGGAATATCAGTTGGTATAATAGTAGGGTTAAGTTATTTTTAGGGATTATTTTAGTTATTTTTCAGGGATTAAGGTTAGATAAAATTAGTAAAAACCCTAGGGATAATACTAAATATAGGAAACAATCTAAAATTTTTGGTAAAGTATAGAGTGTTTAACCTCGTAGTAATGAAATATCTATCTGGATAAAAACAAGTGGATGAAGGTTATGACATATATTCACCCTGATTAATAACCCTAAAAAAGGTTGGTTGGGTATTAACTCTATCTTAACTCGGTTCATAAGAAATGGGCCTAACTGCACACATGATTTTAAAATCCTAGGGGATATGCTTTGATTGATTTACATGCACTATTATGAAGAATTTAAATTGAATTTAAGGATGTAATATAAACTAGTGATGTTAGAGAACCAAATAGGAATATGACCATGGATAACCTAGGTTGAAACCTAGAAATTAATAAGATAGGGTATATGGGTCATTGGATATAGAACCATAGGAATTTATTGGAGGTTATTTTAACCATTATGGTTTTAGTATTTAGTTGGATATATGATATAAAAAATGATGTTGTGAAAGGTTGGACTCTAGAATATCCTAATCCCTATAACCAACTATAGGAAGATATTATTATTAGTGGTTTTAATATATTCCAATTTTTATGGAAAAAATGAGTTTCACAGTCTTACCTAAGATAATGAGGTTGATATTATATATTGATTACATTTTATATTATAGAAACCATTAGATATTTTTATTAGTGAGTGATAATTAAAATTATGATGATGGAATTTATTTAAGGTGGGGATAATGTAACACCCCTTAATTTTAGTATTAATTTCCTTTTTAATAAATATTATTTTGAATATCTTGTTCCACATGAAACACCTAACTAAAAAAAATGATAAATTTTATTGATATAATATAATACAATGCAAAGTAAACATTATAATTTTATGATAATGAAATATGAAACATTATTAAGAAAACCAAAAAGGATTAAATTTGTAAGTAATTAAAAATAACATGAACATAAAATCTTTATCCTTATGGTTTTCTAGGATGATCATCACCCCAATTACAACTTTTGAAGTAAGATAGAGAAATAGAAATATAATATAAATTTTAAAAGATAATAAAATAAGATTAATTATTTTAAGTTATATATATGAATCTGATAATATATTTGGTCATGTAGTTGATCTAACCAATTGTATTATATGATTGTTGCAACATAATTGTTGAATGTAGGTATATAAATTCAAGTAACCATATTATAAAATCTATGTATAAAAGGGAAATAAATGAAATAAATTTGTATAATTATAAATTACAAATCTCACTTGTCTAATCCTAGAAGGTAAGTATAATTACTAGGGTTTTACTTAGAATATGCCCAACATGAACTACAAAAAGTGCAACTTGAGCAAAATTGTTTGCAGGAGAAGTTCAAGATCATGAAAATCACTACGAGATCCATGCGAGATGAATCACCACCAATTAAAATCACCACCACTTATCTTGAACTTAGATATTATATTTTTAGGGGATTTTTAAGTAGTATTTAGGATGGTATAATTCTTTAATTATGATTAAATTAAATATTTTCATTATTATACGTATTTTATACAGTTTTCTGTTCTATAAAATTTACTTTTAAAGAAATAATTTAATTGAATAATAAAGGTTTTATTTAACATAAATAAATTGATAAAATTTAATGCTTATTAAACTATTAATTAATGTTAAAGAATTAGTAATAAAATCTTTTAATTATAAAAAGACTTTTCTAAAAAATTGTACCTTTTCTATATATTTTGTATTTTTATCTTAAACCAAATTTATGACTATTGAATAAAATTATATATATTAATAATATATATATAAATTAATTTTATTTTAAATATTTTCACTTTGTATAGAATATGATTAAACTTTCTTAGGCTTAAATAATGCATTTTCCTAAACATTATTCCTATGTGTTATGCATTTTTTTATTAAAATTATTTTCTCTCACTTTTTGAAATTAAATCAAATAAAATAGATTTAATATTTTGTATCATAATAATAATTTTTTTAATGATTATAATTTCATTTTAGGCATAAAAATAAGTTACCAAGGCTAAAATTAATTACTATGATAATAGAAAAATGGTTATTTTTAAAGAATTATTTTTTTAAGTATTGTGCACTTTTTTCCAAATAAATTAAATTTATCTATTTTAAATGAATAATATAATTTAGTTTTTATGTGTATATATATATATGTAAACATTTTAACATTCATTTAATTAATAATTGATAGGAACAATATTAAGAACACTTAGTGTTTAAAATACATTTTTCTACAAAAATAGTTTTTTTCTATAATATATATTTTATTTTAAAAGTTATTTTTATATTTATTATAAGTTTAATTTGATTAAATTGAGTCAAAATTAATATTAAACAAGTAATGGTGGTCTTATATTTTTAGTAAAAAAATAATTACCATGGTAAAAATTTAATCAAGGTTAATAAAGATAAAATGGGAAACTAAATTTGGATTGAATTTTTCTAAATTAAATTGACACTTATAAATTATATAATAAATTTGTTAAGTTATAAATTTATACCCATATTTCTCACAAAAATTTCCTCACCTAAATCACCCAACTCCCTTATGATTTCATATTTACTACTTACTTAACTTTCAATTCCACAGCAAAGTACCTCTTTTTCACCTATAAAATGATCTCACTTGCACTCTATTAAAACAAAAATATAAATTTTAATTTATCTTGAATAATTGACTATTTTATCTCTCATAGAGAATCTTGAATTTTTTTAATCCACAAGATACAATAAATTGCACCAAATCCTCCATTTCCAAGAGGTCCTCCAAGAGAAGAATCAATTCCTCAATGTGAGTATTATCCATCCCCTAACCTTTTATTCTTTATCTTTCTATTCCAAAATCATCTAAATATATCTTAACCATAATAATATAATGAAATTAGTATCATTATTATAATAAAATTTTATCATATTAATTGAATAACCTTTTTCCTACCTTCCTCCCATCCATTTGAAAAATGAAAACATCACACTTTTCAGACCACCGCCTCCATAAATAAATTGTTTACTTCTTCATTAGAGACTTATATGGATGGTTATAATAATGTATTTAATGAATAAATATGATATTTATGGCATAATAAATATCATATAATGATAAATTAGACTTTATATTAAAAATCCCATTCATTCAAAAAATGAAAACGTCACTCGTGTTACATGTAGACAACTACCTCCATGAACGACATATTTCATTTTTCTTCACATAATTAGATGGTAGTTTATAATAATGAATTTAATGAATAAATTTTATATTAATGAAATAATTAATATTCTATAAAGATAAATTATCCATTTTATTAATAACCGTATTCATTTGAAAAATGAAAATGTCACGACCTGTCTTCGGGGCCCATGCCATGACTACCCCAAGCCCACCTTCCACAGGCCAGGGGCTGGAGACTAGCACCAAAGGCGTAAATCCCAATAACTAGGAAGAAATTGCTTTTATAAAAGAAAACAGACACCACAGAGTACAAGAGGAAGTAATACACTAAGTACAAAAGAAAGTGCTGAAAAGTAAATGGGCCATAATACAAACCCAACTGAAGAGTACAACTACAACAGAATGAAAGTACAACAGAAAAGACAAATAGATGGAAAATAGAAGCAGCTCCTGGGTCGTCCACCTCGAATCCTACCTGAAGGGTAGGTACAGATAGCGCAGCTCCTGGATCATCCACCACAGATCCCACCTGAAGGGTAGGTACAGATAGCCTCCTCAATGCTCTCGCCCGTCAACCTCCTTCGAGTACTGTCTCGTCGTGAAGTCCACCTCCGGATACTGACTCGTCAGGAGGTCCACCTCCAGGTACCGTCTAGTCCTCGAACTCTCGGCCTCCGTCAGCGCTGTCCGTCGTCTGCATCCAACACAACGAGGTGCGGGCATATCCCGTGCATGGGTGAGTATAACAATACTCAGTAGGGACCTCGAGACCATCAAGGTCTCACTAAATACAACAAGGATAACCACAAAGAAGGATCTAAACAGATAACCCTTACTTAGTTATAAGCCCATACTTATACCTAAGTTATCAAGTAGCCCATATCAATCATGAGGTATCACACAGATATGAAAACAACGGATAACCACTACTTAGGTATATGCCCATACATATACCTAAGTCATCAAGTAACCCATCTCAATCAAGAGGAATACACAAAGGTCATTGACTCAGCTCAAACCAGGATTTTCATTAATGACACCGAAACCACAACTGCTGGAGAAATCCTCCTCTTTCGAGTACAGTAGCCCTGTCATGACTCCGAGGCACTAATCACTAACCTTAGACTGCTGAGATACTTCTCCTGTTGAGTACCGCGGGTCCGCACCCAAACACAGTAGTGCCCCCCGCCAGGGGTCTGCTGCCCAAACACAGTAGTGGTTCCCCTAATAGCCTATAGAGGTACTCCTCCTGCCGAGTACCATGGGTCTACTGCCAACTACCAAGTGCTCCATCCGTCGTGGGTCCGCCGCCAAATACCGGGTGCTCCATCCACTGGGCTTGTCGACTCACTCCAAGTTGAATCGGTCAAGTAGTCATCAAGTCCACAACTACTAGGTCTCCGCACTCCACATGCTCGTCTCCGGGAGGATCCACTCCACGGGCTACTGGTCGACACTCCAAGTATCACAAAGTCCCACAAAGAAGTATCACAAGGGACTACCTCGTCACAGGGGTCTCAACGCAATAGACAACGCATCGATCGGACACCCGGTCTGTGAGTTATTAGCCTTTTCGTCCCGGGGGCCCGGTTGGTTTCGTGTACGAACCAACCTGACCATAACTCAACTGTACCTCGAACTCTCATAGGGTATACTCAAAGGGACCATTTCTCAACGAGATTACCAATTCTGCTGACGGTTCGTCAAACGGACGTCCGGTCTGAAAGTTATCGGCTTTTCCGTTCCAGGGGCCTGGTTGGATTTCGGGTATAATCCAACCCGGCCTTACTCCAACTGCATACAAAACTCAGGTGAAGTATTCCAAAAGATCCATCACATCATGAGGAATCCAAAAAAGTCGACGGCACGTCAATCGGATGTCCGGAGCTCAAGTTATAAGCGTTTCCGCTCCGAGGGCCCGGTTGGTTTCGAGTTCAAACCAACCATGCTGTACCAAAACTTCTTCAGAAGCTTGAGTGTAATATACCTAAACGACCTTCCCAATCCAAGGATCCCTACGCAACTGACGGTGCATCGATCGGAGGTCCGTAGCCCAATTTATAGGCGTTTCAATGAACCTGATCCGAAAATAGGGGTTTGGCCTGGTCCCACCCGGCCCAATACCCCCTGGGTCGGCCCGAACCGGGTTGACCCGACCCGGGTCTGGGTCCGGCCTAGTTGGGAGTGGCCCGGCCCGGCTGGGCGCGACTGGCCCAGCCCGTGTGGCCTGTGGCCCAGCTCGGAAGCCGGCCGCAGCTCGGTGCTGGCCGAGCGGGGCGCAAAGGGGGCGCCGCCCCCTTGTTTCCAAAACGGCGGACCCGTGGGGTCTGCCCTATGTATCTGCCGGGGGGGTTACGACCCCCCGGTTTCCTTCGAACGGCCGACCGTGATGGCCGGTCTTGAGTAACCGCGAGATCGCCTCGGGTCCCGCCTCCAGGTGGCACCGTGGGTCGGTTCAGCCGGCTGCCCCTTTGAAGACCATCGCGGATCCAGTCCGACCGGCGCGACACGACTGCACCGCGCCCCTCCATTGTGGCCCGCTCCTGGCCGCAGCCTCCTTCAGCCTCATCGGCGCGGCGCGATTGCATCGCGCACCTCTTCCGCGGCCCGCTTCGGCCGCGGTTCTCTTCATCCCCACGCGGTGCAACGACACCCTGCCGCCTTCGCCTCAAACGTCATCGATGATCAACAATAAAAGGGGAGGAGGATCAGCCGTGTTTGTGCGGTCCAATCTCCTCCCGTTATGATGATAAAAAGCGGCAAAAGTATACGATATTCCCAACGACAAAAAAAGCACAATTTTAATTCATTAAAATTGAACATAACCCCTACCATGTGATGTGATCACTCGACGGATCTACGGAGAGGTAGCGTTGTTCGTTGACATCAGAAGGTGACGTCGTCATTTGCGAATTCCCCACGGCGGTGTCTCCTCCCTTAATGGAGATCCGGGGAGCGTTCTTCATCGAAGGTCTTGGGAGGCCCGTCGTCACCGGAGTGTACCTGAAGATGTGACGTCCCCCTCTTTTCGTGAAGAGAAGTCAAGATGGTGCGTTCTCATTCTTCATCGGAGAGTTGGAGAACGAAGCTTCTCTTATTTCTTCAGAGGTTCCCCCACTATATTATTTGCCAAACAAATAATGAATTAGCCTTCTCCCATTTAAAGACAATCCACCCTTTTCAAATTAATTCTAAAATCAACTCATTAATTATGTGAGTAGGCTAACTTTAATGAAGGATAGGAAGGTGGAGTGGCTACTTAATGGTAGAAGAGTTACACAAGTTAAAGAGGAGTTATCTTATTAAAAGAAGGGGAGATTAATGGGGGGGGGGGTTGGGAAGGTTAAGGGAGATGAGAGGTTGGGGTTCATGTGGACCCCACCTCTCAAACATCCTCACTTGGGAAGTTAGGTGGTTACAGGTCCCACCCTTAACCCCCTTTGTAGGATATAACTACCTAAGATACAAATAAAATTGTACACACCAATTTTATTTATTTCAAGCTAAATCCCCAATTATTAAATCTCAACCCGTTTAAAACACAACTGCGGTAAAGGCCCCCTTAAGAAATTACCGGTGCTGCGAGTTCATCGGTACCCTCAGATTTCCATTCCGAGCACCAGTTCACAAGATAGAAGAACCCGCTCGTTCGTTCACTAAACGTACCCGATCTAAACTTCGGAAATTGATTCTAGGCACCCCAGGCCTTGGAATCAGGCGCCGTCAGAAGCCACAGACTCATAAAATTTCAAAGAAATTAAGAAAAATAAATTCCCTTGAAATTTCCTGGTCTTTATAGAAACTGTCACTCGTGTTACTTGCGTACTACCACCATCATAAAAATGTATTTTATTTTTCATAAGCACCTTACATGGATGGTTCTAAAATATATTTTATTAATATTTATGATATTAAAGAGTAATATGTTTCATAAATATGGTTCTGAAAGTATGACCAAAAAAATTAATGTTCATTATAAAGAAATATATTAATATCAGTAAATTACCCGAAATAAGATCATCATTGATTACAACATCATGAATTGTAACAAAAACTCTCATAGAATGATGTTGATATTTATAAAAACCTGAATTTTTTACCAAGGCATGGATTTTTGGTTTTTCATTTTGAATATTTTCTTTAATCATAGTAAAGGTGTGCTACGGCCTAGGAAAGTCCTGAGGAACGTCTGGGGCTGGTTCAGATCCTGGAGATCTGGAAAAATGGGATTTTGGCTGGGCTGCATTGTTAGTGTAAACCATGCACCCTAGACCACATGGTTTCTATAGACTATGTAGTTGTAGAAAAGGGAACCTGCAAGTCTGCACAATTTGTTTACAACCGTACGGACCAGGCACACAGGCATGCAGCCTGCTGCAGAAGTGGGGAAAATCCTTAACACATAATTTACACATAGTTTTCAAATTATGAACATAAATCATACAGAGCGGTATTTT
Organism: Viscum album; assembly: GCA_963277665.1. NCBI lineage: Eukaryota > Viridiplantae > Streptophyta > Magnoliopsida > Santalales > Viscaceae > Viscum > Viscum album. The sequence continues at coordinate 858,485,899 of OY728123.1, read as the reverse complement.
GGGAAAATAATTACCATTTTACCCCTCTTATTATTTAAAACATATTTCCCCTATTTTTCTCAACTCCAGCAGACAAATCCCTAGTGTTCTCCTCTTCTTTGAGCTCAAACACTTTGAAGCTTTAATCTCTTGCTAATCCTCTATTTGAAAACCGATATTAGATCCAAAAGAAGCATCAGATATATCAAGGTAAGGCCAACCTCACACATCCTCTTTCCTTTGGTTAATCTCTCAATCGGTTTCACTATTTAGATGCAGGACCATTCGCCCTATTTTTAGGGAATTGGACTGAAAATCAAATATCTTCCAACATGATTTGAATCTAAGGTTGATATCAAGAGAGGATTCTTCTATGATCCTAAGGTAGGCGGTCACATAGTTTTCTATTTGAATTTTGGAAATTTTGTATTTAATCCATTGTACTATGAGTCATACTTTTCCATGATCCCTTAATGTGTTGGTTCCTTCATGTCTAAATGACCTTAGTTCCTTGATATAGGTGAACTCGATCTTGTTTAGGGGTTTAGATATCACCCTTGCTCTGTATGGACACCCATATGTGTGACACCTTGAAAATGGCCTTTTGGGCCAAATGGTTTAGAATAAATGGAGACCAATTTAGCTTCTAGGCTGGATTTTAATTGAAATAGAAATTTTCCCATGTGTAATCGATGTATACCAAGGTTTCTCAATGTTGTTTAGTCCCTTTTGAATTAGAATTATCAAAATGGGCATGTGAGTAGTTGACCTTGACACTTTGTCCTTGACACCTTACCTTGAAATGAATTTTCCATGTTAGGAAAATTGGATGGTTTGCTTGTATAGGTTGTCTAGGATGAGATGGGAAAAACCTTAAATATGAATTGGCTTTAATGAAATTGTTTTAAGGGATGGCAAGACCTTGCCCTTATTATGATTTATTATAAAGGAATTACATGAAATGGTTTTTTTTGTTTAATTTTAAATGATGTAAGATGGATTTACCTTATGTTATATGATGTTAATGGTTATGAAACTGATATTCTGATGAGATATATGAATTTGAATGGATGGGAGGCATTCTTACCCCATTCCTACTTTGAATATAAGTGTATTGGTGGGAGGCATTCTTACCCCACGCATGTTATAATTACTATATGTGTATGGGTGGGAGGAATTCTTACCCCACACTAGTTATAATATCTATATGTGTATGGGTGGGAGGAATTCATACCCCACACCAGTTATAATCTCTATATGGGTATGGGTGGTGGACATTCTTACCCCATGCCAGTTATAATATCTATATGTGCATGGGTGGGAGCCATGCTTACCCCACACCAGATACAATCTCTATATGCATGTATAGATGGGAGGAATTCTTTCCCCATTCTAGTTATAATCTAAACATATATATATACACACATATGGAGACTTGATTAGACTTACTAGCTTTGAGATGAAGTAGGTAGACCCTCCAGGTATCCTTTAGGAACCTGAGCGTGAGGTTAATTATTTATTCTACATTGTTTTACTTTCCTATTATTAGCTGCACACTGTTTACTTATGAGCGCCTACTCAGATTACATGTAGACACTGTTGGTGATAGCCTACTAAATGTTTTTATCTCACACCATACTCAGGCCTCATTTGTCACTTGAGAAGACTATTTTCCTTCAGATATGGATAGGGAAAACACAACTCTTCAAGATGTTGACTCATATTGCTTATATAGAGATTAGGATCAGAGGATTGGGCTTAAGCTTGAGATGCTATGGAGCATATTTTGGTTTTTGTTCATTTAGAACTTTTGTTTAGAATGTCTACTGCCTATTTTCTATTTCATTTTTACTAACATTCCATGCATTCATGTTTGTATCACACAATGCCTATGAGACCTTTTCTATGTTATTTAGCTATTCAGTCTTTATCTATATTTGATAATGTTTCCTCTATTTACTATATTACTTTATTTGATTATGCCTCTATTATTGTTCACTTTTGTTGTATCCACTATTTTACCTTGAAATGGGGGTATATTCTCCTCATCATACTACCTACACACCCTCGATTCTATTTGGAAACCCCTAGCTTATGGGGAGACATGCCATGGGTCATGTTCCCAACTAGGCTCGGGGCATCGATTAAGTGGCAGCTGGGTCCAAAACATCACAAAGTAGTGTCGGAGCAGGTTCCTTTTTTACTTTACTATTTGGAAGCAGTAGAATGGATATTGAGAAAACTTAGGGACTTATTCATAAGCCTTTCTTAGGCATCACAGACACATGTATGGGGTAAATACCATGTTTCCTTATTTAGGATGTTATTGATTCTGCTATTACTGTTGATATCATTTCACCATTGGGTTTATCACATGTTTTTTGATGTTATTGATATTTATGATATTGGGACTATTATTTCATTACCTGAATCGATGAAATGAGGGTTATGTGGTAGAACATGCATCACGATAGGCACAATATGAATAGGCCATGTATTTTTCCATGTCATGTTTAAATTTTAATAAAGCATTTCCTATTGAATATTTGTTGTGCCTTATTACATATATAAAATTATGCTGACACTTCTTGTAGGATCTGGATCATTCTATGGTGTGGGTTTAGTGGGTGACACTTTTTGACTCATAAGGTGTATGGCCCCTTATGGATCTGAAAATGCAATTTTAGCTAGCTCAACCATTTGAGAAATGATATAATCACATGAATAAGCACAATTTAAATGAAAATTACATCCAAGTGTGTTTCATCTTTTAGTTTATAAGGTGTATGGGTCCTTATGGGTAGGAAAATGACATATCATTGGATTAAACTGATTTAAATTATTTGAATGTTTAAATGAGCATGTTTTCAAATGGGGAATGGTTTATAACCTAAGAACAACCATATTTCACATGCCTAACCTAGACAATTGAACCTAACCCAAACTTAGTAGTAGGTAGTGGGTGTTCTATATCCTTATGGCCTGTTATGGTATGTTCCAAAGTCTAGTCCTAGCTTTTGAAGCAGGCAGAGCGGTGCGTATTTTTTATAGGAAGGATTTAGTACCTATCCTAGCTTCTTGAATATAATCATCTGGACTGCTTGAATATATTTTGAGACATTATTTTGGAATTGTATCATTATTATACCATGATTTCCTCATGATATGTTCCCTAAAGGCGGTGATGATCATGTTCCTGAGGTGGTGGTCCTTGAGCTGCTAGTTGTCCCTCCTGTTGAGCCACCCATGGATCCTCCTTCTGTTCTTGATATGGGCATTGATTCCAAGTTTTGAGAGGGATTCTTGTGTATAATGAAAAGTATTCAAGGTGGAGTGAGACCTGCCCCAAGTATGGAAGACTTGACTCATGAGTTTCAGTAGCAGAATCCTCCTACTTTCTTGGGGGATGGAGGACCACTTGCTACGGAGTCCTAGATTGAGGTGATCCTATCTAGCTTCGAGCACCTAGAGACACATCTAGAGTGGAGGTTCAAGATATATGCTTACATGTAACATGATTCATACAAGAGGTGGTGGGATTTCATTACCTAGGTAGGCCAATACAGAGATATGGTTTGGGCCGACTTCTAAACTGTCTTCTACAACTACTTCTTTCCCCATACTCTGAGGGATAATAGATCTAGAGAGTTTATAAATCTATAGAAAGGGACCATGTCAGTTATGGATCACTCATCCCATTTCACTGAGCTATAATGTTTCTCTCCTTCTATATTTATTGACGATCTAACAAATTCTAGGTGATTTGAGGATGGGTTGTGTTACACCATCCGGTCACAAGTCAATGTGTTCAGGTTGATGACCATTTATGAAACCATCACCCATGACCTAATTATAGATTGAAATTTGAGTTATGATGATGGTGCAATATAAGGTGGTTTAGTACCTAAGGATTCTAGTGGTTCTTCTTCTGGACGAAAGTGACGCCTCGAAGAACCTCATGGAGGTAGTAGTGGTCGGGCTTCTTTCACTGGTAGTTCTCCTATTTGTCACCAGTACGGGGTTCTAGGACATTTTAGGAGGTAGTGTATGTGGAACCTAGTTAAGTGTATAGGATATGGTAGGTGGGGTCATCTCCACCATTTCTGCAGGACTTTCCCTCTAGTTCCTAGTGAGTAGAGATCTACACCTACTCCTCGGTTAGGAGTTAGGTCAGTAGGGTCACGATAGTCAGGCAACTGGAATACCATCGGTCATTTAGGCTGAGGTGATAGTCTAGGTAGATGCAATCGAGCATATGATTCTCAGCACTAGAAGAGCATTCCTGCTCAGGGTAATCAAGTAGTGAATCAAGTTAGTGGTATATGCCAATTACATGTAGTCTAGCCAATACTGTAGGAGCAGAGCACCAAACTATCTACTGTACGAGGTACTATTCTAGTTACCTCGACTTTAGTGTTTTATTTGTTTAATATAGTAACATCTCACTATTTAATATCTAAGGAGTTCACTAAGAATTTGGGCATCAGAAACGAGTACTATCATGGAGTTATGATGGTAGATACACCCTTAGGTATTTGTTCAGAGGGCGTTCTCTATTATCTGAATTTCCCCCTTGTGATAGGTGATTACATTTTCGAATGGAACCTATATGCTCTAAACATGATAGGTTTTTATGTAATCATTGGGATGGAATGGCTAGTTCCCTACAGAGCCCATATTGATTGCTATCATTGGAGGATTACATTTACATCACTAGTGGGAATTATGCACATGTAAAAGTGAGAATAGGATGTTAGTGCGTCACGATTAGGACCCGAGCAGAAAAGGTTGGGTAGTGTTACAACACAGGTCTCCAGTCCTTACCTAGATGACCAGGGATTAAAAACCACTATATTTCCTTCTATAGTAGATTGTTTCAGATAAATGTTTCTTGATTAATTCTCTGTTCAACCTCCAGTGAGAGAGGTAGAGTTTACTATTGATCTTGTTTTAGGAGCAACACCTGTTACCATTCCTCCTTATAGGATCATACCTGAGGAATTTCTAGAGATCAAGAAATAGTTAGAGTATTTGGTGGTGAAAGGATTTATACACCCAAAAACTTTCCTTGGGCTTCACTTATCCTATTTTATAAGAAGGAAGACAACACCCTTAGGCTTTGTGTGGATTACCATCAGTTGAATCAGCTGACTATTAAGAACCGGTACCCACAGCTTAGAATAGATGACCTCTTTGATCATCTTTGAGGAGTGAAGGTGTTTTAAAAAAAATAGATATGAGGTTAAACTATCATCAGGTACATTTCAAGACCTCATACATATCTCACACAAATTTCAGGATTAAGTATGGTCTCTACTTGTATCTGGTTATGTCATTCAGACTCACGAACACACCTTTTATCTTCATGGATCTTATTAATTAGGGTTTCCACCCATATTTGGATTCATTTGTGTTTGTCTTCATTGATGATATCTTAGTGTATTCTCACTCTAAAAATGACCATGAAACCCATCTTGAGATCTTTCTGAATACACTGAGAGAGCATCAGATCTATGCTAAGCTCAATAAATGCCAATTCCGGATCAATAAGGTCCACTTCCTAGGTCATATCATCTCGGAATCCGGATTTTTTTTAAACTAGAGAAAGTGAGAGTTATAGTTTTTTTGGGAGAAGCCCAATAATATCTTTGATATCTAGAGTTTCTTAGGTCTTACTAGATATTACAGATGCTTCATTTAGTATTTCTCACACCTTGAAGTGCCACTTATGGGCTTGAAAAAGAAGGGTGTGAAATTTGAATGGTCTAAAGCTAGTGAACCAAGCTTTTAGGAGTTAAAGTGAAGACTGAATTCAGTGTCGATACTAATTCTACTAGATCTAACCAGGGCCTATATAGTATACTGCGATGCATCAAGTGTTGGGCTTAGAGTTGTTCTGATGTAGGATGAGTGAGTCATTGTGTATGGTTGTCATCAATTGAGGCCTCATGAGCATAACTACCCAATGCATGACCTCGAGCTCGCTATTGTTGTTCATGCCTTACACTATTGGAGACACTCTTTATTAGGATACCATTTTTTGGTGTTCACAGACCACAAAATCCTCAAATACATCTTTACTTAGCATGATCTGAATCTCAGGAATCATGGATGGGTCAAGTACTTCACAATATTTTGATTTTGAGATTGCCTACACTCCAGGGAAAGGAAATCTAGTAGCCGATGATCTAAGTCTAAAGACTCATAAAAATGTGGTTTAGGAGTCTAGTGACAAATAGAAGCTTATAGGATTATTATTAGAGATACACACTGAGGTTCAAGATGAGCTTGGTTAGACTATTCTCTCATCCTTAGCAATGACATCTACTCTTCTGGAATGAGTAAGGTTGAGACAACTATCTGATCCTGAAGGCCTTGTCCTATGGGAAAGTATCTTAGATGACAATAATAATTCTAGTTGGATGGTTGATGGGGATGATACTCTATTATTATGTGGGAATGTATGGGTCCCAATAGACATCATAGAGGAGTGGATGAGGGATTTCCACAACTCAGTATGGGAAATTCTCCCTGGTGTCACCAAAATGTATCAAGATTTACGACCCCAATACTGGTGTCCCATCATGAAATGTGAGAGAGCCAGTTTCATCACTCGATGTTCCATCTGTTGTAGGTGAAGGCAGAATATCAGCGTTCAGTGGGGATTCTTAAGTTGTTGTCCATTTATGAGTAGAAATGGGATGATATTTAAATGGAATTCATGAATGGTTTACTGAGATTACCACATGGAAACGATGTAGTATGGGTTTTCATTAATCATCTAATGAAGTTCACACACTTCTTACCTATACGAGAGACCTTCTCAGTAGAATATCTAGGAAAGATATACATCAAAGAGGTGGTACATCTCTATAGAGCACCTCATTTTATCATTTCAGACAGAGATTCTCATTTTACATCATAGTTCTAGAAGAGGTTGCAGAAGGCCTTGGGTATATAGGTACTTTTAAGCATGTCCTATCGCCCATAGACTGATGGATAGATAGAGCATAAAATATAGGTTCTATAGGATATGCTCCATGCATGTGTTCTTTAATTTGGGGTTTCTTGGGAGAAACAAATTCCCCTAATCGAGTTTACTTATAACAACAAATTATAGGCTACCATTGAGATAGATCCCTATGAATCCTTGTATGGTAGGCATTTTTTCTTGCCTCTGTGCTGGCTAGAGAGAGGGTAATTAGTTGTGCTTAGGCCTCATCTCATATAGGAGACTTCAGAGCAAGTCCAGCTGATTATGAAGTGCATGTTGACAACTCATCCAGACATCAGTCTTATTCTAACAGATGTCAGAGACCTCTTGAGTTCGAGGTCAGAGAATATGTTTTCTTGAAAGTCTCTCCTATTTTGGGGTATATACATATTCATAAGTAGGGTAATCTATCACTGAGATTCTTTGGACCCTTCAAGGTTGTGAAGTAGATCCTACCATGGCTTACCAGATAACACTTCCTCAGACATACCGGTCTATTCATGGTGTCTTTCATGTATCTCATCTTTGTTGATATTATCCAGACCCATATCACGTCTTTCAGATTAATGAGGTTGGGCTAGATATTGATGCTTCCTTTGAGGAGTATCTAGTGTTTATTGTTGATTAGAGCATGAAGACACTTCGAGACAGGTCTATTCCTCTTTCACAGGTGCTATGGTATCATGACTGAGTACAGGACGATACCTAGGAGTGGGAATCTGATATACAATATCATTGGTTGGAACTATTTTTTAATAATACCTCTTTACCCTCATGAGGAAAACTCGGGGATGAGATTCTATAATAAGAAGAGTTTGTAACAACCTGAGTTTTGAAAAAGGTACGGATCATTGGTTTTTCATTTTGAATCATTCCTTTAATCATGGTAAAGGTGTGATATGTCCTAGGGAAGGATAGAGGAGAATTTGGGGTGGGTTCAAAGCCTAGAGATCTGAAAAAATGGGCTATAGGGTGGGTCGTACGGTTAGTGTAAACCATGCAACCTAGGCTGTACGGTTTCTGTAAACTATGAGGTTGCAGATGGGGGCACCTACAAGTCTACACAGTTTCTCTACAACCATGCAGACTAGGCACATGTCCATGCAGCCTACTGTAGGAGGGGTATAGAGTCTTAACGCATGGTTTGACATGGTTTGTAATCTGTGTGCAGTGGGATTTTGTGGAAAAATTACTATTTCCACTATTCTAATTTAAAACCTATTTTCTCTATTTTTCTCACCTCTAGCAGACAAAACCAGAGGGCTCTAATATTATTTGAACTCAAACCCTATGAAGATTCAATCTCTTGATACTCATCCATCCAACAATCAATCTTTGATCCGAAGGTATCATCAGATAGTCCAAGGTAAGGCTAACCTCACACATCATATTTCCTTCAGTTAATCTCTCTGTCAGTTGCACTATTTAGACGGAGGCTCATTCACCCTATTTTCAAGGTATTGGAATGAAAATCATATATCTTCCAACCCTATTTGAATATGAGGTTGATATCAAGAGAGGCTTCATCTACAGCCCTAAGGTAGGTGGTCACATAGTATTCCATTTGAGTTTTGGGCGTTTCATATTTTATCTGCTGTGCCACGAGAAGAACATTATCAAGCTCCTTTGATGTGTTGGTTCCTTTATTTATAAATGAATATAGTGCCTTGAAATCGGTGAATTGGATCTTATTTAGGGGTTTAGATATCTCCCATTCTCTATATGGACACCCATAGGCATGCCACCTTGAAAATGGCCTTTTGGGCCAAATTGTTTAAAATACATGGAGCCCAATTTAGCTTCCACCTTGGATTTTAATTGAAATAGAAATTGTCCCATGTTTAATTGATGTTTAACAAGGTGCCTCAATGGTTATTAGTCCCTTTTGAAATTGAATTTTCCAAATGGTCATGTGAGTAGTTGACCTTGACACTTTGGCCTTGATACCTTACCTAGAAATGAATTTTCTATGTTAGGAAAATTGGATGGTTGGATTGTATATGTTGGATAGGATGAGATGGATTAAACCTTAAAGATGAATTGGATTTAACGGAATGGTTTCAAGGGATGGCATGACCTTTCCCTTTTTATGATTAATTATAAAGGTATTGCATGAAATAATTTGTTTGTTTAATTTGAAATGATGTAAGATGCATTTACCTTATGTTATATGATGTGAATGGTTATGGAACTACTATGATTATGATCTACTTGAAAGTGAATTGATGAGAGGCATTATTACCCCATTATAGCTTTGAATATAAGTGTATGAGTGGGAGGCATTCTTACACCATGCCAGTTATGATCTTTATATGGTTATGGGTGGGTGGCATTCTTACCCCACACCATTTATAATCTCTATATGTGTATGGGTGTGACACATTCTTACCCCATGCCAGTTATAATATCTACATGTTTATGTGTGGGGGGAACGCTTACCCCACACTAGATACAATCTCTATATGCATGTATGTATCAGAGGCATTCTTACCCCATGCCAGTTATACTCTCTCTATATATATACATATGATGACTTTATCAGACATACAAGTTTTGAGCTAAAATAGGTAGACCCACAAGGTATCCTTTAGGAACCTAAGCTGGAGGTTAATTATTTATTCTGCATTGTTATACTTTCCTGGCTTTAGCTACACACTGTTTACTTACGAGAATCTAATCGTATTATACGTAGACACCGTTGGTGGTGGCCTACTGAGATGTTTATCTCACACCCTACTTAGGTTGCCTTTGGCACCTGAAAATATTTTTCACCTATAGGTATGGATAGGGGAAAAAACCACTATTAAGGATATTGATTTATATTTCTTAGATGGATCTTATGATAATAGGACCGAGCTTAGGCTCAAGATGCTATGGAGAAGATTTTGGTTTTCATTAATTTATCACTTTTTTTAGCATGATTGATGCATATTTTATGTTTCCTTTTTACTAGAATTCCATGCATGAATGTTTGTATCATAAAATTCCTATTATTTTTTTCTATGTTATTCATTTATTCAGTCTTCCTCTATATTTGAGTATGTTTCCACTATTCATTATATATGTTTGATTGATTATGCCTATACTATTATTCACTTTTATTGTATCTTCTGCGTTACTCTGACATGTAGGTATAGTCTCCCCAACTTACTACCTACACACCCCATTGCTAGTTAGAATCCCATGACTTAATGGGAGATGTGCCAGGGGTCATGTGGCCAACTGGGCTCAGGGTACGAGTTAAGTGGTAGCCAGGTCTGATATGTTACAATGTTGGATCGTAATGTATATGAATATGGATAAATACAAGAGTGGGGGTGAATTATAGGTTTAAAACTTTCATTTTTTAAACTTAAAATAAACTTAGTTTAACAAGGTTAAATAAATTTCATTCCCAAAACCTCTTAAGTATTTAAATGATGATCAGACTTGGCCTTTATGTCCGATAATAAAAATATCAAAATCAAGTAGATTCTGATATATAAGCCACAGGTCATACCGAGAAATTGATTCTACCTTCACAACATATAGAGTGATAATCAGTAAGTAGTTGTAATATAATAAGAGTTTAATTGTATTCACAAACACAACAATAATCATAATTACAACAGTTATGATATATTAGAGTAATACAAAAAGAATCATAATCAGAACAGTTACGATATATCAGAGTAATAAAAAAATTAGTGATTCTATCTTAAAGTGAATATAATATTAATTAGGGTAATATCATATTCATAGAATAATACAGGGTAAAAAAATTGTATTGTAATCAAATCTATTATGATAAACAAGATACAAATAGAAAGATGAATATAAAAGTATCACTTTATGTTATATGTAGCAGAAATAAAAGACTTATAATAAAACTTGTAAAACAAATTAATATACTTCTTTTAACCAAGAGAATAGGGTATCCAATAGCCTAGGATAATAGTCCCTTGTTTTATACTTACAAGAAAGTATGTCTTAACCTTACCAAGGAAATCACTCGATACAATGATTTGTCTATCTCACTATCCCCATCTGCCCTTGATACGATAATCAGATTCTCTATTTTCCTATCCTCAGCAGCCCTCGATCTGATGGATTGGATTCTGTTGTGCTATCCCCATAAACCCTCAATCAAGCAGATTGGATCTCTGTCTTCCTAGCCTCAAAATCCCTCAATTGTATTCACACAATCGTAATGCACCAAGATATTAAAAAAAATTTCTTAAGGAGATAACCTAACAAGGTTTCCTTAAGAATGCCTCTCTCTAAATAAATACAAGAGACTAAGAACAAGTTGTTCATGCTTTGTATGCTTTAGAAAATTTTAGAGTAAAATCAAATCAGCTGTGCTCTTGCACGATGTCATTTCTTGTCTTTCTAAACTCTTCAAATGACCAGGTATTTATAGGAAAGATTCCAACGATCATCTTGATCCTCCAATGGTCATATTTTCTCTGAGTTTTTCATAAGGACTTGGAAACCTGGAACTTCAATGGTCATATCATAAAAGAATGTCTGACACTATTTTTTTTCACCATTATAGTGTAAAAGGTATTCCAATACAATATAATATAGTTTTTCATATTTATATTTTAAACTTTCATCAATTTGAAGTATTTACTTACATATGTCATTATGATGATTTCTACAAGTACGAATCCGTTGTTTATGGGTTCGATGTCATGTTCGATTATAAGAAATTTTTTTAGTATGAAGAAAAGACAGAAAGTCTAAAATTCGATTTGATAAAGGTGAATCTGATCACTATCAGATCTATGCTTATTATGATATTTATAACTAATAATGTTGGTTTGTATTCATGAATACTTTAAAAATATTTCTAAGTATGGTAAAAGAATATTTTCTCATTAAAAAATTTCTTAAAAAGTTTTGTATATGAAAGAGTTAGTGATTAAGTATTTAAAAAGGATTTTGTGATATTCAAAAAAAAAAGGAACAGAAAAGTAAAAAACATACTTTTAAATAAAAAATATCCCCCTTTTTGGAAATAAAAAACCACAAGACTTGAATATGAAATAACTTTGAAAATATTAAGTCCATTATATTTTAGGTACATCGTATATAAAATTTGGATAGTAATAGTTAATCCACCTAAGTTTATAACTCATTTAAATAAAATTATGAATGCGACTAACCCCCTATTAGGATAAGAAATACCCCTAAGGATCGTATTCTCTTCTTTAAATATATTTATCCCTTCTTACTTAAACAACTACCCTATCTATAAATTTCACTCCCTTGGTATAAAATCCCCCCTCTGTGATTTTAAAATAGGAATGGGGAAGAGTCTTGTATTACCTGGAAAAGGGTTAGTGAAAACAATATATGAAGGAATATAATGAAGTACTTGATAATTTAAAAAACAAAAGAACATTTAACTAATTGAAATTTGGAGACACTAAATCAATTCATCATGAGATGAAATAATTATTCATTGATGAAAAAGTTTATAAAAATAGTAATTTCAATAATATTTTGGAGAAAAACAATTGTTATTTTTTGGCATTGAGGATCTCACGATTGTATTCAACTTTTTGAGCTCCTTTATATCCTATCATGGCTTTTTAATAAACTCTTACTGAGACCAATTTTTATTTTCCAAATCCTGTAACCTTTCCTCTTGAATCCAAATATTTCATCTTAAATATGAAATTTTTCTTAATGGTTCTAAAGTATTTGGGAAAACTCACTATTCAAGTAACTGACTTCCTCATTATGATTTTTGAGTCTACTTATTTGATCCTCAAAATACCTCATCTTTCCATTCAGATCATTTACAATCTTAGTATGATTATTAGATGTGTTTCTGAATTCTTCCAAAAACTTCACCCTTTCTTCCATTTCTTATGATAAGTCATTGAAAGCTTCTATAGATTCACCCATGTTCTTATTTAATTATTCGATTGATTAATCATGCTCTTTGATCTTAGCATCAGCATCATGTGACCATTTCACTACTTTTTTATATGATATCTTATGAGCTGGAAAAATTTCCTGAAGGATTTTCAATTTAGATTCATTCCAGATAACTCTATCTGATAAAACATTATCTGACTTTGATTTCTAAATTTGAGTTTCTTCCACTAAACCAATATTTTCTTCTAACCTGGGAATATAGGGGTTTGTTTCTTTAAGTCAATGTAAAGATTTGGAAATATAATTTACTCCTTGAACTGTGATTATATCCACTAAATATGAAATTCCAATCTCAGGAAAATTAGGATGAGTTGTTTCAGCTTCCACTTGGACTCTTTTCCCTTTATCTTTCTTTGACATTGATTTTTCAATTCTTTGTCTAGTCTGATTGATATTATCATTAACATAAACACCTTTAATAACTTATACTATATGATTATGATTTGTTTCATCCTTCTTGGATAAAGATTTCACTACTTGAATTGATAGGGAATTTTGTTTCTCTGGACTTAGAGATTTATCTTTTTGATTTCCTAAGGAATAAAATTGTTTTGAAAAATATTGTGAAGTCTATAAAGAAAGATTATCAGAAGGGAGATATTCTTTACCAACATTTTGATTTTATTCCTCTTCTTCCTCTTCTTCTTATTCTTCTTCATACCCTTCCATTACTTTGAATACACTATATTCTTCAATACCTTCACTTGATTTTTCTAGAATATCAATATCTGCAACACCTTTTTCCATTTGTTTTTGAAGATCATTATAGAGTTTTTATTTTGATCTTAAATCACCTTTTCCAACTCGAACCAAATATTTATCCACCAAAACATCCTTTCCCTTATCTATGATAGAGGGAACATCAGCATGGGCAGTATATGTTTCTTGAAAAAACAATCTATCATCCGGTTTTGGTATAACAACATTTGTAGAAATGGACTCTACTTCTTTCATTAAAGGATCAACTAAATTTGAACCTTGAAGTTTCTTTTTTTTTCTATTGATTATTTTTATAGAGTTTTGATTCTATGAATCTTTAAAGATAAATATTATACTAGGTTGAGTCTGAACTAAGGATCTCCTTCTTTTCTTTTAGATTTTTTCCTCCTCCTTTCTGAAGCTACTTCATCAGAGTATTTCTTTTATTGCTTTTCTTTTGGAGGAATAGATTTATCCTTTCTCTTTTCCAAAACATTCTCAGCTTTATTTGATTTTGAAGAAGTTTCTTCTTCTGATGCAGAAGGCTGAGTATTATTTAAAAACATATTTGATTCAGTATTAAAGACATAATTCATACATTTTATTGTTTCATCACTAATAAATTTCATATTTTCTCTAACTTCCTTGGAATTGTTTTTAATATTGAAATTTTTCATACTATCTTCAATCATATTTCTTAAAAAATATGAAAAAAATATAATATGATACTTTATTGAATAGAATTTTATATTTTTGCTTGTCAAAAGAACAAAAACTACCAAATTTATCTTTCTCATGTTGACCAAGTAATAAAAAAATAAAGATATTAGATACCTTTAAAGTGTCTTTATCTTCCTTTCCCAGGATAAGAAACCCTTTAATCCAAATATTTAAAACCCTATGATCTAGAATGATATGTGTAACCTTTCTTGGTTCAAAATCTGATATATTTATAAAAAATGTCTTTTTGGATTCTACTCTATTAAACGTACCCATGGAATCAGGTATGTTGTGATATGGACAAAAATAATCTACTTCTACTAAAATAAATAATACACATATAGATTCCTTATATATCATCTTGTATCTTTTATCATAGATTTATAATGAAAACATATATTTTTCCATTTTCTTCAAAGAACTTCAAAGAGGTATCAAAATATCTAATCAGATCTGAGTAAAAAAATCGTAATATGGATTTGTTTGTTCAACACATAACGATTACCAACCTTGGTGATCTATTAACCTCCTTAGAGAGTAATCATACTTATCATAAAAATATTTCTTTGCTAACCTTTACTGAAAAAACCACTTGTTGTATTCCTTCATAGGTTCCATCCTATTGGGACTTGAAATTGATGATTCATACATGAAGAATAAATTGGACTGGGAGACTTAAATGAGGTATCACTTTGAGGAAAATATTTGAGATAACCGATGTGGAAAACATGAGCCCCCCCTTTATATAGGTATTTGAGGTGACGATTGGTCTTCCATGAATATCGGATGGATGAGATTTTATCCAATTGATCTAACGGTTGATAAATTATTTGAAGAATTATTTTTTTAAAAATTAAACTCTTGAGGTTTTATAAAATATTTTTATCATATTGGGTGAATACAATTATTTTTTTTATAATATCAACAAAGAAGGATAAAAATAATCATAATGGAATAGTTTTAAAGTATAAAAGAAAGAAGTATACCTTTAAGAGTGAAATCATCAGTATTATAATTTGTTCTTTTTGGTTTTATAAAATAACAGATTATAATGATTTTATAATTAATGTAAAATTTTAATAAAATTTTAATACAAATAATTTGAAAAGAAAAACCGAATATAGAAAAATTTCAAATATTCTTTAAAGAAATAATCAACTTTGAAAATTTGTATACATATCCCGAGTCTAAAAAAATGTGAGTCTAAAAAAAATTAGTTTGGAAAAATTGATTCTGAATAATTTTAAAAGGAATTGTGAGTTCAAAAATCCTATTATGATAGAATTTTAGGAAAACTAAAATTTTGAAAAAATTAAAAGTTTTGAAAAAGAATAATAATATGTACTCAAGAGTTGTGGATGAAACACACACTCTCTGATTATGGCATGAGTTTTACTAAAATGATATCTCCTTTAAGTGTTTAATCCCTAAGAAAGTGATGCCTAATATCTATGTGTTTTTCATGAGAGTGATGTGAAGGGTTCTTAATTAAGGAAATAGAACTAGTGTTATCACATATTATTTATGTTTTAGTAAAACTCATGCCCTAATCACTGAGTGTGTGTTGCATCCACAATACTTGATCATGACAACTTCCAACTGCTACATATTCAGCTTCAGTAGTATAAAGTGCTATTGAGCGTTTTTTCTTATAAGATCAAGAAACTATTAAACTTCTAAGAAATGATAAGTTCCGAAAGTAAATTTTATATCCATTATAAAACCACCAAAGTCAGAATGTGAATTTTTTTAATTCTAAATATTTTCCAAAAGAATTGAAAAGTCATAAATCCATGGTTCCCTTTAGATAATAAAAAATTATTTTAACTACTTTTAAATGGGATTCTTTTAGATTAGCTTGATACCTTGCATATAAGCATACATAAAACATTAAGTCTAGTTGACTAGTTGTTAAGTTTAGTAAACTTCCTATCAAACCTGTAAAAGTTTTTTGATCAACTGGTTTCCTATCTTCATCAAGATCAAGTGTCTTTGAGCTCAAAGTTGTTGTGCTCAAGTGTTGTGGATGCAACACACACTCACTAATTGTGGAATCAGTTTTAATAAAATGATATCTATTTTAAGTGTGTGATCCCTCTTAAAGTGATGTATAATATCTATGTGTTTTGCATGAGAGTGATGTGAAGGTTTCTTACTTAAGGAAATGGAATTTGTGTTATCACATAGTATTTGAGTTTTAGTAAAACTCATGCCATAATCAGTGAGTGTGTGTTGCATCCACAACACTTGAGCACAACAACTTCCAGCTCCTACATATTCAGCTTTAGTAGTTTAAAGTGATGTCAAGTGTTGTTTCTTACAATACCAAGAAAATACTTAATCTACTAAGAAATTATATGTTCCAGAAGTAATTTTTCTATCCATTCTACAACCACTAAAGTCAGCATCCAATTGTTTTTAATTCAAAATATTTTCCAGAAGAATAGAAAATTCCTAAATCCATGGTAACCTTTAGATAATAAAAAATTATTTTAACTACTTTTAAATGGGACTCCTTTAGATTATCTTGATACCTTGCATAAAATCATACAAAAAATTTAATCTGGTTAACTAGCTGTTAAGTATAGTAAATATCCTATCATATATCTAAAAGTTTTTTAATCAACAGGTTTCCCAGCTTCACCAAGATCAAGTGTATTTAAGGAATCGATGGGATTAGTTATACTTTTAGTATTATTGTATCCATAATTTTTAAGAATATATTTGATATAATTATGTTGATATATAAAAGTACCTTCTAGTTTTTGAGAAATTTAAAAACCAAGAAAAATGTTAACTCACCCAATATACTCATCTCAAACTCAGATTTCATAAGATTAGAAAAGTAATCTATTAATTATTTTTGAGTTAATACAAATATAATTTCATCAATATATATTTGAACAATCATAATATTATTATTTACTTTCCTTATAAAATATTTGGATCAGTAGTTCCCTTATATTAGTTTTTTTTTTGTAATAAACATCATGTTAATCTATTATACCAGACTCTAGGGGATTGTTTAAGTTCGTATAAAGCTTTGGTAAGTTTATAAACATAATCATGATTTTATTTATCTTCAAAACCAAGATCTTTTTCAACAAAAACTTCCTCTTTTACATAACCATTAAGAAAATCACACTTTACATCCATTTGAAAAATTTTAAAATTAAAGAATCCTGTAAAGGCTAATAGAATTTGAATAGATTCAAGTATAGCTATCAGTGCATAGATTTATTCATAATATATTCCCTCTTGTTTATTATAACCTTTAGTAACAAGTATTCCTTTATTTTTAATTATTATTCCATTTTCATCACACTTGTTTATAAAAACCTATTTTACCCCAATTAGGGAATTTTATTTAGGTCTTTCAACCAAGGTCCAAAATTTGTTTCTTTTGAATTCATTTAGTTCATCTTACATAGATTTAATTAAATCCTCATCACTTAAAGCCTAATCAGGATTCTTAAGTTCAAATTGGTAAACAAAATCAAGATGTTCTACTTCATTCCTCAAAGAACTTATGGCCCTAACAGGTTGATTCACATGAAAAATGATACTATCACCAGGATGATTCCTAAGAAACAACTGATTTGGATTTTGTAAAACCTGTTCATTAACATAAGGTAGTAAATCTTCTTGAGTAAATACTTCAAAAACAATTTCTTGAGTATTTTCCTTATTAGAAGAGTATTCCAACAAAGGATGAGGACCAAATTTGGAAAACACATATAAGGATGTTGGTTGAGTTTGTATAAAAAAGGGGTCAGTTTCATCAAATTTAACATGTACCATTTCATCAATAGTAAATTTTTTTTTATTAAAAAATCAATTTTCCTTAGAAGTAGTAGAATACCATAAAAAAATTCCTTTATTGGATTTGGGTACAAATTTAGGTAAATTATCTTTCGTATTCAGAATGAATAATTTTTATCCAAATACTCTGAAATAAGAAGACTTTGTTTTTCTATTAGTCCATAATTCATAAGGTGTTTTATTAAGAAATGGTCTTATTAAAACTAGATTTATAGTATAAAAAGCAGTATTAACTACTTCCTACAAAAAATGTTTAGAAATTGAGTATTCAATTCACATTTTTCTTGTTATTTATTGAAGAATACGATTTCTTCTTTCAACCACACCATTTTTTTAGGAGTTCAAGGAGCTGAAAAGTTATGTGTAATGCCTTTTTTACTAAAAAACATTTCAAAATTGGAATTTAAAAATTCTCTTACATGATCCTGTGAATAGTTATCAAGGGATGGTTTTTCTAATTTTTAACTTTGGCTACAAAAGTTTTTAAAGAATAAAAGGCTTCAAATTTATTTGCTAGAAAATCTACTCATGTGTATCTAGAGTAATCATAAATTAAAAAAATACATAGTAATTTCCTACAATACTCCTAGCTTGTGTGGGAAAAAATAAATCCATGTGCACTAATTGTAAAGAATTATAAGTTGACACTTTACTAATAGATTTAAAACTTGAATTATGTTTCTTACTATATTGAGAAGGGTCGCAGACTTTTGAAGAATCAAATCTATGTTTTGGTAGATCCTTTATAAGTATTTTCTTAGTCATTTTATAGAATTTTATAATGTTATAGTGCCCTAAAATTCTATTCCATAACCAAGAGTGATCTTCCATTTCACTAAGACAAGGTAAGTCTTAGATCCTATGGTTTTCTAAGTTAAGTGTGTAAACATTCTCATGTAGAATGACAGAAAAAATGAATTCATCCTTAGAGTTATATACTATACATTTATCATTCCTAAAATTCACAAGGAAACATTCCTAAAAAAATTGAATTATGATTATCATGTTTTTCTTAAGTCCTTTAACAAACAAAACATTTAAAATTAAATATTTTATGAGAAGAACAATATTACCTGAAATGAAAATCTCTCCTTGAAAATTATCTCTGAAATTAACATTTCCAACTTTCATCTTGATAATATTTTCAAAGAAATCTTTTTGTCCAGTCATATGAATAGAACAACCACTATCCATATACCATGTATTATTATTGTTGTCACTACCATTGTTTTCCTAAAAAAATAATTAGACTTTCAGAACCCAAGCCTTATTAGGTCTTGAAATGTTAGAAAATAAAATTTTATGAATCCATATTTGTTTTGAAAAATAGGATTTATGAAAACCTAGAGATTGGACTTTATTTAAGGAACAATTCTTTTTCCAATGACCTCCACTTTAACATTTTGTTCAAAAGGGTTCATTTTTAGGAATAAATAAGTTGTTTCTAAAAATAGTTTTTCTATGAGTATATCCCATTCCTGAACTAGTACAATGTGGATGGATTTGTTTATACATTTTATCAAAACCTTACTTACCAGTAGTAAAGTTTGGTAAAAGTTTCTATAGTGAATAAATTTCAAACATTAGTTTTACAAATAAATTCTTATCCACATCTATATTGATTTTTGGAATTGAGTTTCTCAAAACTAGTTTTCAAACTATAATTTTCCAAAATTACCACTTTTAAATATTTAGAAATATTATCTTTTTCATAATTGTATTTATCAAGATCTTTTGATAGATATGATATTTCATTTGTTAAAATATCAATTCTTGAATTATCTTTTGAAAATTTTTCATTAGCCTTATCAAGTTTTTTACAAGCATTATAATTTTCATTTTCTAAAAGTTTTGCAAAGCGATAAAATTCTTCATAAGAAGGTAAAGTATTATCATCACTATATGAGAAGGATTATTCATCTAAAGATATATAATTCTTCTTATTAGGATAATTTTCATTTAAAGAAATTTTAGTTAAGGAATCAGAAATGTGTACCTTTTCCATAAAACATTTATTTGCAATAGGTATTCTAGAAAGAAGTTTAATATTCCTATAATATGGACTTTAATTATATTAGGAATTGTCTGAAGAATCACCTCCATTGGTATTCCAAGTGTCAACAGATTTATGAACATTCTTGATTTTTGACTTATAAAACCTCTTTTGATTCCTATCAGAATGTCTATCCTTCCTATGTTTTCTTTTCAACTTGGGATAGTAAGTTTGAATATGTCCAACTCTTTTGTACACATAACAAGTAACTTTGGAATCTTTCTTTTCATTCTTATTTTTGTTACTTTTCTTATAATAATACTAAAAATCATTCTTACCAATAATATTATTCATTCTTCAAGCAAGATTTTCTAATTCATTCTCAAAATTTTTAGAATCACTTAAATTGTATTAAACAATAACTTTATTTTTCTTTTTTGACTTGACAACTTTATCAAGAGTTTGTGATTTTATCAAGTTTTATGTAGTAGTAAAAGAAACTCCACTATTATTTTTATTTACTTTCTCTGCATCACTTTTCAACCTACCTTTATACTGTAAAAGGGTTCCAAATAAATCTTCAAGAGTGAGATTTTTTATCTTCCTTGATTCATAAACAACTATTCTCTTAGATTACTACTCATTGATCATGATATCAATTATCTTTTCAATAAGGATTTCATCTTCTAGTCATTTCACTCCCATAGATTGTAGACTATTGACTGTTGTCATAAAACTTTGTTGTACCTTTATAATAGGTTCACAAAAATGAAATTCAAATTCTTGATTGTCATCTCTAAGAATTTCTCTTTTCGTTTCAACAACCTTTGAAGTTCTAAAATGAGTAATCTTTTACTTCTTCAAAATAATATTAGTAGCTTTAGAAGAAGAAATCTGACTGTAAATTCTTCTGGTCATAAAATATAATAAAGTGTTTCTAACTCTATAATTCAATTGATACTCCTACTTTTCTTAATTTGTAAAATCAGTCACCTCCTTGTTAGGGATCTTGTAATCTTGAGTTAACATGGAGAAATTTTCAACTCCAGTATTTATAAATAATGTCATCATTCTATCTCTTTGATACTCATAATCGGCTCCATCAAAAATTAAGGGTCTATTTGGATTAAGGTTATCTATTAAATAGAAATTTAGTCCTTCCATATTTAAAACAAATAGAAAAATTATATTCCACAATGCATGTTAGTGTAACATGTTTTTATAAAAAAATTATAAAAAATTTTAACTAACTTATAATAGTAAAAAGAGGATAAAAAGTTTAGTAAGTATTTAAGTTTTGGAAACCTTCTCTGATAAAAATAGTTGGATCATAATGTATATAAATATGGATAAATACAATAGGGGTGACTTTGAGGTTTAAAAAATTTCTTTTTATAACCTTAAAAGAAACTTATTTTAACAAGGTTAAACAAATAATATTCACAAAACCACTTAACTATTTAAATGGTGATCAGACATGGACCTTGGGTCCGATAATAAAAATATCGTAATGAAGTAGATTCTGATATATAAGTCATAGGTCAGATCAAGAAAACCATCATACTGTATAGAATCATAATTAGTAAGTAGTGGTAACATTTTCAGAGTTTCATCACATTCATGAATACAAAAAAAATCGTAACCACAGTAGTTATGATATGTCAGAGTAATAAAAAAAGAATCATAATCACAATGGTTAAGATATATCAGTGTAATACAAAAAGTAGTGATTCTATCTTAAAGCATATATAATCATAATCATGGTAATATTGTATTCATAGAATAATACAGGGTAAAACAATTGTATCATAATCAATGACATTATGATAAAAAATATACAAATATAAAGTTGAATATAAAAGTATCAATTTCTATTATATGTAGTGGAAATAAAAGGCTTTTAATAAAACAAGTAAAACAAATGAATAAATTTCTTTTAACCCAAAGAATAGTGTATCAAAGCAACAAGAGTAGCAGCCATGGAGTAGCCTAGTTCACACAGAACAGGCCCCAGAAGACTATAAGAGCAACAAGAGTAGAATCCACCAGATACAGAGCTAACCGAATTGGAATAATGATAGGGTATGGAAGCCGCCATCGGGACCAGTCACCGTGCATCTTTGTACGAGGAAATGATACCCGATCATAAATGCAAGGTGGGGAGATAGGTAATCAATGTAGCAGAAGCTGGGGAGGGGCAGTTCAAGTGGGCTGGGCCTACGGGTCATGTATTGGGCATGGTATGCCTCGGGGCCTTCAGGTAATGTATTGCAGGTTAGTTAGGACTTATGACTTGGGCCTACGGGTCATGTACAAGTTCCCCTTCAACCCTTAAAAGGGGGATTATCCATAATAAAATAAAAATAATGCATTCAGGCCATTTGGGCTAATAGTGTATCAAATAAACCAGGATAAAGGTCCCTTATTTTATACTTACAAAAAGGTTTGTCTTTCCCTTACTAGGGAAAAACCTCGATACGATGATCAGTCAGTCTCGCTATCCCTGCGAGTCCTCAATATGATGATTGGATTCTCTGTCTACCTATCCTCATAAGCCCTAAATCCAATGGATCAGATTATATCTTGCTATCCTCACAATCCCTTAATCAAGATGATTATATCTCTGTATTCCTATCCTTGAAATCCATCGATTGTATTCACACAATCGAAACACAAAAAGAAATTACAAAAGAATTTATTAAGGAGAGAAACTAAAAAGGTTTCATTAATAATGAATCTCTCTAAATTACTACAAGAGACTAGGAATAAGTTATTCATTATTTGTATACTTTAGAAAATTTGAGAGCGAAATCAAATCAGTAGCGCTCTCACACAGTGTGACTTCTTATCTCTCTAAACTCTTTGAATGACCATGTATTTATAGGAAAGACTCAAATGGACATCTTGATCCTACAATGGTCATATTTTATCTATGTTTTTCACAAGTACTTGGACACCTATCACTTCAACAGTTACATCATAATATAATGTCCAACGTCATTTTGTTTTACACCATTATAGTATAAATGTTATTATAATAAAATAGAATATAGTTTCCATATTTTGATTTTATCCTTTAGTCAATCCAATGAATTTCCTTACATATTTAATTATGATTATTTATATGAGTATGAATATGATGTTTATTAGTTTTGATTCCAAGTCCAACAATAAGAACTTTTTTCAGCAAGAAGACAAGATAAAAAGTCTTAAATCCTATTTGATAAAGTTGAATCTGATCACTGTCGGATCTATGCTCATTATGATAATTGTAATTAATAATATAGTTTTTATTAAAAAATACTTTAAAACTATTTCTAAGTATGGTAAAGTAATATATTTTCTTCAAAAACATTCTTAAAACATTTTGGATATGAAATATTTAGTAATTAAGTATTTAAGAAAGAGTTTGTGATTTTCAAAAAAAGGAATGGAAAAGTCAAAAAGATACTTTTGACTCAACATTTGAAACATTATAAATCATTAGAGAACTTATATTTTATTACCTTAAATAATATTGGAATGATAAAATTGGTATCAAATAATGGGTATTGACACTGAAATTATGATACTTGTATGAAATAATCAAGGTTACTAACATCCAATGATAAAAATAAACAATAAATGACTAATAAAGGTATAATGAATAATCATTTATAAAGTAGAGGAAAGGTATTGGATATTGATATAGTTTTGAAATAAGTTATTAAGATATTAATGTTTATTTCATAATGTTTAAATCATTTTTACGAAAGTGGAGAGTAAAGGTTAAGGTTCTATCTCAATTTCCCTTCATTGAGGCATGTTTTCATGTTATTCACATATTCTTATTCTACATAGTGTATTTATTGAAAAATTGTATTACTTTATCATAAATAAATTTTTTATATTTTAATTTATAAAACCATTTCATAATAACTCTTTCATGGTCATATTATTTATATACTATCAAATTTGTAAGGGTGTTTCTCATCACACTTTTTATTCTTTGAGACATATGGAATATTAACCACTTGTTTAATTTTTTTAGTGTATATACTTCCCTATGGATTAATTTTATAATAAATTTAATAAAATTAAAGATATTTAAAAATACATCACTAGTTCTTTTTCAAGGAATTTTAATTCAAGTGTTACTGAAGTCATAATGGATTTTTCCTAACTTAAATTATTTTCTTTGAGTTATAAGGTTTCATCTTGAACCATATTCTTCTAAGTTACCTATATTATTAAATTTTATATTTTATATAATATTATATCTTCTCTATCTAGGGAATATTAAATTATCAATTTAATTATTCTTCCTTGATGAATTTATTTCTCATAAAAGTTTAACATTGTTAAGAATAATTCTCATCCTCATCAATGACTATTTCTCCTCCATATCCAGATTATTTATTTTCAAAAATATATTAATTCCTTATTTTTAAACAAAAAATTTGTTATATCTTATGATACCTTCATATTTTTCTTTAGCTATTTTAAAAAAGAACTTTTATTATCCTTTTATGATGTGGGTTTGAATGAATATATATTTAATAATATTTTTTCATTTCATGTTCATGTATTTTATCTTCCACTTCACATATAGGGAATTAAAGTTTATTTATTTTTAAAGGTTCCATTATTATGGTTTCTATTAAAGTGATCTTTAACTTTTTTTTTCATGTAACCTTTTCAAAAATTAATTTTTAAAGTGACTCATAACTTAATATTTTTACAACATTATTGAAAATGTTTTATGAAATCTCTTAACATGATTTCACTTATATTTTCCTATATATATCCAAAGGATCTATCTATTGTGGAGTTATATTACATAAATCACTTCTAAAATTCTCATATGATATATTCATTTTTGGTTGATTGAATTTTTGGTATCAACTAATCCAATTATTGAGGTCATTTTATGTGATACACTTTGGAAATTTTATGATACCCGTTACCTTTCAATGGGAATTTCATGATATGATATATGGTTGATTTCATATAGAGCACATATATATGTATATTGATGGGTTGGGTATTATATCACCCTCTAATTAATTGGTTAATGTTTTACATCTTATGAGTAAATGAATTTTTGGATGGATATAATTATGGTTAATCCATGTTCACATGACTATGTGTAGACGTAATTATGGTTAAGCTCTGCTCACAATAATGTGAGTGGAAATAAATGTGGTTAAGATATGTTAATATGACTGTGTGTGTACATAATTATAGTTAATCCATGGTCAAAATACTATGATTGGACATAAATTCAATTAATATTTTTTTCACATGACTATGTTTGAATGTAATTTTCATTAAGCTATGTTTATAAGAATATGATTGAACATAAATTTAGTTAAGGTGTATTCATATCATTATGTGTGGATGTAATTATGATTAATCTATGTTCACAAGGCTGTAAGTTGAAAAAAATGGGATTAATATATGATAAAATTATTGTGAATATACTTTATTATTGTTAAAATAAGTTTATAAGACCATTAGTGGACATAAATATGGTTAATATATGCTAAAATGATCATGAATGGGCATAATTTTGGTAAAGATATGTTCACAGTGTTATGATTTCCTATGCTTATGATTATTCCACATTTATTCTTTATATTGTTATGTTATGATCCTGGATCATGTTTCCACACTATTATACCATGTTATATGATTGATCATTTGATATTACATTTCCTTTATCTTGGATTATAGATAACTCATATTGTTTCATGTTTTTTAATCATATTTTCTCTCTTTCTCATTTCTCTCATATCCTTATTCTCTAACTCCGTTACAAATCATTGATAATATAACACCCCATAGCTTAAGAAACCCATAAATATGATTTTAATAGTAAATATTTAAAATTATTACATTTTAAAGATCTTTTAGGTTTAAAGTTTTATAGAATTTGAAAAACTATTACACAAAAAGTTGGAATTTCCGCAGAGTGTACATTTTTTCCCACAAAAAAATAGGTTCTTAAATTTACACCCCCATTTCATTCAAAAAGCATTTTCTTTATTTAATACGAATCAGAAGTGGAAATATTGACCTTTAAATAGTTACTACACATCTTTATATCCTCTAAAAGACATTTAAAAACATTATATGAGAAAAAAACTCTCATTAAGGGATATAAAAAGGAAACCCATTATTCCAGTTAAGAACATGAAATCACATAAAAATGTTTATCTTTTTCTCAATAAACTTTGATCATATAAAATAAATCATAATCCCAAGTGAACATAAACCTTTTCTTAAAGAAATCGCATATAAATGTTTACCTTTTTCACAATAAACTTTGATCATATAAAATAAATCATAATCCCATATGAACATAAACCTTTTCTCAAAGGAAACCTTTAAAACCCATAGCAAGTATAGAAAACCTGTTAAGGAATCTTGAGTCATTATAATATAACCTGTGTAAAACTCTTTCATAGAACCATTTCAATTGGTGTAACCTAATAAGTCATCTCCAATATTTTTTATTCAAAGACTAAATCATTACCCAATACACTAAAGAGTTATATCCCATGTCCCCCCCTTAATAATATATAATTCCCAAGTATTTTATCATAAATAAAGAATTTATAATCTTAAAAATTTTAACCATAAAACCCTTAAAAAACTCATTTCAACCCAAAATAGAAAGTGATTTTAGTTATCTTATAAAAATGAGAAGAAATGTCCTTTTATTTTAAAATTATTTTTAAAACTAAAAACTCCCATAAAAAATGGGAACACTATCTTATTTTAGAAACCATGAAAAATTTTATAGGATTATTGATAAATAATAATTTTTATTATAATGGGAAAAGTTTGTTATGTGGTAGACATTAAAAAACATTCTTTTTCACTTTGGTAAAAAGATTTAAAAATAACCTGTATGGAAAAACTTAAAAATATTTACTTTTAAAACCATTTTAAAAAGTCAAGGATAGTTGAAAATGAACGTAAAAAATAATATTATTGTAGAGAATAATTTTTTTGAAATATTTTAAAGAACATAGATATGGAGGAAATGGAGTTGGAAGGAAGACTTTAAAACATGATTTTAATGAAAAATCCCTTACCTTGAGTCGTGTATTGTTTCATATGTTCTATAAATCCTAATAAAAAAATTATATTAATTATTTAATTTATAAAGAAAATTTTTAATAATCATTCCATTATCATTATTACTTTAATTTCATTTATTACCATGTTCAATTTAGTTATTAAATCAGTTAAGTTTACATCAGAAGTTTTGAGGTCGTTCAGTTAAAAACAACTTTGGTGTGTTGACTGTGTTCAATGGGGTCATTGTTTATTTCAACTATATAATCTTAAAAAATTTATAATTATCATTTTTACATTAAATATAGTTTTAAAAACCTCTATGCAAACTGGTTAGGAAAAATGAAATACATCATTTCATAGAGGTGATATTCCGCATGCACACATGAACGATGTTTTCATTTTTCAACCAGATGAAAAGAGACATAGTAGATAAATTATTAGATTTTAAGAATCATATTAATATTATAAATATCATATTTATTAATTAAATCCATCCTTATGACCATCCATGTGAGTGGAAGTGAAAAATGAATTACATCGCGTCATGGATGTGGAAGTCCACACTTCCACATGAGTGACATTATCATTTTCCAATGGATGAGAGGGTAAGAAGGTAGATGATATATCATATTTAAATAATTAAAATTATGTCATAAAAAGTATATATTTACATTAAATATA
Source organism: Viscum album (assembly GCA_963277665.1). Lineage (NCBI taxonomy): Eukaryota > Viridiplantae > Streptophyta > Magnoliopsida > Santalales > Viscaceae > Viscum > Viscum album. The sequence goes on along the minus strand of OY728123.1, from coordinate 858,458,012 downwards.
TATTTTTAACTATCTGTGTGAGGCGGTGGTGAAAAAAGATACACATTGCTTCATAGAGGCGATATTTCACATGTATGCATGAGCGTTATTTTCATTTCCAATAGGATGCAAAGGAATATATAAAATAATTTTTACATCAAAATAATAACATTTAATTACATTAAATATTATTATTTCATTATATTAGGATTTTTGGAAAATATTTGAAGGAGGTAGAAGAATAAATAAACATGAAAGAATTCAGTTAGGGCTTATACCTCATCATTGGATATCTTCCTTTGGATTACACCTTAAGCCTTATAGAATTGATATTTTCATGAGAAAATAACCTATAGGATGAGAAAGAGAAATTTGGTTAGGTATTTGGGAAGATATTATTCAATATATGTTTATTAATGTGTGTGAAGAAGTGAGAAAAGGAGGTTCCCTTTTATAGGTGAGAGAAGTGACACTCTTAAAAATATTAGGAACCTCAAAATATAATAATTGAATTTATCTTGGAAAGTTGATAAATTTTTTTAAACTTTTAAATATATGATAATTTACATTTTAAATCCACTCATTAGATAAAATTTATACTTGTTTTAGAGATATTGTAAGCCTTATCTCTTAGATTGTAAGCCTTATCTCTTAGTTTGTCTCCCTCTTGAAGGTCCTGAAGCTGTGGATGATCGATAGAGGTAGATAAATGTAAACCTCATGATTGGGGAGAGATTCATAATAGTATCAGATTATAATACTTTAACAAAATTATTTATGGAGTCACAATAATAATATCATCTCTTCAAGAGGCTACCACAGTACAAATTTAGTCCGAGGGATGATTTGTTCATCTGTAGTGCTGATTGAGATGAGCTCGCTTACTAGTTTAGGAGTTTTTCAAGGGTGTATTGGTATAATAGAGTTATTGTGGGTCACATTAAGTGTGAAAATGTTTTTATCACCACCCAATAACTATGTAATCCTTTGAACAACATCAATGAGGAGGTGATGAATGAAGAGAGGTACCCCTCAATATGAGACCATTATCAACACAAGTTTGGTGGACATTATCAAAGGATGGATAGAGGAATGAGATTTAATCTTGGGTGGAAACTTTATAGATGAATGGGATTGGGAATATAGGACATTCCATTACTAGAATAAATTTTATCCTGACCTGAAAAGAGTGGGGTTATATGAAGCGACATGCAATTCACAGTTCCATATCTGTCGCCGCTTGAATATCATGCCTGAGCTATTGAGAATGTGGTCAACGAGGACCCACATATTTAATCTTCACCATGGGGAGGTTATAATTATCCCATGGTACCTTTACCAAATTTATGGTATCCCAATTCGAGGGGTCATGTATGATGAATTCCTTCATTCAGAGGACATTTGGGAGGAATAATATCAGAAGATCAAAATATAAATAGATTTTTTTTATGATTGGTGCCGGGGGAGATCGAAGACAGGTCAGGAATTAAGGATGTCCCTTTTAAAAATTGGTTTAACTTTTTTCTGAAAAAGACTATAGAGAGTATTCTAGGGAGGATTCACTAGTTCTCAAAATCATTTCATCAAGGGAAGAAGAACTCATATTGGATGATACCAGAGGTGAACTAGTGGCACATATGGGTATACAACATCAAGTATGAGGCCCCCAAATTCATACTTATGTGATTCATTATGGAATTTATTTTTGGGTGGATCATCTGAGTTTGTGATTCTAGGGTGTGGAAAATCACTTTCATCATGGCTCTGATGCTGGTAGTGGGGAAACATATCAATTCAGTCATACTTAGAAAAGTTTTATAAGATAATACACCACATCAGACATAAAAAGGACCCCTTTTGTGTGTGTGGGTCCTTCCATTTATTATATGTCTGGGTCACCATACACATGGGGGTATGAGTACCCAAAAATGATCTATACCCCAGTACCTACTTCTGGATATCAATGCTAAATATCACTAGAATTTGACCTCTTGAGATAGATTTAGTTGGAATTCTAGTAAGGATTGGGATTTACAACCACTTAATCTTCCACCTATTCCCATTTTTAATGGGGGTTTTCATAGATGATAGAATATGGATGGTGGAATAGCATTCATACCTACTGGCCTTCTGAGGTGGGGGTACTTGTGTCTTGGGTGGATTGTAAGGTGGTCGGTGAATTGTAAAACCCATATCGGTTCTCCAAGTAGTTCCAGTGCCTATAGAAAATCACTCAGATAGTGTACATGGGGGCACTCACTGAGACTTATCCCTTATTCATCCAGTAGTTCTTGCAAATGTTTTCCCAAGATAATGGCAGAGTAAGGAATAATATACCATCAACCGCTGTTGTATGTGGGATTTATAGAGATCCATACTTTTCATACATATATATCAAATCTTAATAGATTAGTATTCATTACATAATATTTTGGTCCACACCATATTCATTTATTTTTAGTATCGTTAGAAATTTGGATAAATAAACAACTGGTTCAAAAAAACATCGACTCTCACTTATTTCTTCATAACTAGAACCCGTCTTAGACATATTATACTTAATACATTTCTTTATAACTTGGGGAAAGGAAACATAAGAAAAGGGTGAGTTTATATTATTAGTAAGGGTAAACATGGGAGATATAAATTTATGATCATATGATAACATAATAAAAACATAAGAGTATGAGATTATGAACATAACTTACAAAGTTTATACCCAATATATCATAAATTATAACATGTGTCATGGCCTAAAACTTTATCATTTAAAAATTCATAGATCATAAGGGTGAAAAATCATCATAAATCAACTATGAATCATAATCTCATGTCATAAAAGTGTGGCACCAATATATGTATAAAATATATTTCATAATATCAATGTTAACTACTAAGACCATCAATCCATAATAGATCAAGCATTAACACCAATATACCTTATTAGATCAAGCACTTAGACTTGGATCCCATAGTAGATCAAGCACACTATCTTGAATCCCATAGTAGATCAATCATATAGGATTGAATCCAATAGTTATCTCATGATATATAAACCTTTAACCAATTAATTGGATGGATATATTGGTCCCATCCATCACATAATGAAATTCATACATATGTGTTCCATAAGATCATAAATCATTTATTATATCAGAACCCATGAAAATAAATGGGTGTCGTAAACATCTTATCATCATAAACATAAATCATCTAGAGAAAGAATAATTATGGTATCCTTGGATTATATACCTATTAAATCTTAAAGAACATAAAATTATTTCATCTGAGATGGAATTTTTTTTGAAATATAACTTGGAATAATTATTGAGGAAAATAACCTTTCAGTTTTGAAATCACTTCTTTTTTTAAAAAATTGTGCAATAATGAAGGAATGAATTTTCTTTGAAAATAGAATTGTAAAATTGTAAAGTAAGGTTAAAATAATTGATTATTCAGGAAAATAGGAAAATATTTTCATGCTATATAATTTAAAAAAAAACATTCCTTCCATATTTTTTTTGGAAAATTCACAAAGTACCTTGTTTGGAAAATGAAAAAAATATTCCTTTCAAACTATTTTGTAAAAAGTAAAACATGGGTAAAAATGAATTTAAAAAATCATATTAGAATAGTAAATAACTTTTTTTAAAACATTTTTTTAGGAAATATTGATATGGGAAAAAAATTCTATCATGGACTTAAATGTAAACAATCTTGAATATTTATGAGATTGTGAAATAAAACCCTTATCTCGAGTTCTCCTTTCTTCGAAAGCTCTCTCACCTCATGAATAATAAATTTAAATTTATTATAGTTCTATAAAAGATTAATTTTAATACTTATAATATCATATATGATCACTTTATAACAATTTAACACCCATTTTATCAATAATTCTTCATTAAAATCATTATTTCTGGGTGTTAACTATTTCATTTATCATGAGTATTTCAGTTTTGTAGTTATAGTCCTTGTACATTAATATTATTTTCATAATCTCCATAATTTTAATAATGATATAAATATTATATATATTCATTATATACATATTTAGAGTCATTAATTAAAGTAAGATATAAATAAAATTAATTAAACCGATCATAGAGACGGTAGACTGTACGTACAAATGAACACTGTTTTCATTTTTTGACAGATGGAACAAAAGAAAGGTAATTATTAATTAAAATTTAAAGGTTAATTATTATATGAAATATAATATATATATATATATATTCATAAAATTTATCCTCATTACTATCCAAATAAAATATTAATGAAAAATTAATCACATCGCTTTGTGAAGGTGGTAGTCCACATGTACGCACAAGTGACGTTATCTTTTCCCAAAGGATTGGATAATAAGAAGGTAGAATTTATATTATCATTATAGGATTATAGTTGTTTCATAAATATCATATATAAATATTAAACCTATCATAATTAATATCCATAAAATATGATGATGAAAAATGAATTACATCGCAATGTGGAGACAATAAACTGTATGCATGCATGAGTAATACTTTCACTTCTCATTTGATGGGAAAGAGGGTGTATAATGGTGTTTTAATAATCATAATAAAATTTTAGAATATTTAGAATATTGAAATTATTATTTTATAAAAAATACCATAGTTATATAGGATGTAAAGAAGAGTATAAAAGAAATAGATTGGTTAAGGCCATTACCACTTCTTAGAAATGACTCTTTTAGATCTCCTCTAAAGGGATCTAGGGTTGGTATTTTGGGAATAAAAATAACTCTAGAATATTTCTAGGGGAGTTTATAAGATAATTTAGTAAATTTTGGTGGATTTATAGGGCTAAAAGTGGTGTAAAAATTGAGGTAGGATGTTACCTTTTATAATTGAGGTGAGGGAAACTTTTTGATCTTCTCAAAAGATTAAATTATAATAAATTAATTTGCAATAAAAATGCCACAAAATGACCAGGGATTAAAATCAAGTCACGATAAGGTTGCAATCCCATCAAGTAATAGAATTTAAACAAGTTTCTATGTCTTTTTAAACCTTATCAATTTGAATAATCCTTAGTTAACCAATTTAATTTTAACTACGATAACACATTTTTCAATATTAAAGGGTTGAAATTTTTACTTACAAGTGAAAATTGTCCCTAAATAGACAATTTATAAAATTGTACACTATATATATATATCCATATTGTATAATTTCAGGATTTTTATATTTTTTAAATGATTTAATAAAATATTATTCTCAAAAAAATATCATTACTTTCATTTTTACACTATTCATTTAATTTCATGTTAAATAAATCAAGAAAAAGTGGGAATTAAAATATAATGATTTAAAAAATACATAATATTTCCTATTGATCTATAAAATTATTGGGTCACATTAACTCATTATAATTATTTCACTTTTAATATATTTAATATCATTTATTAATTTTTTATTAAATGGAGAAATACCACATCATTGTTACATAAGAAATTAAAGTCATTATATAATTACTAAAAATTAAAAATAAATTTCTATCATGAAAATAATTTTATTAATCTCAAAACATAAATTTATATTCATTTATATCTAGCTTTTATCCATATGTAAACACATAAGAGATATTAAAAACAAATAGAGTAGTATTTTGTATCTTTCTTTGATTTAAATAATATATAAGTCATTTTCATAGGGAAGTGTCTATTTAAAAACTAAATTTAGAGCCTAAGTTTTTAATGGTATAATTAAATTTATCCAATAATAATTAATATGAAAAATTATGGCCTTATCACTTTGTTATAACCCAGATTAACCAGATTTACCCTTTATCGAGGTGATAAATTTTACCACAATTACTATTCATAATGCAAAAAAGGGATATATTTACCAAATTTGGACCTAATAATTCCAAATATTAGTTTTTTACCAAATTAAATTTCTATAAGTAGAATAAATTAATTTTAAAATAAGCACACAAAACATGACAAAAACTATTTTTTATAAAAAATTCATTAAAAGCATAAAACTAGATTTTATTCCTATTCCATGCCTATAATTTTTTATTATTAAATTTATAATATATAAATTTAGTTAAAAAATTTAAAAAAATTTGATTTATTTAATTTATTAAGACAAAACACATTTATGCGCATAAAATAGAATTCTATAAAAACATCTCCTTTATTTTCAAATGTTTTTTTATTTTTTCCCTAATCATTTGATAACTAATAAATTAATTTTATATATGTTTAGAATATATATTTTTCATAATTTAGTTATTTATATTCATAACCATCAATATAATGGCTATCCGATATTGAACACATAATATTTTAATAATGTTACGCGATTCATTAAAACTTGGTGTTGCATGTAACACAAGCTATCAAAGAAATAGAATTATTTAAAGATAAATATTTCATAAAAATATCGAGGTGTTACATCCTACCCCCTATAAAATGAATTTTACCCTCATAATTTTTCACTATGATACAAATATATAAGGATAATCTTTCCTCATAACATCCTCAAATTCACACATAGCTTCCTCAAATTGGTGGTTTCACCATAAAATTTTGACTAGGTGAGTGATATTATTTCATATAACTTTATCTCTATGATCTAGAATCTCTATCAATAGTTTTTCATAATAAATATCTTGCTCTAGTAGTAAGACCTCTGAGATTATTACATGCGATGGACCAGGTGTGTACTTCCTCAGGAGATATACATGAAACACATCATGAACTTGAGAAAGATTTTATGGAAGAGACAATCAATCCACAACCATCTCGATATGGTCAAAAATTATAAAAGGATAGATATAACTTTATCTTAGATTGGCCTTCTTTCCAAATCTCATCACCCTTTTCAAGGGATATATTCATAAGAATTCATTATCACTAACTTTAAACTCTAGATCTTTCTGATGATTGTACACATAACTCTTTTGTTGACTCTGAGATTCTCTTATGTGCTGCTGACCTTCTATACCATTTCCGCATCTATACCGGGACCCAATAGATTTATTTCTCAAAAATTCATTCTATCATGTTAGATTTATACACTTCCTACTATAGAGGTTATTATAAGGATCCATCTGAATGCTAGAGTGAAAGATGTTGTTGCAAGAAAATTACACCAATGGAAGCTGTTGATCCAAACAACCTTTAAAATATATAGATAAATACCTCAAAATGTCTTCTAGAGTTTTAACGGTCCTATCAGACTGAACATCTGTATGAGGATGACAACAAGTGCTAAAACTTAACTCCGTATCTAGAGCCTACTGAAGACTTCTCAAAAACTTCTAGGTAAACCTCATATCCTTATCAACAATAAGTTATAGTGGTACACCATATAATCTTACCACCTTATTAATGTATAACTAAGTAAGTTGATCAAGATATAAATCTTCTCTAATGAAAATGAAGTGTGTTTACTATGTAAGGTGATCAACTAAAATCCATATAGCATTATGACCTTTAGATGTTTTGGGGAGTCCAATGAAGAAATCCATGATGATGTTTTCCCATTTTCATTCTAGTATGGGTAATGGGTGTAACATCCCTTAGACTTGTGTATCTTAGCCTTACTTTCTAGCATACCAAGCATTGAGAAACATACTCTATAATATTTCTATTCTTGAAATCCCACCAGAAATAATCTTTCAAATCTCTATAAATATTTATACTTCTAGGATGAATAGAGAATGGAGAACTATAAGCATCATCCATTAGTTAATTCATCAAATCTGGTAAATAAGGTACACATACACAGTTCCTAAACTTTATCAATCAATCACCATAAAGTTTGAACTCAAGAACATTTATCACCTTCTTTTTCAGCTATATATATTCATTTTGTGACTCTTTAATATTCACTTAGATAGATTACTGGACATTCATTTTAGAAAGATAAAATTTCTCCCAATCCATTAGGATTTTAAGATCCATGATTTGAAAGTATATAAATATTGGATCATTTTAAATCCTCATAATAGATAAGCTAGCATTATAGGTTTGACTCAAAGCATCTTCCACCTTGTTTACTTTCCAAGGGTGGTAATGTATTAAGAAATCATAATATGTAATCATCTCCAACCATCTTCTTTAGTTAATGTTTAAATATTTTTTAGTGAAAATATACTTTAAAATTATATGATTAGTATATATGTCACACCTTTATCTATAGAGGAATTCCTCTATATATTTAATGCAAAAATTGTTGTATCTAACCCCAAATAATGAGTTGGGTAATATCTCTCATGAAACTTCATTTATCATGAGGAATAACCTATAACCATATCATTATACATGAGGAAACATCCCGGTCTCTTCTTTGATTGATCACTATAGATTACAAAAACTTCTCCACTATAGGGTAGTGTAATCATTGGTGCACTGAATAACCATCTCTTTAGTTCTTAAAAACATTCCTCACGTCCATCTATCTAAAGGAACTTGGATCTCTTCTGATTTAAATTGCTGAGTGGATTCGATAACTATGAAAAATTATCCACAAAGAGACAATAATATATAGACAAACCAAGAAAACCAAGGGACTCAGTCTTAGTAGATGGTTTGGTCCAATGTTTAATAAATTTTATATTTGAAGGGTAAACTGATATACCCTAACTTGAGATTATATGAATCTATAATGAAACAATCTGAATCCAAAATTCACACTTGATAATATTTTAATAAAGTTTCTCCTTCCTTAGGGTCTTCAACACAATTATCAAATGATCCCACTTTATCTTTGAATAAATACGAATATCTTCTATAAATACCACCACAAACTGGTCAAGTTAATCTCTAAAGACTCTATTCATTAAATCCATGAAGATAGATAAAGCATTAGTAAGACCTAATGACATCAATATAAATTCAATGTTCATACCTTGTACAAAATTTTGTCTTGGGCATATCCTCCTTCTTTAATATTAATTAATGATATCCATAATGAAGTTCCATCATAGAAAAGTATTGACCCCCACACAATTGATCAAACAAGTCATCAATACAGGGTAGAGGACATTTTTTTCTTGATATTGATTTTGTGAAGTTCTTTATAATCAAAGAAAAGTCACATTGATCCATATCTCTTCTTAAAAAAAGAACTAGTAAACCTAAAGTTGATTCAATAGGATGTATAAATACCTTATCAAGATTCTCCTAGAGTCACTTATTTAACTCCTATAACTCAATTTGGCCTATTCTATAAGGAGTCTTTGAAATAGGTACAACAACATGTGTGAGTTCTATTGAAAACTCAACTTCAAAATTCAGTGTAAGAATAGACAAATATTATAGTAAGACATAAAAAAACTTTTAAGAAATAGTCATATCCTCAATGTTGATTTTTTCCGAACTATATAAGATAGAAACCCTTCATGAAGAGGAATTAGGACCCACAAGATAAAAGTAATTCCCATTATAAATTCATATCTATACTCGCACCAATAAAAGATCATAGGTTCATTTGTAATTTGAAATATGACTTATCTACCTCAGAAATTGATATAATATCCATATAAACAAATCCAATCAATTCCTAGAATCACATAGAATTCAACTAAAGGGAGAATCATAGGATTTTTAGGAATTACTTTCCCACAAACTTCAATCAAAGAGGAACTATTGACTTGAGATTCGTCTATCATACCATTATGAGCTTTCACTACTAACTCAATATCTAATAGTTGAGTTGGTAATTTAACAACCTTTTCAAATTCCTTCTATATGAAAGAGTGGGTATAAAAAAAATCAAATAAGATATTATCTATTATAGAATGGGTGGTAAGTGTCCCTTCCACCATGTCATTATCATACCCATCATCAGAAATAACGATTGAATGATATTTCCATTTGTCTCTAGGTTTAAGAGGTTTTTAAAATCGATCATCATCATTAACCATCTTATTTGGGAACTAGTTAGTATAATTTCCATACTCCTTGAATTTAAAACACTTGAGTGTGAGTGGTGTATTCTATAGAGTTTTATTTCTATTCAAATCATTAGCTAACTTCTTCCCATTACTTCAGAATCCAATTTAACAATGAAATTCATTTCCACCATTAAAAAAATTATCAGTCACCTTAAGACAATTTCCCCATTGTCTCATTCCACACTTCATGTAATATCCCATCTTGGGTGCCATTATAGCTGGTGCCTCGAGCCGGTTCTCTACATAACCTCAAGTGCGCCTTCATGTATGCTAGAGGCTATCGACTAATAGTGAGGGTTCTATGAGAGCATATGGGGAGGATATACCCTCTTTACCAGAGTAATAAAACAACATAAATCAAGATAAATATCAACACATAGTAATATTAAATACAAAAACAATACAACCACATTCCCAAACAGGGGAAGTATGAATAAACTAATATGGTAAAATGTTCTTATAATGAGAGTCTATTGTGATGAAGGTAAATAGAAATATAAAGACACATCGACAACCTCCCAATTCGGGTCCTGACACTAAGTCCAATCCCCTCATCCATTATCTATCCTGAATCTCATATCATTCCTATAACATAGAGTAATTTCCCTTATCCAAACCTACAAACATAAAGTTTTCTCAGGTGCGCAATGGAGGCTTGAGTGGGGTGTGAGTACAACTCAGTAGGACACCACCAATGGTGTCTATAAAAGTATAATATAGTGTATGAAGAAGCATGGTAAAAAAGGAAAGTTGTAAGGTTTATCAAGTTTAATTTTTTATAAATTATTAAATTAACCATTCTCTTTCTTAATTACAAGTAATACCCATACACATCAAACCTACTTCGTCCCTTGGAGGTTATCTGAGAAATATACAAGGGGAGTCAATTTATCTACATCACAGGGGAATTATTTTACCAAGGTAATTTAACAACATACCTTAGAGCATCAATAAAGAAAATCATCTCATGTACATACTTTAGGAGTTTGGAGCATCAATACAACATCCTAAACCATGAAATACATCAGTGGGGCCTATAAAATTAGTCTATACTTACCTATAGAAGTGGAACCTCAGTCCAATTTCCTAATCATACCATTCATCCCTTATGCCAATGTTCATCATCGGGGACCTCTTTAACAAATAATAAAAACAATGGTGAAACTTTCCATTTTATCACATTTTCATGGTTCATTACATTCAACATGTTCTCAATTCTCATGGGAAGTCCATTTCACCATTTAATCACATTACAACCATATATCACCCCTTTCATGCCATTTAACCAAAAGGCTAAGCCTTTATAACCCTTTATCACATTTACCCATTTATAATACATAAACTCATTTAACTCTTTCAAGTTAAGATAAACACCCCTTTATACCATTTTAACATGATAAATGCAATAACCATTGGATTGAATTTATAAACCCTTAAATTTAACATTTAATAACTCAATTACATGTTTAAGGGATTGACACACCCCATGGGTGGCCTTAGCCCTGATCTACTCATCCTCAACAGATCCCATGGAGATAATGTGAGGTCCAACATATCATTTTAACACCTAATTTATCAATTACTACCAAGGGAGTAAAATTCACAACATAACATTACCAAAATCAAAACCACATACACATAAATAAACTTCAAGACTATGGGATATAAATTTCAGAACACCTACCTCAAGTTCGTAGATGAAAGCTTGCTTAACATTATCCCTTGATTCAAACTCAAAAAACCTTCAAATACCAAACTTAGAATCTACTAGAAAGTAAGTGTTTAGAGGATTTATAAGTATAATAATTATACAAGTAATCTTCTAGAAAATAGAGGGAAGACGAGTGATAGACTCACCCAAAGCTTTGATTCACACACAACGATTCTCTAAACATCCAATAGTTGAGGGATAATCATCCTTAGAGATCTTTATAGGGAAAGTTTCATCATGTAGGTTATTGGAGGATGAAATTGGTGAAAAATCAGGTTATAACCCTTAAATCCCAAGAGGAAAAATGGTAAATTATCCACTTTAAAAGGTGTATAGTTTGGCCGCACAGTTGTCCAAATCATGTGGCACCCTCTGTCCAAGAGGGGACTAGGATTCATGGTTTTTATGTGCCACACACATGGTTTTACAAACCATGTGGTGTCCATTCACCTAACTCTATCCAAGGGGTGAAGACACATGGACTCCTGGGCCATGGAACATGGTTATCTCTAACTGTGCACCAGCTGTGAACTATGCACTGGATAACCTATTTTCTCTCTCTTCCATGTCCTAAAACCCCGAGACACCGCCAAATCCCCTCATATTCTATGGAATCATTTTATTAACCAATAAAAGGGATCTAAACCAAAATTTAAACTATTATGTACCTCCTCAAAAGGTCAAAATCTTACAATCATCCCCCATTATAACAGCTCGTCCTAGAGTTTCACTCCCAAGAATCTCTAAGACCACAAAATAAAAAGGTCGAGCCATTGGCCCCACATATCCACCTCCATTTCCAAATTTTACTTCTAAATGTTATAATTCCACTGAAATACTTAGACCAATGACACAATATTACCCTATTGAACTCTCTTATTGCGATCCACAACAATAACTGGATGCTTCTTAAAGGATGTATCAGTCTTGAGTTTGAAATCATCATCGATCATATTAGTAGGGGTTGGATGATTCTTATGAAGCCATGACACATGAAAAAAATCATTAATGCCACTATACCACAATGAAAAAGCCAATCAGTATGCCACTGGTATGATTCTCCCAACAATATCAAATGACCCCACATACCTGAGCACCAAACTTTGATGTCACCAAATATGATGGTGAACTGATCTTGGTGACACCCAAAGGAACACCTGGTCACCAACCATAAACTCAATAGGTTGATGATTTCGATCAATGTATGACTTTTTTTTATCTGATCCATATCCATGTGCTTCTAAATCGACTAAACATGCTTAGATGTCTTGTGTAAGAAACTCAGTTTGAACAACTTTGATTCCCCTTCTTCCATCCAACATAATGGAGATCCACATGGCCTACCATAGAAAACCACACATAGTTCCATCTAAATAGTCACCTGATAAATGTTGTTATAGGTGAACTCAATGAGTGATTAGTGTTTCTACCAAGATCTTCCAAACTACAAAACACATACCCTCAACATGTCCTCTAGAACCTGAATACTATATTCCAATTTCCCATCTACGTTGGGGTGAAAAGACGTACTCTAAAATAACTTATTACCCAATTCCTTTTGAAACACTTTCCTAAATCATTATTTAAAAAAATCATGATATGAAACTATAGTCTGTGGTACCCCATGCAAACATACTATCCCTTAGACATACATGTCACCGAATTGGTGAATGGTGAAAGTATATCATATCACTAAAAAGTGTGATACCTTTTTCAATCAATCCACAATCACCCATATTGCATCATTCTTCCAAGGTTTCTTTAGGAGACCCACTAAAAAAATCCATGGTAACATCCTACCACTTACATTCTGGAATGGGAAATAGCTATAACAAACCACCGGGTTCCTGATTCTCAACATTGACCTATTGATAAACGTAGCATCGTTTCATGAAACCTAAAATCTCATTTTTCATTCCTGGCCACCAATACTTCCTATAGAGATCATGATACATTTTGGTCAAACCATGATGTACAACCCACTTTGAATCATGAAACTCATGCATCAACTCTTCCTGTATACAATAAGACACAAAAATATGTAAAAAAAGAAGAATAATATTGTCCTAATCAATAGTCCAATTATAAGGTGGATCCCCATGTTCAAAACTATCTCTCAAAGAGAAAAATTATAAATCCTCACATTGACTCCTATTAATAAAGTTCAGAAAAGATAAATCAATAGAAAAGAATATGAGTTCCATCAAATCTTGATCCTATTAAACACTTAAATGTATCTCAGTGAACAAATCCATCATCCTCCACTAAGAAATAGACTCTTGAACTACTTGATTTTGTACCTTTCTACTCAAGGAATCTATAACATTATTTCCTTTTCTTAGTGTATAAGCTAATTCAATGTTAAAAGACTGCATGTACCCAACCCATATCTTCTACTAAAGGTTCAAATCACACTGGTAAAGGATGTACTTAAGGATTTTATAGTTGGTATAAATAAAAAATGTCTCACCAAAGAGATAATTCCACCAACATTTAAAGGCATAAACCATTGTGTCCAATTCAAGGTCATGAATAGGATATTTCCATTCACATGGCCTGAACTATCACGATCCATAAGCCACTACTCGATAATGATACATCAACACTGCCCCAAGTGCAATACTAGATGCATAAAAAAAGTGTACTCCTTACCTGGATCATGTAAGATCAAGATTGGTTTACTGGTAAACCATTTATTCAGCTCCTAAATATAATTATCACATGATTTAGAACACTAAAATATCATACCCTTCTCGGTAAATCCCAAAAGTAGCACTTCCAAGCAAGAAAAATATTTTAAGAACCGTCGATAATAACCCAAAAACCCATAAAGATTTGGATATGAAAAAAATTATTTGTCTATTTACAAGATACAACTGCTTGAACCTTTTCTAGGTCTACTGACACACCTTCCTTCAATATGATGTGACCCAAGAAATGTACCTTTCTGATCTATAAATGAAACTTAGATAACATGATGTATAGATGATTATCTCTTAGTGTACTCTAGATTATGATAAGGTGTGTGGAATGATTGTAATGATTCTGAGAGTACACAAAGATTTCATCTAAAAAGTAAACACATAGTGGTATAATTATAGGTGAAAGATTCAGTTCATCAAGGCTATAAACACTGTATAAGGATTCTTCAACCCAAAAGTAATTATGAGTAAATAATAAAAACCATACCTTCTTATAAAATTAGTCCATGGTATGTTAGAAGGTATCACTCTCAAATGGTGATACCCTGACCTCAGATCAATTTTGGAAAAAACATAAGAATCCCTCCTCTGGTCAAAAATATCATTGATACATGGAATAGGATATTGGTTCTTAACCATCATCCAATTCAGCTTTCGAATTGACACACAACTGCAATGTCCCGACAAAATTCTTAGAAAACAAGACTGGAGATCCCCACTGTGATATACTTAGATGAATAAACCATTTATTATCGAATTCCTCCAACTAAGTTTTAAGTATTTGAAGCTCTGCTGGTTCTATCCTATATGGAAGAATTGAAACCAGCTCAACTGCAAACATCAGCTCAATAACGAACTCAACCTATCTCTCAGGAGGTATCCCTAACAATACCTTAGGAAACACATCCTCAAACTAATCCACCACAAGAGGAAAAAACTATGGCCCACTCCCTCATCATCAAAAAAATGACTCACAAACTGAGTTGTGATCTCACCCAGTTGTGTAAGAACTATCCCTACATGACTTGCCAAAATATTTCATTCCCCACGATGGACATAAGAGTCACCTTCTAGAGACATGAAACTCACTATCCAATGGTAAAAATCAATGTGATCCTAGTTGAAACCAACTAGTTAATCCCCAGTATCAATTCAAAACTTGAAATCTCAATCATATACAAGTCCCAAAGGAGATGGTACCCAACAACCTCAATGGAACACTCCTTAAATTGCTAGACACTTCCTAATCATACTCCTAATAGCATGTCAACGGACATAATCCAACAAAAATATTCCACCTATGGAACTAAAAAATTCACAAATTGAGTAGATATAAAAGAATTTGGGGCCCTTATATCAAATAAATATCTTGAAAGTATTGAAGATATATGAATCATACCTCAAAAAATCAATGGTCCAGCCTCACCACTACTAGGTATAGGATGAACTATATAAAACTGACCTTCCCCTCTACCTTGGGCTCTAGTCATAGATCCTAGTGCTGCACTACCCTAATGATATGGATGCTCTTTTCCTAGAGTACCATGTCTTCCACCATGACCAGGATGGCTAGTATAACGCCAATTACCTTCCTGGTATGAGGTAGTAGACCCCCTTCCAATTATTTGTGTTGGTCTTGATCCTCTATCATTTACCACCTTTTGAAGGTTCCTATAGAACCTATGTACATATCCCATCCCACCACATGCTAAAAACTCAATTGGTGGTCAGGGACACTGACTGTGCATGTGTTCTAGCCTACTGAACTGATATAAAAACACATGATCACTAACCCAAGAGGCCGATCCTATGCCCTGAATATTATGTCTACCCCCACCTTGGTGAAAACACTCAAAATGAAACTTCCTATTATCAGTAGTCGTACCACTAGGCCGCTTAGATAAAAAAACTTTTCCACAAATATAATCCTCTTTAAGGTTCCCCTAAAAAATGAGGGCCTAATTCACCACTTTATTAAACATATTTAGATGAAAGATATTTACATGGGACTTGATCTCACATATACATCCATCCTAAAAATGTAACTCCATTGCTACCTAATATCCTACCAATGTTCGAACAAAGAGTTAAGTAAGTGAAGAAGCCAACACAATCCATCATGGACATAGATCCCTGATCCAACCTCAAAAATTTCACAACTCTCTCCTACCTCAGAGTCTCTAGATAGAAATTTTCCATTTTTTTCCTAGAAGTATTTCAACACCATACCATCTTCCTTCTCAGTTTGAACCTAAATATATCACTAGTGCTACATGGTCCTCGAAAAATATATAATACCAACATGAACCACTTATCAAGATGAGTTTCTAAGTGGTCCATAATCATTTAGATATACTCATTCCAAAACTCATATTCCTAAGGCCCACCCTCTTCAGAAATTGCTGGAAGGTGATGCAGCTGAAACTATCTAGTCTGGTTGAACATACACAGTGTATCCCACCCTAGGTTTCATTCCATTAACAACATAAAATGAGAAAGTTTCTCAAATAATTGATCTTTCCTTCTATTATCTAGAAACAATGAGGGTTATTACCCCACTACTGGAGGATCATTGTTGGTGATGTCCTTCTATCTCCCCATCAGTAAATGCCGTCATGGTAAAATCCCTCTACAATGCCAAACACACATCTCAAAACACATAATAAATAGTTTTTAAAATTTATACCAAATAATTCTCACTAAGATCCATTAAAAACCCACTCTACATACACTTCCCCATGGATATAGTCATATCTCTAATGCTACCCTTAACTATCCTTATCATGTGCCCTGGCTAACATAGGGCAACCATAATTTCAAATTTATACTTTATGTTAGAAATCATACTAACCATTTCATTTAATATCTTTAATTATTTAAATAATTGTAACATCCTCATTAGGAACTATTTTATCTATTAAATTTAATTCTTTCAATTTAACCAATTGCATCACCTTCCTTAGGCACCATTTATCTCTCATATCCCACATGCTCTTCCCTGCGCGTACCTATCATGATGCATGTCACATAAATTTCTAAGTGCCTATAATGAAGAAAGTATACACATAATCATGAAATTTCATCCCACAATAAAGATCACATGAAATAATAACATCACACATCAATTGTATCTCCCCAGGTGAAATAACATCCAACTGTAACAACAAACATCAAGAACAAAAATCCCACCCTTATTACTTAGGTTTCCCCCCATACATGGGTTAGCTAATCCCATGCAAGATATCATTACCAAGGTCCAAAATCTCCTAGTAACCTATTTAACTTCCCCAAATAATATAAATAATAGAACAAAAAACCTCTAATACCACCTTTTAACATCTCGGACTGGGTTCCAATATAATTGGTGCCCTTATCCAGTTCACCACATGACCACAAGTGTGCCACCTCATATGCCAGCGGCTGCTAACTAGTAGTGAGGGTGTATGAGAACATGTGAGGATACTATACCCTATTTACTAAAGTAAGACAATAATATAAATCAAGATAAATATAAACATGTAGTAATAGTAAATACTAAAACAATACAGCCAAATTCCCAAATAGAGGAAGTACTGAAAAACCAATATAGTAAAATGTGTCATGACCTGAGGGTGCACTATGTTGAAGGTAAACTGAAAATAAAGACACACTGATAACCTCCCAAGACGTGTCCTGACACTAAGTCAGGTCCCCTCATCCATATTCCATCTCGACTCTCCTATCAGTCATCTAAAACTAGTACCTTTCCCTTATTCTAATCTGCAATCATGAAGTATTCTCGACTACCCTATGGAAGTCGTAGAAGGGTGTGAGTACAACTCATTAAGACACCACCTATGGTGTCTAAAAAATATCCATTCAAGCACAATGTATATATAATTATGAGAAATAAAGGAAATCTAGAAAGTATAATAGGTTTCATTGTTTAGAAATAATTAAATTAACCAGTCTCGTTCTTAGTTCCAAGTAACACTTGTATACATCAAACCTACTTTGGCCTTTGCTGGATATCTGAGAAATATAAAATGGGATTAAATTTCTCTACATCACTGAGGCATTCATTTACCAAATAAATTTAACAACATACCTTGGAACATCAGTCCAGGAAATCAACTCATGTCTTGGAGCATCCATCTGATATCCTAAACCATGAAATAAATTAGTCGGGCCTAGAGCATTGGTCTATCCCAACCCATGGGAGTGGATCTCAGTCTAATTTCCCAATCATACCATTAATCCCTTATTCCAAGTTTCAACATCAATGAAATTTTTAACCAATATTTACCATAAGGGTGAAACTTTCCATTTTATCAAATTTCTATTGTTCATTACATTACACATGTTCTCACTTCTCATGGGAATACCATTTCACTATTTAAGCACATTACCACTATTTATCAACCTTTTCATGCAATTTAACCATAAGGTAAAGCCTTTATAACCCATTATAACATTAACCCATTTACAATATGTAAACTTATTTAACAGTTTTAAGTTAATCCAGACACCCCTCTATACCATGTTAACATGATAAACACAATAACCATTGGATTTATCCCATAAACCCATAAATTCAACATTTAAGAACTCAATTCCATGTTCAAGGGAGTAGAACATCCCATGGGTTATCTTAGGTGAGGCTTACTCATCATCAACGGATCCCATGGGGATCATGCAAGGTCCAACATATCATTTAACCTTCTAATTTATCAATTACTACCAAGGGATATAGATAAACCACATAACATTACCAAAATCACAAACACATACACATAAATAAATTTCAAGACTATGGGATATAACTTGTGGACCACCTACCTCAAGTTCATAGAAGAACACTCACTTAACCTTATCCATTGATTTGAACTCAAAAAAAACCTTCAAATACTAAACTTCAAATCTACTAGGAAAAAGGTTTCAGAGTATTTAGAAGAAGAATAAAAATTATACAAGGCCACTTCTAGAAAATTGAGGGAAGAGGAATGATAGACTCACCGAAATCTTCTATTCACACCTAATGATGCTCTAAATAGCCAATAATCAAGGTAAAATAATCCTTGGAGAGATTGGTAGGGAAAGGTTAATTAAATAGGATGATGGAGGATGAAATGGGGGGGGGGATATGGTTATAAACCTTAAATAACGAGAGAAAAACTTATAAAATTTCGCACTTTTAAAAGAAGAATGGTTTTCCAAATTTTTCACCTATCGTGCAGAACCATATTTCTAAGAGGGGGGATAGGATGCACAGTATGATTGGTCCACCTGCATGGTTTGAAAACCTATACGATGTCCATGTTCTTTCCTATATATAAGGGGCCAAGCCACAATGTATTCTAGGACATGAATCATGGTTATCTCTAACCATTAACCAACCACTATGCACTGGATGTCAAATTTTCTCCCTCTTTCACATAACAAACTCCTGGGGCACCCCCAAAGCCCCTTATATTCCTTAGAATCAATTTATTAACCAAAAAAGGGAGTTCAAACAAAATTTAAACAAGTATTTACCTCCTTGAAAGTAATAGATATTACACTTAGAGAATAGAGACTCATCTTATAATCTATATGGTCTTTAGAATTAACTTTGAATTCCATTTTTTATTTCTTTTCAAAACCATGAGATTTAGGGGTAAATACGATCTCAATATACACCTTAATAGCACATCAAATTAGTGCTTCATAGATACTGAAGTTTCTTATGGCTAATGACTTTTAGAGACTTGTTTTTAAGCCATGAAAGAATTAATCAGTTTTTATTTTAGGTATAATGATTAATCTAAAATCATAACTTGAAATTATTTTAAAATTTTACTCATAAGTTCCAATGGATTCATCATCCTTCTTCTTAAGCTCAAATAATTTCTTCTCCAACTTTGTATGTAGAATATGAGGGAAGTACTTGCTAAGAAATATCCTCTTAAACTCATCCCATTCCATGCATTCAATCTATTACTATTGTCTAGTATTATTTATAAGGATGAACCACTAATCCACTTCACCTTACAAATGATAAACAACTTAGATAACCTTTTCATGTTCTAAGCATTCAAGAATAGAAAATATTTTCTTAATGGTTCTAATCCACTTCTTAGACACTAGTGGATTATAATATCCACTAAAATATGGTGGATGTTGTCTCATGATAGAATAAATAGTACATTTCTCATTCCTTTTATTTTTTGGAATCTCAATGACATTCATGGATTGATAACATTTTTTGAGTATAACAATGATATTTTTCATTGCAGCTCCTATAAAATTCAGTTTCTTAAGAGGAAAATCATTACATTGTACACCGCATTCAGTATTAACATGATTCCTTCAAGTTTAATCCATTGAATAAAACCAAAAAAAACATAGCTCAAGCCATAATAATCATAATGGGAAACCATATAATCATGAAAAATTCATTTATAGTATGTTTAAGTCATGAAACCTTCTTATATAATACTTTATGTTTAACTTAGTTCATCCATGGTCATTACCATAACTTTAGGATGTTATCCTATATATAGAATTATCCATATGGTTATTTCTAAAATTTTCTCATTCTATTTTCCAAGGTTAACTAAACCTTGCTTTGATATCAACTATAGCTACCCCAACTTTTCATACATAGATATTACATCTTAATAGATGAATATTCATTACATAAAACATTGATCCGTGTTATAATAATTTTGGTATAGTATCTTTGGAAACTTAGATACATAAAAATCTGGTTCATAAAATATATATATTTCCTCCCACTTATTTCTTTATAACTAACACCTTGCTTAGCTATATTATACTTAATACCTTTCTTCATAACCCGAGGAAAGAAAACATAATAAAAGGGAGAGACCAGATTCTTAGTAACGATAAAAATTGGAGATATAAACCTATGATCATATGAAAACATAATATAATCATAAGAATATGAAATCATAAACATAACTTATAAATTTTATACCCAATCTATTATAAATAATAACACGATTCATGGCATAAAACATTATCATTTCAAAATTCATTGATTATAAGGGTGAAAATCATCTTAAATCAATTATGAATCCTATGATCATGTCATAAAAGTGTGACACCAACATAGGTATAGGAATAATTTCACAATTTCAAGGTTAACTACCAATACCATCAAAACATAATAAATCTAAAATCACCACCTGCATCCTATAGTAGATCAAGCTAATCAACTTGCATCCCATAGTAGATTAAGCACATTGACATGAATCCCATAGTAGATCAATCACATTGACTTACATACCATAGTTATCTCATAATATATAAAAATTTTCCCAATACATTGGAGGTATATATGGGTCCCACTGATCAGATAATGAAAATCATACATATTTGTTCCATAAGATTATAAATCATTTATCATATCATAATGCATGAAAAGAAATGGGTTTCATAAACATATTGTTATCATAAAAATAAACCATAAAGAGAAAGAATAATGATGGTATCCTTGGATCATATCCACATTAAATCTTAAATGAAATCAAAGGATGTCATCTTAGATGGAAAATGATTTTGATAGATCAGTTGGAATAGTTTTTGAGGAAAATAACCTTTTCATTTTGAAATCAATTTTTTTTAAACTGAACAATTATAAAGGAAAAAAATTTATTTTAAAAGAGACTTATAAAATTATAAAGGAAGTTTAAAAGAAAATATTAGTCATTATGGTGTAAAAATACTTTCATACCTTATAAGTAAAAAAATCCTTCCATATTTTTGTCAGAAAATTCATAAAGTACCTCATTTGGAAAATGGAAAATAGATTCCTTTCAAACCATTTTGCAAAAAATAAAACATGGGTAAAATTTATTTAAAAAAATGAGAGAATATTAATAAAATAATTTTTAAAAAAATTATTTAGAAAATATGGATATGTAAGAAAAATATTCCCTAGTAGGGACTTAAATGTAAACAATCCCGAATATTGATGAGATTGTGAAATAAAACCTTTACCTCAAGTTTACCTTGCTTCGAAAGCACTTTAACCTCCTATATAATAAATTTAAATTTATTATAATTCTATAAAATGGTTATTATACTTATAATATCACATATGATCCATTTATAAAATTTCAACACCCTGTTTTATCAATAATTCCTTAATAAAATCATTATTTTAAGGTGTTATCTATTTTGTTTACCATGAGTATTTTAGTTTAGTAGTTTTGATAATTGTAAATTTATCATGGTTCCATAACCTAAATAATTTTAACCATTATATAAATATCGTACATATTCATTATATACATATTTATATTCATCCATAAAATTTAGAGATATAAAAAAATGAATTACACCGTTCATAAAGATGGTAGGTCATACAAACATATAAAATATAAATGAAAAATGAATAACATCACTTTATGGAGGTGGTAGACCACACGTATACACGAGAAACAACATCATTTCTTAAAGTATTTGATGATAATAATGTAGAAATGATATTATCATTATAGAAGTATATTTGTGTCATAAATTTCATATATAAATATCAAACCCATCACAATACCCATCCATAAAATATGGTGATGAAATATGAATTTTATTTCTATGTGAAGATTGTAAGCCGCACATATGCACGAGCGATACTTTCACTTATAATTTGATAGGAAAGAGGGTGTATAATGGTGTTTTCATAATCATAATAAAATTTAAGAATATCCAGTATATTTAATTTATTGTTTTATTAAAAATAACATATATTTAAAGGATTTAAAGTAGAGTAGAAAAGAAATATATTAGTTAATGAGATTACCTCTACTTAGAAACGACTCCTTTAGATCTCTTCAAAAGAGATATAGGTTGGTATTTTGGGAATAAAAAACCTATATAATGTGAATATGGAAGTGTAAAATATAATTTTTTAGATTTTGGTCATTATAGAAGGCTAAAAGTAGTGTAAAAAGTGATGTAGGAGGCACACTTTTATAATTGAGGTGAGGGGCACTTTTGGATTTTATCAAAAGATTAAATTATAATAAATTCATACTCAATATAAATTACTCTCGATGTATAGGTATTCAAATATAACATAGGATAAGGTTGTAATAACATAAAAAAATTGAATTTAGACAAGTTTTAGTGTCATTTTAAACCTTATTATTTTGATTAACCCTCAGTTAACTAATTTAATTTTAACTTCGGTAATACCTTTTTCAATATTAAAGGGAAATAATTTTCATATATAATGTGAAAATTGGCCATAAATTTCTAATTTATAAAATTTTCAACCATATAATATCCACATGTATTATTTCAAGATTTTTAGGATTTTAATATAATTTAATAAAATATTATTCACATAAAATATCATTATTGTCAATTTTGACACTATTCATTATTTTAACTTTTAATACATAAATACAAAAGGGGAATTTGAATATAAATATTTCACACCTCCTTAATATGTACTATAGATATATGAAATTCTTGTCTCATTAACTCATTTAAATTATATCACTTTTAATATTTTTCAAATCATTTATTATATTTTTTTATTAATTAAAAATATATTGCATCGGTGTTTCATAAGAAGTTATGGTCATTATATAAATACTAAAAATTAAAAATAAACTTATATCCTAAAAATAATTTCATTAATATAAAAATATACACTTTTATTCATTCATAACTAGCATTTTCCCTATGTGGACACATAAGAGATGTTAAAAATAAAGAGAGTGTCATTTTAAAACATTCTTTGATTTAAATAATATGTAAGTAATTTTCATGGAAAATATTCTATTAAACTACTAATTTTTTAACCTAAGGTGTTTAGGGTAAAATTAAATTCTTCTAATAATAATTAAGATGAAATATTATGGCCTTATCACTTAGTCTTAACCAATATTAACACAATTTATCCTTTACTGAGGTGATAAAGTTTACCACGGTTTCTATTCATTATGACTACAATAAAAAGGAAACTATTTATCAAATTTGGACCACCTATTTAAAAAATTAAATTAGTTTTATCAAATTCAATTTCTATAAGTGGAAAAAAATTAATTTTAAAATAAGTATGCAAAACATGATGAAAACAACTTAAAAAAAATTATTTTAAGCATAAAACTAGATTTTATTTCTATTCCATGCCTAGAATTTTTTACAAAATTTATAATATATAAATTTCCTTAAAATACTTTAAAAAATTTGTTTAATTTAATTTATTAACACCAAATGAGTTTATGCGCATAAAAATCGTTTTCTAGGAAAACATATCCTTTATTTTCAAATGTTTTTTTATTTTTAATTATAATAATTTGATAACTATGTAATTAATTTTATCTATGTTTAGACTATATATTTTTCATAATTTAGATATTACTATTAATACTCACTAATCTAAGGGCTAGGAGATATCGTACACAAAATATTTCAATAATGTTACGTGATTCCTATAAACTTAGTGTTGCGTGTAACCCAAGTTATTAAAGAAAAAAAATTATTTAAAGAGAAATATTTTATAAAAATATCAGGGTGTTACATGATATTTCCTTAGTATGCATTGATCTAGGAATTTGAATACCCTGGGGAGATATTGAGGTGGTCATAAACTCGGCTAGACTTTGAGGAAGGAGACCTACTACCATGGGGCTAAGAGAATAAAATAGTAGGAAAACATGTTATGGAGGAAGCGATGGGCTAGCAGGGAGGGTAGCGACTGCATCTTCAAAAAATCATGGTCCTGAGTTAGATGAAGCTCAAAAAGAGGAGTATTGGTAGGTTTAAGGCTCCTTATTAAACATCCTCGAGAGGAGGGTGAGTCTTTAGGGGCTGTCCCAAGCATGTACGTCGCACCTATGTGGATAATGTTGTGATATAAAGATATCCTTATCAACACCATATTTACTAATGATTTGAGTGACTGGGACACCTTCAGTTAGCTCAATTCTCTCCAGGCCATGTGGTTTCAATTTTAGGGTGAAAGGATCCACATGCCTAGACTTGGTCATTCTAGAGTCTACTTACATGCTCCTTAAGATAATGTAGTGCAATACATATAGGAGTTATAAGATCTCATTCACCCCCATGGAATATATTTCCCCCTCATAACCTAGGTGAAAGTATTATAGGGTATGCCCTCCCCTCCATATCTTCACATGGACCAGTCACCCATAGGAACAACCATCCAAAAGGGGTCAGTGGAGGAGGAATCTTGGGGAAGTAATGCATATCTAGGCTCCCCAATGGGAGAATATTCTTCTGATGGTGAGGTAAACATTCCGGATTTGTTTTCCTTGAAAAACATCCAATCCTATAAAGATTTATATCTAACTCCTTTTTCACTTGCGAAAGAATTATTGAGCATAGATAAGGGGAGATTCATGATGAACCAATAGTAGAGGTGAGTGAGACCTAATCCTTTAATGGGTAGGTGTGAGGCCTTCCTTTGACATTATGGTCATTAGAGTCCAACTATGTATTTTTGTGGTGGCACTGTGACTGAGGTGATGAATCAATAGCCCCAAATGTTTCTTTAAAACTTCTCTTTTTTATTTGGTTGGTTCAAATATTTTCACTCTAATGCTTGTGTTGACTTCTTTGTCTCTGTTAAACAAATGTTGTGTATTTGGATGAGGATAATCCCCTGAAAACTAAGGAATCAACTCTTCTAGAAACATTATCATCAATAGTAATCCTAATGAATATATTTGACCTTATGGGTGGCCTTTTAAACTACCATATGTATTCTATCTTCCTACCTCCCCCCCATTTTTTTACCTTCCAAAGTTGAGTCCCACTAAACTTGTTTCAACATAGCTGTGAAAAAAGTGGTGTGGGTTCCAACCACCAGTGGAGATTCTTGAGCTAGTGGGTCCTATAGATGAGGTAGTAATGGATGAAATTATAGATTCAATGGGGGTGACTGAGGCTGTGACCTCAATGGTGGTGGCTAGGGGTGTGAAAAAGGCCAATATTTTTCCAGATATTATGTAGGACATAGTAGTTGAAACTATGGAGTTGATGAAGGTGGTGAGGGTGTTGTGATGGACGAGCCCACCTTAGTGGAATCTGAAGAAGTAGAAATCAAATCTGTAGGTGGAAAGTCAGATGATGGAAATTTTATAATAAAATTAGATCTCATCCCATCTGATAATATGACCATGGATGATCCTATGGCTGATGTGTTGGATTCCTTCCATGATAATGAGTCTACACTGATAGAAGACTTCAAGGACTCCAAATCTGACATAGATGAGGAGAATTAGATTACCTGACACAAATCATGGAGTAGTGTGTGGAATTTCATCACCCGAACACCGTGGATGGGGTCCCTCCACCACTATCTCATGATCCTAGGGACTGGTGGTGTGGACTCTCACAACCTTCACAATCTTTCTTAGGATTTCCTCATTGAACATGTCCTGGTGGGGTGGTAAGAGCTCGATTTTTCCTAGTATGAGGAGAAGTCTGAAAACCCCAATATGCTCTTGGAATCCAAGGAGTATATCACCTAGATAAAGAGGAAGACATAGAAATATGAGCTCGTTGTCACTAATAGAGAAGAGGCAATCAAACATATTAGGGTTCAACCAGCGGTGGCCAAGCAAGAGGCAGTAGAGGAATCCTACTTAGTGGAGTGTATGGATGAATTGGTTTGAGTGAAAATACAAGGTTATGAAGTTTTTCATATCCCCAAGGGGAGGTGATGGAAATGGATGAGTGGAAGCAGGCCGTAGAAGCTACTCAGGAGAGGATGGATGAGCTGGAATTCTCAATTCCTAGAGCTAAGCCTTGGGGAGTGGGGATTCTCTTGGTTTAAAATAAAAGCAAGGCCCTAACCCATGGATGAACCTACTCCGACTTTAAAGTTTTTTCTCTTAAATTCCCCATATGCATAAATTTTTATTTGCCGTATCTCGATCATATTAATGAGACAACCAAAAAAATCCATAAGACCACGCAATCCATACTCGATGTGGGAAAAAAGGGACAAAAAAGAGATTTTTCACTTATATTAGAGTTCCAAATGGGGGACATATACTTGAGTTATGAATTTTTTATTGACCACTGAGAGTATCCTGATTAGGAAAGATTTGGTTGGAGAGTGAGACTCTATAGAAAAACATGATTTATCAACATGCACAGGGGCACTAATGGGGTAACATAGGGGTGTTTAAATTCTGCTAGAAAAAAAGCGAGTGATGAAGGGAGTGGATTGAGACACCCAGTATCTAAAACAAAAAGGGGTGATATGATGATATAGGATTACTATTGACTAAATTAGAAATTAATATTCCACTATCGCGTAACCAAGGATGGGGATAAACTAACAAGGGTCGGTCGTTGACCATGTTCAAAACATAGGACCTATCAAAATGTCATCAGAAGTCTTTTAGATAATGTCCCCATGATGGTAGGTGAGATAGTGTGGCCAAGAACCATTATTATTAGGGGGGAATTCAAACATATAGGATCATGGGGATCCAAATCAAGTAATACACGAAGCATGGGGTTAATAAAGGGAATTTTGGGATGTGGTTCAACAATCTCAGAATTACACCACTATGATTCTGAGCACATCAGGTGGGTGTATCAGTCTAAATAAATTTCAGACTCATATACCAAGGGGAGGGTGATATTGGATGCTAATATATAGTCAAGTAACTCAATATGTGTGGTAGATAACTGATGAAAAAGGGTATAAAATGGTATAATAAGAAATGTCCTTAGATGCTTTTTAGGTTTTATGTCATGTAATGGGATAGAGGAACTGCAATTTAACATATTATGGAAAGGATGTTGAAAGTGAAATTTTAATATCTTATGGTGAGGATGATCTGTCATACAATTTAACATCATGTGGATAGGTTGTTCCTAGAATGGTTTAGCATCTTGGGACTAGGAAATGTGAATTGATGTAAATAAATAACACCCAGTCAGGGTAGTGGGATAAAAAAATAAGGGAACATAGTGGGAACCACCTCATAGAGGAGATCATGAAGTAAGGGATCTAAGATTTGGATCTAAAGTTTTCCCAGACCAATGGGATCCAACGAGCATAGATTTATTTTTTTAGGCTCAGAATCAATCCCCATATTAATTGCATATTTTTTTTTATTAATTCCCTCACTTTTTCTCAAATTTCAAGGGCAATTTGATAGGAAAAAGAATGACTCTTACTCAGAATACCCCTATGGTTTTTTTGAAAGATTTCTATGTGTCTTTCCTTGGGAATTTCAGGTTCATGCCAGTTGGACCAACTAGGTACATATCTTAGGGTCATGAGTAATGATGACCACATGCACAGTTTGATGTCGTAATGCTTGAAAAAAAGGATCAATGAACTCTATAGAGGTTTGGATGCTATGAGGGGGTTGAAACCTAACATGAAAGGAGGGATAAGAAGGTCCCGCACCATACCAAGAACCCTTGAGGCTAGTTGTAGACATTGGGATAAGGAGGATGACTATTAATGAAGATGGAATCACCTGATGGGTTATTTTTGGATGGACTAGATAAAAATTTCTAGGCGTTACTATGTATCCCATGGGTTGGGTATCAATACACATATCATTTTGGAACATGACATAGTTGGAGACCAATTTTGTAAGGGGGAAATCCTCTTGATCAAGGATGATATAAAAGGATGGGGAATTAATTTTCCCTGGCACTAGAGGTGAGACAAATAAAATAAAAATTGGGGGCCACAGGTGGCCAGCTACACATGGTTTATGTTCATAATGTGTGGACCATGGGGAAGTGTGTTTTGGGAAAATTTATGTGGTAAAAAAGAAAACAAAACCCAACTTGAAGAGAGAGTAAAGGAGGACTCATGTCACATGAAGCATCTCCAAGATAATTTTTACACCGTTTAAGTTCACGAAGCCTAGAACATGGCTCTTGTTTAAGGTCATATATTTTGGACTGAAATGGGGTGAACGTATCATTATATTCTTGTGTGTTATGAAAACAGGGATTGGCTTGATTTGAAATGTGGGTGAAAGAAGATCGGTGTCAGGAAAAGAATTTTTGAGATGAAATGAGAAGAGTTTAAGGTCATGATTCTTGGAATAAGGCTCCTAGTTTAGGATCATAGTGATTAGGATATAAAAAAGGGGACTACTATTTTAAGGTCATATATCATGGACCATGAAGCATTAATTTTTAAAGACATTTTTGTGACATAAAAGAGGTAAAACCCAGCATGAAGAGGGATCCAAGTAGGCCTTTTTCTACACAAATTTCCAAGGAAAAACACACATAATTTAATTGTATGATGGTTGAAATATAAGGTTCATTCCATTTTGGAATTCCCATGAACCTTGACTATGACTAAGGAAGGGTTATATGACTTCTAATCCCACATGATCCTTGCTCAGTGTGAGAAAAAAGTAGTGTCATCAATTTAACTTTTTATAGAGGTAGGGAAAAAAGGTGGAGAAAGGAAGCTAGCTTGGGAACATCCCGATGACACTAAATTGTTTGGTCGTCAAGCATGAACACATGGGGGGATAACACCAGGGGTATTGAAATCCCACTATAATGAAGGGAAGAGTAAGGAAAATCATGACTTGTAGGATTAAAATCATGAAAAGGGGGTGAATGATGGGAAGAGAATGATTATTTAACATGATTTAAATATAGGTCCCATAACTATAATAGTCATGGATGGGGTGAATAGATGTGATATCAACCGTTGACCATGTTAAAAATATAGGAGTCCCCAAACATCATCTTAAATCATTAGAGGCATGTTCCAAGGACGGTAGATGAGCCAGCATGGCCAGGAAACATTGCTAATAGGTGGTCCTATTCAGATCTGGGGAATGTTGAGGATCAAAATAACAGGAATCACAGAGTGTGATAGTGAAATTGGGGAATGTCCTGGGGGAATTAAACATTATGGGGAATACTCCACCATGCGCTTTAATGTGTTGGATAAGTATATTGATAGGTAATGATTGGGTCTGACCCAAAGGGAGAACACCCTGAAATGATTTGTTGTTTGGGTTGGGCCCAAGATATGAGATTTAGGCATCACTACATATCCCATGCGTTTGGGAATCAATTAAAAAATAGTTCTTAAACATGGTGTGGTGGGATACCAATTTTAGGAGGATGGTGTCCTCTCTAGTGTGGATATTGAACCATCTCAAATTTTTCATATGATGCATCCTATGTTTTTTACACAAGGTAAGGCTTTATTTTAACATCATTTTATGAGGATGCTAGTTTTGGTCATCTCACATTCTTCATATGAGGAATACCATGTTTGTTACATAGGGTATGGATATAGTATAACATCATGTACTAAGGATGTTAGAGGGGTTTTTGCATTGATTTTCCCATTATTTATTCCTCATGTTAGGTCACAAGGGAATATCATTCTTTAATGGGTTAAGGAATATGATTGAGGCTTACACCAGATGAGGAGGCTCATGGTATATTTTCTCACTCTAGGAAATAGTTCATGGGGGGATTATTTATAGTAAATAAAACCTCACTCTGGGAGAGAAAACTATAGTTGGTCCCACAAACAAAGGGTATAGGTGTCACTACATATCCTAATAAACTAGGAATCAATCCACACATAGTTTTTGAACATGATGTGGTAGGATAACAACAGTGAGTTGGGGTATGGCATTATCTATAGTGAGGCTTCGTGACATCATGCATTTTTATGTCATTAGATGAGAAAATAGATTAATTTCATATTTATTACATGAGGAAACCTATGTTCAACACATCTAGAAAGGTTATAGTTTAACATCATGTGATGAGGACATTGGTTTTGGTCATCTCACATTTGTCACATGAGGTATCTTGTGTTTGTCACATAGGGTAAGGCTATAGTTTAACATTGTTTGATGAATAAATTGGTATTTTTAGTTTAAATTCCTACAAATAATACTAGGGTTAATACTATTTTATGGTCATAGATCTGAGACTAAAATTGGAGTTCATGTGAAGTACTATTTGAGAAACCTGACATTTGTGGGAGGTTTGATATAATCCCCGTCCATGGTGACTAATGCGTATGAACCATTTGGAGTAGAATTTGTGGATGATTTAAGGTCCTTCCAAATTGGGTTCTAGATTTTTTAGTTTCTTTCTAGGTATCATCGGCGTCTTGAGAGCTAGTACCATGTCACCTTGAAGGAAGGAGAGGAGGTAGAATTTTCTGTTGAATGCTCATGCTAACTAGTTATGATACCTATCCATGTTATGAATTATCTAGAGCCTGTTTTATTTGAGGGATTCAAAATCTAATAGATGTAATTATTGTATTTATTTTGGAATATTTTAGTCATAAATTTCCATTTATAGTGACATCAACTAAACCTATAGAGGTAAAACTGCATCTGTTTTGTATACCATGCAGTATGGGGTCTCTTTGGTGAAACTTTGAGTCATCATATGACAAGATCATAGGGAATTAGGGACTTTATCGACCCGACTCATTTTTTTACCTACCATATTAGAAAGTATGTTAGAGAGGGTTTTTAACACATTAATATCCCCATTCACCTATGATTCATTATTGGAAGTCTGGTTGGAAAAAATATTGTATTTGGTGTATAACATCTTCAACTTGGAAGCTCTGAAGTTAGTTCTATTTCCCATGAGAATAGTGTGAGTAACCATGAACCGATGGATTATATGGGTCATCAAAAACTCAATAACATACCATGTTTTGACTTATTTGAGGGTAATTACTTCTTCCCACTTTGAGAATAAGTCCTTTGTGGTCAGAATGACCCTGTACTATCAAGATGTTTTTGGTGGGTAGGGACCCACAATGTCGAGTCCAAAAACTACAAAGGGATAAGAATATTTGGTATTGTGGAGAATATATTGCAATTGATGAATAAATTTAGAATGGATTGGGAATGCATGACACCTCTTGGTGAACTCAATGTAGTTATAAAGTAGGATGGTACAAAAGTAACCCAACCTCCGAATTTGATGGGAGAGCTTCACTCTGCCTTGATGGGATTGAAAAGATCTAGCATGGGAATATTTCATGACCCAAGGTATCTCTTTACCTTAAAAAATAGAATAATTCTATCAAACCCACATATATAGAGAGTCTTCTCAAGGTTAGGGCTACTCTGGATGGTGAACCATGATGCCCACCATCGGATTCGATCACTCTCAGCTTGTCCTAATGGGAGGGTGCCATGTTGGAGATACTCAAGGAAGGGAGTCATCCAATTTATAATTTATTTGACTAAAGAAAAATTTAAGGACCCTTGTTTTGAAGAACTGGAATCCATCTAATATACCTATCAATTATCACTTTCAAAAGTTCTAGGGGAGATGAAACTCTAATGTGCCACTTAAATGACTAAGTCATATTGGTTAGGTTTTGCAAGAGACATGTCTAGGATTTATAGAGCATCGACTCGAACATTCCTTGACCAAGGAACAAGAGTCACCTTCAGTTAAGAATAAAACTAGGCCATTAAATGATGAGTCCATTATATTAGGGGAATAAGTTATTAATTTTTGATAATATAGTCATCTTAAATCTCCTTGATGTCTAGATCAAATTATCCCTTCACATATAACCAGGAGAAATCAATCTCAATGGATAACTCTAGACCAGTGATAGGAGCCTGATACTCAGCCTCATTTTTTGTGTAGCCTTATGAAAAATGGAATGATTATGAAAAGATTGAATGTACAGTAGTGATGAAAACAATCCCTAGGACTACTCTATTGAGTTTGGGATCATTGATACTTCTACTAGTCTAGATTCAGGAGGCACCATAAAAATGAATCTACCAACATGACATGGTCTAATCCACTGAGATGATGGATTCATCTAGGAAATCAACATCCAAGGTAAAATCCTTAGGGTTTAGATGCACAAACAAGAAATCTTCCAAATCTTATCCCATGATAATTTTCTATAGAAAATTTGATATCAAATTGATACAAAATCACTTCCCAATGCACTGATCAACCTATTGTCATGGGGAAGTTGAGGATATATTTTAGTAGATCAAAATAGGATAGTAGTTGTATCTCATGGGTTTCTAAGTATTTAAAAAACTTCTACACTACAATAACCAACATGAGGAAACTCTTTTCGATGGGGGATTATCTCATATATTTGTCAAGGAGAATAAGGATGAGATAATATAAGCTATTTAACCTTCCCTCATTGTTCTTATGATCTAAAAGGGATCCAAGGGATAATTACAGAGTGGTCATGTAGACGACCAGTGGATTTAATTGGATAGGTGGAATGAATACCAGAGGCTATAGTAGGTACTAATTATTGTCCCTAAACACAGTATAATTGTCATCAGTCCACTGGTAAGTGGAATCTTTCCTCATAAGGCTTGAAAAGGTATTAAACTTTCCAAAAATATTTATAATAGACTATAAGATATCAACTAACTGTTCTTGGAGGCCTCTCAACTATTAAAGGTTGGATAGAGGAGGAATATAATTTATTGCCTTGATATTATTGGGATCAATCTATATAACTATGTATCTAAAAATGAATCTAAAAAACTTTCCAGAGGTAACCCCAAATTCACACTTCAAGGGGTTCATTTTCAAGTGGTGGGATTTGATGAATATTAACACTTTCTCAAGATATTTGAGATGGTCCTGGTGCTGGTGAGATTTAACCACCAAATAATCCACATAATATTCCACCAACATCTTGAGGAGTGGTTTAGTTATATGGTGCATGAATTTTTTCTAAGTAGCACCAGCATTCTTTAAACCAAAATGCATCACCCAGTAGAACAATTTTCCCTAGGGTGCCTTGAAAGTGGTGGCCTCCTCATCCATGGGGGTTATATAGATCTTAAATTACCTGGAGTATCCATCTATGAAGGATATGGAATAGAGACTAACTATATAATCAGTCAACAATATTGTCATTGGAAGGGGAAATCCATCCTTTATATAATAGAATTTGAGGTCCCAAAATTCAATGAAGACTCTGATCTTCCTATTAATTTTCTGACAGGGATAAATTTTGAATAGCCACCTAGGGCATTAGACCTCTATGAAGAAGTTTTCCTTAATAATATTGTCAACTTCTACCTCAACCATGACACCATGAGAGGGATGGATCTTTATGGGAGGTTTTTCAACCCAAAATGGCCCACCAGGAGGCCCAGGTGATGAAAAATTTCTTAATGATAGATCCCTAGCATATCATTATAGATCTAGGTGAACACATCATGGTAATATTTCAGGAAGGCTACATACTAATATTGTTCCTCTAGTGATAAATTTTCACTAATCAGTGTCAGTATTATATCTTCCTCACTACCAAGGTTTACCTGAGTCAACTCATCAAAATTGTTGGATACACCCTATTCATAGGAAAGGGACTTCCTCCAAATCCTATTTGTTACGTTAGATACGAGGTTTAGAGGGAGGAAGAAACTATCTCAAAACTACAGACCTGAATACAACATCAAAATCTGATATTATGGGGGGAGAGTCTTCAAAAAGGAACTCTTATTCTGTAAATATTATAGAAACATAGCATGACAAGCCAATATCATGTGGTTTCTAACCACAAGATGCAATCTTGACATCAAATCAATGATAATGGGTTGACTTCCATCAAGTTATCCCAGCTTTGTAGAATATATGGGAATGTCATGGATTAATGGTTATGGGGAGAACACCTCTACACTTTACATGGGTAGGGTTTTCGAGTACTATCCTAGCCTATCAATTATAGGAGTACGGGGTATTATCTGATCACTCCTTAGAGACTATCAAGAAATATCCTAGGTCTGATATTGTGGGTTCCAATAAATGGTTTGAGAGGTGTTAATACGCTCAACCCTATCATTATGGGGTTATTTTCCATCCCTGTTGTAGTATCCAACATCCAAGTAGTTGAACTCACAAGGGTTAAAGGGGGAAGCATCACTTTGAAGTACCCATACTTGACCATAAAGGGAGTATTTTAGGCACCGGTGGTATGAGGGGGGGGGACCAATCTATGTAGGTGGAGCCATAGTATTTCAAATTGGAAATTTTAGGCCATATCCTACAATACTACCATAAATTCAATACATTATACAAGACCACCAAATTGTTTCTTTAGATGAATCATTCAACATAACTTCTACTCACTCTTTTCATACCCCTAAATTTCTAGGTTATAGGGAATTAGATCCTATTCTATGAGACCTATCTTGTGGAGAATTCAGGTTGGGATGAGATAGATCCCAGAGCTAGTATCCATAAGGAAGTGGTGGATTTCCACTCCCTTTAACCATCTAGTGATGCACAATGAGTGTATGTGCCCTTGAATGATAAAATCATCATCTTCCTTAGAGAAGTAAATGATGGATGAATTCCTCTCACCCAAATTCCTTTTTGTGATAGGCCTCAAAGGAACCTACCTCATTCTTGAACTAAAGGGGGCTCTTAAAGGCTTTGATAAGGGCTTCACATATCTACATTGATAAGCGGAGCACATCGAGGATCGAGAGCCTCACTAGTATGCTGACAAGGTGATGTAGCACATCGTATGTAATGACCTGAACTTTTTATAAATTGAAATACTTTTTGAAATAAATTAAATTTATTATTATATAATTTAGTTATTGAAAAAAATGCATTAATTTGGTTGTTTTGGTCTGCTATAATTTATATCATAAAGGATTTAAAAGAACATTAATAATTTTAACCATTAATAATATAACCATTTTATAATTACTATATGATTAGTATATATTATGGGTTATGATAAATTCAATTCACAAAAAAAAAATAAGTGATCACCTCGACTAGTAGGATCATACTCTATAAGGCTCATTTATCATAACTTGAAAGGGAGATAGTAACACTATATTTTTCCCCTGACCAAGCCCAAGATGTGATTCTATAACTAAATCATAATAAAAATCTTTTTTAGGATAATTTCAATCTCATCAAGATCACAACCTAAATCATGTTCATCAAACCACCCGAAGAAAATAACACACTCACACATCATACCCTTAGGGAATACACTGGAGTAATAATGGCCTATTTATCTAAACCATAACCCTATGAATTTTTATTTTATTTTTAATAATAAAATGAGTATATTTATCTTTTTTATTATTATTACTTTTAATGATTAAATAATTATTTTGATAAAAAATATATTTTCATATGATGAAACACATTTTTTTAGAAATACATAGTTCAGTCAAGAAACTCTTTTTGATGAATTCAATATTTTTTGAAAAAAAATATTTTTAAAAAATACTATTATTAAATTACATTTATTAAATATAAATGATAATATAGTTTTACAAAGTCAAATGTAATATTTATAAAGGTCAGAAAAATTTTCTTTTCAAAATACCAACATTTCTCAATAAGTGGGGATTTTTGATTTAAAAGTGAAAATTATCATATAAAGAGAATTATTTTAATAAAATAAATATTATTTCCAATTTAATCATGTCAAAATTATCCAATGGTTATTTTTTCATAATTTTTTGAGATAGTGAACTTTTTGGGTCAAAATTAAATACAGTATGTATTATGACATTAAAAAAGAACAAAAGTAATGTAAAAGATACTATAAAGAGTATACAAGGAAAAAATTATTCATCCAATTTAAAATAATGTGTTTTTGATGTTATAAGATTATTTTATAAATCCTTAATGAATCCTCCAAAATCTATATTATATTTTAAGGTTTTAAAATCTATTATTTATAAACACAACTCACTTCCACATCACCAAAGGATTTATTTTAATGTGTTAGGTTCTTATCCTTATGAAATAATGAAAATCACTCCTATTTTTAAGAAAACATGAGAAAAAACCATGGTAATGTTTGTGGTTTTGATTATATTATCATATAGAGTCCAAAACCAATGTTTGGAAATTAATAAATAACTATCCTCTCTTTTTCTATATAAACCCACCAAACAACCCATTACACTTCACTAAAAACTCGTGTATCATGACAATACTCTTCCTTTCTCTCTCTATATCCCTCCCAAGGTTCCCTAATCTCTTAAGAAGATCCTCCCAAGCTTTTAGAAGTTTCCTCTCAAAGTAAGGGATCTTCTCATTTTCCTTTTTATTCAAGAACCTACTTTATGTTATGCCTTTTTTCTCCAATTTTTCTTATTGGAATTTGTTTTTACACATCTATATTACTGTATTTATGATTTAAAAGTAACGAGTGACCCATTTCACTCTCATTCACCCTTTCGAAAAACTATTATGTTCACCCTTTATGTTGTCAAAATTTTCCTGTGATTTTCCATGCCAAACATTTTTATAGTAAATACCCATATCCATTTCCACTCAAGGGTATTAAAATATCCACACCTATCCTCAATTTATTTAGGATTTATGTGTATCTAACCGAAACTCTTTAATAATGGGATTAAAATTGATAAAAAAAACATCCTTATGTTGTATGATCTATATGGAACATTTATGCATGTACATGATATAAAAGTATTGGGTGGAACCAGAATTATATATCCCTATAATGAATTAGATAATGTTTTTATCTAATGATATTCCATGTATGGTTCATGAGAAATTATCCTAAGAATGCTATTTTATTATGACTTGGTGGTTATCCTTGACTTATATTTCTGTTTTCATGTTTTATGTTGTTGCCACATTCCCATTTTGCCTTTATAGTATCATGTTATATCATGCCTCATTATGAAAGATTATGATTCTAACCCACCTTTATATTAAATTGATATGCATATTGGATAAAATATATTTATTTACCTTATGTTATGCTTTGTTTGTTCCTTTAATGGACATTATAGATCACCTATTTCTTATGTACGTACCAAGGTTATCCTGTACAGTTTTAGAAGAATGATGGAATTTTAGAACCATGTTAAGGATGTTTTCAATAAGGTTGTTTAATCTATGTATCAAGTTGATGTTCTATATACCTAATTTCTTAAATACAATAGGCCTCATGATCTTCTGGGATTGTATTATATTTACTTTCATGTAATAAATTATGAAATAAGGTTCATTAATGTTATGGGTTTCCATAGTTGGTATCAGATCCATGTTAGTTATTTTTATGATTAGGATTAGAAAACTAAAGTGAAATCCTTAGGGATAATACTGAACATAGGATAACATTCCTAAATTTTGGTAACATATATAGTGCGTGGTTTCAAAGAAAATAAATCCCTATCTGGATACTATAATTGGACGTGGCTATGGAACAGTTGTACCTAGGGGTAATAACTTCGAAAATAGCACATTGAACTAGACTCAATAGTTAACTAGTGCATGATAATGGGCATTTCTATATACCTAGTTTGAAACTATCAAGGGATATTGTTTAGTTGATTCACAATCTCCTTATGAACCATTATTAAGTGAACAAAAAATGACCACAATATTTTATGTTAGGAAATAGATTATGGATAACTGAGATTGAATCCTAAAAATTCATAGGTTAAGGAATACATTTTATTTATGAGTTACCCCTTTAATGATCATGGTTTCTCGTTTATGCGTTTTATAGTTTAAAAATACCCATCCATAATTTTCCCTTTATTCTTGTAAGTGGTCGGAAATAAGAGGGACTGAGTCGACAAAAAATGTGAGGGGAAATGTGATGACTGCCCAAATGAGATGCCCAACCCGATGGAAGCATTAATTGTGAACTTGATGAAAATACTTTCTCAATTGACTTAGGTTTTTAATAGAAACCTAAATCAATAGGAATTTACAAATCCCCCTAAGAAAGTTAAATTTGCAATTGATACCTTTATTCAATAAAGGAAACCAAATTTATGTGGATCTTCTGATTCTTTGATCACGGAATAATGGATCAAATCCACTGAGAAGATATTTTCCATCCTCCAATAATTTATGTAAGATATGGTAATTCTAGATATTTATCATATGGAAGGAGAATATGATCAATGATGGATGTTGGACAAAAAAAGGAATCCTGAGGAGGATATTGAAGGTATGGTGTGGAAGGAATTATGGAAAATGTTTTTGAACAAATATTTTCATTATATTCTCTAATTAAAAATAGAGTGGAACTTCTTTAGCCTCAAGAAAAAGGAGAATAAATCCCTCAGGGCATATGAGGAAAATTTCAAAATACTTTCACGATAAACCTCTAGCTTTTTCATTATCCTTAAATGTAAAGTTGAATCATTCTTTGGTGATTTGAAGTTGATTCTATGAAAATCCTTGGTGTTTCTAAACATTGACAACTATGTGGAAATTTTACAATGTGACCTCAAAGTCGAAATGGATATCAATGAATCTCAAGGTTCTAATTGGGATAAGAAGAAGAAAAGTGTATTTAATTTTGGTGGTATTATAGAGAAATATAATGATGCAAATAAAGTTAAACATCCCTCTTTTCAAAACTGTGGGAAGAATCACCTTGGAAATTTCCTAAAGGGGATGATAAAATTCCTTAGGTATAGGAATAAAAGTCACTTAGCTAGTGATTAATGATGGGAAAAACCCACCAATGTGATAAAATAAATGAATTATCTAGTCAATCCTCAATCTATTGTCCAATATTTTAACTATAATGAATAAGTAAACTATTTAAACCAATTACCTAATCCAAGGATTATTAATGATAATTGATGATAAAAATCTCCAAGTCCTAGAGAGGATGGGAGATATTATTCCATCATAACTGGAAAGGTGTATCTTGATAACATAGTGGTGACAATTACATTAGTTATTAATTCAATAATTGTGAATATACCTTTTGATTCTTCTTCTACACATTCTTTCTTATCACACAAGTTTAGTAAAACTATTCAAACACCATTGAAAATTATGGAATTAGAGGTAAAAATGAAAATATAAAATGGGGAAATTATTTTATACCTTGTATATAACTCCCCCTATTTCATAATTTGTGGGTTGACCTTCCCTGAAAACCTTGTAATACTTTAGTAGAATTTGATGCTATTCTAGGATTGTATTGACTTTACTTATATAGATATAAAATTAATTTTTGAGAGAAGGAAATCTCCCTCAATAATACAAAACACCCTCTGATTCTATTCAAGTTCAAGGAGGGGGATGAATCACCTTTTGTATCATCATCTCAAGCATAAATATTATTTATTTATGAGCAAGAATATCTTGATAAAATTACTGAGACAAAATAAAATATCATCCGTTATTAAATTCCCATTATGTGGGAATACACTGATGTATTTCCCAAAGAATTTCTTGTTATTTATCTAAGACATGAGGTTGAATTCTCAATTGAGATTATACCTAAAGCTTTTCCAATATCAAAGGATCCTTATAGAATGTCCATTGTTGAACTTTAGGAGCTGAAGAAGAAACTACAGAAGAATCTAGATAAAGATTTTATATGGATAGATGCTTCACCATGGTGTGCACCTGTCCTCTTCATCAAGAATAAGTACTGGTCAATGCATATCAAAATTGATTATCACAAGATCAAAAAAATCAAGTATCCTTTTCCATGGAATGATGAATTGTTAAATCAACTATGCGGATCCTAGTATTTCTCTAATTTAGATCTTTGGTTAGGATATTATCAAGTAAATTTGAATAATGAGGATATTCCTAACAATGCTTTTCATATAAGGTACGGTCATTATAAGTTCATAATGATGTCATTTGGACACACTAGTTCTCCATAAATATTAATGGACTTTATGAATATATTTAGAGATTAAATTGAAGAATTTATGATAGTATTTATAGATGATACTATTATCTATGTTAAAATAAAGTAGGAACATGAAGATCATTTGAATACTATATTGAAGAACT
Organism: Viscum album; assembly: GCA_963277665.1. Lineage (NCBI taxonomy): Eukaryota > Viridiplantae > Streptophyta > Magnoliopsida > Santalales > Viscaceae > Viscum > Viscum album. The sequence continues at coordinate 858,416,927 of OY728123.1, read as the reverse complement.
TGTGGAAAGAAAATATGTATGTGAAGTACAATAAAAGTGATTTATAGTTGTAGAAAGTAACATTTCTGGGAAATTGTATCACCAAAAAAAGTATATTTGTGGAAACATAAAAAATAGAGTCAATTTAAGGATTGCACAGACCAAAATATGTGATGGAAATCAGTAGTTTCATTATATTAGATGGGTACTATCATACATTTTTAAGAAATTTCTCACGATTTTCAAGCCCCTTAACCAAGATAAATTGGAAAGGAGTCATGTTTTTCTAGAATGATGAATGCGAGGAATGTATTAAAGAGATGAATAAGAGGATAATCACTTCACCTATTCTCACATTACCCAGTAGTGGGGAAGGGTTTGTGATTTATAATGATGTATCCAAAAAGTTATTTGGTTGTGTAATCATTTAAGAAGAAAAAATGATATTCCGTACCTCCCACCAATTTAAGATTTATTAGAATAACTTCCTAACTCATGATTTAAAATTGGCTAAATTGATCTTCACATTGAATATTTTGTGAAATTGTCTCTATGAGGAAAATTATTATTTATATATGGATCATAAGAGCCTCAAGTATATATTCACAAAAAAGGATCTCAATATGTGCCAATAAAGGCTTTTAGAGTGGATCAATGACTATGATTGTTCGATCCATTACCATCCTCAGACAGAAAACATAATGGAATATTACATAACTAGAAAGGACCACACAAACCTACCCCTAATGAGGATTTCAACGGATCTAATATTCTTGGATAGACAGAGGACACACAAGGGAATAATAAAATGATTTTCAACCTAGCTTTCTCAAATAACTACTCAACTATCCATTCTTGAGATGAATAAGAAGGTCGAGAAAAATGATGAGGTGCTATCAAAAATTGTAGTGAGTATTCTAGAGTTCAACTTTTATAAAGATGAAGTTATTAGGTTTGGAACCCAAATATAATCCCATAAAAATCATAACTAAAGGGGAAAATTCTATATGATGTGAATAACTCATACTTATCTATTAATATAGGAATCACTAATATGTATATATATTTTAAGAAAAATTTATGGTGGAATAACATGAAGAGAGATATTACATAATTCATATCTTAATGCTTCATATGATAGAATGTGAAGGCTGAATGATAGGAGTCTAAAGGTATGATACAACCATTTCCCATACTAGTATAGAAATCGGAAAATATAACTATGGATTTTATCATAGGAGTCCCCAAGAAATTTAAAGAGAATAATTCCATCTAGGTGGTAGTCATTCTCTTTACAAAGCTATCACTTTTCATTCATATCAAGGACGGTTTCTCTCATAACCAACTCACCAAGATATACATAGGAGAAGTGGTAAGATTATATGGAGTTCCACTCTCTATTGTATCTGATTGAGATCTAAGGTTTACCTCGATGTTTTAGAGAAGCCTCCAATAATAATTAGATACAAAATTGTGATTCATCATTTCTTATAACCCTTAGAAGGATGATTAGTCTAAAAGGACCATTAAAACTTTTGTTGATATGCCAAGATCATGTTCAGTGTATCTATAAGGATTTTTGGGATCAACATATTCCTATATTGGAGTTCTCATAAAAAAATAGTTTCCATTATTTCATTCAAATGGAACTTTATGAGGCTCTGTATGGGAGGAGATATCAGACTTCGACATGATGGGATGAAGTTAGAGAGAAGAAGATTATGTGACTTGATATTATCCCTAAAATGATAGAAAATTTTCAAACCATTCAGTGCCATATGAAATCCTTCCAAAGTTGATATATAATCTATGCATAAAATCATTGAAAATTCCTAGAATTTAATGTCCATGATAATGTATTCCTTAATATATCACCGTGGAAGAAATTAATTGGGTTTAGTTACAAGGTAAAGATTATTCCAAGACACATCGACCCCTTTGATATCCTTGATCGCATCAGAGTGGTGGAATATCAACTAAAATTCAAACCTATCCTATCTCAAGTACATTATGCATTATATATATCCCTCTTGAGGAAGTATGTACCAGAAACTTCATATATACTGAGTATATAGGTGGTACCATTGGATAATGTTCTTTCCTTTGATGAGTAGTTGATTAAGATATCATATCACATCGAAAAATTTATAAAAAAAAAGAAAATCAACTGGTCAAAGTGTTGTGGAAGAATCAAAAGTTTGAGAAAGAAACTTGGGAGATAAAAGAGGTGATGAAAAAAATACCATCATTTTTGTGTATGAAATGAAAAAAAAATGAGCGTGAAATTTCTAAAGGGGAGAAGAATTTAATGATTAGAAATTTTATAAATGAAATTCCATTTTATCTAAATTAAATGTATTATTATACAGTGTTATAGAAAATACAAGCACTACTTTGGTTGTTTTAAAACACTATAAGTTATATCCTGATGGATTTAAAAGACCGTTAATCATAATAATCATTGATAATATAATCATTTCACATTGAACATATGACTGGTATATATTATCAAGTTGATATGCTATGTACCTAATTTCCCAAATAAACTAGGGCCCATGATCTTTTGTGATTATATTATTTTTACTTTTATACAATAAATAATGAAATAAATTTTATTAAAGATATGGGTTTTTTATAGTATTTTCATGTGTGTGGCATATTTCTACCTCCCAATGGTAGCTCCTGACAAGGAGTGTGATGGGTTCCATTGGTTGATATTTTGGGGATTGGCTAGTGCTGGGTGCACTATAGTATTGGTTAGATGATCTAGGATGAACACCTTATAACTGAGCACTAGATGGATGAGGTTGGGCTCTGGATATATGCGGATGATCACAACATGGTCATGGATGGTTCATACCATCAACCAATATAGTTGGCTACGGTGGAATTTCTAATTTAGAAAATTGTGCAGGATGTGCTTGTTGATCCCTACGTGAGGCTTAATATATGGTCTTAATAGCATGAATGTCCCAGTCTAAAATTCTAGTTTGGAAATTCTACTTACCATGGTGTCCCCAAACTCTCCTTTGATAGTTCTATCCTAAGGATCTTGAGGGGGACACATGGCCTTCCTTGTTTTTGGGAACTATAAAGGGATATATCAATGTTATAATATTGATGAAGGTGTTTCCCTATTATTTGTAAGTGGAATAGTTTAGGACTGGACAAGTTTTTTGGGTCTCTCATAATCTTGATAGCATGAATTCACCTAGTGTGTAGGTCAATTTCAGCTACTGAAGGGAATTTTGGTTTCCTTTTCACTGTCGGTGCCTGCATTTTTGAGACTTAGTGAACTATAATATGGATGTAGTGGTCGATGGATGTGTTTCCATCATAGGAGGTTTTTCTCTAATTAAGTGGTCACATATGATTCCATGGGTGTGAGTGACTATCTTATGGATCAAACAGTTATTATACTTATGTGTTCCATAGTCAATGACTTGTTTCCACTCACTAGTGTAAAGACCCAGAATTTCTGGGGAAATTTTTTTTCCCTTAAATACATTGGAATTGTGTGAGTCCGCAAAAACTGATGGCGCGTGATTCTGAGGCCTGGTGTGTCTGTAGTTAATTTCTGAAGTTTTTCTCAGGTACGTTTAGTAAACGTACGAGCAGGTTTTTATAACTTTAGAACCAATGCTCAGAATTGAAATCCGAGGGCACCTTTGAACTCACAACGCTGATATTCGCTTAATACACTACGGGAAAAATGGGTATTTGCGACGGGAATAAATCCCGTCGCAAATATCCCTGTTAAAAACTTATTTGCGACGAGGGTATTTGCCCGTCGCAAATAAGTAGCCTTTTGCGACGGGATAGCTTTCCCCGTCGCGAAAGGACTGGCGCCCTTTGCGCGCCAAATCGCGGGAAACATATTTGCGACGGGGGAATATTCCCGTCGCAAATAACCGGCGGCGGTAAAAGGTATTTGCGACGGGAATATTCCCCCGTCGCAAATAGTATGTTGGCAGGTGGTTATTTGTGACGGGTCCCGTCGCAAATAACTATTTAACCGTTGACCGTAATAAATGCTGGCTAAGGTATTTGCGACGGTACCCGTCGCAACTAATCTAACCTATAAATACCCCCATACGTTTTTTTCAAATCATTCTCAAATTCCATCTTCTTCTTCTCTCAAAATTTTATTTATACAGTTCAGTTTTTTCTCAAGTTTAATTTTTTTCTCCGGAGTTGATATTGAAGTTTTGAAGAACGATCAGAGATCAACCTCAGATCAATTTTCAAGGTATTTATATTTATTTTAATTTAATATTTATTTTTAATGTTTTATTAGTTTTAATTATTCTTAATTAGTTGTAATTTAATTATGTTTACATTGTTTTATTACTTAATAATTAGTAATAAATACTAATAATTAGGAATAATAACATTATTTAATTATTAATATATTTTATTATTAATATTAAAATAATATAATTTTTTATATATATACAATTCTCTTTTTATCTGTGTGTTTGCTGTCTTCACATGTATTATTTGTATATGGAGATAGAAAACACACAGATGAAAGGAGAATTGTATATAAATTAGAAAATTATATTATTTTAATATTAATAATAAAATATACTAATAATGTTATTATTCCTAATTATTGGTAATTATTTCTAATTATTGGTAATTATTCATTTAATTACTCATAATTAAGAACAATTACCAATAATTACCAATAATTAGTAATAATTAGTAATAATTAGTAATAATTAGTAATAATTACCAATAATTAGTAATAATTAGTAATAATTAGTAATAATTAGTAATAATTACCAATAATTGGTAATAATTACCAATAATTAGTAATAATTACCAATAATTAGTAATACTTACCAATAATTAGTAATACTTACCAATAATTAGTAATAATTACCAATAATTAGTAATAATTACCAATAATTATCAATAATTAGTAATAATTAGTAATAATTATTACTAATTATCAATAATTAGTAATAATTATTAATAATTACTAATAATTACCACTAATTAGTAATAATTAAGAATAATTAGTAATAATTAAGAATAATTAGTAATAATTAAGAATAATTAGGAATAATTACCAATAATTACCAATAATTAGGAATAATTAGTAATAATTAGTAATAATTAGTAATAATTAGTAATAATTAGTAATAATTAGTAATAATTAGTAATAATTAGGAATAATTAGTAATAATTAGGAATAATTAGTAATAATTAGGAATAATTAGGAATAATTAGGAATAATTAGGAATAATTAGGAATAATTAGGAATAATTAGCAATAATTAGCAATAATTAGTAATAATTACCAATAATTAGTAATAATTAGTAATAATTACCGGTAAATAGTAATAATTACCAGTAAATAGTAATAATTAGTAATAATTAGAAATAATTACCGCTAAATAGTAATAATTAGTAATAATTAGTAATAATTACCAATAATTAGTAATAACTACCAATAATTAGTAATAATTACCAATAATTAGTAATAATTACCAATAATTAGTAATAATTACCAATAATTACCAATAATTAGTAATAATTAGTAATAATTAGTAATAATTAGGAATAATTAGTAATAATTAGGAATAATTAGTAATAATTAGAAATAATTAGTAATAATTAGTAATAATTAGTAATAATTAGTAATAATTAGTAATAATTACCAATAATTAGTATTAATTAGTAATAATTATTAATAATTACCAATAATTACAAATAATTACCAATAATTACCAATAATTACCAATAATTAGTAATAATTAGAAATAATTATCGGTAAATAGTAATAATTAGTAATAATTAGTAATAATTAGTAATAATTGCCAATAATTAGTAATAATTACCAATAATTAGTAATAATTACCAATAATTACCAATAATTAGTAATAATTAGTAATAATTAGTAATAATTAGTAATAATTAGTAATAATTAGTAATAATTATCAATAATTAGTAATAATTAACAATAATTAGTAATAATTACCAATAATTAGTAATAATTACCAATAATTAGTAATAATTACCAATAATTAGAAATAATTAAGAATAATTAGTAATAATTACCGGTAAATAGTAATAATTAGTAATAATTAGAAATAATTACCAATAATTAGAAATAATTACCAATAATTAGTAATAATTACCAATAATTAGTAATAATTACCAATAAATTCCAATAATTAACAATAATTAGTAATAATTAGTAATAATTACCAATAATTAGTAACAATTAGTAATAATTAGTAATAATTACCCATAATTAGTAATAATTACCAGTAATTAGTAATAATTACCAATAATTAGTAATAATTACCAATAATTAGTAATAATTACCAATAATTAGTAATAATTACCAATAATTACCAATAATTAGTAATAATTAGTAATAATTAGTAATAATTAGTAATAATTACCAATAATTAGTAATAATTAGTAATAATTAGTAATAATTAGTAACAATTACCAATTATTAGTAATAATTACCAATAATTAGTAATAATTAGTAATAATTACCAATAATTAGTAATAATTAGTAATAATTACCAATAATTAGTAATAATTAGTAATAATTACCAACAATTAGTAATAATTACCAATAATTAGTAATACTTAACAATAATTAGTAATATTTTCCAATAAATAGTAATAATTACCAATAATTACCAATAATTAGTAATAATTACCAATAATTACCAATAATTAGTATTAATTACCAATAATTAGTAATAATTACCAATAATTACCAATAATTAGTAATAATTATTAATAATTAGTAATAATTACCAATACTTACCAATAATTAGTAATAATTATTAATAATTAGTAATAATTAGTAATAATTACCAATAATTACCAATAATTACCAATAATTACTAATAATTAGTAATAATTACTAATAATTAGTAATAATTACCAATAATTAGTAATAATTACCAATAATTAGTAATAATTACCAATAATTAGTATTAATTAGTAATAATTAATAATAATTACCAATAATTACAAATAATTAGTAATAATTAGTAATAATTAGTAATAATTACCAATAATTAGTAATAATTAGTAATAATTAGTAATAATTAGTAATAATTACCAATAGTTAGTAATAATTACCAATAATTAGTAATAATTACCAATAAATAGTAATAATTGCCAATAATTAGTAATAATTATCAATAATTAGTAATAATTACCGATAATTACCAATAATTACTAATAATTACCAATAATTGGTAATAATTAGTAATAATTACCAATAATTAGTAATAATTAGTATTAATTAGTAATACTTACCAATAATATTAGTACTATGAAAATAATAAAAAATTTATATAATATTAAAATTATCAATATTTGAAACATGTTTTGATTTATTCTCAACATATTTAATTCTTAAAGGGTCAATTTTTAGGTTTATCTCAATAAAAAGTTTGCGTCAGTCGTGTATGATCTAAACTCTATAATTATCCTAGCTTGAGTGTTTTTTCTAACAAATTATTCAAAACCAGTAATGTTTTTATATTTTATAGAGAAATATGGAACAACGAGGTCGTCAACAATCATTATTAGGTGACTGCATATGGATAAATCAACGTAGAATTCCAAACGGTTCTGGTTTAAATCCAGTATATGTAGAGGGTGTTGAGACTTTTTTATCATTTGCGGCATCAAATCCAGAATTTGTTTCAGAAGGCAAAATAAAATGCCCTTGCAGAAAATGTGCATTGAGAACGTTTGACACGTTTGACAAAGTGGGAGAACATCTCTTGCGTTTTGGTTTTCAACCAGATTATGTATTTTGGTATTAACACGGTGAACGCAGTTCCAGAGCAGGTGATACCAACTTGATTCCAGATCCATCCCGGTTTCAAGATTTAGTACATGATGTTGCAGGTTCATCTGTTCAACATACAGAAACTCCAGCTGATATAGCTTCAAATCCTGAGTTGGCACCGTCTGAATTTTATGAGTTGTTGAATTCTGCTGAGGATGAATTATATCCTGGCTGCAAGATGAGAAAATTAGAAGCAGTTGCAAAATTTATGGCTATCAAATCAGATAACGGAATTTCAAACACCTGTTTTGACCAGATATTTTCTTTGCTTAAAACACTGTTACCCGAAGGAAATGTTTTACCTACAAATTACTATGAGAGTAAGAGGCTGGTTCGAAATTTGGGACTTACTTGTCAGAAGATTCATGCATGTTTAAATGACTGCATTTTATATTCTGGGGAAAATGAGTCGTTGGATAGTTGTCCCACATGTGGGCAACTGAGATATAAAGAAGGACAACACGGGAAGTCTGGTTTGATTCCTGTAAAACAGTTGAGATATTTTCCGCTTACATCCAGACTCCAGCGTTTATTCATGTCTAAGAATACAACGACAATGATGTCATGGCATAAAGAGAATATTTTAACCGATAAACTCTTGAATCATCCAGTCGATGGTGATTCATGGAAACATTTTGATAGAGTGCATCCATCTTTTGCTTTAGAAGCTAGAAATGTTCGACTGGGGCTTTCCACTGATGGTTTCTGTCCGTTTGGATCTTATGGTAGTCAATATTCATGTTGGCCTGTTTTTTTAACTCCGTACAATTTACCTCCATGGATGTTGATGAAGGAGCCATATATCTTTTTGACTTTACTAATTCCAGGACATCCGAAGAAAAATATTGATGTTTATTTGAAACCATTGATTGATGAATTAAATTTATTGTGGAGTACTGGTGTCAGTACATATGATGTTGCAACGAAACAGAATTTCATACTGAGAGAAGCATTGATGTGGACAATAAGTGACTTCCCGACTTATGGGATGTTATCTGGCTGGAGTACACATGGTCAGAAATCATGTCCTTACTGTATGGGAGAGAACAAAGCATTTATGCTCATTCATGGAAAGAAACCTTGTTATTTTGACTGTCATCATAGGTTTCTTCCAGCTAATCATCCTGTTCGCAGAAACAGATCTCATTTCAGAAAAGGAACAGTTGAAAGGGAAGGACCTCCAAAAATGCTATCAGGTTCAGAGTTAAAATTATTTGTACTTTCATTACCTCCCATCACTTTTGGTCCCACAATAAACCAACAGAAAATTTCTGGTTTTGGGAAAGCACACAATTGGATTAAACGTAGCATATTTTGGGATTTTCCATATTGGTCTGATTTGTTGGTCCAACACATGTTAGATGTCATGCATATTGATAAGAACTATTTTGATAATTTGTTTCATACAGTTTTGGATACGCTAGGAAATAGCAAAGACAATGTAAATGCACGTTCAGATCTTGCCCAAATTTGCACACGTCCAGAATTGGAACTGTTTGAGAATGTCAGAACAGAAAGGTTACTGAAACCAAAAGCAGCTTATACACTGTCTAAAGAAAACCGTTTATTATTTTGTCAGTGGATTGCAGATTTGAGACTTCTAGATGGTTATGCTTCCAATTTGGGTAGATGTGTAAAGAATGGTCATATTACTGGATTAAAAAGTCATGATTGTCATGTTATAATGGAAAGACTGCTGCCCATTGGATTAAGAGGTCTATTGAATTCTGTGATTTGGGATTCTATAACAGACATGTCTCAATTTTTTCGGGAAATTTGTGCGGCTACAGCAGATTATGATGCTCTAGGAAAACGTGAAAAATATGTTTTTGTAATTATATGTAAACTGGAAAAAATATTTCCGCCGTCTTTATTCGACTCAATGGAAAATTTGATGTTACATTTGCCATATGAAGCCAAATGTGGAGGTCCATTACAGTTTCGATGGATGTACCCATTTTAAAGATGCATGCAAAAATTGAAAAGAAAAGTACGTAACAAAGCATCTGTTGAAGGATCTATTGCAGAAGCTTATTTGCAAGAGGAAATATCTTTTTTTTGCTCCCATTATTTTGAATCTGAGTATCCTTCAAAACACAACCGAATGGGACGGAACGAGAGGAATATTGATGAAATCAACAATCAATTATCTGTTTTCAACCAATCAGAGCTTGGTTTTGGTGGAGTTTATGAATGCTGGCTTTCAGATGATGAACATCATAGAGCTCATACGTATGTTCTGCTCAACTGTGAAGAGATGACATCTGTTGTACTGTAAGTGTTTATATCACTTATTCTATCATTTATGTTACAGTAAATAACTTTGGTTTTTATAAGTTGTATGATAATCATATCAAGAAACAAATTCCACAAATTACAACAGCTACTCTCGAAGAACGTCGACTGAAAAATTTCTCTCAGTGGTTTCAAAAACTGGTAACATAAATTCTTTATCTTTTAGCAACTCATTCAATGTATAGTTTACTATATTGATAATTATTTCACAAATTTTCAGGTGTCTCGACATGCTGATAAAATTGAAAAACGGCTGTGTGTATTGAGTAACCCACCTTCCAAACTTGTTAAAACTTATAATGCATATGTGGTGAATGGATTTCGATTCCACACACATGCATATGGGGAATCGAAAAAAACAATGAATAGTGGAGTTAGCTTGAGAGGATCTCATCATCGAGAAAATGAAGTTGACTTTTATGGCATACTTGATGAAATCATTGAACTCTGTTATCTTGGACAACATTACATAACCATGTTCAAATGTCGGTGGTTGGATACAGAGAGAGGCGTTCATGTTCATCCGACTCATGGAATCATCGATATTAAATGTAAAAGTGTTCTCGCAGTAAATGAACCATTCTTATTGGCTCAACATGCACATCAAGTTTATTACGCAAAGTACTGTGCTACATCAAGAGACTTGACTGATTGGTGGATTGTAATAAAAATCAAAATTCGAGACAATCAGTTTAGTCAAAGTGAATGTGCTTTCACTGATGTGCAAAGAATTGAAGTTTTTCAAGAGAGTACTCAAAATCAATCTTTTTTGCAAAGAGACATGAGTATCGATGACGACACCCCACATTTAAGATTCGGTGATGACGATGATGTTAATGATGTCACATATGAATTTGAAATGGTAAGAGATGAAGCAACTGTAACTCGAATGGATATCGATGATGTTGAGGAGGAATATGAAGATGACATTGACATATATGAATATGATGATGAAGATGAACACTGATAGAATTCCATGGTATTTATATACAATCATAATATGTATATATGTACATATAATAGTAATTATGAATTATTTGATAACAACATTAAAATTTTCTATTTCAGATGGACGACGCCACATTTCATGAGTTGGCGGATGCTGACATGACTTTCGATGCGGATGAGTTGCTGCCAGATGACCCTCAGCCTGCAGGCGCTCCAGGGAGTACGCGGAGGGGGCGCAGTCTTGCACGATTGATGATTCCTGACCCCGTCCCCGAGCGACGTCCACGTCTTGGGTTTGATCCACGCACACGGAGGTGTGATAACCTGTGTGATAACCTATTGATTTGACTAAGATTTCATTAATCTATTCACATAATAAATGTTTATTATTTTTACAGTTTTCCGCATATAGCAGTCGGACAAGGCAGCGCTATTTTGCGCAACTATTTCTCTCAGCCGTGGACCACATGGGAGCAGATTCCCATTGATGTGCAGCAGGCCATGTTCGACCATTGGTTGGTACGTACGTAAATAAATAATTTTTATTTTGAAAATTATTTCATTTCTAACTTGATATTTTGATTTATTTGTAGGGTTTATGGTATCCTATCGAGGATACCATGTGTGATGCCATCCACGAGGCATGGGAGGTGGCCATGCGTGATCGCTTTCGTCAGTTTTTGCACAATTTAAGAAAATATGCGATGAAGAAAGCAGGAGTGTCAGATTTTGACGAGTCATGTAGAGCACACCGACCAGAGTACATTTCATCCCATGTATGGGATGGATTATGTGCGCACTGGTTGAGTGGTGCCTTTCAGAGGAGGTCATCGGTGGGGAGGCAGAATCGGGGGAGACAGGAGGTGACTCATCGAGCTGGGAGTCGTTCTTTCAGTACTCATAGACAGCATCTGGTACGTACATTATTTATAAATATTTTATATAACTATAAATATTAACAGTTTATTTTTTATTCTTATAGGCTGTCGAGGACCCCGATATTACGGAGTACGACGTATATCGGAGGATGTATAGTGATCCTGCTACTGGGGAGCTCAGAGGTGATCGTCAGCATCATATCGTGGATAGTATTATTTGTTTTCAAGTTTAAAAATTAATTGTATATAATATATTCACAATTTTAATTTTAAATTGCAACTACAGGAGTCATATGAGGCCGCAGCGTCACAGGCCCGGCCTGAGAGTCAGGCCGAGTCATCAGATCAGACCACTGGCAGTCAGTTTGATGAGGCAGCATGGATGCAGGCCACCCAGTATGCCTTCGAGAAGGGCCGGGTAGTTGGTATCAGCTCTTGACTGACTCCCGGAGATTATTATGGCAGTGCTGCAATGTCGGTGTCCAGCTCGAGAGGAGCTCGTGCATCTTCTTCTGCTACACAGTATGAGGATCAGTTGCGATCTCAGACTGCACTGATAGAGAGTCTCCGACAGGAGCAGGAGCAGATGCGTCAGCAGCATGAGGAGGAGCGTCGACGCCAGCAACAGCTGTACGAGGAGCAGACGAGTCGGTGGCAGCAGCAGCATCAGGAGCAGATGGAGTACATGCGCCAACTCACTCATACTTTAGGGATGAAGTTTCCTCCACCACCATCTGCAGATCCCCCCCTCCCCCCCTCCTTCAGATTAGAGTTTGTATTTATGTTATAAAATTTGTGAAATCAAAATATGTTTTTTTTCTATTCGTAGTTTTTGTCTCATTATAAAATATTTATTAATATTCTATTATTTTTTATTTTTGAATTATAATTCTATTATTATTATATTAATTAAAATAATTTATTATTTTTATTTGTGAATTATAATTCTATTATTATATTAATTAAAATAATTTATTAATAATTTATTATTTATTATTTTTGAATTATAATTGCATTATTATTATATTAATTAAAATAATTTATTAACAATTTATTTTTTTATTTTTTTATAGTATTTGCGACGGGATACTATTCCCGTCGCAAATAGTATTATTATTTTATTATTTTTTTAAAAATAGTTTTTGCGAAGGGCCCCGTCGCAACAGGTATTTGCGACGGGGCCCGTCGCAAATAGGTTTTTACAAATATACGGAGTACTAGTTGCGACGGGGATTCTCCCCGTCGCGGAAAAGGGCTTTAGCGACGGGCCCGTCACAAAAAATTGTTATTGCGACACCGTTTTCAGCAACGGGTCATTTGCGACGGGATCCCGTCGCAAAAAGCCATTTGCGACGGGATCCCGTCGCAAATGACCCGTCGCAAATACCTGTTTTTCTAGTAGTGATAAGACTATCACCTCGATGGTAGTGGGTCGAGATTAAAAGATAGTTTTTGGGTTTTTAGAGAATGAATTAAATAAAAATTAAGTGTGTGGATTAATTTTTATTTGTTGGTTAAAACCTCCTCATGGAAGTTGGAGGTGTGACCACCACACCTTAACCTCCCGTGACAGGTTATGGTGGTGGGGCCCACCCGAACTCAACCTCCCATGTGAGGATTAATGTGGTGGGGACCACCCGTGACCACATAGCCTCCCTAATTGAATAATAGGGGTGGGGACCACCTGACCCCTATTAAATGAGAGGAGAGGAAAACCTCTCAACCCCCCTCTTTAATGTGGAGGAGCCTCTTGAGCTTCCTCCTCATTAAAGTTGCCAACACACCCAATTAATGGGGCCAAATCCACCCATTAATTTGAATGTGCCAACAAATTTTTAGTTTTATTTTTGGAATCTTTCCAAAGAAATAATAGATTTTATAATCTATTATTTGGCACATATATTCTTTTTGGGAAGAAGAGAACCTAGGAGAAAAGGAGTTCTCCAATGAAGAACCTCATATTCCAACGAAGAATGCCGACAACAATCTTCTTCGAACTCCTTCCTCAGACACCTACCGATGTGGAGCGTCTTGCACAACTGACGTTCGAGCTTGGATTTGAAGTGTGCGGTGGATGCGACGAACAACGATCACCTTCGTCTTCTTCCCACAACTTCTTCAGCGAAAGAAAAACAAAGGTAGGGGTTTTCTTTTTTGAATATGATTTACTCCCATGTTCTTCCTTTCTTTAAAACGAAGAACAAAGATGTTTCCCTTTTGCGGGTTTTGGGATTAATCTTTGCGGGTGGGTTGTTGTGCTTCGTTCTTGAGAGCCAATCATTACCACCATCAACGCAGAGGGTGTGGGCCAAACAAACATGGCCCGACCCCTACACCATTCTTTTTTATGATGATCTTCGGCATGGCGACGTAACAACAAAGCGGTGTTGAAGGTGACAAAGGCAATAGGCAAAGGCTGCGCTTCCCACGACCTCCGCGAACCATGACACACCTCGGCTGCGCTACGCTCCGAGAAGAACCTCAGTCCTCTAACCAAGACACCCCGGCCCGCACCACCGCAGGCTTACCCAGCCACCTTCTGGCCTACCCACGCTACCCAGCTCCCAACCGTCATTGGCCTCCCTTGCGCCCCAACCGAACCTTTCCAGCCCTCACCGACCCGAGCTGCGCCGAACTGTGATGAGCCAGCCTTCCGGCCTCCTGGCCGCCCACTGGACCACCTGGAGCCCTACTCGACCGAGCCCTGACCGGCCACCTACCGACCAACCTGATGCCCTGCCCGGCTGCCTCTCGGCTTAGCCACACCCTGCCCGGCCGCTCGCCGGCCCGCCTGGTGCCCTGCCCGATTGCCTGCCGGCCTGGCCATGCCCTGCCAAGCCGCCTGACCTCCCAAGCCATCCCGCAGTCCCCCTTGCGGTGCCCTAGCCAAACCGGCCCGGCCGTGCCCTCCGGGCTGAGCCGCGTCGGGCCGCACCCTCGTGGTGCTCTGGGCCGAATCGACCCCGAGCACAGGCCAAACCGCCCACACGGCCTACTGGGGTGGGCCCAGCGGTACGGGCTAGACCCAACAGGTCTGACTGGGGTGACCCAGACCGGGTCGACCCAGATTGGGTCAGGCCGAGTCGGTCTGACCAGGTCAGACCGGACCCGGTCCCACTACCGACCCTTTACATTCTTTTGGCCATATTTTTGGCACCAGACATCTTTTTGGAGAACCATCAACGACACTAGAAAACATGGAGCGTGACGGTCCCTTTGAGTACACCCCCACTGGATTTCATGGTATAGTTGAGATATGGTTAGGTTGGATCATGCACGAATCCGACCGAGTCCTCAGAACTAAAAGGCTAATAACTCACAGACCAAACGTCCGATTAACGCACCGTCTATTACATTGAGACCCCTATGAGGTGGCAGACATTTGGGATACTTATAATTCGTGGGACTTCGTGGTAGTTGATGTATCGAAACTTGGATTGAGGAGCAGACCCTCTCAGAATCAAGCATGCTTTATGGGGAACCCTATGGCTGGTTGTGCTCTGACGACTATTCTTGGATCCTGTGTGGGTTCAACAGCACTGATGACAGTTCCTGGATCCTATGTGGGTTAGATAGCTCCGACTACTGTTCCTGGATCCTGTGTGGGTTTGACAACACTGATGACTATTTTTGGATCCTATGTGGGTTTGAAAGCTCTATTTACTATTCTTGGATCCTATGTGGGTTTGAAAGTTCTGATGTCTATTCCTGGATCCTGTGTGGTTTTGATAGAATAGATGATTTATTGGCTACATATAATCATCTCTAGCACTCTACGTGAGTTGTATACCTATGTGAGCTGAGTCAATAATTTTTTTGTTTACCTCATGATTGAGATGGGTTACTTGATAACTTAGGTATATGTATGGGCATATACCCAAGTGGGGTTATCTATTGATTTCATACTCTGTGGATTATCCTTGGTGGATTTAGAGATACCTTGAGGGTCTCGGGGTCCTGATTCTCGCTCAAATTTACCCAAGTGGGGTTAACATTTAATACCATTAAAATGTAATTAAAATATATGTTTTTATTGGATAATCACACCCCCAACTTGAGATTTTCTAGTCCCGAGCAAATAATTCAATGATTTTATTTGAATTCTTTTCTTCAAACACATTATAACAAATAGTGCTCACAATGTAAACTGCTCACAAATATATTTTTATAACCTATCAAGATAATTTAAAACAAGATGAATTTAAAAGCAGATCCCAATCCCAAGCCCATTCCTTTGATCAAATCCATCATCATACTTCATCCAACTCAATTAGGTGTAATGATGTGTTGTGTATCACAATAGATATGGGGGTTCATTTTCATTCAAGGGGGAAATCATGGAAGCGCTAGGTGGAATTACATTTAATCCTAATATGATTATTCTTCATTCTTTTTTTTTGATTTTTTTTTGCAATATTTCCATAGTAATTGAGATTGCAGTTAATCAAATTAACCCATGTAGCAAGACTTTGCCGATGACTCTGAGACTCAAAGGCCTTAGGGCACCAAGTGAAGCCCACATACTCGAGCATCATCTCGAGTTAACTTAATGAAAAACAAAGTCATATTACCATAAATAGAGATATATTGAAAAACTCATGGCTAGAAAACTCTGGAGTCACGATCCCCAAGTGCCGAAAGCCTCACATTTTATCAATCCATTGCTCTACACGCAAATTTTATTATTATTATTATTTTTTTAATAATTTTTTTTAGTTTTTTTTGAATACTCATATTATTCATAAAAATAAAACCATCTTATGCTATTTATTCTGGGACCCCAAAAATTCAAATTATTACCCCACAGTCTAGAGGACGTGCATTGTGGCATTTTTTTATTTGGATGAAAATATAAACGATGAAATATCACATTGGACAACCACACTTTCCAAAATCTATTCTTTTAAACTTAATCATGAATTAAATTAAGAGTCAAGGAAATAATAATTATTTGATATGTAGTTTTTATGTGAGAAAAGATGTTATTATATGAATGATAAAGGAATTTTACTTCTTTTTGTTATCATTGTTTTTTTTAAACAAACATTTGGTTTCCACACCCCCCAACTTAGAATGAAATTGTCCCTAGTTTCATAAAAACAAAATTTAGAATGGGGTATAGGAATAAAAAGGGGAGTTCAATAAGGAAATTGAAATATGAGGATCATGGAATGAAGTCACCTGGTGGTTGAAGTTTGAAGTTCTTGCCGCTCGAATTTATTCCTTTGATATCCATGTCGCTTGCAAAGTTCCCTAGTGGAAAAAGGAAAAACAAAACAAACAAAACAAACAAAAACAAACAATATAAATATATTTATATTTATATAATAAAGGAAGTAAAATATAAGAATATATATAAAAATTATAGAATAAGAAAGCACAAGAAGCCACAGGTCAGTGGTAAGCGCGCGCCCCTGTCTCCCTTCGGTCCCGGGTTCGAGTCCCCGCGGCTTCGCCGGTTGTGACGGGGTTTGCCCCACGGCCTATGGCGTGGACTTTTTTTTTATTATTTTATTTTTATTTTTATCTTAACCTGTAAAATAATAAAAATAAAACAAAATAAACTGATGATACATTGTCTTCTTTTTAAATTTCTGGGTAAGGTATTACTCAAGGATCACACCACGTGACACGGATGAATATGGTGCTCCCCTTTCGTACCCATCCATACTCATTATAGAAGAACAGGTCAACAATTTTTTTTTTTTCAAAATATCAAAATGTCTCATTAACCCTATTTAAAATATAAAGTTGATTAAAAAAACGAAATTATTGGAAACTTGAAAACCATGGGTTGCCTCCCATTCAGCGCTTTGTTTAACATCGTCAGCCCGACATGGACCCTAAATCTATTAATTTGTTCCTTGTTCATAGGTTGGATTAGTTAACTCAACCTCTATTTCCTGTTTATTTAATGATTCAATGAATGGTTTTAACCTTTGACCATTGAACTTGAAAATGTAACCACTTGTGGGATCTTGAATATCTACTACCCCATGGGGGAATACATGATGCACTATGAAAGGTCCTGACCATCTAGACCTTAACTTTCCCGGATGTAAATGAAGTTTTGAACTATACAAGAGCACATGTTTTCCTGGTTCAAAATGTTTGACCTTTATATTCCTAGATTGGTAGGCTTGAACTCTATCTTTATTGATCCTTGAATTTTCATAAGCCTCCATCCTTAGTTCCTATAGTTCATTGAGATCTAATTTCCTTTTTGTTCCGGCCAATGAGAGATCATAATCCATTTTCTTAATTGCCCAAAAGGCCGTATGTTCAATCTCCACTGGCAAATGGCATGCTTTACCATAAACCAACCTATATGGGGACATTCCTAAAATGGTTTTATATGCAGTTCTATAGGCCCAAAGAGAATCTAAGAGTTTCTCAGACCAATCTTTCCTAGAGGGGTTGACAGTTTTTTCAAGAATTTGCTTAATTTCACGATTGGCTAACTCAGCTTGACCATTGGTCTGTGGGTGGTAAGCAGTGGACCCTTTGTGAGAAATTCCATATTTTTTCATGAGTGATGAGAATGGACGATTGCAAAAACGAGTTCCACGATCACTTATGATAGCCCTAGGAATTCCAAATCTAGAGAATATGTTTTCTTTTAGGATCTAATCACAGTTTGATGATCATTGGATTTTGTGGGAATGGCCTCAACCCATTTTGAGACATAATCAACAGCTAAGAGTATGTAGAGGTATCCCCGAGAGTTTGGGAAGGGACCCATGAAATCAATTCCCCAACAGTAAAAGAGTTCAACCACTAAGATGGGAGTGAGTGACATTTGATTCCTTTTTGTGATGGACCCTACTTGTTGACACCTAGGAAAGCTTTGAAAAAATGTGTAGGAGTCCCTTGAGAGGGTGGGCCAGAAAAGACCACATTGAAGAATCTTAGCAGATGTTTTCTTAGAGGAAAAGTGACCTCCACATGCCTCACTATGACAGAATTTAAGGATGGACTCTTGTTCAGATTCCGGAACACAACTCCTAATGACTTGGTAAGGGCAGAACTGATAGAGGTATGGATCATCAAACACATAGTGTCTAACATCAGAAAGGAATTTCCTTCGAGCTTGAGTCCCTAAGAATTTTGGAATGACTCCTGTCACTAAGAAATTTGCTATGTCAGCATACCAAGGGCAGTCACTCACAGAGTATAAGTGTTCATCAGGAAACTAATCAGACACAGAAAGGTGATTTGATTTGTCTTTGAATTCCATCCTAGAGAGGTGATCAGCTACAACATTTTCAACTCCCTTTTTATCCTTGATTGTGAGGTCAAATTATTGTAAGAGAAGGACCCACCTAATCAGTCTAGCCTTAGCATATTTTTTTTGGAAGAGGTATTTTAGTGCAGAATGGTCAGTGAACACAGTGATGGGTGATCCTAAGAGGTAGGACCTAAACTTTTCTAAGGAAAACGCAATATCAAGTAACTCCTTTTCAGTGGTGGTGTAGTTGATTTGGGCATCATTTAAGGATTTTCTTGAATAAGTAATGACATAAGGAGTTTTATCACAACGTTGTCCTAACACAGCTCCAACAGCAAAGTCACTGGCATCACACATAAGTTCAAAAGGAAGGTTCCAATTTGGAGATTTCATAATGGGAGGAGAGGTGAGAGAGGATTTGAGGGTTGAGAATGAACCCTCACAGCTTTCTATCCAAACAAATGGAGCATCCTTTACTAAGAGAGCACAAAGGGGACGGGATATTGAACTAAAGTCCTTGATGAATCTTCTATAGAAACCAACATGTCCTAAGAAAGACCTCACTTCCTTGACAGTTTTGGGTGATGGAAGGTGAAGAATGATGTCAACCTTTGCTTTATCAACTTCAATCCCCCTACTCGAGACCAGATGGCCTAGAACAAGTCCCTATTTAACCATGAAATGGCATTTTTCCCAGTTTAGGACCAGATTTTTTTCTTCACATCTTGACAAGACTCTCCACATTCTGCAGACATCCCTCAAAAGTATCCCCAAACACAGAGAAGTCATCCATGAAGACCTCAAGAAAATCCCCTACCATGTCTGAGAAGATTCCCATCATGCACCGCTGGAAGGTTCCAGGGGCATTTCATAACCCGAAGGGCATGCGTTTGAAGGCAAAGGTACCGAAAGGACATGTGAATGTAGTCTTCCCTTGATCCTCTAGGGAGACCTCAATTTGATTGTTCCTCGAGTACCCATATAAGAAACAGTAGAAGGCATGACCTGCCACTCTATCAAGGACTTGGTCAATGAATGGTAAGGGAAAATGGTCCTTCTTGGTGAATGAGTTTAGTTTCCTATAGTCAATGCAGACCCTCCATACACTACTCACCCTTGTTGGAAGAATCTCTCCATCCTCATTGGTTATCACTGTGATTCCAGCCTTTTTTGGAACTACTTGGATTGGGCTCACCCATTCACTCTCAGCTATGGGATATATGATACCAGCTTTCAAAAATTTCAGAAGTTCCTTCCTTATTACCTCCATGATATTAGGATTGAGTCGCCGTTGAGGTTGACGACATGGCTTTGAATCAGATTCCAGAACAATCCTATGAGTCCCGATAAGTGGGATAATCCCAGGAATATCAGAAAGGGTCCAACCAATGGCTTTATTATGCTTCCTAAGGACATCTAGAAGCATCCTATCATGATTGGATTCAAGAGAAGAAGAAATGACAATAGGATGTGTTTGATTTTCCCCTAGGAAGGCATACTTTAGTGCAGCAGGAAGTTCCTTCAATTCAAGATCAGGTTGGTTTAGAATTTCAGCAGAAGATTGGGACATTGGATTAAGATCAATTTCCTTTTCTAGAGGTTCAGATAGGATTGATTCCTCACATGTAGAGGTTTCAGCTACTAGATTGGCTTGATCAGATTTAGGGAAGGAATTTAGAGGGGTCTCTATGAAATTGGTTTCTTGAAAGGTTTCACTGATTTTTGGACCTAAGACTTCATCATAAGAGCAATTTGAAAATGATTCAATCCAAGGATATAAACTTCCTTCATATGAACAAAGGAAATCAATCTCATCCTGACTTAAACATCCATCAAATATTCCTTGATGTTCCATGGATTCATTATCAATACTTCCTATCATGTTTACTTCATGAATTTCCTCATCATCCCCTATTTGTGAGCTTGCATTATAGATGTTCAAGTCTAGACTCATGTTCCCAAAGGTGATGGTCATGTTCCCATTTCGGACTCGGATAATAGAGTTGATTGTTTCAAGGAAAGGACGACCAAGGATGATTGGGGTTTGTTCCTTATTTCCTAAATTTGGATGGTTTTCAAGGACAATGAAATCAGCAGGGTAGATGAAGTTTTCAACCTTTACCAAAACGTCCTTTAAAATCCCCTTTGGAACCCTAATGCTACGATCAACAAGCTGAAGTGTGATAGATGTGGGTTGGAGTTCTTCTAGGCCTAACTGGCAGTACACAACATATGGGATGAGATTGACACTAGCACCTAGGTCACACAAGGCCTTGACAACTTTACTTTCTCCTAGTTTAACATTGATGTAAGGGCAACCTGGGTCTTTCAACTTAGGAGGAATGGTCCCTTGAATGGTGGTACTCACATTAGCAGCCAAAAGCACTTGGTTTTTATGTGAAAATTTTCTTTTAAAAGTGCACAAGTCCTTAAGGTACTTTGAGTAGGAAGGTATGGTTTGGATTGCATCGAGAAGAGGAATGTTCAACTTGACTTGTGAGAAGATTTCCCTCAATGTTTCACTCAGTTCAGGCTTGGGTTTCCCCCTCATGCGTTGAGGAAATGGTGCAGGTTGTGGGGTCGTTTGTTGAGGAGTTGTTTCCTTGAAAATGTTATCAGTTTCCTCAGTTTGATCTTGTGGTTAATTTGAATTTTCATCCAAGTTTGAATCTTCAGGTGGGTTCTGAATTAGTTGTTCAGGTTTCTCAATTGATTTCCCACTTCTTAAAACAGTCACAACCTTTAGTTGTTCATGAGTTATTTGAGCACAACTTGACTCTCCCCTTGAAGTTGAGGATGGAACCGCCTGAGTAGGCATGGGTGCCTTTCCTGTTTTGATGGTTTGAAGTTCTTGTTTTAGGGAAGAGACTTTTGAGTTCATCCTCTCCATTTGTTTGCACAATTGTTCTAGTAGGATTTGTGGAACAGTTTGGGTTGGTGCTTGAGTAGGTTGGTTTATCCCAGGGGGATATTTTGGAGGTGGGATGGTTTGTTGAAAATGGACCGGTGGCTGTTGGTATTGGATAGGTTGGGTTTGGAACTGGTTATGGGTTTGGTAGTTCTGTTGAGGGTAATGATTTTTCCCTTGTGGTTGGCTATGTTGTTGGTTATCCTTCCATCGGAAGCCTGGGTGGTCATTGTACCTTAGATTGAAGGTGTTTTGGTATTGGGGCTTTTGAAAGTTTAGGGCATTGACTTCCGCTGGGGGTCCTCCTAGAAGAACATCCTTGATGGATGGAATGGTTGGGCAGTTGTCTGTTTTATGGTCATGTTTGTCACAAATTTTGCAAACAAGGTCTACATTTTGGATTTCATGGACTTTCCTAAGGTCTATCTCTTCAACCTTCCTAGAGAGTGCTACGAGTTTAGCCCTAAGGCTTTCCTATTCTCTAAGTGTATGAATTCCAGTGGTTCTTTGTGGCTTTTCAGAATAAGGTGAAGTTCCCCAAGTTTGGTTTTGTTCAGCCAGACTTTCCAGATACTCGTAAGCATCATTTGGGGCCTTGTTTTTAAAAGTTCCATTACACATCATGTCAATGAATTGTTTATTACCCGGACCCAACCCTTCATAGAAAATTCTCACTTGTTCAGGTATGGAAAACCCATGGTGTGGAACCATGTTTAGGGGGTCTTTAAACCTCTCCCATGTTTCATAAAATGACTCTCCCTCTTTTTCAAAAAAGTTTTGGATGCTCTTTTTAAGTGCAATTGTTTTGTGATGAGGGAAGTATTTTTTTTAGAATTCTCTTTGCAGTTGGTCCCAAGAGTGGATTGATGCAGGTCTCAAGTTGTTTAGCCAATTTTTAGCTCGATCCTTTAATGAAAAAGGAAATAGCCTCATCTTAGCAGATTCTAGTTGATGTGGGGGACACATGGTTTCAACAATGTCGTTGAACTCTTTGACATGAAGGTATGGAATTTCTGACTCCATCCCATGAAAGGTTGGAAGGTGGTTTAGGACATGGGGTTTGAATATGTAGTTGGTGTCTCCTATGGAATTGTGTCTAATGCATGATGGGGCATTGGTCCAAGCTGGAGTGAGGTAGTCGTTCATGGTTTGATCAACTACATTCCCTAAGTTTGGAGCTTCTTGGTTTTGGTTTCCCATTTGATTCCCCCAGGGTTTACAATTTGATTTTGTGGATGACCCTCCATTGGACTTGTTTCAAGTTCTAACTTTGGGGTTTCAAGAATATTTGAATCTGATTTAAACAATACCTTAGGTGCACTTGACTCCCCTATCCTAGGACTTTCCACCCTAACTAGTCTGTTTGAGAAATCGCGGGTGTAGGCGGACATGCGCAAAAAAAAAGCGAGAAAGGGACAAGATAAGAGATCTTGGGTGAGAGTAGAAGAATGGAGGTGAGGAAAGAAGGTTTTTTTATCTAAGGTACTTACTTGGTCCCCGGAAACGGCGCCAAAATTTGATTCTCGCTCAAATTTACCCAAGAGAAGAAGGTAAGACGGTCCTTGTAGTTTAGCTTGGGTTATCGAATCCACAGAGACCTAAGAAGAAACCTATAGACATGTACATTATATGGACTGTTTTCGGCTATGAAGTGGCCAACTTGGATTGATTTTGGATGGGTTTTAAAGATATCTAAAAGATTTAAGTGAATTCAATTTAAAATAATGAGTTGATCCTAGGTTATTGCTCGGGGTAGATTGGACGTATTTTCTTTTTAATGATTTAAATTTCTTAAATTTGAGATGGGTTCATTTAAGGAGATAAAACAATATCATCACTTACTGGTTTAATGCCTACACCCTTTAATAATAATCACCTATACACTTGAAGGATCAAAGTTTTGAGCACTTCAAGGTAAAGGTTCGTATTAGTACTTGAAGTGTGTTGCCTTAAATTCAACAAGGACGATCGAGTTTAAAAATCATCAAATAAAAATCCCAATTAAAGAAGTGATTATACATTAATTAGGTTATAAATAACATCCAATCCAGCCCCTTGCTACTCCCTTGGATCAACCCATAAGTGGGTTAGCCCTCCATTGATCCCATGGTTTCAATGGAAGCGGAAAGTAGACTCATGAGGGAGGAAATGGAGAAGTAAAGAAAACAACAAAAATAAAATGATCACTCCACCGTTGTGTGAATAATTTCACAAGAGTTGGTGTGAATAAATTCACACCTTGATCCAACGGTATCAAAGTGATATTAAGAACAACAGAATAAGAATAGAAGAAGAACTTTTATTAAGAAACTAAAGTGAATTGAACAACTTACATGTGAAAGAAAAAATTGAGGCAACAAAAATGCAGCATAACATTACAATTGAACAAAGCATCCAAGATTCTCAACTCCTTCACCACCATTGCATTAAATAGGCATTTTGGGAGCCTTGGGTCGAGCCTCAAACAATACAAAGCATCTCAATTAATTTTGGTAGGACATAGGTGGTGGAAAGCTTGTGGAATTTGAACTTTTCCACATTTGACCCGAGGTGGCAGCCGGCTTTCCTTCACCGAACAGATGCATCTGGAAGACCTTCTAGACGGCCGAATCAGAGTGGGCCATAGAAGAAGAAAATGGAGCTACAGATGTCTTCTAACCTCCTTAGTCCACTTTAATGACCACCATAGAGGCTGAATTAGCATTGTCTCATGAAGATTTATTTGTTCCTCTGAATGTCTTCAAGCATCCCACAAAATTTGGGATTCATTGGGCCTGTATGTTGGGCCCCATAGTCTCATCAGTGGGCTAGTGTCCAATCTGCCTTCTCTAGAATTGCTTCCTTTCATCACAAAATATTCCCATCTTCTTCCATGAATTATCCATTGATCCCTTAATGAAAAATTTTCACATTTAAGTGTAGATAAAGTTCCCAAAATATCAAATTAAAAAAAATTGATAATTACATTCCTTAGAATCAGATGACTCATTGGGCCTAAATTGGTGTATATTAGGAATGAAGTGCACAAATGATGAGAATGGATGTTCATAATGAAAATACACTAACTCAGGCCCATAAGATCAAAAATGAACATTTAATACCATTAAAATGTAATTAAAATATATGTTTTTATTGGATAATCAGGTCCCTAATGATTATCATTATACTCACCCCTGCACGGGCTATGCCCGCACCTCGTTGTGTTGGATGCAGAAGATGGACAATGCTAACTGAGGCTGAGAGTACAAGGACTGGACGATACCCAGAGGTGGACCTTACGACTTGTCGGTACACAGAGGAGACTGACAGACGTGGAGTGCTGAGGAGGATATTATTCCTACCCTTCAGGTAGGATCCATGGTGGATGATCCAGGAGCTACTTTTCACCTTTCAGCTGTTTTTGTCCTTTTCATTTGTACTTGTACTTTATAGTTGGGCTTGTATTTATGGCCCCTTTACCTTTCAACACTCACTTGTTATACAGTTTTACTTAGTGTTTTATATTCAACTATGTGCTCTGTTGTGTGTGTTTACAGTTATAAAGGCAATGCCTTCCCGGTTTAGGGAATTACTCCTTTGGTGCTAGTCACCAACCCCTGGCCTATGGAAGGCGGGGTTGGGGTAGTCACGACACATGCCCCGAGGGATGGGTTGTGACAACTGGAGTCTTCACAGTCACTATCAAGGTTTATGGAGACATGTGATACCTATGTTGGGACATCTCCCAATTTAATTAGTCTATGGTAAACTTATTCCTAGATCCAATATTTAAAGACAAATAATTATTTGATGGTATATATATGGATCCTATGGTATGGGAAGTGGTTTTCATGATCAGTGAGTTAATCCTCCTAAGACCTTATACATTCCGATAGCTTCAAGATTCCCTTATTTTAGGGAACTTATGAATTACCATGAGACTTGTGCATACTTGAAGGAGTATATATTAGTGTTAATTTCTCTAAAATGGATCCTAGGTGCCAATCCTTGATGGGGGGGTTTGGGAAACATATCTCAATGAAGTTTCACCTGGAGAGGTTTCACTTGGTGAGGCTGCACTTGGAAAGGCTACACTTGGAAATTTATGCCTAGAAAGGATAATCTAGTAATAGAGATTGTAGGTGGGTTGGTTCAAGAGCATCTGTGTTCATATAAATGGATGTCTCTGCTTTCATAGGACTCTGAATGGGCGATGAAAGGGGTAATGGGTGCAATTTTTTCTTGGACCACTGTAAGGATTTTTCTAGATGCTGATTTGTTTCTGTGAATTCTTGAAATCCACCTGGATAATTCAAGGGGATGTAGGTAGGGACTAGATCAACTTTTATATTACACACACACATTTTTAACAGCTACTTATGGTAAATCTATATATCATGGGAGTATGTGAGCCCCTTCCATCGGGCGATGAAGTCAGAAACTCACTCATTATCCATCTATTTTCACTTAGAGAGGTATGTGATGCTAGTCTTGTACATTATAACAACCCTGCTCTTTATTACACACTTAAACCCACTTTATTACCTAAAATATTCACTTGATACAAAATAGAAGATTGAGAGGTCTAGTGTCTTTGGGGATTATGAACATTACATAACAGCCTAGAACATAAAACACACAACATCTTTATTGAAAACTTCCTTTACATGACCACTACATTCCCTTGTAATTAGCATTGCATGGGACAACATAAGGGCATGCATAAGAAAAGGGTGATATATAAAGCCCAGTAAGGGAATAAAAATGGAATAACATGAGGAATACAATACATGTTATATAATAGGCATATCAATGGAGCACAAGAGAAACATGAACATAAAGGCATGATAAAGCATGATATTCATAACATGTAAATGTGGCAACAACACTTAATGTGGAATTAGCATGAGCTAAGGATAATTACACATGGATCATGAGTAAAACCTCATTGAACATGAAGCACGAGTAAACCCTAGTTTCACTTGAATTAGCATGAGTCAACACCCATTGCACATGAAGTATCATGATACGATACTTTACCTAATGCATTGGATCGCTATCAAGGTGCACCCTTCTTAAACATTTCATTTCATGTATAAGTGTGCCATGTGGATCATACAACATGGAATCAATCATCATCATTAATTCCACGATAAAGGGATGTGGAATACATACATGAAACTTTATAATCAATAATTAAATTTTAATAAAGTTGAATACCCTTGATAGAGAAATGGGCATGGTATTCACTACATAATGACATTGGTTTGGAAAATCGTAGTGCAATTTTGGCAGCATAACAGCGTGAAATAAAAACTCATAAAAAATTGTTGATGAGGGATAAAGGGGTGTCTCAACACATTTAAATGAAATGGACAGTAATTAGGTCATATATATACATTTCCCAACAAACGTAATGGAATTTATATGCATAATTCAAAAGAATTACTTGGATGTAAAAGAGGAGAGAGAAATCCCTCACAGAATATCGACATGGTAACGAGTGTACATGAGAGGCATTAATGAGAGATAAAGGGGTCTCCCATCATCGAAAAATAAAGAGGGAAGTATGGGGAAGGTGTGAAATCATACCCACACATTTTTAATTGAAACAAAAGGGCATAAAAACTTAAATAAAATTGGACAAAAATGAGAAATGAAGAAATCCCTTACTTGGAAGTGTGGTCTAAAAGGCTTGGGAGAGGCTTGAGAGAGGATTATTGGGATCTTGGGGCACCTTGTGAGGATTATAGAGAGTGGAAGGAAGGGTTTGGTATAACTCCAAAGGCTTTGAGTGAAGAGGAAGTGGGATCTTTGGTTGGTTTATATAGGAAAGGAGGGGGAATTCTTTTATATTTAGGTTTGTGACACCTCACATTAAACTAATCAAAAATGCAAACTATATCATAGTTTTTGCCCATGTTTTTTTGCCAAATGGGAGTTTAAAACAATATTTTATAAGGCCAATGTCCGAAATTCTTAAAATAATAGGGTTGCTTATGTGAAGGTGAGTCACACTCTCAAGGAAAACAATTTAAAAAGACAAAATGTTTTATAAGCCTTGAAGGGTCCACTAAAGCTTTGTAAAATAAATCAAAAAAACCCAAAATCACATTATATTAATGGTAAAATATATATTAGATGAAAATAGTGTTTATATTATTTTATTTCATCACTATCGGGTCATTATGATGTCATAAAACACATTATATATTTAAACGGTATTTAATTTTTACCCAAAAATTCCACTGTCTCAGAAAATTATGAAAAATTCATCATTGGATAATTTCGACATCCTGATTCCAAAAATAATATTCATTTTTCTAAATAATTTTATAAATATGTGAATCTTTACTTTTAAAATAAAAACCGACATTTACTGAAAATTCATGGGGTTTGACAAAAATAGCTTCCAAACCTTAATAAAAATTACAACTGCGTTCATAAAATTATATGGTAATTTATATTTAATAAAAAAGTAATTTAATAATAATAATATTTTATTAAAATATTATTTAATTCAAAAATCCATTAATTCATCAAAATATTGAATATTAACTAAAAATACTATTTGTACTTATAAAATATTTACAAAGTAACAATAAGAAAATGAATGAAAATTCTTTATACAAAAATAATTTACATAGTCATAGTGCTAGGGTCTTGTTACATAACCCCTTATAACATCTGCATAAGACCGAAGGGTTAGGTGTGCGATGGTAATAGACACTTGGGGTGGCTCGGATAACGTCACTAGGGGTGGTAATCTCTGTTAACTTCCACTTCTCCCGTAATTGATTCCACTCAAGCTTAACATGTTCAAGCTCGGATTGGGATTGGTCAAGATCAAAGCCCAATGATGCCACCTCCTTTCCGAGCTCTGAAAAATGTGCTTTGTATTGGGAAAGTCTACTAGATGAGGTCATCTCTTCCTTTGTCTGAGTAAATCGGATTTGTTAAAGACCTATATTTATACTAATCATGTGATCACTGTTCAAAGACTATATTAGAAACAGTCACAATTAATAATGGTATTTTAAAATCCAAAAACATAAAAACAATTAATTTCACATTTTATATAACCATAATAAGACATTTAATTAGATCAAGAGGAATTTCCATTAAGAAAAGTTTGGGTCATTACATACATGATGAAGCTGAAATGGCAGAGTAACTGCCTCCTGATATCCTCCCAACTGAAAGAATATATTGGGGGTATCTATTTGTGCCAAATGAATACACTTCATTCTAGAGTTTGGATGAAACACCTGAGCTTAGTGGCTTCCTACTTTTCTAGAGTCCCCAACATTCAGCTACACCATGAGGTGAAGTGGGATAAATGTTTTAGTGGATCATCCATTCCATTAAATGGGTTAAATATAGGGTTTACAAATAATGGGGGTGTATGGATTTGATCCACCCATAATGGATATGGCTTTATTTTAGTTGGTATTGAAACTTATTATGTCTCCAAATACTCAAGTTGGGCGATGAGAGTAGCTATCATTCTATCCTGGTGAGGGTTTGTAGTCACTAATTTTTTGAATGGAATATTGACTTGAGAGGGAGAGAAACCTTGATCTTGAGGTAAGTGGTCATCACACTCAGGAAAAGTGGGTAACTCATATATTGGTCATTTTTCATAGCCTCTAACTTTTTCCCTGATCATATGTGTAGGGAAAACCAGATCAAATTTGGGTACCTAGCCAAGGAGGACTAGATTCCCAACTAGAGGAGTGATATGATCCCTTTTAACATTTTCATGACCTGGGAACTGCTTAGAGATAAGATTAACAGTAATACTTTTGTAGCCTTAAATCTCCTTGAGAAAAGTGGTCAGCCTAAAATCTAACTCAATTTCTATTATGATCTTGGATAGAACAATGGACTCAACGGGACCCTTTATTTTCTCAATTTTCACTAAGAAGGTGACAATGTCTCATTGGGAGGAATTTTAAGGCCCACCACCTATCATTGTTTATGAGTATAGGAACCTGTCGGAGGATTCACCTAATAATGTGCCTACCTTTTGGGTGGATTCTCCCTATTGTGCCCTATTTTGGAATTTTGGTTTCTCAGATCATCTAGAGGGTCAATATTGATGATATTCATATTGGATATTATTGGAGGAGAACTTTCACTGTTAGTGGGTGAGCCAGACTACCAATCTCATTGATGACATGTGATAATACTGAAGTGAAGGGAAAAATACTACCCCCAACCTCTAATGTAGACATGTTGGGATGCCTCTACTATGAATCACTAAAGAACAATAAGGATCTTTATGTAGGTCCATTGAAAAGTGTGATGGTACCCATACACATCAATTCATTGGTCTACTAAGAATTCCTTGAAGCAAACCCTCACACACTATTAGTGGATGACATCAAGATGTTCATGGATTTCCTAATTGTCCAACTGGTGATCCTATTGCTAGTTGAGCACCACCCAAATGTTATGATGAAATCATTCCACCTTACCCTCAGTGATGGAATTTAGGATGAAAAAATACTGGGTTTAGGTGACCAAAATGTGATTGAAATATGGTCGGTGGCTAAGATCCCCACAAGTCTTCTTATTTATTACATAGAGAATCATCCTACTCCATATTGGCCTAAGATCTGATTAGTTTAGTCAAGGATACTTGTGGAGGAACTGACACAAACATGTTTTGTTGATAACTTTATAAAATTTAGGGTATCCCATGGGAAATATATCCTAGAATATTTGTATGTCTTCTAGAGTTAGGGCCACCTTAAATCCCATGTCCATGTAGGATGGGGAGTTCAAAAAATTCATATTATTGAGAGTGAAAAAATATTGTTTGGGCTCAGTGGAGTGTTCACCATCATCCGGGGGTGTCAATTTCGACCTTGAATTCTCTCTAACATCTAGTGTAGAGGTTTAGAGGAGGATAGCTAATTGTTGTAGAGATGGTTTCACTATGAGTTCTTGGAAGGATGTTAAAACATACTCTACATACAGGTAACCATAGATATATTTGGTGATTTTATGTACCTTATATTCAAGGATTATTAGCCTCAGTTGATAATTTATACCCTTAGTTATAGCAGTAGAGGTGAAGAAACATTTATCGAGTCATCTGTCATCTCAGAGTCTAAGAGATCGATGGTGGAATGGTGTTTTCCGTAGTTTTATCTTTTATGGAGTGGAAGTTATTTGAGTTAAAGTTAATGGGATTCACTTAGATTTCTTCCACATGCATTGAGACTTGTGAAATGAGAAAGACCCCCATAATAGTTTTTCCCCCTGCACTATGATGGATCTTCATAGTAGGTAATATCTTCTCCATGGGGAGGAATTCAGTGCTAATTAGTGATAGTGTGGGAAGAATCTTCATGGTGAAATTATTCATCAAAGGGTGTCATGTGATGGTTTCTAGTGTCACTAAAAATTGGGTGAGTCAAACCAACCTATATAATAGGTGGATGGGGTCTCGATACCAAGCGGGCAAAGATGGTTCCCCACACGGTGGTTGCGGGTGGATGATAAGATGCACTGATAGTGGCTAGGGCTACTGGAA
The DNA here is from genome assembly GCA_963277665.1 of Viscum album. Classification (NCBI taxonomy): domain Eukaryota; kingdom Viridiplantae; phylum Streptophyta; class Magnoliopsida; order Santalales; family Viscaceae; genus Viscum; species Viscum album. The sequence goes on along the minus strand of OY728123.1, from coordinate 858,385,329 downwards.
CTAGGGAAGATGCCTCTTGATGTGTAGGGTTTAATGACCAACCCCAAATTTGGTTCTTGGTATTTTAGATCAGTTATAGAATATTAGAAGTGGAATAGGAATAATCATCATTTTGTGGAACCGGTTGATGTAATCAATGCGGCCGAGTGGGAGCTCTCTTGGGTAGATCCCTGGTGGTGGTCTCTATGGGTAAAATTAGTATGTCCCCAAAAGTATCAGCATAGGGGAGGAATATATAATATATTTCTAGATAGATACTCCCTATATGGTTCATCTTCATGATGGGGGAGCTTACCCCCAACGTGGCAGTGCTGGCATGGTTCCATGGCCTCTAAATATTGTAAGGCCATATCCCTAGTTGGGATGATCCCTTATTTTCATACTGATGAACAAGGGAATTAATGAACCTTATTTGGATAAGATCATAAGGTCATATAGAGTGAGGGTTCCTAATAATCATGGAAGAGGTGGAAATCATAGCGGGAGTATAGTGGTGCAGGATTATCAAACCATTAGTTCCCCTTACCCCATGTCTGTTTGCGTAGGGTCATCATGCATTCCCTGTGGCTTGAGTTCCATAATATACATGGAATCAATCATTAGTGAATGCCCAATGAAATTTATTCCCAATTTTTATAACATCATTCACAATCACTCAAGGTGGAAAAAGGATATGTGTCAATGATGTCTCAAACTAGGGATTCCCAATGTCCTTAACTTTCCCTACTTGTAGGAGAATATGTAACAACCCATGATTTTGAAAATAAATATTGAATGCATTTTATAATCTATCCATTAAACACAACTTTTCCTCTTCTGTGTTTGAAATTTTGAATAACGGTCATCTAGAGTTGTGATCAGTAAGTCATTTGGAGTCTGATAGAACAATTTTTTTGGTGAATAGTAACTTACCCTTATGAATAGTAATATGACCCTTATGAATAGTAAATAATGATATTATTTTATTTTCTTAAGGCAATAAGATAATGAGATCTTAATTAAATTTTCAATGTGAAATAAAACTAATTGCACCTTTAAAATTGTTTTTTTCGAATTAACTATGAATTTATATAAAAATTAAATTAATAATATTTAGAAAATTATTTTTGAAAAATGGAGTTCATCTTTAAAGTCTACGCAGCGAAAAATGATAGGGGTAATTTTTTTGGATTTTTCTGAAATTCTAGAATTTTTGATGAATAGTGAAATACGATAAAATACCATATATACAAATTATCAGTTGAATACACTATTCATGACATCACAAGTGATTAAAGGCCACTTGGTTTGAAATCACATGCACTTATTACTATCAGGGGTCACATGAAATAACACTATTGGTTGTCTTGAGGGAAATAATAAAAAAATGAATTAAATATTCAAAATTTACCCCTATCCTCCACTATAAAAACCCCTCACCACTCCCTCTTATCTTCACTCCTCTAAGCCTTTAATCTCCTCAAAGTTCTACCCAAATACCCTTCCATAGTCATTTCCCACGATGAGGAAGCTCTTGGTCTTGCCAAAAGACTAAAATCCATTCCCTTAAGGAGGTTCTTGAGGAAGTTATTTCAAGAGGTAAAAGCACCTTTCTTTTTCTTTTAGTTTCTTTTGAATTTATCTTATTTTGTTATCCTATCCTCACCTCATCTATCAAAATGACAATGATAACTCCATTATAATCTATATACTGTATTTATATCATGTGAATGGAAGAACTATCATCAATATTCTTACTCCCTCCCTTTTATTTTTATAAACGAAATCAATGTCCATGAGGTTCTAATTTATAACCTTCGTGGATGACAAAGTTTCATTCTTCAATATTTCCTTCATTACTAGTCATGAAACCATATTTATTGTTGAAATAGACTATAATATATTTAATACTACTTAATTAATATTTAGGAACCAGTATATGTACATATTATTAATTTATATGACAAAACTAGTTCATAGTAATCCAAATACCGCCAAATAATCAAAGTGATTGTCATCTAATGATTCATCCTCATTCCATGTAACCAAATTATAGAAATGGCCATTAAATTTTTTTTATGTTAATAGATAATATGTAACTTCAATTCTTGAGATTTACAACCATTCCACAAGAACTTATTTACTTAAAAACAAGTGAACCAATTATGAAAATCAAGAAAACAAACACTCCAGAACGACGAAATTCAATATAATAACTTATAAATAATAACATAAATGAACTAAACAGAATTATGATAAACTAAATACATGTCTATTAGGTTATAAAATAAGTTATTTATATGTATAATTTCATATTCCAGGACCTTGAGTTCAATAGGGGAACACATTCAGACTTAAGGTAAAGGTTTTTCCACCCGAACTTCCATTTCCATTCGGGTTATTTTCATTGTCTAAATTACCTCAATGAAATTCTTATGTATTATTATATACTCATCATAAATTATCTGTGAGTGTTATATATATGTACACAAACCATAATCCTACTTTATTTTATGGTTAGTAACATTCTTTAAAAGTATCTTTCAAATTGTTTCCGAAATACAAGCCCAATTCAAGGGAATATCTCAATTTCTTATCTATTTTCAAGGGAAATATCTAATATGTTTTTGGAAACCATTATATATATAAAATCACTCATTTTGTTATAAAAATAATATCTTACTTCACTTCTGGTTTTATAAAAATAGTTTTCCAAAAGAACTCTTCTTTTAAAAGTAAAAGAGTATTTATTTCAAGAATTACTCGAAGATTTTATCAGAGTATATTCCTCTATTTCAACACACTTTTTGATTCTTATGTATTATTGGGATTATTATTCCATATTATCATCTAAAATATTCAATTTAATGGTTTATGATTATTTTATCTATTGATGTGCTATCTTTAAACCATTCATCAGTTTACTTTGAATGGTTAGTGTTTTGGCTTAATTTTTGGGGAAAGATATTTACATTTAATATATTAATGTGTATGTTGTTTATGTTTATCCCCATTAATATGAGGAATGAATTGGACATAGTAATTTTCAGGTGGGGCCCTCTATATCCCCTCGGTGCATCGGTAGGTCTCATGAGACAAACTACGGTCTTGGCACAAGGCCTTGACAAAATGATTATTTATGGTCTTGGCACGAGGCCTTGACGGTATGGATATGTTGTCCCACATTATGCATTCCCTCATTATGAATATAGTATTGATGGATCATGTGGTTATTCTACTAGAAGAAAACCCATGATTATGTTATGGAAATATTTACTCATCTCATATTTCTGCCATATTATGTTTAAGTTTATTTCTAAAGGCATGTGTTTTAAATTATTCATCATGTCTAATGTTTATATTATATTCTATTTTATTGCTTACCCTTACTGATCATTTGGGATCACCCCTTTATTATTTTTCATTTTCACAGGGCAAGAAGAATTCTATTATGAATGACATGCTGAAATAACCTAGGAGTTATGGAAGTTGTCTAAGGAGTTTCTATGTTGTTTTTAATTTCAAGTTGTAATGACAAACTTATGTATGTATCTTGTTTCTAAAAATACTAAACTACTCAGTCCTTTGGGATGTTTATTCCTTGTTTTTATGCCAATGTAACCAATAAGGCACTAGCTCAGGGCAACTAGGTTCGGTTCCTTACAGTTGGTATCAGAGGAAGTTTAGTAGAATACTTGGAAACTAGATTTAGAAAACGTAGAATTAGGGAAGAGTCCCTAAGTTAGTCTTTGAGGACATACATACAATAAAGTACTAGTATTTTGGTAAGGAATAGATTATGTGGATATTTCAAGCAATACAACCCTGTCTAGATATGAGAAGGTAGAGGCGGCTCTGGCATAGATTTATCTAGGGGTAAAACCCAAAAACACTTCTTTGAGCTAGACTCGAACGGGAACTGGTATATGACAATGGGACTCTCTACACTCTTGGTTATGACACTCCTGAGGGATATTCTTAGAATAATTAATATTTTCTTTACAATCCATTATGAAGGATTGAAATGTAAAATTTTCCTCAAAGAAACCATTTTAGTGAATATGGGATTAGCCATGCATAGGATCTCAATTTTTTCTAAGTATTTTGTTAAGTTAATATTATACATTATTATTCATAACCTAATCTATTGTATGACATTATCTAGAGATGGTGCCAAGTGGAAGGAATGGAAACCACATGAACGCACGTATCCCCTGTAGGGATTTCCCTCCGATTCAAGATAATTATGTTGGCTCTGGTGCTGAGCAAATCATAACTATATTGGGAAAACTTACTCAGGTTACAAATAATAACCTTACTCGTATGGAGCATCCAGATCCACCACATGAAGGAGCTGTGTTAGATTACTTTATGTGACAACAACCTCCATCAGTCAATGGGACTACAAACCCATTTGTAGCAGAGTAGTGGATATGTTCCCTTGAGAAAATATTTCTCGCTTTGGGATGTAATGAAAGAGAGAAGGTTATCATGGCGGTTTATCATCTAACAGGTGATGCAGATCAGTGATGGTCTTTAGTCCAAAACACAAAGGATGAGGAAGAAATAGAAAATATGGAATGGAGGGATTTTAAGGAAATCTTCTTAGAAAAATATTTCCCTTGTGAACAGTGAGAAGATATAGAGAGGAAATTATTGAATCTGAGGTAGAAAAAGGATGAAAATGTTTTCAAGTATGAATCCAACTTTACAAGGTTGGAAAGGCATGTTGTGGACTACATACGTAATCCAAGGAGAAAAATTGATCAATTCTTTGATGGTTTAAAACCATTCCTTTGAAGGGATATTGTCTCCTGAATATTTGAATCATATGAAGATATAGTCTCAAGTGCTATCAATACAGAAAATGAATTCTCTAAGTCTTATTACTTTAAAGGAATGAAAGAGAAGAAGAGGGCATCTGAAAACTCTGGGAAAGGAAATAAGGAAATGAGGAAGAAGGGAAGAGTTGAATTTCAATCATGCAGTAATTGTGGGAAGAAACACCATGGAACTTTCCTGAAGGGAATGAGAGTCTGTTACAAGTGCGGAGAAAAAGGCCACCTATCTTGGTATTGTAAGGGGAAGAAAGAAGCTACCAATGTTCTGTGCTAAAATTATAGGGATATGGGAAATTATGCACATGAATGTCTTAAGAATCAGGGAAATGTTCCCCAAATAAGTCCTAAGAAGAAAGGCCGAGCTTATGTGGTTACAACTGTAGAGGATGAAGTTCCTAACGAAGTGGTGGTAGATACATTGATTGTTTCATCCAACTTAGCCAATAATTTATTTGATTATGGATCATCTCATTCATTTATATCTTCCCAATTTTCCAAGAAAATTAGATATGTCCAATTTTATTTAATAAAGGAGTTATCAGTCAAAACTCCCAGTGGATGTATCATTGCAACAAAGGCATGTTGATTAATCCCCCTCATAACACATAAACGTGCTTTAGTTGCTAACCTTATCAGCATACCAATGGTTTACTATGATATAATTATTGGTATGGATTTTCTCTCAAATTGTGATGTGAAGATCTATTACAAGAAGAAAGAAGTTAAAATTTTCGAGATTGGTGTAGAATCCCTTATTTTTAGAGCAAAAACCTCACCATGTGATTCTCATCTAGATCCAACCACAATAGCTCTACTGAATTCAATTATTGGGGAGGAAGGGAGTGAAATAAATATGGGTGAGGATAAGAATGTACAGATAGAGGGCGTACCTATTATAAAAGAATATGTTGACATCTTTCCAAATGATTTACCTGGACATCCTCTAGAGTGGGAAATTGAGTTTTCCATTGACTTAATTCTTGTTTCAAGGCCCATATCAAATACCCCTTATAGAATGGACACTATGGATTTAGTGGAACTAAAAAAACAACTAGAGGAATTGAGAGATAAAGGATTTATTCGCCCTAGCATTCCTCCATGGGGATCCCATGTCCTCTTTGTCAAGAAGAAAGATGGATCCATGAGGCTGTGCATTGATTATAGGGAAATCAACGCTATTATAATAAAGAATAAGTATCCTCTGCCATGAATTGATGATTTATTTGATCAACTTCATGGAGCCCAATATTTTTCTAGGATTGATCTTCGATCGGTATATCATCAGTTTCTTATGAGGAAGGAAGACATTCCAAAAATAGTATTTCGAACCAGGTACGAGCATTATGAGTTTACAGTAATGCCTTTTGGACTAACTAATGCACAATCTGTCTTCATTGATCTAATGAATATAGTTTTCAAGGATTATCTTAATGAATTTTTAGTGGTGTTTATTGATGATATCCTATTATACTCTAAAATCCATGAAGATCATGAAAATCACTTGTGCACTATTCGGAAGACACTTAGAAGAAATAAATTATATGGGAAGATTAGAAAGTGTGATCTTTGGCTCCAATCAGTTGCCTTTCTAGGCCACATTGTCTCTAAGGATGGAATATCTATAGATCCTATGAATACAAAGGTTGTGAAAGAATGGACTACTCTAATGAACGTAACTGAGGTACGTAGTTTTATTGGTTTAGAAGGTTATTATAGGCGTTTCGTTCAGAAATTCACTTGTTTAGCCAACCCAGTGACCAAGCTCACATGAAAAGGGGTTAAGTTCATATGGAAAAAGGAATGTGAAGAATGTTTTGAAGAATTTAAGAGGAGGTTAGTGAATGCTCTGATCCTAACCCTACCATCGGGGAATGATGGGTTTGTTATCTATAGTGATGCATCAAAGAAAGGACTTGGTTGTGTCCTTATGCAGAATGATCGAGTGATTTCCTATGCATATAGATAGTTAAAAATTCATGAACAAAACTATCCAACTCATGATCTTGAGTTAGCAGTGGAAATCTTTTCTCTGAAGATTTGGAGACATTACCTCTATAGCGAAAATGTGAGATATATACAAATCATAAGAGTTTGAAATATATATTCTCATAAAAAGAACTCAACACAAGATAAAAGAGATGGATTGAGCTACTCAAAGACTATGATTTCACAATACAATACCACCCGGGGAAGGAAAATAAGGTAGCCGATGCTTTGAGCAGAAAGTATCATCGAGTTTTGAACAAGATGGGAGTTGAAAGGGATCCTTTATTCATGGATCTAGTAAAGATAGATATGGGAATTATCAAGGAAGTTAACACATCACTACTTTTTCAGATAGTTTCCAAACCTTATTTACTGGAGAGGATAAAAAGTTCTTAGGAAGATGATGAGGAATTTGAAAAGAAAATTAATGTTGTAAATGATGGGAAGTTGACTGACTTCGTATATGAAGGTGGCATTTTGAAATTCAGGAAGTGGATTTGTGTTCCCGCTATTCCTGAGCTAAAGAAGGAACTATTGGATGATGCTCATAGCTCTAATTTCTCTATACACCCTGGTATAACAATGATGTATTGAGATATCTGAGAAAACTTTTGGTGGTACAATATGAAAAGGGAGATTTTCGAATATACATCAATGTGCCTTGTATGTCAACAAGTGAAGGCTACGAGGCAAAAGTCTAAGGGGATGATGCAACCACTACCCATACCATCATGGAAGTGGGAGAACATTACCATAGACTTTGTCACTGGACTTATAAGGACATCGAGAGGAAACAATGCTATATGGGTCACTGTGGATCGTCTTACAAAGACAACTCACTTCATCGTGATTCGATAGGACTTATCATTGGATAAACTAGAACGGATTTACATCAAATAAGTGGTAAGGCTGCATGGAGTACCACTATCTATTGTATCCAACCGTGATCCTAGAATCACCTCAAAGTTCTGGAAAAGCCTCCAACATGCTCTAAGCACTGAACTGAACTTCAGTATGGCCTACCATCCTCAAACTGATGGCCAATCTGAGCAAACTATTCAGACACTATAAGACATGTTGAGATCATGTTCTATGGAATTCAAAGGGGGATGGGACCAACATCATCCACTGGTTTAATTATCCTACAACAACAGTTTCCACTCGAGCATCTGAATGGAACCATATGAAGCCCTTTATGGGAAAAGGTGCAGAAGACCAACGTGTTGGGATGAAGTCAGAGATCGTATGTTTCTAGGACCTGAAATTGTTGAATAAATGGTGGAGAAGGTGAAAACCATTCAGTAGCATATCAAGGAAGCTCAAAGCCGATAGAAGAGTTATGCGGATAACCGTCAACGAGACCTCGAATTCAAAGTTGGAGACCTGGTTCTTCTACACATATCTCCATGGAAGAAGGTCATGAGGTTTGGGAAGAAAGGAAAGCTAAGTCCCAAGTATATATGACCCTTTTATTTCCTTGATTGAGTTGGAGTTGTGGACTATTGACTGGCACTTCCACCTACCATGTCGAAAGTACATGATGTCTTTCATGTATCCCTCTTAAGGAAGTACATACCAGACCCTTCACATGCATTCTCTTCAGAGGTGGTACATTTGGAGGATGATCTTTCCTATGAGGAGCAGCCAGTGAAAATCTTGGATCATAGAGACAAAGTTCTATGCAACAAGACTACTCATATGTTCAAGGTACTATGGCGAAACTATAAGTACGAAGAGGTAACATGGGAAGTGGAGGAAGCAATGAAGGAAAAGTATCCCCACCTGTTTTTGGCCTAGATTGTAAAATCAAATTTCAAGGACAAAATTTTTGTAAGGATGGGAGACTGTAACACCCCATGATTTTGAAAATAAATATTGAATGCATTTTATAATCTATCCATTAAACACAACTTTTTCTCTTCAGTGATTGGAATTTCAAATTACAGTCATCTACAGTTGTGATTAGTAAGTCATTTGGAGTCTAATAGAAAAAACATGATTTTTTGGTGAATAGTAACATACCCTTATAAATAGTAATATGAATAGTAATATGAACCTTATGAATAGTAAATAATGATATTATTTTATTTTCTTAAGGAAATAAGATAATGAGATCTTAATTAATTTTTCAATGTGAAATAAAACTAATTGCACCTTTAAAATTATTATTTTTTGAATTAACTATGACTTTATTTAAAAATTAAATTAATAATATTTAGAAAATTAATTTTTAAAAATGGAGTTAATTTTTTAATTCTACACGTTGAAAAATGGTAGGGGTAAATTTTTTGGATTTTTATGCTATTCTAGATTTTTTGATGAATAGTGAAATATGATAAAATATTGTATATACAAATTATCAGTTAAATACACTATTCATGACATCACGAGTGATTCAAGGCCACATTTTTCAAACTCACATGCACTTATTACTATTATGGGTCACATGAAACAACAATATTGGTTGTTTTGAGGTAAATAATAAAATAATGAATTAAATATTCAAAATTTACCCCTCTCCTCCACTATAAAAACCCCTAACCACTCCGTCTTCTATTCACTCCTCTAATCCTTGAAGCTACTCAAAGTTCTACCCAAATATCCTTCCCTAGTCGTTCCCCATGACCATGAAGCTCTTGGTCTTTCCAAAAGACCAAAATCCCTTCCCTTAAAGAGGTTCTTGAGGAAGTTATTTCAAGAGGTAAAACACCTTTTTTTTCTTTTAGTTTCATTTGGATTTATCTTCTTTTGTTATCATATCCTCACCTCCTCTATACAAATGACCATGATAAATCTAGTATCATCTATATACTATATTTATATCATTTTAATGGAAGAACCATCATCAATATTCTTACTCCCTCCCTTTTATTTTTATAAACGAAATCAACGTCCATGAGGTTCCAATTTATAACCTTCATGGAAGACGAAGTTTCATTCTTCTATATTTCCTTAATTACTGGTCATGAAACCATATTTATGTTTGAACCAAACTATAATATATTTATTAAAACCTAATTAATATTCAGGAACCAGTATATGTACATATTATTAATTTATATGACAAACCTAGTTCATAATAATCCAAATACCGCCAAATAATCGAAGTGATTGTCTTTTAATGATTCATCCTCATTCCATGTAATCAAATGATAGAAATGGACATTAATAAATCTGGATGTTCATATATAATATTTAACTTCAATTCTGTAGATTTACAACCATTCCACATGAACTTCTTTACTTAAAAACAAATGAACCAATTATGAAAATCAAGAAAACAAACACTCCAGAACAACAGAATTCAATATAATAACTTATAAATAATAACATAAATGAACTAAACAGAATTATGATAAACTAAATACACATATATTAGGTTCTAAAATAAGTTTTTTATATTTATAATTTCATATTCCCTGAATTAAGTTCAATAGGGGAACACATTCAGACTTAAGGTAAGGGTTTTTCCACCCAAACATCCATTTCTATTCGGGTTATTTTCATTGTCTAAATTACCTCAGTGAAATTCTTATGTATTATTATATAGTCATAATAAATTCTATATTATTGTTCTATATATGTACACAAACCATAATCCTTCTTTATTTTTTGGTTAGTTACATTCTTTAAAAGGATCTTTCAAATTGTTTCTAAAATACAAGCCCGATTCAAGGGAATATCTCAATTTCTTACCTATTTTCAAGGGAAATATATAATATTTTTTGGAAACCATTATATATATAAAATAAATAATTTTTTTATGAAAATAATATCTTACTTAACTTCTGATTTTATACAAATATTTTTCCAAAAGAACTCTTCTTTTAAAAGTAAAAGAGTATTTATTTCAAGAATTACTCGATGATTTTATAAGAGTATCTTACTCTATTTCAACACACTTGTTGATTCTTATGTATTACTGGAATTAGTATTCCATATTATCATATAAAATAGTCAATCTAATGTTTTATGATTATTTTATCTATTAATGTTCTATCTTTAAACCATTCATCAGTTTACTTCGAATGGTTAGAGTTTTGGCTTAATGTTCGGGGAAGGCTATTTACATTTAATATATTAATGTGTATATTGTTTATGTTTATCCCCATTCATATGAGGAATTAATTGGAAATAGTAAGTTTCAAGTGGGGCCCGCTATATCCCCTCAGTGAATCGGTAGGTCTCATGAGACAAACTACGGTCCTGGCACAAGGCCTTGACAAAATGATTATTTATGGTCTTGACACGAGGCCTTGACGGTATGGATATGTTGTCCCAAATTTTTCATTACCTCATTATGAATATAGTATTGATGGTTCATGTGGTTATTCAACTATAATAACACCCATGATTATGTTATGGAAATATTTACTCAGCTTATATTTCTGCCATATTATGATATATTTTATTTCTAAAGGCATGTGTTTTCAATTATTCACCATGTCTAATGTTTATGTTATCTTCCGTTGTATTGCTTACCCTTACTGAGAGTTTGAGCTCACCCCTTTATTATTTTTCATTTTCATAGGGCAAGAAGAATTCTATTTTGAATGACATGATGAAATAACCTAGGAGTTATGGAAGTTGTCTAAGGAGTTTCTATGTTGTTTTTCATTTCAAGTTGTAATGATGAACTTATGTATGTATCTTGTTTCCAATAATACTAAACTACTCGGTCCTTTGGGATGCTTATTCCTTGTTTGAATTCCAATGTAACCAATAAGGCACCGAATCCTAACAACTAGGGCTGGGTCCTTATAGAAGAGTTCTTCATCGAGACCACCACCTATTTTGTAGGGGCCTAGTGCCGGATTTATGGGTAATTCATTCTCAAATTTGATGGTTAATAACATTACTTATCCACTCAATGTTTCTGGAGAAATATTCACATATAGCTTCACCATTTTTTTAATCACTTTATGCAATCAAGGAATGTGTTCAACATACTCTTTTTATTTTCCCTATATTACCACATTCCAAAGTTGGGAAACCTCCATTACCAGGGTTAATGATGTTGGCTCCTTAATCAAAATGGTATGATAGGATGTTGATTCCTAATTCCATGGATTCCTCTTTGGATATTGTTACTTGGTCCATGTCTTCCTCAAATATTTGATTCATATTCATGAAACACATTCCTAGTGCCATCTTGAGGTGGATGTCAGCTAATTACACTACTTATACCTCAATAAGGAAGAAAATTTCGATCAGAGTATATGGTAATATTTTGTATACATGAGCATCTAGGAATATTGGGTGTGTTAGAAACCTATAAATTCTTTCCCTTATAAGGTCATAATAATTTCTCATATTAGGAATATTATGTATGGAATCCAAATCATTCTTTGTTGACCATGGGGTAGTTGATGCTAGGGGTGTAAGGCATATGAGGTTTTTTACCTCAGTCATCCCATGTTTGTTGTATGGGGTAAAGATTATGGATCAGGTCACATGTTTAATGTATTAGGGGGATATGTTGTTCAATGGTTTATTTTCTTCTGGGGAAACATTAGTTATAAGTTTAACACCTTGTTGGGATAGGTTGGTCACAGGTTTAACATCTTTTGCTGATAGGTTAGTCACAAATTTATCATTTTATGGGGATAATTTGGTCATAGGTTTAACGTCATATGGGGAAAAGTAGGTCACATGTTTTATATCTTGTAGGTGTAATTTGGTCACACGTTTGAAGTCTTGTGGGGGAAGGTTGGTCACAAGTTTAACATCTTTTGGGGGTAGGATGATCAAAGGTTTAATGACTTGTGGGGTTAGGTTAGTCATAGGTTTAACTTCTTGTGGGGACAAGTTGGTCACATGTTTAACATCTTGTGTAGGTATATTGGTCATAGTTTTACCAGATAATGGTTATTGTATTGTGGGGACATATATGTCATATGTTTAATGAATTGTGGGGATAATTTGGTCAAAGTTTTAACATCTTGTGGGGATAAATTGGTCATAGGTTTAACATCTTGTGGGAATAGGGTGGTCAGAGGTTTAATGTCTTGTGGGGAAAGGTTGGTCATAGTTTTAATGTCTTGCGGGGACATGTAGGTGGATTCCATTTTGTTTCCATGGGGAATATGACCACACTTGGAATTTTTATCTTCTAAGTAGGAGACATGAAGATATAATGGAAATGTTGGAACATTTGGGTCGATCCTCAAGGAGGTACCCTGAATATGGTAGGATGATATAATTGAATCTCATGGAAGTATCAAGCGTATGTCAGGATTAGACCTTAGGGAGGCATCCTATGTATCCTATTAGGAGATAATGATTAAATCCCACATAGTTCTGTGCCAGAGTTTTGACGTCACATGATAGGACCGGTCCATGTAGTTTATTATCATGCGGTAAGGATTCTCTCATCATAGAAGGAGCGAAAAAAGAGACGTTATAGGGATTATGCATATGGGATTACTAGGATATTTTCATCCCATGTGTGTCATACATGGGGAATCTAGTGTTCACTACCGTAGGTAGTAGGTGAGGTGTCATCCCATGCCAGTCATATATAGGGAATCTTGTGTTCATCACACAAGGTAGGTATATAGTTCATATAGTTTAATGTCATATGACAAGGTCATGTGGCTATGTAGTTTTACATCATACAACTCAAACATAGGGATACATACAACCAAGGATAAAATTTCTAAGAGAGGAGGATAAATCACTATACCTCCCTATAGGAAAATATGGATAGTTTCCCTTTATTTTCCACCATTTGGGATTATGTGACTACTACATAGTCACCTATTGGTGGTGTATGGTGTAAAAAAATCCACAGTGAAGTAGAAATGGGGGTCCTGACATTAGGGTGCCTATAATTATGAGAAATAGGCGTTAGGGTGCCTATTATTAGGAGAAAAATGTGAGGCAATGGTCTTGAATATTCTTGAATAAAAAGGGCCAGACACAATAGTTGATGATATCAGTCACATAGAAGATCGGGGTGTGGATAATCTGGTTTTGTATGGTTTCAAGGTACCTAGGTCGTCAACTTTAATGAAAGTGTGTTTTTTGAAAGGAGGAACCACGAAGAGTCCTAGTTTATGGGTTTTGTGATGGTTGACGGTTTCACAAAGGTGCATCTTTTATGAAAAATGGTATCCCTACTTGAGAGTAAATTATTGGTTCCCATGGGGTTGGTTTTGTGAAGTATAATTATCTCATGAAACCTAAAGAGCCATAAAGTGGTTTATTCACATGTGAAGGTTATGTACCATTGTGAAAGGAATATCCACCAGGGTCTGGGGTTCTCAAGAACTTATGGGTGGTTGTTTTTTGAAATATGACCACCTATGGGTATCTATCTCTTCTTTCTCTCTCGAAGGTCTACGTTTCTTGAATTTAGAGTCATTTTCAGAAGTCTAAAGGTCACTATTGGATCAGTATATGAAGATATATTGATTAGGATTGAAAGAATAATATTATGGTGGATAACTTACAAGAAGGGGGAGGTGAATTATAGTTTAAGATAATTAACCTAAACAAACCCTATGCCTCTTTAAGTTGATTTATCAGACTCATCCATCTATCCGATCACAAAATAATAATAAGAAACAATATGATTAAATTAGAGTAAAATATCGAAATCATTGTAGATATGATTTATCAAAGTACAAGAATTGTAATCAAGATGAATACAATTAAATAGAGTTATTTTATCATAATCAAAATTGTACAGATAAAAAGATCAGAATATAAATATGAATATGATGTTTCACTTTATATTATATATGTAGCGAAATTAAACAACTTGTAAAAAACAAGTAATAAAATATAATACAAAGGAAAGTATGGATTTCTAGATATTAAAAAGATAAATCTCTTTACCTTAAGAGAAAGTTAGTATATAACCCAGACTAAAGGTATCTCTTTTTTATACTTACAAGAAAGTTTGTCTTCCCTTACCAAGGAAGCCCTTGATGTGATGATCAGAATGACTCTGAATTCCTATCCCCATAATCCCTTGATGTGATGATCATATTTTATGTCTACTTATCCCTAATAGACCTTGATCTTATGGGTTAGATTCTCTATCTTCATATCCTTGAAATCCCTCGATAAATATGATGATTGGATGTAGGTTAAAATGAAAAAGTTCATAAGGAGATAACCTGATAAGGTTTCCTTAGAACTAGAAAACTCTAAACAATTATATAGACTAAGAAAAATATGTTCATGTTATGTAATCTCCATAGCTCCCACACAATGAGAATTTTAAAATGAATCAATTATAAATGAATCTTCTCAAAAATATTTGAATGACTGGGTATTTATAGGCATTCCTCCAATGGTCATATTTTCTTCCCAACAATCATATTTCTCCTAGTTTGTCGCAACATCTTAGACACCTTGAACTTCAAGGACTATATTATAACTAATTTTCAAATGTCATATTGGTTTACACCATTACAATGTAAAAGGTATTCCTTATATTAGAAATAAGTCTTTTAAATATGATTATAAACATTAATTCATTTCGATGGACTACCTTACAATTTTCATTACGATATTTATTATGAGTATTAGTCTGATGTTTATTGGTACCAGTATCAATATAATTATTTATACTTTTTCATTATAATATTCATAAAGTTTATCATGTGATCTGATAAGAGTGAGTCTGATGTTTATCAGACATAGACTCATTATGATAATCATAATAAATAATTATAAGTTTATTTTCATAATTCATTAGAAATTTTTCTATGTATGGTGAAAGAATAGTTTTTCTATGAAAAAACTCCAAAAACACTTTGTAAAAAATAATATTATTAAAAAAATTTAAGAAGGTGTTTGTGATTTCCAATAATGAAGGAATATAAAAGTGAGAAATAGATTTTTTGACTCACCAATCTCGCCCTTTTTAGAAAGCACAAACCCCAAAACTTAAATGAAAAAATAACTTTGAAAAAATTATAATCCACTTTTAAGTACTTAATATTCATAATTAAATATTTTTCTTTAACTCCCCCTGAGTTTATAACTCATCTAAATATGATGGATATAATGATGTTGAATACGATTAACTCCCCCTTAGGATAATGTATTCCCCTAAGGATTGTATTTCCCCTTACATAAATATACCCCTTTGTATTATAACTCTCCCTTTGTAAAAAATTCTCCCTATTTAAGAATACTTATCCCCTTATTATATCCTTCTCCCATTTATGTTTTTCAAAAAGGAATTGGGATCGAGTTGAAGTTTCATAAAAAGGGTAAGAAAAAAATATTCAAAACAATATAATGAACTAACTAATCATCCAAAAAAGTATGAAATAACATTCATCTAATCAGAATTAAAAAATATTCAAACAAATAATAATTAGATGAAAAATTCATTCACTCAAAAACATAATTTCAATTTTTTTTAAAATAATTACAGAAAGAGTTCAGAATAAATTTCAAGTTTTCTTCATAAGAGTTTTCACAAAAGTATTCATCTTATTGAACTCTATTCTATCCTTCTCGATATTCTGAAAATTTTCTTCATAAAAGTATTCTTTAGATTCCAAATTTTTGACTTTATTAGAAAATTCATGATTATAATTCTCCAATATGTTAAAATTTTCTTCATAATATTTAATTCTAGATATCTCTAACTATATATATCGCATATTTATTTTTAGATCTTTCACATCCTCAGTACGATTGTTAGTTGTGTCTCTGAATATTTAAAAAAAAATTACTATATCTACAAAATATTTAGATAAATATATAAAATCATCTACATATTAATTATTAAGATTCTTTATATCCTAAAAATTCTCATCATGTAATTTTATATCAGAATCAACTTGATGATGCCATTTTACCATCTGATTACAAGCACTTTTATGATTTTGATAACTTTCTTGAAAAATTTTCAAATTGGTTTTTATCTAAATAACTTTATTGGTCAAAACATTTATCAAATATTATTTCTCATTAATACTTTCATGAATCAACATTCCCCTTTATTAAAGTCTTAGGAAATATGGAATTGTTCCTTACAATCTTTTCAAATCATGGAAAATGTAATCAACTCCTTGAATTGGAATTGTTTCCAATGAATATGATATTTCATTATGAATCTCCGGAGGTATAATTATTATTGGTTCAGCATCATCCTTTCCCTTTAATTTATTATACTTTGAAAATTCATTTTCAACTTTGTCATCCACTTTCTTATTATCAGATAATTGAAGGATCTCAACATACTTGTCATCTCTAACTTTTTCATCAGTTTTTGTTTTTGAATTTTGATCATAATCTTATTTTGATGAGGAATTATCTTCCTTTGATGATGATTCTTATTCTTCATAATTTTTAGCTTCACTTACCTTAACAGGTTAGGAAGGTAAGTCTGATGACGTTTCTACCGATGATTTCTTATCAGTGTGAGTTTCTTATTCATCGGTATTTTTCTGTTCATTTTCACTATCTTGATTCTCATCCTCTTGATTCTCATCATCCTATTCATTCTCTTCTTCAACCACTTATTCAATTTATTTATACTCACTTTTTTCACTACCTTCTTCCTCTTCTCCTTATTTTTTAAGATCTATTTTATCTAAACCTTCAACTTATTCTTTAACTTCCTTATTGAGTTCCTCCTTGATCTATCTAGATGTTCTTAAAACACCCTTTCCAGATGGTACTAGTTCCAATGGATTTTCTTGAACAATAGGTACTGATTCTTCATCAAGAACATTATCCCTTTCTTTACTATCCATGGATGGATAATTAGCATGAACAAGCCTAGTTTCTTCAAAAACTAACCCTACATTTGGGTGAACTCGAACTATTTGGGAAGTAGGTAGAACTACATTCCTTGATGCTATTTTAACACCCTTTAAAAGATTTTCAGAGAGTTTAGAATTTAACAATATCTTATTTTGTTTCTTTCTCTTTTATTCTTTTTTTAAAGAATCGATATTGTGAATTATCAAGGCCTTAGCCTCTGCTTGGTCAATTGTGATAACTGGTTCCCATGACTTCTTCTCTTATTTATTTTTCATCCATTCTTCATATACTTTATCTAGAAATTTCTATGGTTTCTTTTAGTTTTTCAGTGAGGAGGTATCAAACTTTCTCTTCTTCTCCTTCTCACCTTGTTCATCTTTCTTTGAAGGTTTAAATTCCTAAGTGGTACCACCAAATTTCTCAACAAAACTTTAAAATTTTTCATAAAAAATTAACCTCATCATATTAATCATGTCATCAGTGATGAATAAAATATTTTCCCTCGTAGGAACTGATTTATTTGAAATGTTAAAAAACTTTATACTTTAAAAAAACAATTTACTTAAGACTACCAGAAACATGATAATCTTTTACTTTATTGATGTAGTCTTAATGTTGTCAATAGTAAGAAAGATGAATTCTATAAGATCAATATTCCTCATGTTGACAAGACAATACAACAGAAAAACATCAGAAACTTTGAGTGTATCCTGATCTTCTTTCCTCATAATGAGGAATCCTTGTGTCTATAGGGCTACAACCTAGTTTTCTAGAGTTAGTTAGGTAACCTTACAAACTTTTTTCATAATGTTAAAACAAAGAATATTCTACCTATTTTTATCAAATGACCCAAGTTCATTAGGCAGAATGTGTGAAGGATGGTATGGCCCTCCTTATAATGATATCCCTACTAAAAATCAGAGCCTTTTTATATGACATATTATATCCCTTTCCAGGATAGAATATGTCGAAATCCTTATCAACCTTTTCTAGACATACTGATTCCCATCCTTGTAATTCTATGATATTTCTCAAAGTAGAATCATATTTTTCATAAAAATATCTTTTGACTAACCTTTCTATGAAAATGAACCATTTATTTTAATCTTTAACAAATTCCAATGGACTTGTAACTGGAATTGGTGAAACAGTCATAAAGGTAATTTTTTGAATTGGATCCTTTTTGAAGGAGTAGTAAGTCAAGAGTAAAAGAATAAGCAAACTAATGTGGGATGGCAGGTACCCCTTTATATAAGAACTTAGTTTCTTGTTTTATCTTCTAAAATAAAATCAATTATTTAGATAAAATCCATTATGATCTGAAGATTAATAATAATTCAAAGAAAGTTTAAATAAATTTTGAACTATTGAGGTGTTCAATTTTTTTACTGTATTGAGAAAGAATATGATTTGAGAAACCTTTAAAATTTTGAAAACAAAACAATATTTTTTTATTAAACTAATAGAATAATAATAAAAATAATTAAAAGAACTATCGTAATGATATAGTGTAAAAAATTAAAAGATAGAAGGATACCTTTCAGAGTGAAGGAGATGTTGATATTATTACCAATTATTCTTTATTTTTGTAAGGTAATGAAATATGATAGTTTTGATTATGTAATACCAATGTTTTTAAAATAAAATAAAAATTTAAATAAATTTTTAAGGAAAACTAATTATGATGATTTAATTTAAGAATACTAATAGGAATAGTTTTATTAGATATAATTATTATGATTTTTTTTGAATATTAAAACTTTGTAACACAACTTTTGTTTGAAAATATTTATGAAATTTCTATAGTCTGAAAATATTTTTAAGAATTATGATTCTGAAATTTTTTAAAGTAATATGAGTCTGGAAAACTCATTATGAAATAATTGTTGTTAGGTCTACTAGGTCAAATACCCTGAGAGGGGGGGGGGTGGTGAGGGTGAATTATGGTATGACAAATTAACACTCCTGCCCCTTCATATCTTGTTTTTTCTTAAAAAAACTCACTTCTCTCTTTCTCTTGTAAAAATATATGTATAAAAATGAAATCATGAATATGATGTGACAATTTTACTTGGTTCACCCTCACTAGGATACATCCAAGGAGTATACAACAGTGATGTGCTGATGTACCAAATCCACTAAAGCTAACTACCAATTATAAGGTTCGGTCTAGATCTTCTATGCCCAGGCTCACTACCTTTACATGGTTTAGGGTATTCTCACTGCATTCCCAAGGGTCACTCCCTTTGTCTCTTCCTCTAGCTCACTATCGGTGGGATGGATCACCATCTACCTCTTCCTTTACTCACTACTATTAGAAGGGATCCACTCATAGTTTATGGACTTGTTGGTAATTTAATTTTTATTAAATCATTCATCCTCAACTATAGGTAGATGCTATGATGAATTCCCTTTTTCACCCATAGATGAAATCCATTTTTTTTCTTATTGTTAGGTTAGCAGAAATTGAAATTGTGAACTATTTTTGAGCTTTTGAAGGATACTTTGAGTCCTTCGTGAACCACCTAGCTTCCTCCACATACCACCATTCTTCCTCTTCATACTTTATAGTGGGTATGATACATGGATTTCCTCTTCTACATACTGCCTCCACTTATACTAACTGATCTTCTTTACATTCTGCTTATCCTCTGCTTCCACGTACCACCTCCGTGTACTGTCCCAGCTTTGTGGAATAACTCTGCTTCTATGGACCATCTCTTCTCTGCATACTAGGTGTTCCTTCTCGGTATACTGCATCTTCCACCTCTACATACCGCGTCCTTTGTATGCTATAGTCCCCTATAAAAACCTTCAGTGGAATTTCTTCCACACAAACCACTTTAACCTTCATAGAATTCTCCCTCACGAACCTATTTCAAACTTAACTAAATTTCCAGAGTAAATATGTTTTATTATGAAAAGAAAATCTAAATAATTATGGGATTAATGCTTCTTATATAGGAAAATGGATCTTCAAAATCTACTAATCCAATATTTACCAAATCTTTATTGTGGTACTACTTCCATCGCGTACTGCTTCACCCATGAATCATTCTTCCCTACGCAGTCTGCGTACTACCGTTCCTCCTTCATAGCTTCCCAAATCACCAACACATTTTTTATATTGAAAATCCATCCCACATACTACAAGCCTTCTGAATACTGCAAATCTTCACTGCGAGCCTCATTTCATCCCACGAACTGCTTCTGCGAACATTCTTTGAAATCTGCGAACTTCCTTTTCAATCCACAAACCATTCTCAATATCTGGTACATGATTTATGTCTCACGTTACAAAGTTCCCTTCCCTTTTCACCATTCTGCATCTCATTCACTCATATGCAGAAATCCTTCCTTTGACAAAAATAGACTTCCAATTTTGAGGCCCAAAAGTTTGGAAAACACTGGGAAACTGTGTCACCTTAAACACCTTCTTCGACAAACACCATCCATACTCTTTCACAGTCATTTGGATTTTTCAACAAACACAATCACACCCAAAACATACTAAGAGGACACATTGAGGGATGTTTTCCCATAAATCTCCCCCTTTGTATTTTTTTACAACACTTTTAAAATTTGATTCCTCGTTAAGGCTTCTTGAAACTTCTTCCAACATTCACTTCTTCCGATTAAGATAGAAATCAAGGAATTAATCAACACATACTCTAAGCCCACATGATCCATTCTCAGTGTGAGAAACAAGAGTATAATGCAAAGTTCATCAACGAATCACTTCATTCCATTCCAACACCACTCTTATTATTTCATCATAAACCACAACTGTCATGATATGTATCCATTGATCAATCATGTCTAGCATCATAAGATTTAATACTCCCACTACTCCCCTAAAGGCTTAAACTCTCCCTATCTCATTATTCCACTTAATAGATTCTACTTGTGTCTTGACTAAGACATTTTCTCACTTCTATAGCCAAAATCCCCCTGTCAATGAACCCAAAGACCTTTTCATTGAGGTTTGCAAGAGTGTAAAGAACTAAGATTAGCACATTAGGGAAAAACACACCATACCTAAGGGAGAGGGGGATACACATACACACGTTTTCAAGTTAGGGGAGTCGACTGTACTTCCAGAGATAGTATATTCCTTTAAAATTCCTCTTTGGGTAAGGCCTTTGTCAAAATATCTACAACTTTTTGTTCTGTAGGCACATATTCTAACTTCACAAGACATTTCTTAATATTCTCCTTGATAAAATGATATTTCATTTTAATGTTATTTTTCCTTGACTTATGGACTATATTTTTGCTAATATTTATAGCACTTGAATTATCATAATGGATTATGATTGGAGACTTCACTTCAACTCCCATATCATCAAGCTACTACTTTATCCACAATATTTGCGTACATGCTTGAGTTGCTGCAATATACTCTGCTTCTATGGCGATCAATGAAATTCAATATTGTTTCTTTCTTAGCCAAGAAATACACAACCCACCAAGATAGAAATCACCTCCTGATGTTGTTTTCCTATCATCTGTTGATCTATCCCAATCTGCATCTATATAACCCAATAACTCCTGTTGAGATTTTTCATTGTAATGAAAACCTAAATCTATAGTTCCCTTAATATACCAAAGTATTATTTTCACTGTAAGCATTTTAATTTCCTTGGTATTACTTTGATACCATGCTACTTCACATGTAGTAAAAACAATATCAGTTCTCGTTGTTGTCAAGTATATTATACTACCAATTATTTTCCTATATTCTATAACATTAACTGTGTTGCCTTCATCATCCCTTGAAAGTTTCATTTGGGTAGCCACCAAAATCTTCATCACCTTGGAATTATCCATTACAAACCTTCTTAAAACTTACTTTTCATATTTAGACTGAGAATTGAATGTGCCATTATTTACTTACGTTACCTGTAAACCAAGGAAAAACTTCAGCTCACCAATCATTGACATTTTGAACTCACTTTTCATGAATTCATAAAACTGTCTGTATTACGCTTCATCTAATCCTCCAAATATTATGTCATTGTCATATACTAGAACCCTCATTTTTTTATTGCTGTCATGGTTCGCCTATAGATTGTAATCAACCCCACCATGCTAAAAATTGAGCTTTTTTTGAAACTGATCTAGCCTTGAATACCATGCTTTTGGTGCTTGATTCAAACCATATAAAGCCTTTTCAGCCAGTAAACATTGTTCTCAACTTTATAAATCATAAAAACATCTGGATTCTCAATGTAAACTTCTTCTTACAAAATTCCATTTAGAAATGATGACTTTACATCCATCTGTAACACTTTGAACTTTCTTTGCACTGTTATAGCTAAGAATAATCTGATTATCTCTAGACTTGCAATAGGTGAAAATGTTTCATCAACATCGATTCCTTATATTTAGGAGTACCCTTTGCACATTAGTTGTGCTTTGTTTTGAATCACCACACCATATTCATTCATCTTGTTATTAAAGGCCCATTTTGTCCCAATGAAATTCTTGTCTGTTGGTCTTGAAAAAATCTCCCATGTCTTATTTTTATCAATTTGGTCAAGTTATTCATTAATATACCAAACCCAAATCTCATCACCAGCTGCTTCACTAAAAAGTTTAGGCTCTACTTGTGATAAGTATGATGCTTGCTAAAGAGTATTCATCCTCCTTGTCTGTACTAGTACTATCTGATCTCCAATTATGTTCTTATATCAATTTCAGCTCTTCTTGCTAGTCTCTATGCAAATACGGATTTATCCTCATCCTTCTCATTAGCTGAGTCTTCTTCTAAATCAACCTCTAGAACTAGAGAATCCCATGATCTTCTTATTTCTTTATCATTATCCTCTTGAAACTGATCATGTATTTGCAGAATATTTTTCTCATTCTTCACTATAATTACATCATGGATTTCAATAATCTTTCATAGCCTCTTGTTAAAGCATTTATATGATTTTCTTTTATTTGAGTATCCAAAAAGCATCCCTTTATCTTCATGATATTCAAACTTCATGTGTTTATCCTTATTGAGAAAGAAACACTTACTTATAAAGATTATAAAGTACTTCAATGATGGATTCTTTCCATACCATAGCTTATACAAAGTCTTCTCTTCTTTCGATCATAGTAACACTCTATTTTAAGAATAGAATATTGTTATCACTGCTTCTTTCCAAAATTTCTCTGGAAGGTCTTTCTCAACGAGAATTTTTCAGGCCATGTTTTTGACAATCTGATTTCTCCTCTCAACTACTCTATTTTATAGTAGAGTTCTTACCACTAAAACTTGATGCCTTGTCCCATGTTTCTCGAGATAACCCTCCACTTGGCTATTTGTGAACTCTATTCCATTATCTATTCGGATCTTCTGGATTTTATGACCTAGAATATTTTCAACTTCCTGTCGATATCTTATAATGCAATTGAACACCTCAGATTTATGGGTGATGATTAATACCCACAACATTCTGCTAAAGTCATTAATGAATAGAACATAGTATCTCCTCCCATCAAAATCCCTTGGTGAAATTGGTCCGCACACATAAATATAAACCAACTCAAGAAATCTTGTTGATTTTTTCTCTTTTTCCTTATATGTATTTTGAACAATCTTCCCTTGTTAGTAGGAATCACACGTATGTGTACGATCACATGATAATCTTGGGAGATATTTAGAAACATCAACTTTCACCAGATCATCCAAGGACATTTGGATTATGTGGACAAAGACATTTATGCAATAACTTATTTTCTTCTTCCTTGGATAGAAAGATTATATCTTCTTCTCTGCTCATGAGGTAGAGATTACCTTTTGTATGCTTTCCCTGCAAAACAATAGAACCATATTTTTCCTTTATGACACATAATTTCTTGGAAAATCTTATCGTATGTCTTGAGTCACAAAATTGACTTATGCTTAATAAGTTGTGACTAAGACCTTCAACAACCAAAACACCTGCATGTCTCATGTATTTCCACCCAAAATTTGCTTTCCTAGAGATAATAATTTTCAACCCTTCATTGTGGACAAATGTTACAATACCTTCTTTATCATATCTGATTATAGTCACTAGATCCTTGTTTCCTATCATATGGGAGGTGCATCCACTATGAATGATCCATATCCCATTGAGATCTGATGCCTTGAATGAAATTTCTGCAACCACTACTTGATCATATCTTTTCTTTTTTATCCATGTTTCTAATTTCATACACTGTATGGATTTATAGTCTTGAAATTCCTCAGAATATGATGTATTGACTTCATCTTGTAGAGATAAAAATTGATTTTTCATTTTCATCTCATTTGATGATACATTTGTCTGTTGCTTAAAACAACCTCAGTCTGCTTTGGCACATTCCTCTATATTGTTGTTGAGAAATATCTTTCCATGTGTCTGAATCCTCTACACCTGAAGAAATGACCATCAAACAATGAAATGAAAAATTGAGCTCTGCATGGATGATTATATTTTTCATATTGCCTTCAGCATTGCTTTTCTATGGAACATACATTTTGTGTCTGTCCCATCTTACCACAACAATATCATCTTATGCGATATACATTCCTGTGTGGAAATACTAAACCAATGGTTATTCCTCAGGTTCTCTGAATATTATGATTATTCTTTGTACCCAAATCAATATTCAATCTTGGAGTAGGTGATTGTGGTATGACTTCAACCATTAATGTTTTCTATTTTTGCTCAATCCCCATATTAACTTGATCATTTGAATTTGATTGTTGCTTATGTTATGCTGGACAACCATGCTCCACTTTCATCTTGTATGTTGTTTGTGTTATCTATTTTTTCAATGATGTTCTGTGAGTCATTAATTTTTCTTGATCCTTAACACTTCATCATAGACCGAAGAATTACTCTTCAATTTATTCGATATGTTTTATTTGATCTTTTCCAATTTCAGTCAAACTATCAATCTCTCTTTTGTATTCTTCAATTTTGAGTTTGTACTTAACCACATTTTCTGAGATTTATGGCATTTAAGACTTTAGTTTTTCAATTTATTCATTCATCTTAGAATTCTCTTCTTCCTACTACCGCATATAGAGTTGAGCATCATAAACCACTTTGTTAGTTTTCATTGTTTTGGCTCTCCAAACATCTATCTCTCCAAGAGAAGCTTCTAATTAAACTTGAATGTTAACTCTCCCTTCAAATTATCCTTGTTCATTATCACTTTCTTCTTTTTTTAAGGAATTTATAAAAACTTCCACCAAAGCATCCACTTCATGATCCCTGTATTTCTCCTACTATTATTCCTCAGATTCTTCTGAAATTTTATCTTATTTTTAAAGTAGATTTTTATTTTTAAAAATTTTTCTCTTATTACTTCTCATACCTTTCTAATTGGATGGATACTTATTTAAGGGATTTTCATCATTGTCTTCATTATCACATTCAATATTCTCAGGACACTTTTCTGAAAAATTACTAATCATTCCACATTGATAGCATGCAACTGGAAGTTTACCTTTTAACTTTACTTTTCCTCTTTATAGATTTGAGGAGAGAAATAACATGACATCATCCAAATTGTCTTCCTTTTGACTATCTTCAACAGATATATTCTTCATTTATTTGAATTCCACTTCTTTTGACCTCCCCTTTTCTGCTACATTGTTATCATCATTTCTCAATTCATATGCAACGAGAGTACTATGTAAGTTAGTCAGTGTCATCTCCTTAAGATCTTTGTCTTCCAATACAGAAACCTTAAAATTAAACTGAGGTGGAAGTTTTATTAAGATATGCTTGATAATCATTATATCTTCAATGAATTATCCAAGACCATGTATGTCTTCTACTAAAATATTCACCCTGTCAAAGAATGAATCAACAGATTCATTTGGGTTCATTCTCAGATCTTCATACTTGTTCCACTAGACCACCAACTTTTCCTCTTCGACCTTTGAATCTCCTTCATAGATATTCAATAGATTTTCCCACATAGCATGTGATTTTTTACATGACATCACCTTTGTATAAATTTCATTTGATTGGGCTCCCCCTAAAGTATTGAACTCTTTAGAATCAATATCCAATTCTCTTCTTCTAGTTTCTGATAAAGCACCACTGTTGATATCAGCTGATATTCCATGCATAACTATTGTGAATACAACTATTCCTAATGATCAGAAGTAGTGCTGCATCAGATTATTCCATATTTGAAAATCATTTCCATCGAAGATCGAATTTCCTTTTCAATTTACCACCTCTATTTCTTCTAATATGAGAGAACACCTAACTTCAAACCATTCACTCTGATACTAATTGTTAGGTCCACCAGGTCAAATACCCTAAGGGGGGGGGGGGTGAATCAGGGTATGATAGATTAAAACTCATGCCCCTTCAGATCTTGTTTTTTCATTAAACAAAAAACACTTCTCTATTTATCCAATATCAATATATGAACAGAAATGAAATCATGCACATGAAACATCGATTTTACTTGGTTCACCCTCACTAGGCTACGTCCAAGGAACATACAATGATGATGTACTGATATACCAAATCTACTAAAGCTCACTGCCAATTACAAGGTTCAGAGTAGATCTTATATACCTAGACTCACTACCTTTACAAGGTTTAGGGTATACTCACTACATTCCCAAGGGTCACTCCCTTTGTCTCTTCCTCTGGCTCACTATCGGTGGGAAGGATCACCGTCTTCCTCTTCCTTTTATCACTAATCTTGGAAGTGATCCACTCATAGTTTATAGACTTGTAGGTCCCTTCATTTTCACAAAATCACACATCCTCAACTATAGGTAAATTCTCTATTGAATTCCCTTTTTCAATCGTAGATGAAAACCACTTTACCACGTACTATTAGGTTAGCGGAAACTGCATTCGCGAATTGTTTTTGAGCTTTTATAGGCTTCCTTGAGTCCTCTATAAACCACCTATCTTCCTCTATATACCACATTGCTTCCTCCATGTACCGTGTAAGGGGTATGCTATGCAGATTTCCTCTTCCACATACCGCCTCCACTTCTGTGAACTGATCTCCTTCGCAAACCGCTTCTCCTTTGCTTCTGTGTACCTCCTTCGCATATTGTCCCTACTTTATGGAATACCTATGATTCTATGGACCATATCTTCTCCACATACTGGGTGTTCCTCCTCCTCGTACCATATATTACTCCTCTATGTACCTCATCCTTTTTGGGATATAGTTCTCTGCAAAAACGTTCGATGGAATTGCTTCTACATGAACCACTTCAACCTTCATAGAATTCTACCTCATAAACCTCTTTAGGACTTCAATGAATTCCTGAATAAAAGATATTTTCTCATAAAAAATCACGCTAAGTGATGATGGGATTAGCTCTTCTTATATAAGAAAATAGATCTTCAAAATCCACTAATTTGAGATTGACCAAATCTTCAATGTGGCACTGCCTCCACCATGTACTGCTTCACCTGCAAACCATTATTCCATTTGTATTCTATGTACTTCCATTACTACTTCACAGCCACCTAAATCACAATCATGTTTTTGAGAATGATGATTCATCCCACGCACCTCTGACCTTATGCATACCGCAAGTTTTCACCGTGAGCTGCATGCCATCCCATGAACTGCTTCCACGAACCTTCTTTGAAATTAGAGAACATCCTTTGAAATCTGTGAACCATTATTGGTATCCGGTACATGGTTCATGTACTGTTCTATGATGTTCCCTTCCTTTGAAAATTTCCTTCTCCATTTCATATCTCATTCACTCCTATGCAGAAATCCTTCCTTTTCTAAAAACAAACTTTTGATTTTAAGGCCCAAAATTTTGGAAAACATTGGGAAACTGCACCACCTTAAACACCTTCTTCAGAAAACACCAAACATACTCTTTAATGGTCATTTGGATTTTTAAACAAACATAATCACACCCAAAACATACATAGAGGACACATTGAGGAATTTTTTCTAACAATTTTTAAGAAAACTAAAAATTAAGAAAATAATTTTTTTTTGAAAAAAATAAACATATGTACTCCCACTATGAAAACAAGTAACTTAATGTAAGTATATGTTTAAAAAATAAGTATATATGAATGATTAATTTACATTGATCATTCATAGCTTCTGTTTAATGTATTCAAATCTATCAAAAGGAAGATATTTTGTAAAAATATCAGAAATTTGATCTTTCATTTCGATGAATTGTAAAATTATATATCCTTTAAGTGTGTGATCCCTAAGAAAATAATGTATTATATCTATGTTCTTAGCATGTGAGTTATGTGATCGGGTTTTACTTAAAGAAATGGAACTTGTGTTATTACAAAGTATTTGATTTTAAAAATAAAAAATCCATAATCAGTTAGTATATGTTGCATCCACAACACTTGAGCACAATTACTTCCAACTACTGCATATTTGGATTCAGTGGTGTAATTTGATATTGAGTGTTATTTATTAAAAGAAAAAGAAACTAATTAATCTCCTATAAAAATACATGTTATGGAAGTAATTTTCATATCCATTCTATAACAACCAAATTCAGCATCTGAAAAAAAATTAGTACAAAAACATTTCTGAAGGAGTAGAAAAGTCATAAATTGATAGTTCTATTAAGATAAAGAAAATTTTGATTTACTGCTTTTAAATGGTATTCCTTTTTATTTTCTTGATACCAAGAACATAATCATATAGAAAAATTAAACATGGATGACTAGAGGTTAAGTAAAGTAAACTTCTTATCATAACTCTAAAAGTCTTTTGATCAACTGGTTGCCTAACATCATTAAGATCAAGGGTGTTTGAGGTACCGATGTGAGTAATAATAATTTTATTATTTTTTTAACCAAATTTCTTAAGAATATATTTTATATACTTATTTTTATATATAAAATTTCCTTCTGGTTTTTGAGAAATTTGAAAACCAAGAAAATATAGTAACTCACCCATCATACTCATCTCAATCTTAGATTTCATAAGATCTGCAAAGTAATCTATTAATGATTGTTGAGTTGATCCTAAAATAATTTCATGAACATATATTTGAATAATCATAATGTTTCTGTTAACTTCTTTTATAAAAGGGTAGGATCTGCAACTACCTTAACAATGTTTTTTTGTAAAAAAATCCTATTAACATATCTTATTAAGCTATAGGGGCTTGTTTAACTCTATATAAAGCTTTTTAAGTTTCTAAACATATTTAGGATGTTTTTTATTTTCAAAATTAAGGGGTTATTCAACATAAACGTTTTCCTAAACATATTTGTTTAGGAAATCACACTTCACATCCATTTGAAAATGTTTATAATTAAATAATGTTACAAAGACTAGTAGAATATGAATGAATTCAATTATAGATAATAGTGAATATGTTTCTTCATAGTCTATACCTTCTTGTTTATTATAACCCTTAGCAACAAGTATTTATTTATTTCTAAAAATTATTCCATTTTAATTACATTCATTTCTAAAAATCCATTTTTCTCCAATTATAAAAGTTTCTTTAGATGGTTCAACTAAATTCCAGACTTTGTTCCTCTAAAATTCATTATGTTCATCTTACATTACGTTAATAAAATCCTCAGAACCTAAATCATCATTAGGATTCTTAGGTTTAATTTTGGATAGGAAATATAGACATTTAATTTCATTCCTTAAGGAACTTTTAGTCCTAACTGGTTAATCAACGTCACTAATGATACTATCATTGGTATGATTCCTAGGAAACAACTGACCTATTAGGTTTTGAAAAGGATGTTCTTCAACATAAGGTAAAAAATATTACTGAGGAATAAATTCAGAAACAATTTCTTTAACTACATCCTTATGAGAAGAATTTTTTAACAAAGGCTGACAATCGGTTTTTGAAATAACATTTGAGGATGTTGGTTGGGGTTTTTTGAAAACAAAAGGGTCAATTTCATCAAACATAACATGTACTGTTTCCTCAACAGTACCATAATTTTTATTAAAAAAACTATATGCCTTATAAGTAGTGGAATTACCTAAAAATATTTCTTAATTGGATTTGGGTGAAAATTTATTTAAATTAGATTTTGTATTCAGGAAGAATACCCTGCATCTAAAAACTCTAAAGTATGAAACTTTTTGTTTTATTACCATCCACAAATCATAAGGTGTTTTATTAAGACAGGGTATTATTAAAACTTAATTTATAATATAGTAGGAAGTAATAACCGATTCATCCAAAAAATGGTTAGAAATTGAGTATCACTCAACATGGTTATAATTATTTCTTAAATAATTCTATTTCTTCTTTCAACTACACCATTTTTCTGTAGGGTTATCGGAGCATAAAAATTATTTTTAATAACTTTATTACTACAAAATGTTTTAAAATAATAATTTACAAATTATCCACCATGATAACTATGAATAGTTATCAAGGGAAAGTTTTTCTCATTCTTTTCTTTTTTTACAAAAGTTTTAAAATAACAAAAGGATCCTTCTTTATTTGTAAGAAAATAAACCTAAGTATATCTATATTAATCATTAAATTTTACATATAAATTTTACTTTCCTCCAATGATCCCAATTTGTGTAAGACCAAATAATTCCATGTGAACTTATTGTAAAGTATTAGAAGACGATATGTCACTAACAAATTTATATCTTAACTTATGTTACATATTATATTTACAAGGGTCACAGAATTTTGAAGAATAAAACCTAAGATCTAGTATATCTTTAACAAGTCCTTTCTTAGTTAACTTACATAAGTTTCTAAGGTTTCAACTTACTAACCTTTGATGCCATAACAAATAATAATCTTTCATTACACTAAGGTAAGGTAAGTCTTGGCTCCTAAGGTCTTCTAAGTTAAGTGTATACACATTCTCATGCTGATTTTAAGAAAGAATGAATTCATCATTGGAACTATGTACTAAACACTTATCATTCTTAAATTTCACATGGTAACCTTCATCAAATAACTGAATTATTCATAAAAGGTTGTGCTTAATATATTTAACAAACAAAAAAAATTAAATTAAAGCTTTTCCAAGAAGAAAAATATTACATATACTGATAATTTCTCCTTAAGAATTATCTCTGAAAGTGACTTTTCCAACTTTCATCTTGATAATATTTTGAAAGATGTCTTTATTTTTAGTCATGTGTTTAGAACATCCACTATCCATGTACCGTATTTTTTTCTTGTTGGTACTTTGTTTATTTTATTGAATTTTTTTATATTTTTGGCACCCAAACGTTCTTATGTCCAAAAATATTAGAAAACAAAACTTTAGGCAACCACATCTATCTGATTTTATTTTGGCCAGATGTCATTTCTTTTATAAATGGGATTTATGAAGTCCTAGAGATTGAACATTATTAAGTGAAAAAATCTTTTTAAAATGACCATCACTTTGAAATTTAGTGTAAAAAGGGGCATTCTTAGGAAGAAATAAATTGTTACTAAAAATAGGTTTGTTATAAGTATAATCCATTTTGGAACTTGTACCATGTGGATGGTTTTGTTTATACATTTTATCAAAAATTTCCTTACCAGTGGTAAATTTTGATAAATTTTTTCTCAAACTTGAGATTTAAGATTGTATCTATATAACTAAATATTTATCCTCATTAGTATTAGTTTTAGAAGTTTGTTTTGTTTATGAAATATATTTATCATAAATTAATTTTTATAAATATTTAGAAATAGTTATTTTTTGGAATTAGACTCATCAATATATTTTAGAAGATTTGATATTTATTTTTTCAAAACATGAATCCTTGAATCATCCTTAGTAATTTTTTCCTTAGCATTATCATGTTTTTTACAGATTTTAAATTTTTCCAAAATTTTTAAAATCTAGAAACTTCATGATAAGAAGAAATATTATTATCATCACTAGCTGAGGAAGATTCTTAATCTGAAGATATATAATTCTTATCATCAGGATAATTTGAACTTAGGGGCATATTGATAAGGATTTATGCAGTTTGTACCTTTTCTATAAGACATTTATTAACCATTGGTACATTATAAAAAGGTCATATGTTCCTCTATCTAAAAATTTGATTGTTTGAAGAAATTTCTAAAGAGTCACCTCCACTAGAACTCTAAGTTTCAAAAACTTTTATAAATTTCCTTCCCTTAGATTTATAATACTTTTTGTAATTCCATTCATAATTATTATCTTTTCTATCCTTCCTATTTGACTTAGGACAATCCAGTCTGATGTGTCCATCTTTATTACATTCATAAAAAGTAACTTCATATTTCTGTCATTTTAATCCTTATAAACTTTCTTATAATTATATTGAAAATATTTATTTCCAACTATCTTGTTTATCATTTCGGTAAAGATTTATAATTCATTATATGAATGTTGAGAAGTACTTGAATCAGATTGAACAATTAATTTCTTCTTTCTTGAATATTTTACAACTTTTTTAGCAGATTAAACCTTATTAGGTAAGGTTGATCTTGTAGAAAATGAAACAACACAATTTTTTTATCTCTTTATCAACATATATTTTTATCCTACCCTCATACAACATATGGGTTCCAATGAGATCATCCAACTTAAGATTATTTAACTTTATAATTTTTTCAACATCAGTCCTCTTAGATTCCCATTCATTGGGCATGCTATCAAAAATTTTTCCAATAAGAATATCATCATCAAAATAATTCTCTACAATTTCTTGTAAACTATTAATAATTTTCATAAATCTTTGATGCATCTTATAAAGAGATTCACTTAGAAGAAAATAAAATGCTTGATAGTTTTCTCTTAAAATAGCTCTTCTGGTCTCAAAAACCTTTGATGTTCTAAAATAAGTAACCTCAAGATTTTTTTCTAAATGCTATTAGCAGCTTCACATGATGAAATTTGACTATATATACTTCTTATCATAGAGTATAAAAAAGTATTTCTAAATATATAGCTTAACTAATATTCATGATTCTATTAATGTGTAAAAGTTGTAACTTCATTATCAGGAATTTTATAATCACTAGTTAACATGAAAAATTTATCCACTCCAATACTGATAACAAATGTCTTCATCATATCCCCCAGTACTCAAATTCATCACCATCTATGATAGGTGGTCTATTAGGATTTAGGTTTTCTATGGATTTGACATTCATTCCTACCATCTTAATAACAAATATAATATTTTTCAAAATACAGGTTAGTGTATAACAATTTTATAAACAAAAATTTTATAACAAAACTTAAAAAACTTGCAATAGAGAAGAATCCAAAGCTTAGAAAGTAAATAAGTAGTGGAATCCCACTCTAATTCCAAATTATTGGTTTAGTATATGAAGATATACCGATCAGGATCGATATAATACTCTTATGATTTCTAACTTAAAATAGGTGGGGGATGAATTGTAGTTTAAAAAACTAAGTTTAAAATAATTAAACTAAAAAATTTCTAATATTCTTTAAGTTGATTTATCAGACTTAATCCTCAGATTGATCACATAATTGTAATCAGAAACAATAAGATTAAATCAGAGTGAAATATCAAAATCACTGTGGATCTAATTTTTCTAAGTACAAGAAACATAATCAAGATGAATGTGATTAAATATAGTTCTTTTAACATAATAAAAATAGCACAGATAAAACAATCCGAATAAAAATATGATTATAACTTTTCAGTTTCTATTACATGTGTAGTGGAATTAAACAACTTATAAGAAACTACTAATAAAATAACATACAAAGGAAAGTATGAATTTATAGATATAAAAAAGATGAATCTTTTAACCTTAAGATAAATTTAGTCTATAAACCATACTAAAAGCATCCCTTATTTTATACTTTCAATAAATTTTCTCTTCCCTTAACAGGGAAACCCTTGATATGATTATCGGAATGGATATGTATTCCTATCCCTAGAATCCCTCAACATAATGATCAAATTCTATTTATACCTATCCCTAGTATCCCTTAATCTGATAAATCAAATTCTTTGTCTTCCTATTCCCAGAATCTATCAATAAATATGATGATTAGATGTGGGTTAATATGAAAAAGTTCTTAATGATACAACCTTGAAAGGTTTACTTAGAACTAAAAAAATATAAACAATTATAGAGACTAAGAACCTGACGTTCATGATATGTAATATCTAGATATCTCACACAATGAGAATTTACAAGTTATACAATCAGTAATGCATCTACTCCAAACTCTTCAAATGACTGGGTATTTATTGGAATTCCTCCAATGATCATATTTCTCTGAGTTTGTCACAACAACTTCAACACCTAGAACTTCAATGACTCTATTATAATTGATTTCCCAACATCTTATTGGTTTACCCCATTATAGTGTAAAAGGTATTCCTTACATTAGAAGTAAGTCTCCTAAATACAATTATAAACTTTACATTAGTCTGATGGAATACCTTACAATTGTCATTATGATAATCCTTATGAGTATTAGTATGATGTTCATCAGTACTAGTATCAGTATGATTGTTAAGACTTTGTAATTATGATAGTCATGATAGAAATTCTTACATCTAGTCTGATAAGGGTGAGTCCAATGCTTATCAAGCATTTTCTCAATACGATAATCACTATAAGGAATTATATGTTTATTTTCATAATTCATTAGAAATTATTATAAGTATGGTAAAAGAATATGTTAACTATAAAAAACTCTAAAAACACTTTGGACATAAAAATATTAGTAAATAAGTTTTAATAAGGTGTTTGTGATTTCCAAAAACTAAAGGAATGGAAAAGTGAGAAATGGAATTTCTGACTCATATTTCACATACGATTAAAATCTAGATAGAGGGAGGTATTTATAGGTACATTGAAGGTATAGAAGTCCATTTTTAGAAATATAATTCCTCAGAGATGCATTTTTCAAAGGTTTTTTTCTAGGATATGGATTTATACGAATGAACATACGTTGTATATAAGTTACTACCACAACTTTCATAGTGTCCTGACAACCATCGCAAGAAAAAAATGGTCACAAAGGTTTTCAACATTGAAAACCAAAACCCTTAGGTTGATTTTGGAGCCATTTTCAGCCTATATTCTCTTCAAAATGTTTATTTCTTCCTCGATGTCTCTTGTAAGAAGTGTTTTTCAACATCAACACACTCCATGATATCAATTTCATTTTCTCCTTTATATTTTAATTAATGATCACCACGAATCAACTTATCCATGATAATATTAAAAAGAAATAGTTTCATTTTGATTATCTTAATATCCCCAAAAATAAAATAAATTTTCCAAAGAATTAATCTATCCTTTATATTTCACCAGGTCTGAAGATCCACAAAGTGTTAGAGGGTTATATTTCATGAAATGATCTATTATTGAAAAATTCATCCATATAGAATGTTGTTTCTGTCTTGCATGGATTACACAATTTATATCAAGTGTTAATTGAGTTAACATATCCAGAAATGACTCACCTTTGACTCCAATAATTTTGGGTTGCTGATTTAGAATGATATTATCCTCTTGATGCCTTCTTACCTTAGCCACCCTGTTTACTATAGTAAAAATCATTCTAAATAAATGAAAATTAGATGAAGAAACATGGAAAATCCTTAAAATTTATATCATAATAATATAACCATAAATTAGAATCTTTTAAAAATATATTTTAACTTCATCCTTACCTCTAATGCTATCTGAACCCTTTCATTGATACCAATTATATCACCCATAACTTAACCAACCCATAATTATGAGTTTCATATAAAGGATTTCAAATTATTTCATTTTTATGATCTGTTTGGATTAGAGTTTTATAGAATTAGGAAAAAATTACCTAAAAAAGTGGAATTTTCTATAAAATGTACATTTTTTCCACAAAATAGTTTCTTAAATTTACACCCCTATTTCATTTAATACACATTGATCACCATTGTGGAAATATTAACATTTCTATAGTTCCTACACATATATATATCCTGATAAAGAAATTAAAAAATGTGGGATCATGAAAAAAATCTAACTAACGGATATAAAAATAATGAAAACCCATTAGTCCTTTAAAAAACATAAATACCCATAAAAATGTTTACCTTTTTCACAATAAACTTTGATCATATAAAATAAATCATAATCACATATGAAAATAAAACATTGCTCAAAGAAAGTATTTAAAACCCACATAAATCATAGAAAAACCATGAAGGAATATTGAGTAATAATATTAAAACCCATGTTAAACTCTTTCATAGAACCCCTTAAATAAGATTTACCTAATCAGTTATCTTTAAAATTTTATCTTCAAAGACTAAATCATCATGCAATGCATCAGAGAACTATATAATAGGATAAAATAATATCATTTATAATTCCCAATTAATATATCATGAATAAAAAATTTAGTATTGAAATATTATATCATAAAACCTTTAAAAAACTCATTTTAACACATAAGAAAATGAACTTTTAGTTATTTGATAAAAATGAGAATAAATATCCCTTTCTCTTGAAAAAACTTTTGAAACTAAAATTTCCTAGATCAATGGGAATAAGACATTATTTAAGAGACCAAAAAAAATTATTGATGAATATTGATGAATAATAATGAATATGATGGTAGGAAAAGGTTTTCATGTTGTAAACATTAAAACACATTTTTTTCTCACTTTGGTAAAAAGTGTCAAATGTGACACATATAGAAAATATTAAGAAGATTCCTCTTTAAAACGTTTTTTTAATTCCAAGATAGTTGAAAATGGATTTAAGTAATAATTGGATTATATGAAAGAATATTATTAAATTGTTTTTAAGAATATTGATATAGATGAAAAAGTGTTGGAAGGAAGACTTTAAAATATGGTTTTAAAGAAAATCCCTAACATTGAGTCATATGTTGCATCGTATATCCTCAAAATCCTGAATGAAAAATTATATTAATTATTTAATTTATTAATAATTTTTTATGTTCATTATATTATCCTTATTCATTTTATTTAATTTATTATGATGTTCTATTTAGTTACTAAATCAATTAAGTTTATGTCAAAAATTTTGAGGTAGTTTGGTCGAAAGCAACTTCAGTGTTTTGACCGTGGTTGAAGGGGTCATGGTTCCATAATATATAATTATAAAAATTCTATAATTATCATGTTTTTACATTAAATGAACTTTAACACCATCTATTTAATTTGGTCATGAAAACTAAATACATCATTTCATGGAGGTGGTAGCCTGCACGTACAAATGAATGACGTTATCACTTTTAAAATAGATGAAAAAGAAATAAAGTAGATAATGTTTTAAAATTATAGAATCAAAATAATATTATATATACCATATTTATTCATTAAATAAATCCTTATGACCATCCGTTTGAGGTGATAATGAAAAATGAATTACATCACTTCAATGAGGTGGTAGTCTACACATATGCATGAGCGACATTTTCATTTTCCAACAGATGAGAGGATAAGAAGGTAAAAATTATATTATCGTTATAGAATCATAAATATATCATAAAAATCATATATATCCATTATATATATATATATATATATTTATAAACACCAATGCAAGGTGGTGATGAAAAATGATACATGTCGCTTCGTGGATGCAGTATTCCACACATACTCCTGAGCGATATTTTCATTTCCCATAGGATGAAAAGATGGTAGAAAATAGTTTATAAATAAAAAATATAAAATTTTATTATGTTAAATATTTTTATTTCATTATATTATGATTTTTATAAAATATTTTATTTATGTAGAAGAATAAATATACTTGAATGAATTCGGTTGAGGCATATAACTCCTTGGATATCTTCCTTTTTCTTACTCATTAAGCCTAATAGGATTGGTGTTTTATTGATACCAAGACCAGTAGAATGCAGAGAAGAAATTTGGGGAGGTATTTGAGTAGATACTTTTTAATATAGTATGCTCTAATTATGTTAAGATGCAAGGAAAGGAGGTTCTCTTCTATAAGTGATAGGAGCGACACTCTAGTAATTATTAGGAACTATAAAATATAATAAATGTATTTATCATGGAAATAAGATTAAATTTAGTCAAAATTTTAATCTAGTTTAATTTAGGTTCTAAATCAACTCAAGAAATCAATTTTATACAATTTTAAGATATATTTGAGGCATTATCTCTTAGTTTAACCCCCTCTTTAACCCTTTTATCTTTTACCATGGTGGCGAACTTTTACCATGTTAATTGTTAATTATGAATAAAAATGAAATTTAAATAATTATAAAATTATTATTGAATGATACCAAATATATTATCCCTTTTATAAGATTAAATTTCTATACATGGTAAAAATTAATTTTAACATAATTTTGAAAATACAACAAAAATAACTTTTAGAAAAATCACAATTTTTTACTTAAAAATGATTTTATAAAAAAACAAAGGATAATATTCATTACCATAGAATTAATTGGATTAGGTTAAATAAAATGAGATTTATTTTACTTTCAAACCAAACTAAAACCAAAAGGTACCTTGAGAAAACATTGTTAAAAGAGAAAAACCAAAAATAGTTTTTATTTGAATAAAAACATTACTTAAATTTCAAAAAATATAAAACATAGATTTCTAGGTTCAAAATTATATTTTTAAATGAATTATATTACCTATTAAATATATATGTGTTCTATAAAAATTGTTTTATAAAAAATTCATGTCATTGTTATATCATGATAATATCATAAAAACGACAGTATTGGTAAATTCATAATTTTTCTCTATTCACCCCAAAATAAACTATTTTAGAAAAATACCAAAGCTTAATTTAAAGATTATTTTGACATTATGAAATCAAAAATGAAGTCCATTTTATTGATTTCAATTTCTGAAATTAATAAATTTTACCCTGAAATAAAATTATGTAATATATAAAAACAATTAGTTAAATAAAATTACTATTTTTTTGATTAAAAAATTATATTAAATTATTTATAGAACTATGATGAATATGAACCCATAAAGTGAATAATTTTAAATCATAAAATTTATTTTTTATAGTATTACCTAGGTTTTCACACAAACTTTTTCCTTACTAAGTGTTTAAGAACCCCCTTATTTTGTTTCCACTTACTCAGGTTATAAATATGAGTATTACGTATGAGACATCTAAAAGGAAGTGTAGAATTTTGAAATTATGAAAAAATATTTAAAAGTATTGTAAAATAAGTTGTATTTGTTGCTGATCTTCAAAGACACTAAACCTAAAGGTTCTCAAGATTGTTTAAGATTATTATGAGATGTAATATTAATGTAAAATATATGAATATTTATATTTGGTCATCTCACTTGTTATTGAATATATTTTTTAAAGAATATATTTTTAGCACTTGACCTAGGAGTGTAGATCTGGGGCATCTCACACTACCCATGGTTCTTTACTCATAAGTGACTTCAATTCCATCACTGTTCTAACACCTAATATGTAAAAAATACAATTTACATTTAAATTTAATCTCATAACTCATGAATAATATAAAGTCAAAGTAAAAGAATATAAAATTGATTATCATACCAAGTATACAAAACATTAAATATATTTATGATAATTTAATTATATAGTTTAAACAATCTTAAACTAAAGCTTATATCCACTCATAACATAAACAATTTATCTTTATAAATAAATCAGGGAGTAATACTAAAGAAGTGAACATTTCATAATTTTAGACATGAGACAAACATTTATTAAAAACCCATAAATAATGAAATCATAAAAATTTTATAATTTGGCCATGAATTATGGACTTTATATAATGAAATAAATATATGCACCATATATTTATTTCTAATATGAACACTTCATATTATCCACTATATGGTATCTAATAAGTATATGACATTTTAAATATATTTTTTTTATATTTATTAATTAAAATATTTTATATAATCAAAATGTCATATATTTAACATCATTTAAACATTGATCATATCAATTATCAAGATTCCATTTTACATTGTTCAAATAATTTCTCAAATAATACCTTCAATTTCAACAAATTAAATTAATATTTAGGAACAATTCATAATTTAATATCACTACTAGATTTTGGAACTATCGACATAGATTTATTATTGTTGTGCCCATGTTGGATTGGTTGATTTTTTTTCAATATGAAAATATGTGTTTGTAAGAAAAGTTCTTGAAGAAATTATAAAGAATCATCATTGTAATATCATGAAGTCAAACTTGAAGAAACTAGAAGGATGAATCATTGCAACATTACAAAGTCAGATGATACTTTATTGATCTTGAAATTTTCTAGCATCATGGTCACTAAAATTCTCATGGTTAAAGATTGAGTTCAAAGTTGGGGATTAATGTTTCTAAATAGATAGGGTGTACAAATTTATAGGCACACTATATTTAGTTGAATGAAATGAGTCTATAAGAACAAATATACTAGATGTACTTCTCCGAAGTGAAGTTTCACCTATAAAAGTTAAAGTTCGTAAGTATGAAGTTCAAATACAAAGATCATTTAAAAAGGTTGAGTTTTAAAGATATAGAGCTATGTATATATGATGTATGATCTCTGAATTTATCATGATATGATCATTCATAGAATGATTAAACATAGATGTTTATGAGGTTATTAGAATAAGTTTAATGAACCGAGATGATCAGAAAAATATTATCAGAGAGAGAGAAATATGATTTCATTAGTTAGAAAAAATATATGAAGTCTATTATATGGATGAATGTTTTATGATGTTTCGGAAAGATAAGACTATCATATTGGACATAGAGGTCAACAAGTTGATTTGTACTATAAAAAGATAAAGATGAAGTCTACTAGACAGAGAAAGCTAATAGTTACCAAAAAAATATCCATCTGACAAACTCTTGAAAGATCATGAGATAGGGAATATAATACAAACTCTTAAAAGATCTGTCAGTCATATAAAATCATGTGAAGAATTTTTATATGGGTTTATCGAATAGATGAAATCAGATTGAGAATTTTTCACACTATAAATAGACTTGGGGAAATTTTAAAAAAATTATAAAGTTAATAATTGTGATGCTTACAAGATATTATATCAACTTTCATAAATCTAGATAAGATTTGAGGAAGTTTTTAAGGGATAGTTGAAACTAATATTTAAGGAAACTTTGTTGAAAAAAGTTGAATTCGAAGTTTTAAATTCTTTACAGACTGTTAAAAAAAGTTTGAGTTTTTTAGGAAATTCAAACTAGAGCCTGTGATTCTTCCTTAATTTTCAGAGGAAGTTTTCCTATAAAATGATGGGATATAATTCATATTTAGGAGTTATTACTATTGCTAAAGAGAAAAAGTGCTGAAGATTTTGAGAGAGCATATCGTGAGTTATGGACCAAGTTTCTACTTGGTTGAAGAAGAATAGAATAAGATAGAGTAAATCTGGACATGGATCCACCATAAAGAGAAGTACTATATAGAAGGGAACCAGATGAAGGGGTGCAAGAACAAAGTGCATCAGGAAAAGAACAACAGATGGAGGAGTACTGAATTGAGGTGCATTAGATAGAGCCCACCAGATAGGGGAGAATCTAATACAACATACTCAATAAAGCATTACCAAATGGACAATTGTTTGTGCCATTTGAGTTTATCTAGGTTTTTAAAGACTAGGAAGAAGTTTTGAGACTATTAGTCCTTTCAGAGAGGTATTGAAGATTTGAATAAGTTATACATAAGAAAAATGGATTCAACTTTATTGTGAAGGAATCCTATATAAAGAAGGAGGAATTTATATAATGGATCAATAGATAAGATGTAAGATCTTGTAGTTAAGGTATATGAACAGCTATTGAAGAGGTTCTTGGCTGGGGGGTATAACTATTCATGAAGGAAGAGGATAAAATAAGGAAATTTGGGGGGTATAACCAACTACAATATAATAGTTGATTTTTGTGGGGCAGAACTATAGTCAACTAGAAGAACGATTACTAGGTTGTCTAATGAGTTTCTTCATGTGCCTTTTTAATCTTGTTGAAGTTAGTAAAGAATCCATGTTAGGGGGTATAACCAACATGGTAAGCAGTAGGTTCTCACATTTGGAATGAACATTGTAAATATTTTGTGCAGATATCTCTTTATATTTTCTATATACTAGGTGAGGTTATGGGATATATTTAATTGGATTGAAAACTCTATAAAGTTTCATAGGTTGATTTCAAAGAAGAATTAATAAAATAAAGGGATCACTAATTTACCCCTCCCTCTATAAGTAATCTCATAATGATATGGTAACTATAGGTGGTATTAGAGTGTAGGTTCCCTCTGAGAGATCTAACTATCTACTAAGGATAAAGAATATAAATTTAGTGATATTAGGGGTGTTCTTATATTTTATAAAAATAACTATCATGGTTGGAGTAATATGTTGTTACCCGACCTTCTATCTATTACCCTAGAAGTTAGAGATGTTTTAACATTAAAATTTCCTCCCATTGATGAGGTTTCTATGATAACTGATTATAAGAGAAATCAGGAAGTTGATTGGAAAGATCAAAAATACAATTTTGACGGCTCTCTCTAAGAAAATGTATAGAAAAATTATGGGTTTTCAAAATGATAAATAAAAAATAGATAAGTTGAAAAAAAGTTTTAAAGGAAACATGAAATTCAAGTAAGCTAAGTTAAGAATCTGGAGTAGAGTTGAAAATATCAAGATGGATGATGATGAATGTATTGATGAATAATTTACAATATCCAATGATATTGTCAAAAATATCAGTGGTTTTAGTGATAATTTGGAATATTCTTCCATTATTAAGGAACTAATGGGAAACTTCCTAGATAGGTTTGATGCCAAGGTTTCATCTCTCAAATATTGAGAGGATATTTTTTATATATGAACTCCAAAATATTCTTATAGTATATGAAATGAGAAAAGCAATAGTCTTCAAAAAGAAGGATAAAGAAGAAATATATTTTCAATCTATGTTAAATGGATGGTTTAGAGATAAATAAGTTGAAGAATAATCAAATGATTTAGATTCCATGGAGGATTAATAGGACTTTAACAAGATTATTTCTCTTCTTTCTAAGAGATAGAAAATGGAAATTCAAAGGGAAAGGGTAAACAATATCTTAAGTGTTGGAATTGTAATGATAGTGTACATTTTTCAAGGAGATTTATTATAAGAAGATTGATGATTCTATGTCAGAATAAAAATATAAGAAGTCTCATAAAAAAGTTGAATAAATATAAGAAATGGCTTTATAGTAAGATGAATAATTTTATGAGTATAAGAGAGTAGGATGATTCATTACCCATCAA
Source organism: Viscum album (assembly GCA_963277665.1). NCBI lineage: Eukaryota > Viridiplantae > Streptophyta > Magnoliopsida > Santalales > Viscaceae > Viscum > Viscum album. The sequence goes on along the minus strand of OY728123.1, from coordinate 858,341,563 downwards.
TGAATATGATGGCGAAGTAAACATTTTTGGGTTGTTCTAGAAAGTAATTTTCTTCATCAAGTAGTGCTAATGAAAGAGAAAAGAGAAGATAACTTGAATGGATTATAAAATAAAATTTGGAAAAACCTCTTTATAAAAATAAAAAACTCAATAAGGATAAGGATAAGTTAATTAAAAAGCCAAGGAGATAAATTTTAAGAATAATGAGTGTATCATATTGTAAATGAAAAACCTTAATGAGGTTAGAGCACATGAATTTAAAGTGGATGGTCATGAAAAAATTTGAAGGATCATGAAGAAACACCATCTAGACAAGAGAACCATAACAAGGAAGAAACACCAATTGTTGAGGAAAGTAATAAGAATAGCTCTGAGAAATGCAAGAGAATAAAATTTTTCATTGATTAATATCCATATAAAATTATATTGAATACCAAACTATCTCCATATATGAAGCAACCTTGGGGTTACTATTTCACTATTCAAAATTTCCTATTTTTTACACCCCATCAAAGTCTCCTGACTCGGATGGGCCATGCCCCCCCAGATTTCTCTCAACTAGATCACTCTATAGTCTTACATATATGTTTTCAATTTTCAAATCATGATTCATGGGGAATACATTTTCCATAGGGATAGAATCTTTGAATGATCCACTGACACCCACTTGGTCAGTTACCTCTAAAGAGAAATAGGATTTCATATTGTGGATTCTTCAGTCCTATAAACAATTAAATTGAATATGTTCCTTTGGGCCATTAGACCTTAGCGCACCAGAACCCGAATCTAGTACCACATCCCTCTTCTGATGACTGAACTTGATCCATTAAAGATGCACTAATTGCCGATAACCCAATTTTTTGAATAAATAATAGAAATACACCAACGATTTGTAAACAACTGGTTGTTTATAATAGAATTATTCTCTAAAATCCACCCAAATGAAATCAAATGAAATCCTTGAAACATCTATTTCTACATAGATATAAGGGGAAATCACGTGAAAACCCACACCATTTCTACTATTATAATAATGGTGCAACAAATCATGTAACCAAACATCTTTATTATAGAAGTGTTATGAAAAGGAAGTGACATATATGGAAAATAGACCTAAACCACTATTTTTGGAGAATCATGCTTCAGGTATAAATCATAGGACCACCATAAAAGAAAAAAATTGGATGCTTTAAGACTTAGGGGGCTTTGGACTAGGCCTTGATAATATCAAACTTTAACAATAATGAACCATTATATTCCATTTGTTGAGAAGCCCGATTATATCTCATTCACATAAACCCAAAGCATAAAAGAGAAACTTTTCAAATAATTCCACCAAAGGTTGAAGATGTTTGAATTGATCAGCTAAAGTTAAAAGGGAACAAGGAATATTTCAATTTACCGTAACAAATAGGGACATGATCCTCCAAAATGTTGATGGCCATGGTGACAAATAGTGATCTCAATTTCATTGATAACAATTTGACTATTTCTAGTTACTATAAGGACCATGAGTGTGTGGGATATCTATTTGAGGATTTCACACCAAATTATGAATTCTGGGTGGTAAAGAACCTACATTCTATCATGGTCAACACTAATCAAGATGAGTTTGTAGGTAATGGGGAGTTGTGAGAAATTATTATTCAATGTGAGGAAGAAATGTTGGAGGTAACTCTCATGATTAATGCCTAAAAGGGGATAATGATATGATGTTTGAGAGACTGCCATATGGGGACGCTAATAGGGTGAAGATAGGGTGGATCAATATGAAAGATCATATTTTTATTATAATATTCAATTCTTAGAAGATAAAAATGGAGGATTACATTCCAAAGTGGGATATGATGGATTATTAGTTAGAAGATCTTATCAAGGATGATACAGATTCTGAGGTATATGTAATTGATTAGAAATTACTTAGTAATAATGTGTTGAATAGTCATAAATTAGATATCAATTGTTTGAAAATATATTATATAATTTTAATGAGTTTTATTTATACGTTTGTGGTTTCTCACATTCCCTTAAAAGTGTTTGAAAAATAAAAAGGTAAGTTTTAGTTAAATTATATTTCATAGAATGACATACGCTATAATATTTTTTGATTCCATGTCCTCCAAGTGCATGTTGTTAACAACATTGCTTCTAAGTAATGGTAATGGATTTTTTTAAAGGATTGATCCACCCGAGAGGAAATATTTTATGATAGTATTGATATTCTTAAGCACGGTATTGGGCCATTTATAAACCACAAAAGAATACAAAAACTTAGAAATAATAAAAGGCTTCATGAGGTACATTATTACTATCATTGAGAGAGATTTACCTTTCCAAGAAACTAGAAACCTTCATTGTTTTCCAATTATGTTATTGAAATAAAATGATTACGGTATTCCCCAAAATATAGGAACACTAATGTAAGTGAAAATAAATACCCCATATTTAATGCCCAATGGATTAATTATTTCCACTTTACATATTATAGAGATATATTTTCCATTAAAGATAATGGATTAACTCCAAATTATAACATTTCCAGAGACACTCTTATAGTGTAGGTGGGAACTTTTAATATTTATAATGTTTCTTATTTCTTATTTAGTAAACAATATAAAATTACCGTAGTAGAACTGATGTGAGTGGGGAAGTAAATATTTGGTGGCCCTGATGGTATTTAACTTTCCATTCTCTACCTTGTTAACAAAAATAATATTGTGATAGTACTCTTTGATAGAATATATAATAACTAAAAGTTGGTATCCTTGTCTGAAACCTATTGAGCATTTGAGATAACCCTTCAGGGATCCATGTATAAATATAGAGGTGTGTGCTGAGGTGATAATATTTCTGATCCAAATAATAAATCTATAATAAAATCCATAACTAATAAGATCTTTATAAACTGAGTCCTAAGTCCAATGTGTCATAATATATTTTGATATCTAGATTGAAAACAATTTCTCCCCCTATTAGGCCTTTATAATTAGTTCATGAAATCTAATGTCATGATCAAGCAGTTATGTATTCTCTTTATTTATGAAATCCAAACTGATTCCATGTCACAATATATATATAATTCATTCCAACCTATTATCAAGGATCTTACATATAATTTAATGAATAATGGTCACTAGAGACACCAGACTGAAAGAGCATATGTCACATTCATTCTCCATCATTGGGAAAACAACCAAAAATTGGGCACTTACACCATTCGCGAGTGAAATACCCCGAAAAGTGATTAACCATCCTACAAAAAATATGTTGAATAATATCTTATAATATTTGAAGGAAAAAGTTAGTGAAACCATCTGGACCATGATCAATTCAAGTATTCAAGAAAAATACTACATCATTAATTTCAAAATCTAATCGTATTGAGGTAAGAATTTAATTGTCCTCATCATTCATCACATTTGGAATAATTCCTTCCATTAAATATAATTATATAGAATGATATCACATGATCAGAAATAACATTCCTCTCATCTAAGATGTGATCTCCATCCTTGAAAGGAGAAAGAGGTCAGGTCTCCCTTTTTTATATTTCAAGGGTGTTAAAAATATATTATTTCTATCATAATAATTTAACAAAATTATTATGAAGAAACATTTTTTAATCATTTCCTTGAGATTTAAGAGATAATATGTCTTAGTTGACACAATAATCTCATATTCTAGCTTATAAAAAAATTTAGAACAGATATCCCATTAATGGATGGGAATTAATTTATCATCAAAATAATAAATATCCATGAATAAATAATAAATATGATCTTCCCCACTCTTTGATACTCCTCTTGAGTGCTTTCATCTTGTAAATTTATACCATTGTATTTTCCCTTTAGTTAGCTGAGTTTTATTTTTCCTAGAAAATCATTATACAATCTTAATGGAGGGGCAATGAATTATTAAACATAAATAGAAGGGGTGGTCTAACATATAATCCCATGAAAATCATGATGATATTGTAATGTTTAGAATTAAATATTTCCAATGTAGTAAATGACATGGAATCCAGGAATTCAAAGAGGCCTCATTAGAGAAATCTCTATCTATCTTTCTAGAGAGCATTCTATAGAGGAAAATCATATAATAACTTAATTTTTTATGACACGGATAATTTCAAAGATTTGAGTATCTTCTATGTAGTTTAAATACTCCCATGAACAATTTTTACATGTTATAAAATTTATGTTATTTCACTGCATTAGGAAGTTCCAACAATGTCACTCCCCTCACCATTAAATGGACACCTCTTATCTTTTTTCGTTACAACACTTTGAACAACCTAGCTGGAAAAAACCATTCCAAATTCCATTATTAAATTACATATAAATAAATTAGAGGTTTTGGTATTATTAAAATACTGTACTGAGGGATATTAGTAAGGGATTTTAACGAACTACACCGAACAATAGGTAATTGTCTTTACCGACCCATTCATGTTAATTTCTTCAACTAATTCCTATAAATATATTATAAACATACAAAAATAATAAATAAATATCATAAATATAATTATATAGTTTTATTATTATTAGGATACAAACATATTCCATCTCTTTTTCATCCTTGGATAATAAAAAACCTTGATGGTGCTTACATACGACTTACAATCTTCACATGGTGGTGTAATTTATTTCTCATCACCATTTTACCTTGATTGTTATAAGGATATAAAAATGAATATATATATATATATATATGATATTTATGAAATTATTTTTCTTCTAAAATAATAATAATATATCTACCTTCTTACCTTTAAATATTTGGAAAATGATTACATCACTTGTTGGTATATATGGACTACCACCTCCACGAATCGATGTGTTCCATTTTTCATTTCAATTTTATATGGATGGTAATAAGGATAAATTTAAGTAATAATATATATATATATATATATATATTATAAAATAGTAATCTTATATTGGTGAATTTTTAAATAATTTTCTTTTAATCTATCCATTAGAAAGTGGAAACAACATTTTGGCATGTGTGTAGCATTCAGTCTCTATGAACGGTGTAATTCATATTTCTATATGACTTAGATAAATAAATAAATATATATATATATTGAATATATATTATATTAATATCATGAATAAAATTATTGAGATGATGGAACCATGATCAATATTCAAGGAATGAAAGTACAAAATCAAAATATGCATGAAAAACGAAGCAGTTAATAACCAAAAAATGATAATAATAATAAAATATTGTTAACAAACATGAAATAAAAATTTATATATAGAACATTTAAATAATATAGAAATTTATATGGTTTTGGTGTGTATAAATAATAAATTCAATTTTATTATATTGGTGGAAAAATAACTAATGTGGAATGTAAAACTTTGTGGTAAATGGTTTCTTAACACAATTTCATTCATTTGGTTATGTATCTACTTCATTGACTATGTTATACCGTGATTATCTATGAAATGTATCCAACTTGTATTATTTTTATTTACAGTTTTTTTGGGGATTTAAATTTTTTACACACAATCAATTCATTGATTGATTATCACTTCAATGATTTAATCTTTATAATGAATTTCATCTCAAATTCTATTATACTGAGATGTATTTGGTATTATGAACCTATTAATTTTTTGTATTTTATAAACACATAATTGATGAATTTTACATGAATATATATTTACTCATTATGAATAATTTTTCAATTCATGATTATTCTTTCAAAGGGATACAATTTAAAATTTACCTAAGTGGTAAGAATTTATTTTATAATCCCATTCTTCTGAGATTTCCAATAGTTTTCATTGAATGAATATTTTAATATATTCTTTAGGGACATAATATATTTTCTTATACTAAATGTATTTAATTTTTTCATTTTTTATTTAATATTTCCCTTTCTTTGTAACTTTAATCAAGAAATTAAAATTATTAAATAAAAACCAATATTATTTCTCTTTATGATAAGTTTCATTTTTATTCCTTATTTATATTTTTTTTAAATTACAAATGTAAATTTAATTTGATAAAAATATTTATTAATGAAAAATTAAGCTATCTTTGATATTCTAAAAGGTTTTAAAGTATTCATTATTTTTTTTTTCTGAAACTACCATTTTTTGTTTTTTATTTATAAAATGGGAAAAAATGAATGTTTTCATTATAACGTATATGACATTAACAATAATTCCTAGAGTTATAAAATTTTATGATATTTAACTTCTAATATATCTTATCAATCGTTGAAAAAATAAAAATATTTTATAAAAAACATTATTTAAATGATTCTATTCATTTTATTATATTTTTTAAAATACATTATTTTACAGTAAAATATACTTTTATGATGAATTAATTACCATCTCTTATCTCAGGTTTATTTTTTTAATCATTAAATTTCCCTCAAAAAATTCAATTTCTTGTGATAATAATTCATTGAAAATTACATTTCCATTAGAAATCAAAATTCTTTTTATCATGGATATTCTTATTATCTAAATAGTATATTATTTCCACATAGAGTGTTTTACTATGATCGTTATTCGATAGACTAAGAGAATCATTATTTTCTATATCTTTTCATAATTATGGATATATTTTTATATGTAATATATCTTACTAATTAAATTTATAATTCAACATATGAGGAAAGTATTTGACATCCAGTGATAGGGTGGCCCCAATAATATATATCTTCTTAATGTATTAATAGGTCTAATGTGAGAAACTAGTTGTCTAGACTTATTAAATGTGTTTTTATTATATGACTTACCATAGATTAAATTTTCATGGTACAAATCCTTGGTTATAAATATATCATGATAATTTAGATCATGAAATCCAATATTATATATATCCATCATTTGTAATTTACATATTATTATCTATGATATTAATACATTTACATTATATATGGAAGCAGTTCCTAATCAATTTTGTGATTAAATGGTATGTGTTTTCAGTTATTTACCTTTACATGTTGATTATACCTCATTTACTTATGGTAAATTCTAATATGTGTAACCCTAACTGATAATATTATCCCACTATTTATTTTTTATCCTTTCTCTAAGAGATAAAAAAATAAAAATTAAATGTTTTGAAGGATATATAACATTTACTTTAACTATGTTTTATACATTACTTCTAATGTAAAATGGAAATAATGTTTGTATCCAGTTCATGAAGACTACTAAATTGATTGGACCACTAGGATGATTTCCCATGTATCTTATTCTAATTTATTAAATTAGTCATCAGCACTAGTTATAGGAGTTTAGATATTTATATTTTATATTAGAGGAAGATTATTAAAAACTTTGGGAACTTGATTTACGAAAGCATATATTAGGGAACATAACCTTATGATTAATCTGGAGGATATATATAAATATAGGATAATATAATTATGTTTTTATGAAGTTAAATATTATGTAGTTTTCCTATCATTATAAATATTATATAGTTTTCCTATCATTACATCCCTTTCAAGATAATACTAGTGAATGTGATTTTCATCGATATGAATCAAGGGGTAACATGCATTAAATATAAGGAACCAGCCTTAAAACATTACACAATAATGAATTAAATGAATAATTCACATAGAGGATATTTTCAAGATTAGATTTTTTGGGAATTAGGGCATAAGAATTACATCTCAAAAGTTTACAAAGTAGACACTTCTACTAAGTTTCCATAAAATAAAAACTATTAAAAAGAAACATGTCTAGTTCCATGTTTTAGATAGCATGTCTTTCCTTGATCCCATACTTGACCCTATAAATCTTTAAGTCCTGTAGAAAAAATTTCAAAAACTTGGGATGAGAATAAAAATCCCATTAAAGGATACACAAAGAAGAAAAACTATTAGTTTTTTCAAAATAATAAGTAAATCATGAATACTTTATCATAAGTAATACCTTTCACCTTTATGAAGTAGTAAATACTCTTCCACTGAATAAAATATCATTACTTACCCTTTTGTAACCTAAATACAACCATAAAACCCATATAAATAACACATAACATATAAAGTTAGCTTGGGAAATAAACATACATAAATGGAATAACCATACAGTCTACTTCCACACATATCACTAAATGGAATAGCCATATGGCCGACTTCCATAACCAATGCATTGGAGGTTATAACATAACCACCCATCTTGGTATTCACAGCACCACCCATCATTTGGTTTATCATGTAACCACCCATCAAATGTCCAAGTACCATTATAAAATCATAACACATAAAACAATTATAAAGGAAAGAAAACATTTCCACATTTCAGTCACAATATCTCACTCAAATATATTGACATAACAAATCCATTATCAAAACCATTTTAAATACCAAAATACATAAAAGATTATATGGTATTTATTTACTTTTAAAACATTACAGCTTATTGAGGAAGCCAAAGGTCAAATAATACTCATGGCGATAGAAAAGGTCGTTGTCACCGCGTACGTTAAAAGAAAAATTCCTTTTTATCATTTAGTAAAACGCTTTATAGAAAAAGATTCCCTTTGAATGAAATGAAAAGTCAAATTTGTTTTATATAGTGTATAAAAGAAATTCTTGTATTAGAACAAAAATATTCCTCAATGAAAGGAGATTGAGATGAAGTCCCTTATAAAGTCGGTATCCTTAGATTAAGGATAAATCAATTACATAATTTTGTGTGAAAAATATAAATACACCAAATATAAGAGGATATTAAGTGTAAAACAATCATATGTCATCCATACATATTCATAGTACGACATAATCAATAAGTAGATGTTTAACCCAAATAATTGAAATTGGGCTAAGAAGTTCCCCTATAGAAATTCGACAGCCTAACAACGTCATTTTACAATTCTGAAAATGAGACGATGATAGATAAAAAGGGTATCTCATCACTTGGAAATATAATTTACAACAATATGTATATATAATAACATATCCCAACATAAGAAGATGTAAATTAAAAGACCTAACAAAAATAAGTCTTTTAAAAAGAGGAGGGTGAAAGGTTCCCTTACCAATTTGGGTAACTTTCAAAACGTACACCCCATGAAAGAAGGGTCATACAATGAAGATTTAAATACCCATAAATGAGAGTATATTACACAAATAGTATAATAATGGGCAGTACATATACCACACAAAAGGAAATAGTGGCAAATGTTGCATGAATCTCACAGGAATAAAAAGTGAGATAAAAACCCCTTACCTCGTTGTAATCAATCGAGACGTATAACCAAAAGATAATAACCACCAAATGAATTTCAGAACAACATGAATATAAATATAATCATGATAATATATATATATATATTTTAAGTAAAAAATACACCACATTCCATAAATAAGTGGCGACCAATGGAAATCTCATGGAATTAAAAGTGAGATAAGAAATCCCTTACAAAAATTCGGCAGCATAACGACGCCAAAGAAAAATTCTTAAAATAAATTGATGAGAGTAAGAGGGGGTATATCATCATATTAAAATAAAAATTACATTATGGTGAATATAAAAGAACCTCCTCCAACATAATAACATGGAGCATAAAATAAATGACATAAAAGAGAGTACTTGAAAAGAAAGAGAGAGGTCAGATCCCTTACCTCAAGTCCAACTTGTCTTGTCAATTTCTTTATATTACTGAATAATAAACTTCGGTCAATTTATAATTTCTTAAGGACCTACTTTAAAGTTTATTATTCAATTCATATCTCATATTATAATGTTATAATAATTAGTTAATTATGAGAGTTCATATCAGACGTTTTTGTCGATGTTCGGTACATGAGTCAAAAATGAACTTTTTTGAAAATAATTGTCCATGTAGTTATAAGTACATCATCTCCAGAATAATATAAATCATTTAAATATCCTATATATCCCATATAAATTCATTTTATACTATTCTATAACATTTGGAGATAGAAAATGAAATGCACCGTTCATGGAGATGGTAGGCCGTACGTACGCATGAACGCTACTTTCATTTCTTAGTCATATTAATGGAATTAAAACTAAATGAGAGATATATATATTATAATTACAGTATAATATATATTTTATATATGTCACATAAGTTCATTAATTTAATTCTTTATACATTCCATGTATTGTATGAACGAGTCACATTACTTGAGGGGGGCGGTAGTCCACACTTCCTCATATGAAATTATCGCATTTGCACAACATGAAAAGCATAAAGCTATGTTTTAAATATAAAATACAGAAGCATATAGAAAACATATATACCATATATATCATATATAAAATACAGTGACATCATAATAGCCACCATGAGAGGCAGTAGGAGATAATTGAACAATCATCGTTTCGTGACGCAGTAATTCGCCATCCACGGAAACAGTATGTTCTTTAACCATTAAATGGAGGTGTGTGTAAGTGTAGCTAGAATAATTCTCATAACAACATCCTAGTTTATTTAAGATAATTTTTTTTTACAAAAGATAGGAATAAAAAGAGTTTAGGGGGTTGGAGAAGCAAAATAAAACAAAAGAACATAAGAGAAGACATTACCTTTAAATCGGGTAACTCCCCTTGGTTTGAACCAAAAGGGTTTCTTAAAGAGCTTTATTCCTAAGGTAAGGCTTCTAGGATGAAGATAGGTATGTTTAGAGACAATAGTATTAGGGTTTTAATGAACCAATGGCTTGAGAGTTGTGGTTAAGGGAGTAGAGGTGGGGGCCTTTTATAAGAGGGAGGAGGGGAACTCTTGGAAGGTCGTGAAATGTTACTTTATTATGAAATTATTTTTGGATTTTAAAGGTCCCACAATGATATATTTAGAGGATAAGGTGATAAGGGTTCAAAATAAATCCATACAATAGGTTTTATACAAGTTTAAGTCTTACATTTTATCTTATGTTTTCATTTTATTTAAATCGTTCATTAATGAGGTAATCGCTGCATCATCATGGTGTCATAAATAAATTTATTTATTTAATGTATAAAAATTATAAAAAAATACCATGATGTAGTAAATATTTTTATCTTTCTAATTAATATTTATAGTAAAAAATATAACTTATATTACCTTAAGTAAAAATTGTTTTAGTAAAAAAATACATGTTTTTGACATTTTTATTTTAACTTTAAATAAAAAGTTATTAATGTCATTTTTTACCCAAGTGGCTCCATGGGGTCCCCAAGTTGACCCATGTATTTTATTGGTCGGACATGACTCATACAATAAGGTTAGGACATGTTTCAAGGTAATTTCATATTATTAAAACATTATTTTTACCTTAAATTACACTAATTACCTTTAATCGCGATTAATAAAACTCAAAAGTTACTTTTCACCAAAAATTATTTTCATCCCATTGAACCACATTTTACTTAATAATGACAACCATGTATGTTGGATTTTTAAAATTCAATTCGTATATGTGGTAAAATTTTGTTTAAACGAAAAATCAGTTTTTTAACTACCACTTAGTGGTTTCACTATTCATAAAAAAATTGTAGTTTTTTAGAAAAATACCAAAAATTCACCCTAAGATATATTTTATTTTCCGAATTCAAAAATGATATATATTTTTACAAAATTCAAAACATATAAGTCTCATTATTTAATTTAATAATTAATTCCCATTGTCAAAACAAATAGCGTGTTTTTAAGAAACAATATATATCAAAAAATTGACCCTTGTTTATGTCCAATTTCAAAGTGAGATTAAATCCAATGTCCACCATTTGATTAAATGGTAAAAATATATTCTAATTACACTTTAAAACCAATTAAAAATATAATATAACCCTGTAAATAAATTAGATTAAAACGAGGTTTTGAATTAAAATACAACATCATTCACTACTCATTAAAAAACGAACTTTATCGAAAAAATACCAAAAACATACAGAAAGTAAATTTTTATGTCCCGATTATAAATAAGGATTTTATTTTTTCAAATATAACATATAAAATTGTCAAAAAGTGGATTTAAAAAGGGTTTTCCATCAAAAGGAGGTTAATCGACATTTTGAAGAATATTATAATATTTACGCTTAAAATTGGATTCATTCACATTTTAAGCCTCTAACATTTATTGGATAAAAGTAAAAATACTTAACAAACATATATAATCATTTTGTAGTTAGTTCTGTTCATTCCCGCCATTACAATGGTAAGGAGTTAACTACCATTTAAAATAATATTATTTTATTATTAGTGTGCAATATAAGATTTCAAAGAAACTCATTGTTGTGTATTGGGTACGCCATCGAGCATAGCATTCCCTTTAAAGTAATATTAAAATTTTATTCACAAATATTGATAAATATGAGAATTTTATATTCTTTATTTACCCGGGATGTTACATCCTTCCCCCCTCTTGGGAATTGCATCCTCGCAATTTTAAAATTAGGCTCGAGAACTTCATTGAAAGCCCCACATCGGAAAAGGATTAAATTAGACTATCACTTTAAAAGAAATAAAGAAAAGTAAAAAGGTCACCCAAGACAACAGATACTAGGATTCCATGAAAACATGGATATGGAGGAGAAAACAAACCATCATGTTCTGATGGAGAGTGATGGGAAAATGTGTCTAGAAGAAAGTTAACCCCTAGAAAATCACAAACTTGTGATGGGTTAAACGATATTTGATTCCCCAGTAGGAAAAGTTAGCAGACAATGTTTTTGTTTTAAGTTAGTTTTCATTGAGGAATTTATTTATGAGATTAAGTAAAACATAAGGAAACATACTTACTTGTCGTGTAGACTTTCATCTCTTACTATATTTCTTACACAAGCCCATATTTTCTCCAAAAGGTGTGTATTTAGGATGACTTGTTCACATTAAGAGCGCTATAATAAACTTTTAGAGAATCACCTAATCCACAAAAGAGAACTATATATTTCCCATGTATTTAGACCTTAACAAAAAACAAAATTGTTAGTATAAGATTAGATAATCCCAAAAAAATATAATATTTTACAAAAATAAAAACTACTCTTAATCTCCAAAATTTTTCAAACAACCAAAAGTTCAACAGAGACCATTCAATACAAAATTGCCCTTAAATTTATTCAAAAATAAACCAAACTATGATTGAAACCCAAATCTCTTAAGGATTTAATCACATAGTCTTCCAAGGTAAATCTTAACATTTATCTCCAAATAACATCAGTTACTCTTAAAGTCTCATATTGAAAAGTAATTAACCTAATCACATATCTTCCATGGTAGGTTAATAATTTCCATAGATAACCCAAAATAAAATTCATCTCGATTCATAAGATCATATAACTAAAAAGATTTAGTCATAATAAATAGGGACTTCACGTAGTCTAGTGGTATGCGATAAATGTCAGTCACACTTTGGTTGTGGGTTTTATTCCCACAGCTTCATCCGACGCGACGGTTTGTCACACAGTCTGCGTGTTGTCCTTTTTCCAAAAAACTATATAATTCTTAAAATATTCCCCAAAAAGTGATAAAATCTTAAAAAATAACCATAATATAATTAACCTCAAGTTTATCTCTTGCATTTCATTTTCCATCATAACATATAGTAACCCATAATTACCTCAAAAGTAAGGATCATATAAACCCTAATGGTTACCTTTATAATTATTACCTAAACTTCCACATTGAGTTGGTTCTCTCGTACATGATGCATTAGAGAACTCACCAAGGTTCAAGTGGTTAATCATGACTTTTGATAGTTGGTTGATAATAACCACAAGAGTTCTCATTGTAGCTCCCATATCATTCAGTTGTTTTTTCAGAAAACCGTCATAGTTTTCTTCACATCCACTATTACTTTAGTGCCTGCTAAATCCAGCCATTTACTAAAAACAAAAAGGTCAGTGTGAGTATATCATTAGAATTATCATATAATATCTTATAAGGAGGGTAAATATAAGATATAATTATTCATGTTATCTTAAACTCATTTACTTTATATAAAACTATGACTCTTTCTAAAATCCTAACCATTATTATAATGTCACTTGTGCTTAAAGAATACCCTAACCTATAAAGTTATCTAAACCAACCTTCGATACCAACTATAAGGACCCAGCCTTAAAACATTACATAATCATCAATTAAATGAATAATTAACATATAGGATCTTTTTAAGTTTAGAGTTTTAGAGAATTAGGATATAACTATTACATCTCAAAAGTTTACAAAGTGGACACTTCTACTAAGTATCCATAAAATAAAAACTCTTAAAAATAATCATGTCTAGTTCCATGTTTTAGATAGAATGTCTTTACTTGATACTATAATTGACCCTATTCATCTTTAAGTTCTGTGGAAAACATTTCAAAAACTTGTGATGAGCATAAAAAGCCCAGTAAAGTATATACAAAGAAGGAAAACTGTTAGTTTTTTCAAAACAATAAGTAAATCATGAATACTTTATCATAAGTAATGCCTTTCACCTTTATGAAGTAGTAAATACTCTTAACTGAATAAAAGATCATTACTTACCCTTTTGTAACCAAAATACTGCCATCAAACCCATATAAAGAACACATAACATATAAAGGTAACTTGGGACATAAATATACATAAATGGAATAACCATATGGTCGACTTCCACACATATCACTAAATGGAATAGCCATACGACCGACTTCCATACCCAATGCATTGGAGGTTATAACGTAACCACCCATCCTGGTATTCACGACACCACCCATCATTTGGTTTTTCACATAACCACCCGTCAAATGTCCAAGTACCATTACAAAATCATAACACATAAAACAATTATAAAGGAAAGAAAATATTTCCACATTTCAATCACAATATATCACTTAAATATATTGACATAAAAAATCCATTATCAAAACCATATTAAATACCAAAATACATAAAAGAGTATATGGTATTTATTTACTTTTAAAAACATTACAGATTTTTGAGGAAGCCAAAGATCAAATAATACTCATGGCGGTGGAAAAGGTCGTTGTCACCGCGTACGTTAAAAGAAAAATTCCTTTTTTTCGTTTAGTAAAACGCTTTATAGAAAAAGATTCCCTTTGAATGAAATGAAAAGTAAAAGGTGTTTTATATAGTGTATAAAAGAAAGTCTGGTATTAGAACAAAAATACGCCTCAATGAAAGTAGATTGAGATGAAGTCCCTTACAAAGTCTGTATCCTTAGATTAAGGATAAATCAATTACATATTTATGTGTGACAAATATAAATACACCAAATATAAGAGGATATTAAGTGTAAAACAATCAGTGGTCATACACACTTATTCATAGTATGACATAATCAAGAAGTAGAGGTTTAACCCACAGAATTGAAATTGGGTTAAGAAGTTCCCTTACAGAAATTCGACATCCTAACAACGTCATTTTAAAATTCATAAAATGAGACGATGATAGATAAAACGTGAATCTCATCACTTGGACATATAATTTACAAAAATAAGGATATATAAGAACATATCCCAACATAAGAATATGTAAATTAAAATACCTAACAAAAAAAGTCTTTAAAAAAGAGGAGGGTGAAAGGCCCCCTTACTGATTTGGGTAACTTTCGAAACGTACACCCCATGAAAGAAGGGTCACACAATGAAGATTTAAATACGCATATACAAGAGTATATTACAAAAATAGTAGAATAATTGGTAGTACATACACCACACAAAAGGAAATAGTGGCAAATGTAGCAGGAATCTCACGATAATAAAAAGTGAGATAAAAACCCCTTACCTCGTTGTAATCAATCGAGTCGTATGACCAAAAGATAATAACAACCAAATGAATTTCAGAAAAAAATTAATATAAATAGAATAATGATAATATATATCAATTGTAAGTACAAAATACACCACATTACATAAATAAGTGGCGACCAATGGAAATATCATGGAATTAAAAGTGAGATAAGAAATCCCTTACAAAAATTCGGCAGCCGAACGACGCCACTTAAAAATTATTAAAATGAATTGATGAGAGTAAGAGGGGGTATCTCATAATATGAAAATAAAAATTAAAGTATGGTGAATAGAAAATAACATCCTCCAATATAATAACATGGAGCATAAAATAAATGACATAAAAGAGAGTACTTGAAAAGAAAGAGAGAGGTCGGATCCCTTACCTCAAGTCCGACATATCTTGTTCGTTTCTTTAAATTCCTGAATAATAAACTTTGGTCAATTTATAATTGATTAAGGAAATCCTTTAATTTTTATTATTCAATTCATATCACATATTATAATGTTATAATAATTAGTTAATTATGAGAGTTCATATCCGACGTTTTTGTCGATGTTCGGTACATGAGTAAAAAATGAACTTGTTTGAAAAGAATTATCCATGTAGTTATACGTACATCATATCCAGAATAGTATTAATGATTTAAATATCCTATATATCCAGTGTAAATTCATTTTATACTATTTCATAACATTTGGAGATATAAAATGAAATGCACCGTTTATGGAGACAGTAGGCCGTGCGTACGCATGAACGCTACTATCATTTCTTTGTCATATTAATTTAATTAAAACTAAATGATAGATATATATATTATAATTACAGCATAATATATTTTTTATATTGGTCACATAAGTTCATTAATTTCATTCTTTATACATTCCATGTAATTCATTAACGAGTCACATCACTTGAGGGGGCGGTAGTCCACACTTCCTCATATGAAATTATCGCATTTGCACAACATGAAAAGCATAAAGGTATGTTTTAAATATAAAATTCAGAAGTATATAGAAAAAATAAATACCATATATATCATATATAAAATATATTGACATCATAATTTCCACCATGAGAGGCGGTAGGATATAATTGAACAATCATCGTCTCGTGGGGGAGTAATTCGCCATCCATGGAAATAGTATGTTCTTTAACCATTAGATGGAGGTGTGTGTAAGTGTAGCTTGGATACGTCTCATAAAAACATCCTAGTATATTTAAGATACTGTTTTTGTTATAAAATAAAGGAATAAAAAGAGTTTTGGGGGTTGGATAAGTAAAATAAAACAAAATAACATAAGATAAGACATTACCTTTAAATCGGCTAACTCCCCTTGGTTTGAACCAAAAGGGTTTCTTGAAGAGCTTTCTTCCTATGGTAAGGCTTCTAGGATGAATATAGGGATGTGGAGAGACAATAGGTGCAGGGTTTGGATGATCCAAGGGCTTTAGAGTTGTGGGTAAGGGAGTAGAGGTGGGGGCTTTTATAAGAGGGAGGAGGGGCATTCTTGGAAGGTCTTGAAATGTTACTTTATTATGAAATGTCTTTCAGATTTTGAAGGTCCCACAATGATATATTTCTAGTATAAGGTGATAATGGTTTGAAATACACCCTTACAATAGGTTTTAGACAAGTTTAAGTCTTATATGTTACCTTATATTTTCATTTTATTTAAATAGATCATTAATGAGGTAATCACTACATCATCATGGTGTCATAAATAAATTTATTTATTTAATGTCTAAAAATTATAAAAAAATAACATGATGTAGGAAATCTTTTTAAATTTCTAATTAATATTTATAGTAAAAAATATAACTTATATAACCCTGAGTAAAAATTCTTTTAGTAAAACAATACATGTTTGTGACATTTTTATTTTAACTTTAAATAAAAAGTTATTAATGTCATTTTCTTACCCAAGTGGCTCCATGGGGTCCCCAAGTTTACCCCTGGATTGTATTGGTCGTCCATGACTCATCCAATATGGGTAGGACATGTGTCAAGGTAATTTCATATTATTAAAACATTATTTTTACCTTAAATTACACTAATTACCTCTAATCGCGATTAATAAAACTCAAAAGTTACTATTCAACAAAAATTATTTTCATCCCATTGAAACACATTTTACTTAATAATGACAACCATTTATGTCGAATTTTTAAAATTCAATTCATAGATGTGGTAAAATTTTGTTTAAACGAGAAATTAGTTTTAAGTACCACTTAGTGGTTTCACTATTCATCAAAAATTGAAGTTTTTCAGAAAAATATCAAAAATTCACCCTAAGATATATTTGATATTACAAATTAAAAAATGATGTATATTTTAAAAAATTCAAAACATATATGTTTCATTAATTAATTTAATAATTAATTCCCATTGTCAAAACAAATAGCGTGTTTTTAAGAAACGATAAATATCAAAAGATTTGCACTTGTTTATGTCCAATTTCAAAGTGAAATTGATTCCAATGTCCACCATTGGATTAAATGGTAAAAATATATTCTAATTTAACTTTAAAAACAATTAAAAAGACAGTCTAACCATATAAATAAATTAGATTAAATGGAGGTTTTGAATTAAAATATAACATCATTCACTATTCATTAAAAAATGAACCTTATCGGAAAAATACCAAAAACATATAGAAATTAAATTTTGAGGTCCCGATTCTAAATAAGGATTTTATTTTGTCAAATATAACATATAAAATTTTCAAAAAGTTGATTTAAAAAGGGTTCTCCATCAAAAGGTGGTTAATCAACCTTTTAAAGAATATTTGAATATTTACGATTAAAATTGGATTCATTTGCATTTTAAGCCTTTAACATTTATTGGATAAAAGTAAAAACATTTAACAAACATATATAATAATTTTTTAGTTAGTTCTGTTCATTCCTGCCATTACAACGTCTAGGCGTTAACTACCATTTAAAATAATATTATTTTATTATTAGTGTGCAACGTAAGATTTCAAAGAAACTCGTTGTTGCGTATTGGGTACGCCATCGAGCATAGAATTCCATTTAAAGTAATATTAAAATTTTATTCACAAATATTGATAAATATGAGAATGTCATATTCTTTATTTACCCGGGATGTTACATTAAATGAGTTGGTTGAGTATATCTTGACAATTATTCTAGTGCACAGTGAATATTCCTTCACATTATAGTTGTTTTGAAACCCCCATGGTATATAATTGGGTAAACACAAATTTTCTTTATAAAGCATAATAAAGGATCTAAATATAGTTTAACCCTAGATGGAATAAGATAAACCTAATGTTTTATATAGTTAAAAGAAGGTGTCAATATTTAGACATCCTATGAAAGATATTTCATGATTTCCCACAATGATTATTATATATCATTGTACTCCTTTTTATTTGATTAATTTGTTGGAACCAAAATAAACCATGTTAAAATTTAATTTTATGAATAATATGGTGATTATGAGAAATTTAATGTGAAAATTACTAGAGTCAAATATATATTGATTATGCCTAACCAATTAGTATGATATGTTATTATGAAATTTCACCTAAAAAAACTCTCAAACTCACAAAATAAGATAATGATATATTTTTATGAGAGATCAAGTGGAATAAAACATGTGGAAGAGAAGGGTTTATTTCCTTCATGTCAAAAATGATGAAAACACCCTAGAGAAGGTCTCAAATAAATCGGAAAATATTTTATGCATGGAAAAGAGGGTAATTGATCAATTAATTGTCAAGTAAAATTGAATTCTATGACGGAAGGAAAAAAAGTTCATCCTATAGAATTGTGAATATTTAAACATCTTATGTGTGGGGAATAAGAGAATTATCCAGGATAATTCTCTAATACAAGGGTTAATACCTATACCAAAGAATGACCAATTTTTTTCCAGTCATTGAAGTGTAAGGATTGATTTTTTTATGTATTGTGGTAAGATAATTATGTTTTACATGTTCTATATCAGTGATATTCAAGATATATGATTCATTAATCATATAAGGATTATTCAATAGTAGTTTTACTTCATGGATTTGAAAATATAATTTTAAGGATATTGATTTCCATGAAAAGGGATTTAGTTGTAAGTTGATATTTTTTTAGTTGGTATAATTAGATCATTGAGATTGATGAAGTAAATTGGATAGTATTGAATTGTTTTTGTGATTTGAAAAAAATGATATTTATTTTATATTTGATAAAGATTTTAAATTTTTTGATTCAAGGTGATAGTCTATGATTTTATTTTATAAATAAATATTATGTTTCTTTTTGGTATTATATATGTTTTAATGTGGGGTTTACCTAATAGTTATAGAAACCATAATGGTTTTATAGGTTTAATATTGTCATATGTTCGAAGGCATAAATAAACTTTTTTGGTTTTATGTGATGGGATTTTGAGGTGATTTGAAAATATTACTGTTTTTTATGAAGAATACCTTATAAAAACTTAAATAAACATTCAGGTTAGTATATGATTTATAGTTAAAAATGGTTATTTTATAGTGGGATATAAATAATATTGATTTTTGAAAATTGATACATTGATAATGTTATATTTTTTGAGATATTTTTGGTAATGCAGAGGATTTACCCTTAGGTTATTATCTAAATTGGATTCCTGATATTTGTTTTGTGATTTTCATTACATTATATGATTATATAGAGAGTTATCATTGTGATTTATGATATTTTTGGGATAATTCATTACGTTTACTTATATATAACCTTTAGGATTAACATGTAGTTGAACATGAAAGATTATTATGGAGGAATTCAATTAATGTTTTAGGGATGTTAGTTAATAGGAATGAGATCACCTTTGAGTTTTAAAAAATCATAATGATGATGTTATTAAGGTTAATTTGGATGTAGGGTTATTTATTTTAGGAATAAAAATAGTTAAATGATTGGTGTTATTATAAAATTTAGAAGTAAAATGTATTATTTCTACATTTGAAGGTCTGTACATTTTGGATATTATATTACCACATAGTAAGAAGTTTTTACATATATAGAGAAAGAAGGAATGAAAAATTGTTATTTTATGAATCTTATGATCCATTATATGTTTTTTTAATTTTTCAAACATGAAAAATTCATCTTGAATATTCATTTCTTGAAATAAGATAAAAAGATGAAATTTATCAAAGAACAACCAAAGGATGTAATTTCACTTATGAAATGTAAATAAATCATGTAAGTACATTTCCACGTTTTCACTATCGTGGAAGTAATTGAATCCCCCAGTTTTAGTAAAATGATCTGTAAATAAAAATGTTATCCATTTACCTTCATTTATATTGAATTGATGGACTTTTCACCACTCATTGATTTAGGGTTGTTTCTCTTTAATTTTATCATGGTTGTTTTCTATATCACTCTCAATTAATATTTGGATATTATTTTCCCCTCCATGCCTATAATTAATCTTCCCACCAATGTCATCCATATTTGGAAACCTATTTATGTGTTACTTTAGGTAAACTTTTTGTTCCACACATTCCCTTTTTAAAGGAAGTTTTAGTTTTACTCTCTATGATGTAGGTTTTCAATAAAGGTATTTTCAAATTTTCAACATTGTATGACTGAGATAAAAAATTCATTGGTAAAATTTATTTAAGGGGGGAGAATGTAACACACAATTTTTTTTTGAATATTATGCTTGATAACATTCATAACACGCAACACTTAGATTTAAGTGAGCCCTGATATACTATCAAAATATTTTTGTGTCATGTAACAAAAATATATTACACAATATATTGGAGGTTATGAATACTTTCATCCATATTATGAAAAATATGTATAATGGTTTTATATAATTTATTGATAAATAATAAATGCATACTCTTTTTTCTTTAAATTCTATTTTCATAAAAAATGATTCATAATGCATTTTTTGCATGGAATTTATAATTCATTTATTACAATTTAAAAAAAATTATATAAAAAGAAAAAAAATATGAAATCAATATATCGAAATTAACATAGATTTTTGATTTTTCTTAACTGATTGTTTTTTCAATGAATAGTAAAAAATAGGCTTTTTCAAACACTTATTTATTATCATTAAATAAAGTAATCTAAATGCCCCATGATATTTTGGATTTGGTATTAAATTGAAATGAGATCCATTTTATTTATAATAATCTATGTAATTCCACTTGAATCAAATATATTCATGATTTTGATATAAGTAAATTATTTTTCTTAAAAACACATTTCTATAAAAACGATTCTCATTACATTGTACACATTTATATTAATATTTATTTCATCTATACCTAGAAATTGTATCATAAAAAATGGGTACTATATCGGGACTAATAATTTTCATATTTTTTAAATAGAATACTTTTAATTTTTGTCCTTATGAATAGTAATCGTACTAACTGTTTTTCACCTCTATAAGGGTAAATCGAGTACTTGATGTTAAAACTAATAAGATAAGGAATACAAATTACCATAAAAATCAAATTTAATATATTCTATGCGTTTTTATGACTATCCTCATATATAGTTCAAAATTAAATACTTTTTTCCATTTATCATTAAATATGACTTGTATATTATTTTAAGTAAATATAAAATGAAAAAGGTCACTCTTTTGCTTTTCATGTCTATTAAAATTCATGAAACGCATAAAAACAATTTATGTTAGGTTATAAATTTTCACTTTAAAGATAAATAATTTCTTACCATGGAAATTTATTATTTATTATTTATAGATAAAATAATTACCTTAAAAGCTTACGCAACACTAACATCGTGGTTGTGCAAGTATTAAAAAATAAAATAAAAAATTTAAAAACAATAAATTAATATTTTTTGGTTATTTAAAGTGTCTAATTAATTATTAAAATAAATATAAGTTATTTTATATTTTTGAAAGGTTTATATTAGAATTCTATTTCTTTCACATTGTTTTAAATGTAAAATTATGGGAATAGTTCTGAAATGACTTTAATAGTGTTTTTGTGAAATATGTTTTATTAAATTATTATAAAATAACTTATATTTTTCAAGATGATAGTTTGGAATACAAAATGTATATATCATCATCACATGTCCATTTGTGATAAAATTTTTATCTTATATGTAATATAACTAACATTTAAATTTGAAAAAGTTATTAAAATGGTTAAGGTTAAAATTTTATATGTATGTGGTTAAGAAAAAATATAAGGGTTAAAATGATATCTAAAACTATAAAAACAATTATTATTATATTAAAATCATATATTCTTTATATTATAATATATGTCATTTTTATCCATTTTTCATTTGTTAGACATATATTATATTATAAAATTTAATGTACTTACAAAAATTACATTAATGTTATTATATAATAGACAATATTTTATTAATTGTATTAAAATTAATAAAAATACTATATTTGGCCAAGTGGATGAGATATTAGTTTAAAAATCATCCATTATACATTTATAATTTTTTCCTTTTATTTTAACATTCATGACCCTTAAGTGGTATAAAAAATTAATATTACGGTGATTTCCAAGAGGGTCAACATTGGGTTAAAAATAAAACATAAGTGTGAAAACATAACAAAAAACTATAAAAATTTGATTTGACGAGATTATTTCCACTAATACTATATTATATTCTAATTATATCATTCCAGATTCATTTTTAGAAGATAAATAATTTATATTAATTTAATTATGGAATGAATTTCAAGAATCTCCTCCCCTCAATTATAAAAGGGAACCCCTTGTCTCTTTTATATACACAAAATTGATCAAAATATCCCCAAAAAACCTACCCAATTAACTTTTAAAATTACTTATCCATGATTTAGATGTTTCTTAATCTTAAAATACTATTCCAATTGTTCTTAATAAGGGATCTAAAAGAAGTCTTCATAAGAAGAGGTAATCATAAAAATTGACTCTTTCAATATTATTTTTTTTATAAATCATATAAATCTATTGTAACCATAATAAAATATTAAGTAATATATAATAAATATTATTTTAGTTTATTATTATTGTGATAAATCCACATTCTAATACTTTTACATTCTTCAAAATGTGAAAATATCACTTGGTATACGTATGGCTTACCATCTCAACATAACAATGGTATTTTTTTCATCACCACATTACTTGGATGTTTATTAATGTAAAGAAAATGAATATATTTTATATACATTTAATAATTATTCTCCCTAAATAATAATATCATTTCAACCTTCTTACCTTCCAATCCATTGGAAAATGGTAATTTCATTCATGCATACCTATGGACTACCACCTTCACAAAGCGGTGTCATCCGTTTCTCATTTATATTTTACAAGGATGGTAATAAGGTTATATTTAATTATTATATAAGATAAATATTGTAAATGATTTATCCTAGAATGTTTAATTATTATTTTCCATTCTTTATTTCCATTCATCGAAAAGTGAAAACAATGTTCATGTGCACATAAGACCAATTGTCTCTATGGACAGTGTAATTCATTATTATATATTTTATCAATGACCCTAAATATTATTAAAATAAATATATAGGATCATCATATTTTTTATAAATTCATGGATATTATGGAACCATGAGTAGGTTTCAAGGACCAAAAATACCAATTCAAAACATACATGAGAAAAGATGTAGAAAACACCTAAAACAGTGATAATGATAAACGATTGTCAACAAGCATGTCGTAAAATTTTATTAATTGATAATATTTAATATTTTACATATGAATATGGTTATGGTATGGGATTATTATAAATAGAAATTTGATATAAATGATATTAAAATCACCTAGGATTAAAATTAATCTTTATGTAAGGAGTTTCTTAACTCAATTTATATTCATTATGTTATACTTCTACATCATTTATTATGTTCTGAGATGATTATGTGGGGAATTAACTATGATTATATTAGGTTTATATCTAGATATTTTTTTAATTATTTTTTTTACACACAATCACTTCATTTATTAATTCTCGCATCAATTATATGATTTTGGTAAGGAGTTTCATCTCAATCTCAACTCCATTGATACATATTTGGTATTATCCACCTATTTATTTTTATGTTCTGTATATAATCCCTTTGATATATTTAAAATTAATAGATATTAATTAATTATGATAAAATTTCCAATTCAATTTTACAATTTCAATGGGTTTCAATTTAAAAGTTAATAAAGTGGTAAGAATTTGTTTTATAATTTCATTATTCAGGGATTGGTAATAGCTTTAATTGATGGGATCATGTATTATATCCTTAATAAAAACAATAAATATTTTTATCCTCTTAATATGTATAGATTTTAATTATTTTATTTAAACTTATCATCTCTTTGGATCATTAATCAAGAAAATAAAAGATTAATACAAAAATTATTCGCATTTCTCTTTTTGATCAGGAATATTTTTCTCCCATGTCCATGTTTTTCAAAATTATATTAAAAAAATAATATTTATTTAAAAAAATGATCTATTAAGGGTAGTTAATGTTATCATATATTTTTTAAATGTTTTCAATGAATCTTTATATTGTTTTCATAATTTTCCATTTTTGAATTTATTTTTAAAATATAAAAAAGGAATGTTTTCTTTATAACATATACATTGTTAATGGACATTCTCAACACCATGACCATTTATGATATT
Organism: Viscum album; assembly: GCA_963277665.1. Lineage (NCBI taxonomy): Eukaryota > Viridiplantae > Streptophyta > Magnoliopsida > Santalales > Viscaceae > Viscum > Viscum album. The sequence goes on along the minus strand of OY728123.1, from coordinate 858,316,180 downwards.
TAGCTTATTCAAAATGTATTCAGTGGTTTTAAATATAATAACCTTTTCTGAAAACATATTATATGTTTTTTTCATTCATTTCCTTCAATTCCTTAAAATAATTGATTTTACTACATAATATTATTTTGTAATGAATTAGTGATCATATACCATATCTTGATTAACATTATTGTCATTTACATTATCTAGAAAAATTAACTCTCTTATGATCATCATTCATTATACATTACATTTATCTTAAAAATAAATATTATTTATATCATAGATATTATTACTTACTAAACAGTATACCATTTCTACATACATTGTGTTTCTCTGATAGTTATTTGACTAACTAGGTAATTATAGATATCTTATATCCTTTGTTAAATAAGGATATTAATAGATAAGAAAATTATTTATGAATTAAATTGATCATTGAATATATAAATAATTAATTGGATATACTATGATTGGTGGGGCACATTTATTGATATCCCCTTGATTCATCGATGGGTATCATGTGATAAAAAAGTTAGTTAGAAATATTAAATAGGTTTTTTGTGTATGTATACCCATAGTTTAAACTGCCCTTGACCAAATCCTTGGAGTTAATGATATCATGATATCTAAGATCATGAAGTCTAATATTAATATTTTCCATTATCAAGAATTCAGTTATTATTATCCATGAGGTTATTGCATTGATATTATCCCTGGATTCATTTTTTTCTCTAGTAATTTCTTTAATGGAGTGTGTTTTCAGTTATTTACCATACAATATTGATTCTTCCATATTTTATCAAGATAGAATCCATTTTATGTAACCCTTAATAAGAATCTAATATAACACATTATTTTTTTTGTTTCCACTAGATATGAATATAGAATCTTCAAATTTGTTAAAAGATGTAGAATATTTACTTTTTGTATGTTTTATACATTATTCCTAATATTAAATTAGAATTATGTTTTTATATGATAATTCAAGACTACTAAACTGATTTTACCTTCTGGATGAGGTCCCTTGTATATTATTCCTATTTAATAACTTAGACACCAGCTATGGGTTACTAGAATTTCGGTCTTCAAATTTGTAATCATTTCCTTCAATGAGTTTTGACTGAAAATTTAATAAGGTTATAAGTGTTTCTTTATCTCATTTTCAATTCCATTATTCATTTTTTATATTATAAACCATATTTTATTTATATAGTGTATTAAATTATGTATTTACTATAAATATAATTAATAAATTTCATTACATTCTATTTGATTTTCATGGTATCTCTCTCATGTTTAATTTATTATTACGTTACCATTACTATAACGGTGTATGTATCCCAATTATTCTTCATTGAGTTATGATTAGAATTCACAACTTGTTTCCTTATTGATTTATATATATTAGCCATGTATTATTTTTTGTATTCTCTCATGTTATTTTCTATTCAAGTATTAAACTCATAGAGACCCATTACTTCCTTTTTCTCTTCCAAATAAACATCAAATATAGGAATTATTTTCCTTCCGATGTATTTCCTAGAAGGACACACTATAAATTCTTAATTTGGTTGGAGGATGTTCAAATTGATACAATAAATCAATTGATTTTAGATATTATTGATTTAACCAAGTGGAATTACTCTATTTGGGGTTATTTTTAGTGATTCTTATAGAGAAATCAATACCATTGATTTTATTTTATTTTTTAAACTGGTTGGCGAGAATCCCCCCAAACCACAATTTATTAAACCAAGAAATCACTCCTTTGGACATTGTTTATAGGTAACCATTATATGAAATGAAGGAAATGTGGCCAATAGGCCCATCACAATATGATATAATGAAGGTTTTTTAGCTCGAAAGCCCTTTTTTCTAGGCCTATAGGCCCATTTTTATCTGAAATACCCCTAATATGAATAGTATTTATACAGTACCCACTGTCTCTAGAGTACCTACTGCTGCTACAATGCCTAGAAATGTTCCAACCACTTAAATAGTGGAAACTAATTTAAAAATAACTCCACTGATACAATATGAATATTTATTTATTTCTAGGAAATTTTGGTTATATATTATATAGTTTATTAATTAATTCATATGATGAATGAATTAGAAATAACTAGTGAAGGGTGGGGCCTAAAATATCCCCTTGATATATCAGTAGGTCTAATGAGACAAACTAGATTTGGTATTTTGGTGGGTGTTTTCCCAAAACAAAACATTTCTTTTACATAAGTAATTGATATTAATATCCATATTCCTTGGCTTAGGGTGGGGAATTAGATCTTGGGAATTATGGATTTCATCCCTAAGGAACTAGTTATTTTCTTACATGCCTTCATTTATTGATTTTTCAACCATGGATTTGTTATCCTCGCAGATTATTTTCATTAAAGATTTATTTCTGTTATCTATTCATGGAATAATATTTATGGTCATCTAATAACCACTAATGAACATTTATTGTTATATCTAATACTTACTCTTACTGATTATATGCTATCACTCTTCTTATGCTTCCATTTTTTTAATTTATCAAGAAAATTATTGCAACTGATATGTCTAGAAGACTAAAATGTGTGGAGTTTTTTGTGGGAAATTCTAGAGATTTATTATAATTTATTTAGTATTATATATAGGTGAAAAAACATTGATTTAGTTAGAAAGTTGTGGGCTTTATTATTTTATGATTTTTATTATATCTATAAATCTGTAAACCTAAAATGTATTAGAATATTATATGTAATGAAATATTTTCTTTATGTAATTTAACTATGTGATAGTTATTTTTAATAATATACAGTTTATATCAAATCCATTGCATAATATATGTATGATTTTAATAAAATTTAGGAAACTTTGTCTATGGAACTTAAGTTTATATTAATGGAGGGTTTAAATATATTTAGTTCTTTTCATTTCAAATGAGGATATGTTAAGGGTTGATATGTTAATAATGGTCATAAATTCAGAGGTATTTATAACCCTTTAGGCTAGTTTAAGTGATATTGAATATTTTATGATGTTTAGGGATTTGGATAAGAGAAAAAAAGTAAAAGAACTCATGATATGTATAAATAACATGTCTATGTATTGGAAAACATCCCAATGTTTTGTTAATGTTGGTATTATGTTGTTATCCTTCCAATTAAAACTCTATATAGATACTGGAAAGTGTATGTGGTTGTGACATAGTTTCACCTAGTGGCAATGAACTTGAAAACGTTATATTGAGTATCAACTCAATCCTTAAACTGGAGGATGATAAGTGGGCCAAAGACAGAAAAAACTATCTTGACACTCCTAGGGGATGTGATATACATATTAATATAATCATTATAATCCATTATAAAGGATTTATTATGATATGGAACCAGTTTAAAGAATACTATACAAACCAGCATAAAAACCCATGATTGGCCTAAGAGTGAATTTTATTAAATGGAGTCATAATGTAATTATTTTGAATAGAAATAAATTTTGAGGTTTAATTTTTCATTTACTTATCATATAAGAATTATTATATAGTGTTTTTCACTCATGATTTAGTTCTTTTGGTTTTATTAATTTATAGGCCCTGAAAGAAGCAAGTTAACATTGTATTCCATGGGCAATGTAGAGATTTCCCCAGTGAGCATTCTTTTAGGATTGGAGTAGGATTGAGAAATATTTGGATTATTCCAAAAAACCTATTATGAAATATGATTTATAATGTGATATTAGTTTCATATTCAAACACACCAATGAAGGAAATAATATAGTCTCATTGATGTTCATGTGATGATGTTGATGAGGGAAAGATGATTCAACTTCCTTCAGTTCCAAATTGTGGAATGAATTGCTAAGAGGAATATATTAAGGAAACTGGGAGATTATTTATGTCTATAAAAGGAGGGTGTATAGTGCATAATTACTGAGAAAAAGTTAACAGATCTCTATACATGATGAAAGGAAATAATGTTATTCTATTTGTAACATTAAGAACTCAATATCATAAATATGGGACAATTAGACAATATTCAATACAATTCACAAATCCATAGGAAAATAATGATGATAGGAACCTAAAACATCCAAGACAAATAAAATCCCTTGCAACCACAACTATGGATGTGGGTACTAGAAATGATGTGGAATTTGGAACACTGATCACCCACATATGAATTGTGAGTTTTGTTTTCATATTTTTTATTCTATACTAATAACATAAAATATCTAACTTAATAACTTGATGAGGAATTATTAATAAATATATACAAGTGAAAATTATTATTTTATCCCAATTATATTAGTCCTCTATAGTAGATACTTAAAATAATATTTTTTTAAATACCATATTATTCTTCTACTACTAAAACTTAATGTGTTATTTGGCATGGATTTGATCTCTAAGCATAGAGGCCATCATAATTTACAAGATAGGAATATCACTTATAAAAATAAACCCATGATCACATAATAATTCTACCTTTTAACTCAATATAGAAAACATTACTCCCATTATATTGGGTTATTTTTCACAAATGGTCAAATAAATACTCAATAATAGTTATGTTCCCATAAAATGGAAAAAGATAAAATCACTATTCATACCAAAAATAGTGAGTATTAAACCTCATTGGAAATTAAATTTTAAGTCACCTATATCTTATATTTTCCCTTAAATATTCCATTATACATGAATAATTAAAATTTGGAGAACATAATTAATTTAACGGGGAACAATGTAATACGTTGAGAATTTAAATTATACATTTTCATTTAAAACCAAATGAGTTTAATAGATTGCTTCACATGAAACACAAATCCAAAAAACCATGTAATGTTTTATAAATTCTATCATCCCCATTCCATTAATATCCCTTTTAAAATTTTATTTATATGTGAAACAAGTGATCACTTTATGTTGAAATATTTACAAACATACCATTATCATGACTTATAAAATAGGCCTCTAACCACCCCTTGAAGAATGCCATAGAATTTAGGTTTAGTATTTAAAATCTATAATTTTATAGTAAAAATAATCTTTTTTTCATTTTCATGAACCTAAGATCACATGGGATTGGTAGAAGACCTCCATTTCCAAGGATTCATCCCTGGGAAGTCGAAGTTGACATCATAAGTACCTTTTTCCTAACTTGTTTTTTATTCATTATTAATTCCAAAATGTAATTTTCTAATATATATATATATATATACTGAAATAATTATTTATGTACACAAAATTGTATTATGTTCATAGAATAACTATTAACCACCTTTATCCATTTTCTATTAGAAAAACGCAACTGTCTTTCATGTGTTGTGAAGACTACCGCATCCAAGAAGTGGTGAATTCTAGTTTTCATCAACTTCTATCATCACTAATTATATGGTTTAAATCAATGAATTAATGGGAAATATATAATATAATTATGATTATGAAAGAAAAAAATTATAATCCAACTTTATTCCCTCTCATTTGTTGAGAAATGTAAATGTTAACCATGTGTTGTGCACATTACTACCTCCACAATTTAATGTATCTCATTTTTCAAATTATTTATTTCTTATTTTTTAATACATCCTCAAAGAGATTCATCACCATAATTTTCTCTATATAATATAATTATTCTTCTATAATTATGATATTATTCCAAAGGAAACACCATTCATAATCAAATCATCCATTAATTATGGGGTATTCATATTTTGGTCGGTCTAGCCACCCAATTAAACAATTCTGTAAAACAATATCATGAATGACTATGAGAACTTAATTATCGGTAATATTTCATAAATTATGATAATAAATATTTTTTGGGTTTTTTAATTACAATATTATTTTTGAAATAATTATTTAAGGTGCCATTGTTCATTCATTAAAAATCACAGAAACATGGTCAGCATTGATTTCTTCTTTATGTGTCCTAACAATGACTATAATTAATCATCTTTGGATTCCATCATACCTAACACCCAACCTAATTTTTCATAAGTCCTTAAGGAAATTCCCCATCCCCACAGGTTTTTGACTAGCTCATGGGAATCAACAGAAATATTTTGGGAATGATTTCCCCCAAAATGGAGTTAAATAAAAGAAAAATATATAAATAAAATAACTAAAACAAATAAACAAGCATACAAGAAGGATATACAAAAACAGACAAAATAAAATAAGCAACTACAATCAAGTAAGATAGGAAAACTAATTGTCTCAATCTGATATCCCAAACATCTCCACCCAACTCTCCCTGACACTAGGTTCGAATAACCAAATGAATCCAATTGAGAACCTTGAAATATATAGGCATGAATTAAAATCCCAGTAAGTCACCACAACCCCCAAAAACTATGAAATAGGTTCCCAAAGGCAAGTTCTCAATTTTAGTTTTAAAATAAATCTAGAAAGTATAATTTATATACATAATCAACTCATGGAAAAATAAATAAAGTCCATATACAACTTCTAAATCATTTTCCTTTTCCTTCTAAAAAACCAAACAAATTCATTTCAAAATAAATTCATGGTCCTTAGCCTTATCAAAAACCACACACACCATTATAATTTCTCATAAAAAACCCACTTTCATTATTTAAATCAAAATAATCTCTTTAAAAAAATTTTCCAAAAAGATTCAAATAAACACCCTTGACAACTAAGGCACAATAAGCTCAAATATCCAGCAATTCATGGAAATGGAGAAAATAATCATCCAGATATACTCATTCACAACATTTGGAATAACATATCTCAATAAATAATGTTAAACATGGAAATAAAAAAATACATCCAGAAAACTACAATCCCATATAAGTAGTAAAAATCTCAAGGAATTTTGAATGCCATATCTGGCCATGTGAGGGGTACTCGGGTACCCATGTGCAATGGAGGCATGATCAGGGTTTTTGTAGAACTATGTAAGACACCACTAATGGTGTCTAAATAAAATATGAGTCAGTAAGAAAGTTTATGTAAATTAATTGTGGAATAAAAAAATAGTAAAACAAAAGGATACCAGCCAAGGATACAATAACTCATGTTGTACCCACTAGCCCAGGGCCTCTAAGATGATGCTTGGGGAAATAAAAGATGTAGAGATATTAGCCAAACATCTAAAGGGTAATATAGAAGGTAATTGTTCACTCTTTTTTCAACTCAGGGGTGCATAAACCTACACCCATAATGCACATCCAAAGTTCCCAAGTCTGGAGTTCCTAGAAATTTAGTCTGGCATCTAAATCAAATATCAAAAACAAAATGTAACATTAATACAAACTTTTTCTTTCACCTACTAATATATGAAACTATCTATACCAATACCAAACAATGGGTTTAATGAACCTATCACAAAATATATTATTAGTGCTCAGATCCTCATCTCGACCACCATTTATACATAACAATGGTGGTTCTTAGAGCATCAGTACAACCCAACCCAAAAAGAATGATCATTAGTACAATATTATTTTTACACATTGTGTGCCATCATTTCCTATATCCTCAGTCTGGCACACTATCCATGAAGTATGCTATTATTTCCTTGAGCGTTAGTCTGACACCCTCTCACTTGTTTACTTCCTATTCCCAGAGCCTTAGTCATGAACCCAACCATGTATCAAACCATCTTTCCCAGAGCATAAGTTCATAATTCAAACCAAATATCAATTCCATCATTCTATAAATCCAACCGTGATTCATCCTAACTCATCCAAACATCCCCAACCATTTATCGCATCACAAACATAAATCACATTGACAACATAATCATCATCTACCAATAGGATGGTCCAATAAAGGGAAAATCATCATCACATAACAAGTTCCAACCGAGCCTTCACACATATCATAAACATTAAAAAAATAATTTTCTAGAACAATATGAAATTCAACATAAATTTTAAATTGAGAACAAAAACGTCTAATAACACCTACATATGTCAAGGAAGGCACTATTTTTTCTTTATGAACAAAAAACACCCTTTTTTAAAACACGGAAACCCATGAAACACAAAAGGGATCCCAAATAAAAGCACATATGTCCTAAATACCAAGGATCATGTTCATTTAAAAATGAGAACATTCATGTTAATTTTTATCAATATTTAAGAATTCATAAAACCTTGTTTCACAACAATATTCCACTACATAATTCAATTCAACCACTCATTACAAGTAAAACCCCACACATGCTTTCAAAACTATACAAAACAACCCCCTATGCATGGGTATCATTATTTGAAAACAAAAAAGACCTAAGGCCATCCATTTACATCAAACCACTTTTTAAGAAAATCCCATGTCATATTCACAAGGGATAAACCACACTCCCACATAAAACCACCATTTCAAATAATAGTTAAAACCCCGTTTTAAAATAATTTGTTGAAAACAAATCAATTTAAAACCAAATTCCCATTAAAATATCATATTCACTGAATGAAGACCATATTGGGTCAAAACCATCTCCCAACATTAATACCCTTCAAAAATACAAGATATATTTCAGGAAAATATTAGCACAATTAATTAATCCAATTTAAATCATAAAACATGGGTTACATAAAACTAACCATTTATGTTAGGGATAATGAAGAAATAAAATGATTTCAGATCATCAAAAAGCAATGATATATATCTATAATTCCATAAAAGGTTATTTAAAAATGTACAAGCATATTATAATTCAAAAAGAAATGAATTGTAGATTGACACCTACCTCAAGGAGAAGAGGATCAAGCTAGAAAAATTTGACACTTGTTGATTTCATCAGTGACCACTCGAAGCTGCTCCTTCTCTCCCTCATGAATATTCACCTTCACATATACATAATGACACCAAGCCCCTATATATATATATATTTACATGCCCAGGAATATGTTCGAGGGGACCCTTACATATATACATATACCTATTTACACATACACACGTATGCATTTTTCACATATATATAATCACAACTATAACCAGTATACATATTCACCACCATGAGTGAATAAATATATAATAAGATAACTTACATTTATATATATATATATATATATATATATATTCTTACCTATGTATATGAAGGTAAGTATCCTTCAACTATGGCAACTTGAACCCACCTCAAGGATGAACAAATCGCCCTAGAAACTATTAAGAACCTAAAATCACCAAAGTACCCATATAAAAATTGTTCTATATTAAAAAGTGGAATAAATACTACCTCTAGCGGTGGTAGAAAACTGAAATGATCTGAAATGTCGCACCTTCAGTGGAGAACACTGAAACATACAGAAAGTAAAATTGGGGATCCCATTGCACTCCCTAACAACATAAGAGGGAACCACAAATTGGATTTACCCTCAACCTAGGGTTCATATGAACAGAATCGAGTGATGAGGAGAGTTAAAGTCATCAAAATCAAGGGAGAATAGGGATATAAGGGCTTACCATGGAGAGATGACCATGAAATCAAAATAAATCCATTGGTATTGCTGGAAGAGTAGAGGGTCAAGAGTGAGGGCATTGGTGCATGTGGATAAAGAGGGAAGGAGGGTTAGGCATGACACATAGGGAGGAGAATATGGGAAAAGGGGAATGAAAATAAGGGGAAAACAAAATAAAAACTTAAATTTCAAAACACTGGTAAAACACAGGGTTTGTGCAAGGGTTACTAAACTGTACACTAACTTTTCGTTGACCACTACAAAGGTCGTACACCCCCTCACACAGTTACCTATAGGTAGATTCATGGTATAGAGACCATTATTACACTATTACACCTAGCAGTGTCAACTTACAAAGCTCAACTACACATTTTCCTCATAGTTTAATCAACTATTCATAAGTTGTGTGCCACACCTCTTACACTCTTAGGCACCATCATGGGAACCACATGGTGACTACTAGCTATGCAGGCCAACCGTGAAACAAATAAAAAACCTAAAAAAATAGAAAAATTCAACCTTTCAACTACTGAAGCTCAACCAACACCATAAAAGACAAAATAATACAAAATAAAAACATTTTGAAACCTAGGGTTTTACAATCTCTTTACCATACCACTTTCTGTCTCCCAAAAGTCTCATTTGAATTAATATAAAATGAAAACAAAATGTACAAATGTAACCTCACTAAAAGAAACACTTGACATAGCTTAACCTCAAAGGAAACAATTGAAATCATAAAAAACAAACAACCTAATAAAAAAATAAGCATACACGTCTCCAAGTAATACTAGAACAAGAACCTCATAAAAGATATCTTATTTAGCATGGAAACCACTTACATGGTCTCTCCCCATTTAGAGTTCCTCTAAAATGGCGGTACTCAAGAGAACTACCAGAAAAAATATATTTGAACAACTGAACATCCAAGAGAGACAAAATTTAAAGAAAAATCAAAAACACACTCAAGGAATAAATAAACACCATAAGGCGCCTCAAAATATGAAAATAGATCTCATCTTAGGCCATGAATCGCATGGATAACCTAGGGGGAAATCACGAATCACCCCCACATGGTGCATTCAAAATGGCTTCAGTCAAACTCCATCTAGTATACCAAACTCATATAGTAGATAAAACACCCCAATTACCTGATTCTACACCCAATGACTGTATCTTTCCAAAAACATGAGTACCTCAACTACTTAGTGAGAAAATGGGTGAAACTTCCATAGAATATAAACAACCACAATTAATGTTCCAAAATCAATATCAAAGCCACTAAAAGAAAGGATTCCCAAATAAACACACCTCATCAAACTTAACTAGAACCATAAAAAATAGAGATCAACCACTCTCACAAGGATAGTTTCTCATCCAATACTCCACTTGGAGTCAGGTTAGGCATTGGATCCAAAGAAACTCTTCTGACTATCTGGAGAATAGAAAAAAGGGCACTAGACATAGACCATGAGAATATGTGTATCTTAATAAAAACAAAAAAATTCCCTCTAAATAAAGGAATCAAAACAATATTCAAGCCATAACAAGGATCAAAAAACACTCTAGGCACACATAATTACACTAAAATAAATTTTCCTTTGAAAACATCAGTTTCACTAATGGATTTTTCATAAATCTCCCTCCACTAAGTTATTTTCTAAAACCAAGACATCCCTCCATGAATCCAAAAGGCCTTTTTAAAACCCACACATTTTCCCATTAAAACAACCACATGATTGCATGTTCATAATTAAATTTAATTTTGAAAAAAAACACCCAAAGGATTCATATTCCAAACTCACTTTCATTTTGAAAACACCAATTCACAATGAGGAAACAATTTTTATAAATAATTATACAAAAAACAAAGGAAATTCACTCATCCCTATTTTTCAAAAAATGATGTTTATAATAAATAAATTCTTAAAACATATTTTTTTAATCAAGGTTTTAAAAAACAAGAACACATAATTACTACACATGAACCCAAATAAGAATCATAGAATCCACATCCCAAAACACTCCTCAACCCACCTCGAATGTGTGGAAACTACCTTTGGAGAAATTCAAAAAGATGATGTGTCCAAATAGGCCAAACCGAGAGGGAATAGTGTTTTCATGCATTTCTCCCATGGTTGGGGGATGTAAACCAACCTTGTAACACACCCCTTATAAGAGACATACCTGACCACATAGGAACCTCATGGTTGACTAAGCCATGAATGCCAGCCATGAAACTCATATTCTCCTTCATTTCCACCCTGAGTCCAAGAGTAACCACCACTATCAAGAACATGATCAAAGGGGATAAAAACTTTAATCACATCAAAAACCATAAAATCCTCACAAGGTAACATTGAATCCATGATTTGAAACCCAACTCTCTTTGACAGATTGAGGCTCAGGACAAGAAAGAGCTAGAAAGACTCTCCATTCCCTTACCTCTCAAGTTTTAATAACCATAGTCTCCCTACTACTTGAACATCCCCAAATAACATGGGCCATACCAAACCTAGGTCCCATTGAGAACTTAGGATATGATACCACTTGGTATCGAATAGGCGTGGGATTCCATCCTACCCGACACATGACCCTATTCACCATAAGGCTGGAAGCGTGATCCCTATCTCCAAGATATGGAGACTAGTGCCTAGGTATCACCAAAAATATTTTGGGAATGATTTATCCCAAAATATATTTTAATGATAGAAAAATATATATATACAATAACAAAAATTAATAAAAAATAAGGAATGCATACTATAGAAGATAAAAACTAACTAAAAGAAACAAATACAATAAATATTGAATGGAAAACTAACCGAATAAAGTCAAGACACCAAACATCTCCACCCAACTCTCTCCCACGCTATCCATGAAGACAAAAAGGAATCCAAATAAGAACTTGGAAAGATATATGAGTGATCTAATTACCTATTAGGTCACCAAAACCCACCAAAACAATTAAATAGGTTCCCTAAGGAAATAACATAATACTAGTTTTAAATAAAGCTACAATGTTGGTTTAAAGACTGTTGGTGCCAAAATTCAGGATAGAGAAGAAGCCAAAAGAAGGCCCCGATGACTGCCTCGCAAAGCCTTTTCATAGTTTCCCCCTATCACCATGACCACCGCAGATCAAAGAGGTGGGATACTCCATGGTCACATTTGACGTTCGCGAGCCCACCGCGAAGCAAGGAGGCGGGCCGCACGACGAACGCATTTGATGTCCGTGAGCCCGCCGCGAAGCAACCCAGCCCCTATTCATTCCGCGTAAGATCCACTTTGTGGTGCCTGTTGCCTATAAATACTAGGCTCTCCCTGAGCCTAGAGGATGGAAAATCAGACTTTTCAACTTCCCAACTCCTAAATCATGAAGTATCCTTCTGCTCTGCGAACCATGAGCTGTGCAAGGTACTTCTACTCCAAGAAGTGCCTCCCCATTATCTCATTTTGATCCCCTCTTCTGAGAGGGATGCATTTCGTGAAGCCTAAGGGCATTTTCGAAGTAAGGGGATCCCTGAGGGGACCCTGGTCATCATGGAGCATTTATTCTTCACGAATCACCCTTCATGTACACATGATCTGCATGATAAGGCAGGGTCACTATGCTTCACGAAGCACGTTTCTTGACGACACCTTGCTTCGCGATGCACATTTTCTCCATGAGGTAGTGATCTGCGAATTCCTTTCCACTTCACAAGGAATCTCCCATATACACCTCTGCCCTATGCATAGGCTAATGCACCCCACTTCGTGAAGGACACAAATTTGCATGTGCCCTATGCCGCGTGGAGCAACAGAGCTTCTCAAGGCCCCTGCCTATGAATCCCTCTGCTTGGCAATTCCTTTTCTTGTGAGACCCTTCAGGTTTGTATTATGTGACTTCAAAGTACCTTGGATGATACTGCCCGTTGTGTTTCTTCTCCTCATGCTTCTTTTCATAGGCACGCTAATGGCTATTGCTTCGTCACATAGCCATGATAATGTGGGCCCCTCAATGGTTTGCTCTGTGACACCCCCTCACCACGGTGTTTCCTATCCCCTCTTTGCACCAAGGAGTAGAAGGTACTGGTTATGTAAGTCCTAGGGGTGTGTAGTGAACCCACCTCATCCGAGCTAAAGGACGTTAAACTTCCAAGCACCATTGTCCTCATCACATGACATTAAACTGTGAACTCGCCCCGTGTCTCGCACGCAGGGTCCCTCGCCTTGGACATTATCCACGCCCACTCATCTCCATGGGGATAGGATCACCACTCATAGGGGATTATATCCTATTTATTTAAATGGTGTTTGTCTATAGGGAAAGGGCCACCACCTTGGTGTAAACCCCTAGATTTTATTTCCAGAGGCAGTATCCCTGCTCCTCCTTTCATCTTCGGTCCCCAAGGCCAGTAAAGGGAATGGTGGGAAATGGTGCTTCTCTTTTATTCTATCGCAAATCCCTCTCCTACTGTGCTTTGTCTCCTCGGACATCCGTCTTAGATTAAGTCCCAGTCTTTATCTCCCTGGGCCGCTCCACGCGTTAGCCCCACCCCACTTCCCACAGACGCGCATTTTGCAACATGATCATCAAGTCCTTACTGCCTCTTATTTCTCACACTGAGCACGACTCACATGGTATTAGCATAAGAAACAACCATGAAACCCCATCCCAAACTATGAGGACTTTGATTCATTTCAAGGCTTGGTACGTTGGAATCCTCCATGATGTTCAATCCCACCACCCATTGGTCGCTCCGAACCCATTCACGTCAGTCCACCAACACCTTGGGCATCTTAGAGTGTAATCCCCACACCCAACCCAAACTACGAGGACATTGATCCTTGTCAAGGAAAGGTATGTAGGAAGCCTCCCTGAGGTTCAAGCCCAGTACCCAGTTGTTCCGACACCCCTTCGTGTCAGTTCAACAGCCCCTTCGCCACCCGAACTATGAGGTCTTTGATCCTTTCCAAGTCAACGTACGTAGGAATCCTCCATGAGGTTCAAGACCACCATCCACATGGACCCCATGTCCATCTTCACGTCGGTTCACCCCCATCCCACATGATGTTAAACTTTATCCCCCATTCTGAACTACATGATCTTTGATCCTTGCCAAGGCAGGGTACATAGGAAACCTCTCTGAGGTTCAATACCTATACCATCCATTGGTCCCAACCATCTTCGTGTCGGTGCACCAAGCCCCCATCATCATGGGTATCCTAGAGTGTAATCCCCACTCCCCATCCCAAACTATAAGGACTTTGATCCATGTCAAGGCATGGTATGTAGGAAACCTCCCTGAGGTTCAAGCCCAATAACAATTGGCCATGATTATCTCTGTGTCAGTGTGCTAAGCCCCATATCCTGAACTACGAAGACTTTGATCCATGTCAAGGCATGGTATGTAAGAAGCCTCCCTGAGGTTCAAGCCCACCACCACCTGGTCATTCCGACCATCTTCACATCGTCCCACCAACACCTTGGGGAGCCTAGAGTGTAGGCCCCATGCCCCATCATAAACTATGTGGTCTTTGATCCTTTACAAGGTAGGGTACGTAGGAAGCATCCATGAGGTTCAATCCCAACAACAACCATTCGACCCCAGGTCCTCCTTCACGTCGGTTCGCCAACGTCGCCACTGGAACTACATGGTCTTTGATCCTTGCCAAGGTAAGGTACATAGGAAGCCTCCATTAGGTTCAAGCCGAACAACCATTCGACCCCAGGGCCTCCTCCACGTCGGTTCATCGACACCATGGGCTGCCTTCGAGCGTAAGCCCCAAACATCACCTTCTAAACTATGTGGACTTTGATCTTTGCTAAGGCAATGTACGTAGGAAGTCTCCACGAGGTTCAAGCCAAACACCCAGTAGTTCCGACCTCCCTTCACATCGGTTCACCCCCATCCTGCATGACGTTAAATTGTGGACCCCAATCAGCAGTAAGTCGTTGAACCCCAATTGGCGGTAAGCTGCTGTCAGATGAACTACGTGGACTTTGATTCCCTACCATGGGGATACGTAGGAAACATCTTCGAGGCTCAAGCCCAAAACCATCTTCATACTCATGATGGTTCCATCCCATTCACCATCCACTTCATTCAACCACCCCATCAGCCATCCTGATTCTTACCCGGGATTCCACATCCAGGTGGAATTAGGTCACCCCATTCCCCATTCTGTTTGATGACATTCGAGAGGTCTCCCACGCGTTGGCCCCGATATCAACGTTCCCTTTAGGGGGTTCCTCCATCTGATCCACTCTAGTCATTGTTATGATCAGTCATATCTGTCTCTGCTAGATGTCAAACTTTCAGCATACCCTGTGTTAAACATATGAAGCTAAGGAAAACCTCAGATACATGCCCATGGAATACAATTCTCTGCATTCTATGTTGGATTCCTCGGGTTTCCTCACCCTCGATAAGCCCTATAATAAGGGACATAAGATAGACACACCAATCCCCAGTGTCCAGACATGCCAGTGATGCCCAGTGTGACTACTCCCCTAACCAAAGGTTGCTGCCCTGACCAGACCCCTTGGAATGTCCTGACAGAAGCAGCACAATTAAATAGTGTCCATGAAAATATGGCGCCGGGAAGAGTTTCACGAACAACGTCTTAAGTCTATGAGGGATACCCAGACTAGGTGAGGAGTTCCAAGGAGGAATCCACGGAAGGAAGAACCGACATCCCATCATCCCATTTCGATCAAGGAGCAGACATCCCAAAATAAGGAGAAAATGTCGCCCGCCTTTGGAAAGCGGGAATGTGGGGAAAAAAACCGCATCCCTCATCCCCGAACGAGACGAATGCACGCACCCTAGAGAAAGCATTGGAAACAAAAATGGTAAACCCGGCGTGAGGGTCTTCTCCTGAATATGAATATTAGTAGCACTTAGGGCATCAATGGACTTACATGTCACCAGATCTAGATATATGGCGCTGGGTCCCACCAAATAAATAACAAGCTTGGCGTGAAACTTACCAGAAGTTTGGGGAGTATAACGTTGGACATCCCGTTATGTGACATTGTTAGTGTGGATCCATATTATTGGTCATGGAATAAGGGATGATGCTGGGGCATTGGTTGTCGATTCCTTTTTTTTTTCAGCACTAACGAGTTTGTCTCCCTGCTTCCCAGGAATCAGGTTGCTACCGCAGGAACGCGATCACCACCCGCCCGTCTACGCAGGGGCAGGGGCAATTCCAGCACAGTCGCTCCGCGTGGATTCACCGCTTTCACGACAACCTCTTCTTCCACTACCGTGGGGCGCCCACACCCCATCTCCCCATCGGAAGTTATCCAAAGAAGGGTAATTAACTACCTCATGCACCATTACAAGGTGGAGGGAATAATCCCAACCCGAAATATGGCCCGCCTGGATCTTGAGGTGTCTACGCCTCGTCGTCAACTCCGCCCCGAGGGCTGTGTAGGGAGCCATTGTTCTCGACCCCGACATACAACCGCTTCAGGAGCCTATCCTCGGAGTGCTTTGATGACTTCATGCCTTATGCTGCCGAGGTAGGTGATATTCATCCCATCCCGGTCAAAGTCCCAATCCAGGGGCTCCCAGTAAAGGCTCCCACTAGACCACATCAGTGCCGCTACCTGGTCTTGCTAGAGGAGGAGCAGGTAAGCTATGCACCTACGCCACCAGCCCTAGCTCGTCCGACCCGATGCCATCGTCGGGTACGAGATGAGGGGGATGTCTGCCAAGGGGTGTCAAATTCGATGGCTACTATGGCTCGGGCCACCACCAATTCATATCATCAGGTCCCTACACACACTGAGCATGGGCACTTATATGCCCAACTAGGATCGAGGAACCAACCACCCCACATGCAGGCTGGGTCAAATCTCTTGGTTGCAGGCATGAGTAGTGGTTTTCGCGAACCAACCCGTAGCAATGTCACCCCATATGGAGGTCCTCCCTGTACCACTACCACACAGAGTATGGTCCTGCCCCACTTCAAGGCCCGACATGGAGGTTCTCCCCATACTACCCCCAATCCAAATGAAGGTCTGCCTCGCGGCAATGGCTCTCATCACGGAAGCCTCTCCCATGTCCATTACACTGGGTATGGGTCATTCCTCCTCCTCCCGACCGCCGATGTAGAGACATTTTCCATCTAATATCTCTCTAATGTGGGGATCCTCCTTACATATTCTCCACATCTGGTGAAGGTCCTCCTCACCCTAGAAACCAGAGGGGTGAAAGTCGACCTCTCTCCACCCGTGCCATTCATGGAGGTCCTCCCCATGATCCTGCCAGTCCAAGTGGATGTTTTCCCCTCTCTGGCATTATTTATGGAGGTCCTCCCCATGTACCCTTCGACATTTTTCCCAGTTCTCCTCATACCCTGGCTTTCTCGGGTGGAAACCCTCTCTTCCCCAGCACCAGTGTGGCTGAAGGACCTCTTGTCAGAAATCAACCATGTCCCGAGGTTCCACCCAGGGGTAGGAAGGCGGGTCGTGGCCACCAAAAGAAGAATTCTGCGAAATCCCGGACAGAGATAAAACATGTCTACTTCTCAGACTCTGAAGTGGAGTATGACTCAGCTTGGGAACCCTCCCCTCACTCACCTGAGACAAGGGATGGGGCAGGAACAAGGCGCACCGGCCTTGTGCTCCCAGAATGTGAGGTCCATAGGATTCCCACATCTCTCTACAGGTATATCCCGGAGGATGAAAACTTGGAAACCTCCCAGGTTACGGTCATGAAATCACCACCATCATCGCCAGAAGCACTCTCTACCTCCAAAAGAGATCACATAGAGCTATTCTGGGGACCAATGGCAGGCGAGCAGTAGCGCGACCCATCACCAGCAGCCCTGGCCCCTGATCCAGGAACAGTAGACGTTAGCCCCTCTTATCGTGACGTATCGGTCAGGTTGCTACACTCTTTGGAGGACAACCCAAGATTTTATGGCCAGTCAGCCCGCTCGCCATACTCTCCACCGGCCAACCCGCCGTCCCAGTGGTCTGACTCGGTACTGCTGTCAGTTCCTTAGCCACCCCCAGTTGGCAAGTGTGGAAATCTAGGGCCAGACCCTGAATTTGAACCAAGGAGCTTATAGAGCATCCTCGCAGCGGACCACTTCCCCGAGAAGTTCTGGCCGGTGGCAGCATGAGATTTTTGCATACCAGAGTCCCTCACCCCAGAGAAATTTGAGTGTTTCTGCTACACCCTCTAGGTGACACATTTCAGTCTTTGTCACCAGTGCTTGGTTTATCCAAGGAGCCAAGCGAATTTTGAATAAATTAGCGAGCAGTGTTTTCTAGTTGATCTGGCCGCACTCCCTATGGCCCAGCGCCCCAAGTCATCTGGTCACTGTGAGGCCCTCCAGCTGCAATGCATTCAAAGTATCAGGGTAATCTGCAAAGTTATTAGGGAGGCTACCCACCATGTGCAAATCCATGGATGGGGGCAGTATGCAGCCCTCCTCTTCCGCCCTATCTGGTGGCAGCCCGACTCTCTATGCAATATTGAGGACGTGCCCCCATGAAGGGTCGCGGTCAACATGGATGACATAGTGGACAAGGAGGATGAGATGAAGTTTCTCGATGGAGACTTACCCCCTAAGGGTGTGCCACCACTGTTGGACCCATCAGGGAGGATTACTCATTAGAAAAGGAACCTCCTAGGTCTCCATGTGCCCACCGAGGCGTTGTTACTTGGCAGGAATTCCGGTAAGGGAAAAGAGAACGTCGGAGCTGTCAAGCACTCCGACCCATCTGCCTTAGTGCAGAAGATGGAGGAGGACCCCGAGAAGGCCACGTTGTGCCATTAACATGATGAGAAGAAGAGGTTGGTCGACGAAATCCTGGATAAATGTGCTTCAGAGAGACGACCCGACTACGATGATCCTAGTCCGGGGCAGCAGAGGCAGGAACAACTACCCCTCGGTGAGATGCCCCCAGGAAACCCTGATCATACTGTTCCTGCAGACAGGGATGAAGCCGAAGCTCATGGAAATAGGTAGTTGTATGTCTCATCAAACCCTCCCGAATGGTGTAGCAACCCAAGGAATCTAGCTCGGGTTCCCCCAGTGGCCCCGCAAGTCACTACACTAGCCACTCCACGAGTCGCTGAGCCTGTCCACCATGTTGAAGAACCCAACAATGTGCTCATGGTTAGGGATCCTCGTCAAGACAGGGAACCCCACCCAAATTATCCTATGTCGGTGCTCATATCCCACCTTGATTCTTGGGAAATGTGACAGGTGGAAATCCCACGTGACGGAAAACCATACCTGACATGGGTGGATGATATGCCGACACTCCCGGGTTTCGGGAATCCCACCTTCTCCCCCTTTAACAGGACGAGGGACCTACTGCAGCACCTCTCCCCCATCAAATCAAGGTGCGGGGCCATGTTAGGGACTCCAGCACAGCAGGAGGCCACTAAGATCTGCTGTTTTGTTCAGACACTAGAGGGGCAGACATTCATCTGGTACATCCAACTCGCCATCGGATGTGTGGCCAGCTAGGAGGACCTTCACTGGAAATTCCTCTACTAGTTCAGCTATACCACCCATAAGAACAGCATCACAGACCTCTTCATGTGCAAGAAAAGGCCTAATTAGAGAGCCGTGGACTTTATTGCCTGATTGAAGGGGCTCACATACTCCCTTGACATGCCACTGACTCAGGATCAATTACTGACGATGTGCGTATGGAACATCAAGACGGAACTGGTTCCTTCTCTGATCACCCAGAAATACCTTGGAGGATTTCGAGACTTCTCCGACAAGGCCTAGTGCCTTGAGGAAGCCCTGAAATAGGCCAACTAGACACACCCATTTCCCCTGGTTATCACAGCAAGGAGAGATTCCAGAGCTGATCCCACTGCAGTTGCCCAAATAGAAGCCCCCAGATAGTTGGAGTTACTACCAGTGGCACTGGCCCCGTAGCCTCGTAGAGGCCCTCCTCCTCAGGCACAACCTCCATCTCAGTAGCGTCCTCAGAATCGGCAAGCACCTCTGCGTAATGTGACGCCACCGCCCAGGTGGGATAATCAGGGTCCACCTCCTCGACAGGCCCCTCCGACTCCTTATCGGGGCTAGGCTCCAAGGCCCCCCTTTTCGTAAAAAAGAAACTGGACTTAATAATTCAGTGAGAATAAAGTCCCCGGTTACTTCTGTATCACCCTAGAGAAGGGGATTGTACGCTTTCCTGAGTGCAGAAGACCGGAAGAGGCGAGTCTCATTGATCACCCCAACTACTGCCCCTATCATCGGATTTTGGGGAACATGCTCAAGTAGTTCTATGTGTTCAAAGACGGATTCAAGACCAAGTTGATAACAACATAGTTAGGTTGGGCCTGGCCCCAACATAAGTGGTGAGTGTCTTTATAGGGCCAGATAGCAGTAATGACAACGAAGGTGAGTGGAAGAAGGTTCCTAACCGCGGGTCCCAGAAGTACGATGACTGGATGGCTTGCAAGACGGTTGCTCATGCCCATGGCATCATCTGGGCATGCCTGAATCAACCGGAGCCTTTAGAAGTTACAGCCACCACTTCTGCATCATCATCTCTGTCAGACTCTTCCTAGAAGAGCAATCATTGACAGCGCAAGAAAAAGCAGTGTGCCACACAAATGCCATCATTGTCCCGCACTCTAGGCGACTTCATGCCCCCTGAGATGGGGATCCCTCCTGGGATCTGCCCAGTAGTGGATGACTCTTCAAGTGACTGTCAAGGGTACACTTCGGTTAATACCATGGAGTTGGTAAACCCCTATATAACTACCGATGACGGGGAGTTCCAGGAGAACCTCCCCAATATCCCCAGCCGGTGCCAACCTCAGTGGAGCCACGAAAATATAGGTCGTCAAGGAACATTAGTTGGAACCTCCTTCCAGGTCATGCATGCCACTGAGACTAGACAGCAGGCCCAGCGTAGAGCTCAGCATGCCCATCCTCTTCATCTGGTGTTTTCAGGACTGCCTCCACCACCATTTTTGCTACGGGATCTGGTAGAGCTACCTCATCCAGGCCACGACCAGCCTCACCCGACTATAGGCTGATCTCAGTCGTGCGGTCCTCATCCTACAGTGACTCTTCAGGCTTTGACTAGTGAACTGCAGGACATGACCAACACCAGTGAGCCATCGGTCCAGCCGACAGGGCCCGCCATGTCTCCAATCATAGAGTGGCCTCCTGTAAGCCTAAGTTCACGCCTAGCACGGAAGTATGATGTTCTTAATCACCTCGCCGGCATCCCAACAAGTCTTTCCATCCTTGAAGACCTTCACCTATTGTCGGATAAGTGTGAGGCCCTCACTAAGGCTTTAAGAAGCCCACTCCAGTTTGAGACGGAGGTACCAGTTGCAGAAGCCTTTCATGTTGAAACAGTCGAGAACACCGAATTTCAGGCTATCATTTCATTCTCTAGAGAGGTTGAAGGATCCCCCATACAGGGGAAAATCCGCCCGCTGTACATCACCAGCCAATTTAACAGCATGGAGGTTCTCCGCTGTCTTGTTGACACCGGCTCCGAGATTAACCTTATCCCGACGTGGACATTGTAGAAGCTGGGGTTATATGAGGATGACCTAACTCCCTATGATTTAAGGATCCATGGATATGACGGGACCAAGTAGACCCCAGTCGGTAAGATCTTCTTGAAGACCCAGTTCGGTGGCCTAGTTGCTAGTACCAAGTTCATGGTTGTCTCCCAGGACATTCTGTACAATGTATTGATGGGCAGAACATGGCTCTACCTACACGCGGCGGTTCTCTTATCATATCACCAGTTCTTCAAGTACTCCCTAAATGGTCGAGTAGGAATACTCCAAGGTGATGCATCTACTTTTGCATTTTGTGAAGCCCATTATCTAGATGCTAACTATTACAAGAGCTAGGATAAGCAGATTCTGGAAAGTGAGGTCGAGCCCTCCACGTTCACAACTTACCCCTGGGAAGGTCTGGATGACACCTACGTCTTCCCGATACATCGATTGGAGGCCACGAACCCCGACATGGGGAAATGTTTTTTTGTCTCTAGAACAAGAGGAAATTATATTCCTAAGTCTAAGTGATGGCGGAAAATCACCTCTTACTCCTACACAAACTAGGCTCAGGTGATCCCAGAACCTCATACTCTCGTACAGTATCAGGATGTCCACCCCATGGCGATGACGGTACGTCATATGTGTCTGTTTTTCCGGGCTAGGATCAATAGGCTCAAGCCAACACACCACTGTTGCTTTGATATCATCAAGCATGGACCATTAGGCCAGATACCAGATGGGATCAGATCAACTGCATTCATCGTTATGGTCTCAATGGCGCTTGAATCTCCTGATATGTTGTCCACTACTTTCTAGGCTGGTACTAGCCTCCCATCAAGATCTGCCAACCCATAAGAAGCTCGTCACGCAGGGAATACCTCCTCCTCAAGCGAAGAAGAGGATTTGGAGGATGCTCCCCCCCACATTTGAAGAAGGCGTTTCCACCACAGTCGATGAACTGGTACAGGTGAACCTTGGTAGTGTGGAATATCTGAGACCCACATTGATCAATGCTGCCATGTCCCTCAAGGAGCAGCAATGGTACATAGATTTCTTTAAATAGCACCATGATGTATTTTCATAGAGCTACGATGAGATGCCAGGATTAGATCCTCAGGTAGCCGTCCACCGCCTCGGTCTCCTGACAAATCATCGCGGGTTCATGCAGCCTCCTAGGAAGATGCACCCTGGTCACGGTGCCATGGTCGAGGCTAAAGTTTACAAGCTCATTAGAGACAACTTTTTCAAGGAGTTCTAGTGCCCCAAGTGGATAGCCAACATTGTGCCAGTCAGGAAGAAGAATGGATAGATCAGAGTCTGTATCGACTTCCAAGATCTCAACTGTCACTGTCCAAAGGATGATTTTTCCCTTCTAGTGACATAATTGTTGATCGACACTATGACCAGGTTCCAAGACCTCTCCTTCATGGATGATTACTCTGGATATGACCAGATCCGGATGGCCCCCAAGGATGAGGAGTCCACCGCTTTCAGGGCCCCCCAAGGTACTTTCTATTACCAGGTTATGCCCTTAGGCCTGAAGAATGTAAGTGCCACCTATCAGCGGGTCATTCCCCGCATATTCAATCCAATCCTCGGGACATTGGTGGAATTATATGTGGATGATTTGGTGGTCAAATATCTCCATTTCCAGGACCATCTCAAGGACCTTGAGAAAGTGTTCGCCTTCCTCCGTTCCCGCCACTTGAAGATGAACCCGTTGAAGTGTACATTCGGGGTCACCTCCAGGAAGTTTCTTCGATTTGTTTTCAGGTACTGAGGCATCAAGATCGACCTAGAGAAGATCAAGGCCATCATCCAAATGCCTCCCCCGAGAAATATTTAGAAGCTTCGAGGTTTTCAATGCCACTTAGCCTACATACGCCGATTCATTGCGAATCTAGCCAGAAAGTGTAATCCCTTTTCCCAGCTCATGAAGAAAGGATCTACTTACGAGTGGGATGAAGAGTGTGAGACCGCATTCAAGGAAATCAAGCAGTATCTACTCTAGCCTATAGTCTTGATGCCACCCATCCCTGAAAATCCACTGATCCTATATGTGACTGCCCTAGAACGATCTCTCAGTGCCCTTCTCGCCGAGAAGAACAATGAGGAGACAGAAAATAGTTTCTACTACCTCAACCACATGCTTCTTGATAAAAATACCAGATACTCCCCCATCAAGAAGAGCTGACTTGTGCTGGTATTCATAGTTCAAAAATTGTGACACTACTTGCAGCACCATGAGGTAAAAATGGTGTCTTGGGTAGACCCGCTGAAGTATATTCTGAACCACCCCATGTTGACCGGCCATCTAGCATGGTGGGCGGTAATCCTCCAGCAGTTCGACATCAAGTTCATACCTCATAAGGCTATAAAGGGACAGGAATTGGAAGACTTTCTAGCTGCCCATCCAACCTTCGTGGACCAGTCCATGGACTTGGATTTTCTCGATGAGGTAATCCTCTCGGTAGATCCTTCCATCCCGTGTTGGAATATGCACTTCGATGCTGCCTCCCGGAGCCCCACCAACAAGAGACTCAATGATCCTAGGCTCAAAAGAGTAAGCCTAGGTATCATCTTCATCACCCCGACGCAAGCCATTCTGCCATACTCATTCTTATTGTCAGAAGGCTGCACCCACAACGAGGCAAAGTATCAGGCTCTTATCACTGGACTCGAACTAGCCCTCGAGATCGATGCACCCCATTTTAATGTGAAAGGGTATTCCTAACTAGTCATCAATCAAGTCAACAATGGCTATGTTGTTAGAAATCTAGAGCTCGTACAATTTCTGGAGCACACCCTCTATCTAATGGCCCTGTTTCCATCTCGTCCGGAAGTTACTCATGTCCCTCGATCTCAGAACGGTTGAGCTGATTCCCTAGCCATCTTGGCTGCATCAATTGCAGAACCCAAGCAGGATGGTCTGATTATACATGTGGCACATCGGAGAGTCATTTTCCCCATCACCCCAAAGGATGATGAAGGCCTGGGAGTAATCCATCTTACCACCAGATCCTCCACGTCAAGACCCTCAGGTCCTCCAGATGTAGTTGTTAAAGTGACTCTTGACTGGAGAGACCCTTTTGTCAAGTACCTCCAAAATGGTTGCCTCCCAGTTGATCGATCTGAGCATGAGCGAATCTGACACCGTGCGCTGCAGTTTACCATCCATAGTGGTCCCAGTCTTGAGAAGATCCTCTACAAGCATGGTTTTGATGGTGTTCTCCTCCATTACATCCAAGGAGTCGAGATTTCTCAGGTCATGCAGGTGGTTTACGCCGGTTCCTGTGGTGCCCACCAAGCTGGGCCAAAGCTGTCCCATCAGATCCAGAGATTGGGGTACTTCTGGCCCTCTATGATCCATGATTGTATCGAGTTCTCCAAGAGATGTCACATGTTCCAAATTCATGCTAACTTCATGCATCGACCGCCAGAAACTCTCCACTCCATGAAGTACTCTTGGCCGTTTACAGTGTGGGGGATCGATGTCGTGGGACCATACCCACCGGTGAAAGCTTGTTAGTGAAAGTTCATCCTGAACGCCACAGAGTTCTTTTACAAGTGGGAAGAAGTAGTTCCGCTCAAGTAGGTCAAGGCCCATTCTATCGTTGACTTTGTGAGCTCCAACATCATACACCAGTTTGGAGTCCCTCACGCTGTCCTCACTAATAATGGCAACAACTTCCGACTAGCTGAGCTGAAGAAATTGTGTGCCAAGTACAACATCTGTTCAAACCATACCTCCCGCTATCACGCATAGGCGAATGGGCAGATCGAGGAATTCAACAAAATCTCTCCAACATTCTGCAGAAAATGGTCCGTCAGAACAAGAAGAGTTGGCAGAACAATCTCCCCAATGCCCTCTGGGCCTATAGGACAATGACTCGTAATTCCACCTAGGTGACCCCATATTCCATGGTGTACAGAGTTGAGGCCATCTTGCCCATCGAGATCCAACTACCTTTATTACGCACAATGGTCTATGACCATCATGCGCCAGATAAGTTGGCGAAAATTTGTCTGTATGAATTGGAAGCACTTGATGAGATTAGGATTCGTGCCCTACACAATTTGGAAAGGCATCAGAATAAGATAACTAGAGCCTTCAACAAGAAGGTTAGCCTCCACTCTTTTCTTCAAGGAGACTTGGTATTGGCCCTCAGGTCGCCAATGATCCCCGACAGGAAACCACCCCAGTTGGAGCCCAAATGGGAAGGACCTTACATAGTCTACATGGTTTACCTAATAGAGCATACTCCCTGGTGACCATGGATGGTGAGTGTATATCTCCTCCCACAAATTCCAAGTTCCTCAAGAAATACTTTTCCTAAGACTAATGGTCCTGCACAACCTTAAACTGGTTGGTCATGTACGACCTTAAACTGGCTAGTCCTGTATGACCCTAAACTACACGTCGGTCCTGCGTGACCTTAAACTGTCTGGTCCTGCATAACCTTAAACTGCGCATCGTCCTCCATGAAATTAAACTGCATTTTTAGAACTATGTATGACTTGATTCCCATCCAAATGGGATACGTAGGAACGTTCAGATAGCTCATCTTGAGCCCAGCCCCAAAATCATCTTTTTGACTACCCCTTGGGTGTAGTTCTCTCAGAGGATCCTTGAATGATATGGTGTAGGCTTCCTTAGCCCCACTCATACTCAGATTGTAATGGTCGCGCCATGTGCCCACCCCCCATTCTTCTATCCCCCCACATCCTCACTGCATGACGTTAAACTGCATGGACTTCAAGAACTACATATGGATTGATTCCCATCCTCATGGGATACGTAGGAATGCCTGGACATTTTGTCTATTGGCACAACCCAAACACCAGAGTCTTCCCCTCAGGTCAAGACATATGGTGGGGTGCAGACTTTTTCCCCAATTCACGTCAAGCTAATCTCAATCCGACCATATGTACCGCTCCCTGGAGACGTTCAACTCTTTCATATATGGGTGCATCTATGCTTCACCCACCCCTTTGATTGGGACTCCATCATCTTCCCCATCCAGAAGGTCCCCCGAATGGTATGAATGTTAGGCCTAAGGGATCTCTTACCACTTCGGGCCAATGTCCTCACGGATGTTGAGCAACAATCTAATACAAGTCCCAAATTTCAAATATGGTTAGTGGTCGATGCTCATTTGTTTCTCCCATTTCAGGTCAATATAGGGACGCTGTGTTTCAAACATGGTCAACAGTTGTCCAGCGACATTGGAACCACCCCAATATGTCCCAAACATTGAGTGTAGTGGTTCATTCTACCCTGCTGTATCTCCAAGCGAAGAACTCCCTTTGGGAAAATCCAGGTCTTAATCCCCCATATCACGGGTAGAGATGAGACTGACTCCTTGTTTCCCACACCGGGCGCTGTTCATGTGGGTTTAG
Organism: Viscum album; assembly: GCA_963277665.1. Classification (NCBI taxonomy): domain Eukaryota; kingdom Viridiplantae; phylum Streptophyta; class Magnoliopsida; order Santalales; family Viscaceae; genus Viscum; species Viscum album. The sequence goes on along the minus strand of OY728123.1, from coordinate 858,288,872 downwards.
GAGCTGCGATGAGGCAGTTACCGTACATGAGGGTGTATGGCCTTCCATCCAAGGCCCAGCCTCAGGCCCCTTTGCCTTTTCGGTCCCCCCAACCTGGGTTCTCTCTTATGGGATTGTATGGTGTGGTAGGGGATTATTTCCTCATTAACGTCGGGTTACTCGCCATGCCATAAACATCCCCGGATGAGACACCTTATCTTCTGTTTCATCCTCACTACAAGATGTTAAACTGAAAACTGGTCGAGCCTTCCTGATCGAGGCCCAGACTCAGGCCCCTTGGCCTTTTTGGGGCCCCAGACCAAGTTCCTATTTAAGAATGTATGGTGTGGTATGGTATTATGTCCTCATTCACGCCGGGTTATTTGTCGTTCCGTACACCTCCCTTGTTTTAGGCATATTCCTCCTCTCTTTCGTCCTCACTACAAGAGGTTAAACTACAAACTGGTCAGGCCTTCCTGACTGAGGGCTAGCCTTAGGCCCCTTGGCCTTTTTGGGCCCCTATCCCAAGTTCCTATTTAGGAGTGTATGGTGTGGTAGGGGATTATGTCCTCATTCATGTTAGGTTACTCGTCGTGTCGCACACATCCCTAGATGAGACACCTTATCCTCTCTTTCATCCTCACTACAAGGCGTTAAACTTCAAACTGTTCGGGCCTTCCTGACTGAGGCCTAGCCTCAGGCCTCGTGTCCTTTTCAGGCCCCTGACCTAAGTTCCTATTTAGAAGTGTGCGGTGTGGTATGGGATTATTTCCTCATTCACATCGGTTTATTCGCCGTTATGTACACCTCCCTTGTTTGAGGCATCATCCTCCTCTCTTTCGTCCTCACTGCAAGATGTTAAACTGCAAACTGGTCAGACCTTCCTAACTGAGGCCTAGCCTCAGGCCCCTTGTCCTTCTCAGGACCTAGCCCAAGTTCTTAATCAGAGTGTACGGTGTGGTGTGGGATTATGTCCTCCTTTACATCAGGTTATTCATCGTGCCGTACACCCCCCTCATTAGGGTATCTTACACTCATGTGCTTCTGAACTACGTACAACTTGATTCCCATCATCATGGGATACGTAGGACCTCCCAAAAGTCTATACTTTGGGTCCCACCCCATCTCTCAGAAATCCCCCTTTCACCTTGGCCCTGTGGCCTACCCTTTCCCGGGGAGGGTAGTATATGGTGTGGTATGGGATTATGTCCTCATTGACGTCAGGTTTGTAACTACCACACCATGTACCTCTCCCTCCTGGGAATTCTCTATCCCCTATTCTATACTCATCCCTTCAAATCGGTTACTCTCAAGTTGAGCACCCTCATCAACCCTCTTCAGAGATTCACCAATGTGCCTAAGGGTACTCTGGTTTAATGCCAGGAATGTTGAACACTACTCGGACATGATTCCACCAGTTTCTCAGGCTTTTCGATCCCCTTCATTAGGTATTCCATCACATTTCACACCTGAAGGGACCCTCAAGTGGAATGGATGCTAGGACTAAGGGCTCTCCAACCATTATGGGCCAATGTCCTCGAGGGTCGCATACAAAAAGTCGATACAAATCCCACGTTGCGAATATGGTCAGCGGTCGATGCTCATTTGTTGTTACCATTCCAGGCTAATGTGATATAGATACTATGTTTTGAACACGGTCAACAATTATCCTCCATTGCCACACCAACCCCATTAAGCCCAAAATGTCAGCTACATGATTCACATCCTTCTCCACCTCATCATGTCCAAGTAGAACTTTTAAACTCTTGGTATTATTCCTCAGTGCGCATCCGCATGTTAGGAGGACAAAAGCTGTGATTAGGACATCATTCGGGGCTCCACACCGATTTACCTTTGGTGTGGATTCCCGGTATTACAATAAAAATCTTCCTCCCTTGTTTCCCACACCGATTTTGAGTCATGTGGGCTTAGGGATTGGGTTGAGGTCTGCACTTACATGGAAGGTTTTTTACTTCTCTCTGGTCCGAGCTCTAAGACCGTAAACTAAGATCTCCCCTAGAACTACGTACATCTTGATTCCCATTCTCGGGGGATACGTAGGAACACCTGGATGCCTCGTTTTTTGGTCCAGCTCAATTGGGAGCTAGTTTCTCCTGCCCCTTTAACTTCTTACCTCTATTTAGGCCCCTTGGCCCGAGGCTCGTTTCTTGGAATTGTATACAATGTGGTATGGGATTATGTCCTCATTCATGTTGGGTGTGTTTTATTGCACCATACACATTCCCCATTTAGTATCACCTCTACTATGTCTGTGCTCCGTGATGTTAAAATGAATTCTTGGTCCAATCACATGACCCTAAACTGTGACATTATCATCCTGGCCACACGACGAAAAGCCGCACCACATCGTGATTTCATCACTCAAGGGGACACCATGTTTGGTATTGGTCACACACCATACCATTTTTCAATGCCTTCTATGGCTTGACTCTTGTGGTGATGCCAGGACTTTCTATCCTAGTCTGTCGCTTCACAAAAAAAACCATTCACCTTAAAGGAAAAAAATATTTATCAAATGCCGCTTCTTTTGGTGCGAGGGCCACGCCCGCACTCCCCTTTTATCCCTGGCACTGGTACCTTACCATTCCACCCCTTATAACTATGTGTAGCTTGATCCCCATCCTCATGGGGTATGTAGGAACTTCCGTGCACCTTGCCTCAGGCCTAGCTCAACTCTCGTTTCTAGTCCCTTGACCTAGAACCTTCCTAGGGAGCACGTGGTGGTCGGAGCCCCAGGTTCCCATTCACGTCGGGTTTTATAATTACCCCACCATGTGTCTCCCGTGTTTCTTATCATCCATGGTCGAAATTATATGACCCTAAACTAAGATCTATCTATGGGAAGGGACTTGAATCCCTCCATCTAATACGTCTTGTTGTCGTATTTAGATGCATTTTGAAAAAGAGCCCGGAGTGTGGAAATTTCATGGAGACATTCCCCTCATTCCATGTCCAAGATTCATGATCTCACTATTTGGATACTCATCTATTCCACCTCTGAGGGGACCCCCCTTCATGGTCTGGTCTTATGCTACCTCGACTTACCTACCGTTTCAGGCCAATGTCCCTAAATCTATCGGACGACATTTGTGATAGGTCTTGTGTTTTGAACATGGTCAACGATCAACCCTCATTTGTTTGTCCCCATTCCAGGATAACGTGATATGGATGATGTGTTTCAAAAATAGTCAACAGTTATCCCTCCCTCGTCAATTCACCATCATTGTGATCTAGATTTCGATCATCATGATTCACACATTTCCACTTCCTCATGTTCAAGTGGAATTCCGACATACCCATCTTTACTTCTTCACGCATCTAGGTGTGCTACATGGACGGGTTAACATCATTGGACCGACAATTACTGAGCTTCCCTTCGCCCTAACATGTTTATTCCTGTGTCGGGAACGTCCCACCACTACTTCTTGTTTCCCACATCAAGCATGACTCACGTGGGCTTAGTATTTTTGGTAGGATGTGCACTGGTGCAGCCAGGATTCTTATCACCCCGCATGATGTTAAACTGTGCTTCCAGAACTACGTACGACTTGATTCCCATACTTATGGGATACATAGAGAAACCCAGGTATTTCTCTTAGGGTCCAGGCCCAGGAATCATAAATCCTCTTCCTCCCCATTTTCGGCCCCCTAGCCTGACCCCTCATGGGGATCTATGTGACTACGGCTTTCCCCTGAACAAGTTCAGGATACCCCAAGATGACATTGGGAAGCGACAACTCCCTCGACAGAGAGATCCTTTCTAAAAGAATTAATGATCCATAATCAGACCGATGCGTCTATCTAATGTTCTTCCACCACAGTGGTGTAATTTCTAGAGTGTTGGATTCTGTTCGAACAAACCATCACTCCACATTCCACACTTTGCGTGCCTCTTATTTGGACCCTCGTCCTCTTTCATGTCTAAGGGAACCCCATAACAGTATGGATGCTCGGACTATGGCCCGCCTATTGTCTTGGGCCAATGTTTCGGAAGACTAACAGATGAAATTTAGAGTCAGGCCCCATGTTTCAAGCATGGTCAGCGGTCATCCCTCATTTGATATCCCTACTCTAGGATAATACAATAATAATACCATGTTTTGAATACGGTCAACAATTATTCTTTATTGTCACTTCATCCCCACAATGTTCTGAATCCTGGGTATCGTGATTCACACCTCCCATTCCCATCTGTTCGAATTGATTTCAGTGCCCCTGGTGTTACCCCATTCGTGAACAAGAGTGCACTAGGAAAATGGTAATTCTGCTATTCTGAGAGCTATAATCTCCAGTCAGGTCTCTCCCATTTCCTCCCAGAAATTCAGACCGATTGTTCAAACCCCGGATGCCCAAAGCTTGGTTTTCACTCCTATGTTTGGATGGGGTGATAAGGTGGTTAACCCTTGTTTCCCACATCGGGCCCGACCCACGTGAGCTTAGAGAATGATCGCTGGATGCTTCACGAACATCACAAGGATGCAATAAACCAATGTAAACAATAGAAATCATGCATGATACAACATCAAACAATCAAATCATGAAATTAAATTTAAGGGTTTCTAATCATTACAGTACTCGGGGGTAGAATCCCCACATGGACAGATTGACCTCATCAAAGGAACATTGTAGCTCTGCCACCCTCTGGCCGGCAGCATCCAGAAGCTGCTGCTGCATGTTTACCTCTCGCTCCTCCCTGATAGAGAGAGGGTGTAGTTCACCGGCCGCGACCTGAGCCTGCTCCACACCAGTCCAGATAATGTCCATCTCCTCAAAGGCTATCTTCATGACCTATTCGGCCTCCTCCAGCTAGGCTTTCAGTTGCGAGACGAGCTCTGATTGCACATCGAGAGAAGTGGAATGCTCATATGCCAGGGCCTGCAACCTTTCAACCTCATTTTCGGTCTCTTGGAGCCTCTTGATGTTCACTGCCTTCCTCGAGTTTGCGCTGATCTTCATGGGGCACTTAGCCCATGCATCCCTAATCTGCCTCGCGAGCCCTCTTCACGAGACAACAATGTGAACGATCGAGGATTTTGGCGATTAACCTCAGACTTTGACCCTTTATCTCTCTGCAGCTCCAAGTCTGAGGGGGGGCATTTGTTGGAGCCAGAATTCGGGATAGAGAATAATCCAAAATAATTCCCCAATCACCACCTCGTGAAGCCATTTTTCAGAGTCCCCTAGCACCAAGGCTGCCGCAAATAAAGGATTCAAGACGATCAGTGACCGCATTTGACATTCGCAAGCCCGTCGCGAAGCAAGGAGGCGGGACGCTCCGCGAATGCATTTGACGTTCGCGAGCCCACCACGAATCAACCTAGTCCCTCTTCATGCCACATAAGATCCACTTCATGGGGCCTCTTACATATAAATACTAGGTTCCCCCTAATCCCAAAGGAAGAACAATCAGACCTTTCGACTTCCCAGCTCCCGAATCGCGAAGCATCATTCTGCTCTGTGAACCATGAGCTCTGTGAAGTACTTCTACTCCGCGAAGTGCCTCCCCTTTGTCTTGTTTTGATCCCCTCTTCTAAGAGGAATTCCTTTCATGAAGCCTAAGGGCCTTTGTGAAGGAAGGGGATCCCCAAGGGGAACTGGGTCATCACAGAGCATTTATGCTTCGCGAAACGCCCTTCATGTACACATGATCCACATGCTAAGGCAGGGTCACTATACTTCACAAAGCACATTGCTTCACGCTTCACGACACCTTGCTTCATGAGGCAACTTTTCTCCATGAGTAAGTGCTCTAAGAATCCCTTTCCACTTCGTGAAGCACCTCCCATATGCACCTCTTCCCTATTATTAGGCTAAGTCACCCACTTCGCGAAGCTCACCCCTTCGCAACTGCCCTCTGCCACGCGGAGCAACAGAGCTTCTCAAGGCCCCTGCCTATGAATCCCTCTGCTTGGAAATTCCTTTTCCTGTGCAACCATTCATGTTTGCATGATGTGACGTCAAAGTCCCTTGGATGATACTTCCCGCTGCATTGCTTCACCTCATGCTTCTTCGCATAGGCATGCTAATGGCTATTGCTTCTTCTCATAGCCACGATAATGTGGGCCCCTCGATGGTTCACTCCATGACACACCCTCACCACAGCGTTGCATGTCCCCTCTTTGCACCAAGGAGAAGAGGGTACCGATTATGTAAGTCTTAGGGGTGTGTAGTGAACCCACCACATCCGAGCTGCAGGACGTTAAGCTGCCAAGCACCATTGTCCTCAGCACATGACTTTAAACTGTGACCTCACCCCGTGCCTCACATGTAGGGTCCCCCACATTGGAAATTCTCCATGCCCACTTGTCTTCACGAGGACAGGATCACCCCTCACAGGGGATGATATCCTTCTTATTGGAGTGGCGTTTGTCTGCAGGGAAAGGGCCACCACCTTGGTTTACGCCCCTAGCTTTTCTTGTCGGAGGCAGCATCCCTGCTCCTCCTTTCATCTTCGATCCCCAGGGCCAGCGAAGGGTGTGGTGGGAAATGGTGCATCTCCTTTCTTCGGTCCAAAATCCCTCTCCCTCTATGCTTTGTCACCTCGAGCCTCCATCCTGGAGTAAGTCCCAATCTTTCTCTCTCTGGGCCGCTCCACACGTATGCCCCACCCCGCTTCCCACGGACGCACCTTTCGTGACGTGATCGTCAAGTCCTTTATGCCTTTTGTTTCTCACACAGAGCACAACTCACGTGGGCTTAGATTAAGCATCGACCATGACACCCCATCCCGAACTATGAGTACTTTGATTAATGTCAAGGCATGGTATGTAGGAAGCCTCCCTGAGGTTCAATCCCACCACCCATTGGTCGCTCCGACCCCATTCACGTCGGTCCAACAACACCTTGGGTAGCTTAGAGTGTAATCCCCACACCCAACCCTAAATACGAGGACTTTGATCCTTTTAAAGGAAAGGTACGTAGGAAGCCTCCCTAAGGTTCAAGCCTAGAATCCAGTTGTTCCGACACCCCTTCGTATCGGTTCCACATCACCTTCACCACCCGAACTACCAGGTCTTTTATCCTTGCCAAGGAAAGGTACGTAGGAAGCCTCCCGGAGGTTCAAGCCCACCATCCACCTGGACCCTAGGTCCACCTTCATGTCGGTTTTCCCCCATCCTGCATGATGTTAAACTGTATCCCTCATTCTAAACTACGTGGTCTTTGATCCTTAACAAGGCAAGGTACGTAGGAAGCCTCCCTGAGGTTTAATCCCTCCACCATCCATTGGTCCTGACCATCTTCAGGTCGGTGAACCAAGCCCCCATCATCATGGGAAGCCTAGAGTGTAAGCCCCACGCCCCATCCCAAACTATGAGGAAATTGATCCATGTAAAGGCATGGTATGTAGGAAACCTCCCCGAGGTTCAATCCTAATAACCATTGGCCCCGACCATCTCTGTTTCGGTGTGACAAGCCCCATATCCCGAACTACGAGGAATTTGATCCATCTCATGGCATGGTATGTCAGAAGCCTCCCTGATGTTCAAGCCCACCACCACCCGGTCGTTCCGACCATCTTCACATCGGCCCACCAACACCTTGGGCAGCCTAGAGTGTAATCCCCACACCCCATCATGAACTATGTGGTCTTTGATCCTTGCCAAAGTAGGGTATTTAGGAAGCCTCCATGAGATTCAAGCCCAACAACAACCATTAGACCCCAGGTCCTCCTTCAAGTCGGTTCCCCAACGTTGCCATATAAACTATGTGGTCTTTGATCCTTTCCAAGGAAAGGTACGTAGGAAGCCTCCAGGAGGTTGAAGCCCAAAAACCATTGGACCCCAGGTCCTCCACCACATCGGTTCACCGACACCCTGGGCCGCCTCCGAGCATAATCCCTAAACATCACCATCTGATCTACGTGGACTTTGATCTTTGCTAAGGAAAGGTACGTAGGAAGCCTCCACAAGGTTCAAGACCAACACCCAGCAGTTCCGATGTCCCTTCACATCAGTTCACCCTCATCCCACATGATGTTAAATTGTGGTCCCCAATCAGCGGTAAGCCATTGAACCCCAATTGGTGGTAAGACGTCGTCAGATGAACTATGCGGACTTAGATTCCCTGTCACGGGGATATGTAGGAAACCTCTTCGAGGATCAAGCCCAAAACCATCATGATCCTCCTGACGGTTCCATCCCATTCACCGTCCACTTCATTCAACTGTCCCATCAGCCATCCTGATTCTTTCCTGGGCCACCACATCCCGGTGGAATCATGCCACCCCATTCCCCATTCCATTTGACAGCATTCCGGAGGCCGCCCACACGTTGGTCCTGATATCGGCATTCCCTACAGGGGGTTCCTCCATCTGATCCACTCTAGTCAGTGTTCTGATCAGTCGGATCCGTCTCCACTGGACATAAAACTTTCCGTACACCCTGTGTTAAACATATGAAGCTAAGGAATACCTCAGATACATGCCCATGGAATATGATTCCCCGCATTCGATGTGGGATTCCTTGGGCTTCCGCACCCTCGAGAATCCCTATAATAAGGGACAGAATACAGACACACCAATCCCCAACATCCAGAAATGCTAGTGATGCCCATCATGACTACTCCCCTAACTGAAGGTTGCTACCCTGACCGGACCCCTTGGAATGTCCTGATAGAAGCAGTATATTTAACTGGTGTCTAGGAAAATATGGCATTGGGAAGAGTTTCAAGAACAACGTCTTAAGTCTATGAGGGAGACATGGACTAGGTGATGAGTTGTGAGGGGGAATCCATGGAAGGAAGAATTGGCATCTCATCATCCTGTTTCGATCAAGTTGTAAACATCCCTGAATAAGGAGCGGATGCCGCCCGCCTTTGGAAAGAGGGAATGTGGGGAAACCAAAAAAACCGTGTCCCTTGTCCCCAAACGAGACAAACGCATGCACCCTAGTGAGAGAATCAGAAACACAGACATAATCACCTCCATGAAAAAAATCCATAGACCACTACCTAAACATTTTTCCTTTTCTTTCCAAAAAAACACACACATTTGAAAACAATGCCACGGGTCTAAGGTTTATCAAAAATTGCACACACTATAACCATTTCTAAAAATCAACCCACTTTCATTAATTAAAAGAAAATAATAATTTTATAATAATTTCCAAAAAAACTCAAATAAACACCCAAGACCACTTAGGAAAAATGTGCTCAATTATGAAAAAAATAATGGAAAAGGGGGACATAATAATCAACATATACTAAATGAAAACAATGGGAATAACAAATCTCAATAAATCTTGTCAAACATGGTACTAAAAAAATAAATCATGTAAACAACAAACACATCCAATTAGGAAACATATCAAGGGAATCAAAACCCCATTTTTGGCCATGTGAGAGTTTCTCAGGTACCCAAGTGAAATGGTATCCAGAGTAGTGTGTGAGTAAAACTACGTTAGCTACCACAACACGTGTTTAAAGAAAATACCAGTCTGTATAATAGTGTATGAGAATAAATAGTGGAATGAACTAAATAGTACAAAAAATACAAAATATAACAAACCAATAGCTCATCTAGTACCCACTACCCTAAGGTCTATAAGGTGATGTTTGGGGAAACAAATATGTAATGATATTAAACAGTCATATAAAGGGTAATATATGAGGTATATATAAATAATTGTAGGGGTATTCACTCAATTTTCAACTCAGGTGGCATAAACCTACACCCACAAGGCCCATCCAAAGTACCAAAACCATTAGTTCTTAGAATGTTAGTCTGATATCTATATAAAATATCAACATAAAAACATAACATGACAAGATAAGTTTTCCTACACCTGTCCATATACCCACCTATCATTAATAGTACCAAAAACTGGGTTGGAAGAACTTATAAGAAAATAGATTGTTAGTGCTTGGAGACTCAGTCCAGCCTCGATTACTACATAACAATGGTGATTCCTAGAGCATCGGTTCAACCTAACCCAAGGAGAAGGATCATCAGTCCAACATCCTTTCTCCACATTGCATTCCATCATTTCCCATAACCCCATTATGGTGCACTATCCATGAAGTATACTATCAGTTTCTAGAGCCTCAGTCTAACACCCTCTAAACAGTATATTTCATGTGTCGATAGCCTTAGTCCAGAACCCAACCATATATCAAACCATATTTTCTAGAGTATATGTCTAGAATCCAAACCACATATCAATTCCATAATTCCATAAATCCAACTAGGGTCTATCATGACCCATCCGACCATCCCATACCATTTATCACATCACAAACATCAGTCACATTATCAATATAATCAATATCTACAAATAAGAGGGCTCAATGAGGGAAAATCATTATCACATCACAAATGTTAATATGTCCTTCACTCACATCATATATATTTAAAAATAAATTTCTAAAACAATGTGAAATTCATCCAATATTACTATGGGAGCACCATCACATCAATGCACACCAATATATGTCAATGGAAACTTCATTTTCACTTTATAAAAACAAAACAGGCATTTTTTAAAACCAGGAAACCCATCCAACACAAAATTGATCCCACATTAAACCCATTTGTTCAATAGCCCAAGGATCAAGTGCATTTCACATGGAAAACCATAATTGTAATTTTTATAAAACATGAAGATTGAGTAAAACCCATTTTCAAGACCAATTTAAACTACATAATGTAATTTAGCTAATATTTCCAATGATACACAACCCAATATTTCCAAAAATTACAAAACCACTCGCAATGAATGGGTATCATTATTTGAAAATGAAAAAAGGGACCAAGTACATCCATTTCCATCAAACCACTCTTAAAAAACCACGATGGAATTTTGACAAGGGTCAAACCACCCTCCCACTTCAAACCACCATTTGAAATAAAAGTGAAACCCCTAATTTTAAATCATTTATGGTCAACACCTAAATTTAAAACCAAATTCCTTTAAAAAATCATTTTCATTCAATGAATACCAAACCATATCAAGACCCAACACCCAAATTTAAAACCATTCAAAAATCATATATGAATTTCATGAAAAGAATAGAAAAATTAAATATTCCAATTTAAATCATAAAATATGGGTTGCACAAAACCAAACATTTATTCTAAGTCCAAGGAACAAATAAAATATATTCAAATCATCACAAGTTTATCACATATTTAAATATATGCATAAAATGAAATTTAAAAAGGAACAAGTATATTAGAATTACAAAAGAAATGAATTTCTTAGTGACACCAAACTCAAGGATAACGAGATCAAGAAAGAAACCTTTGACACTTGATGCTTCCATAAGTGACCACTTAAAGCTACTCCTTCTTACCCTCGTGCATATGCACATTCTCATATAAATAAGGACAACTAGACCCTATGTACATATTCACATGGCCATGTATATACATAAGGGGACCCTTATATATAAGCTCATATATGCATATGCCCATTTTCACTTACAAACGTATGCATTTTCCATATATTTACATAAGCACACCTAGCCCTAATATATTTATATATATATTCACCCCATTATTGAATATATATATATATATATAAATATAATAGGGGACTTACATATATATATTTCTACCAATGAATATATAGGTAATCACCTTCAACTCTGTAGAATCGAACCCTTTTAAAGGATGAAAAAGACTCTAAAAATATTACTAGGAACCTAAAATCACCAAAAAGACCCAAATAAATATTTTTATGAACAAAACAATAGAATAAATCCAACCTCAAGTGCTGACTGCAAACCAAAACGATCTAAAATGCCTCAGCTACGGTGTCGAACACTGAAACATGCACAAATCTAGCATAAGGATCCCATTGCATACCCAAACAACATATGAAGGAACCAAATATCGTATTAAACCTTGACCCACGATTCGACTGAATGCAACCCGGTGATAAGGATAGGTAAAATTGGCCAAATAAATGGAGAAGAGGTATAAAAGGGCTTACCATGAAGATCCTACCAAGAAATCAGAAGAAATATTATGGCATCACCAGAAGAAGAGAGGGATGCGAGGTAGGGTGGTGATCTGTGAGGATGAAGAGGTGATGAGAGTCTCACACAATACATAGGGATTAGATGAAGGGAAAAAGTGGAATGTAAATAATGGGAAAAAATAAAAATTAAAACAAAATTAAAACTTAAATTCTAAAATGTTGGGAACCCGCACTGTTTGTGCACTATTTACTAAATCGTTCACTAACCATGCGATGGGAACTAACAAGGATATACACCCCCTCTCAAAGTTACCAATAGGTAAACGCATTGTTGAGAAACCATGATCAAAATGTTCCACCCATCTCTATCAAAATACAGATCCCAACCACACTATTGTTCCACAGTTTAATAGATTGTGCGCAAGTTGTGTGCCACACCTCTGGCTCACCTAGGATCCCAAACTGGCACCATATGGTTTGTGTTAACCCTATGGTCTAATCATGAAATAGCTAAAAACCATTCCAAAACATTAATTTTCACCCCTCCAACTACTGATTCTCACACCCACTCCATAACAACACAAAATAATACTAAATAAAAAAACAATGACACTCGATGTATTAAAAGAACACCCATAGAAAAAAATTATAACATTTTAAATAATTATAAAGAATCAATTTTAGATATTTTTTAACTAGTAATGATTTTATTTTGGATATGAACAAAGAAAAACACAGTTATTATGATACTAGATCAATATGATCAAAATTACTCACACCCAATATTGATAATAGATAATAAAAAACTAATATATATGTAGATAAAAGTTATTAATGATTTTTTTTTAAATTATATAAATATTAATATGTTTCTAAAATATTTTATTAATATATTTATCTTTATTACAAATTAGATTCATGAACACTAGTGAATGTTAGGAATTATAGTAATGGTTTCTATTCTCAAATTTTAACACTGAGAGAAATATTTCTTATTGTGCATCATGTTTTCATTAAAATAGTATATCTAATTCTCCGTCTATTTTTTATTATTATCATCACTTTATTCAAGGTATTTAATGCTTTATTTGAAATCATATTTTCAAGGTATTTTTACTCAAATGTTTCTATTATTGTAAGTGTGTATTTGTCTCATTTTCAATTTCGTAAGATATTTGTGATATTATGCACCATATTATATTTTATATGGTTTATATAGTACCATATTCCCTTAATGTATAATTATTATCTTTCATTTCAATATATTTTAATTTCATTATGTCAATTTCATGTTTTTATTATTATTATGTTAACATTACAGTAAGGGTGTTTTCATCTCTATTTTTCCTTATTGAGATATTATTCATATTATAAAAATGATTACTTTTCATGATGTATATGTTGGCCATGGATTTCATTATAAATCCCCTAATCATATTTTCCTCTAGGATATTAAATTCATGGTTATTTTTACTACCATTTTTATTCCAAAATATATTTAGTTATAAGAAAAAATTTCCTTTCATTTCCCTTCCTATGTGAAAAAAACATTATTTTATTCTTTTGATTGAAGGGTGTTCACTTATATAGAATGCATCAACTGAATGAGGAAATTTTTGAATTAATCATACTAAATTAATCTATATAGTGTTATATTTATTTTTACTTACATATAAATATATTCCATTTATTAATTTGGTAAATACTTAAACCTCGTATACATTCTATTCCAATATCAATGTTTGTTGATTACTATGGTATGATGGTTTTGTATTATATAATTTATTCATTACATACTATGATGAATGAACAAGGCTTAATTAGTGATGGGTTGGGTCTGTAATATCCCTTCAATGAATTTTTATCTCACAATACAAACTAACTTGGGTATTTTGATGTTTTACAGCATTGAATAAAATATTACATAGACATAGTGCATTGATGGAATGATCAAGAATACTTTGATAAGGGAATGTGATTAGTTGTCTGAAATTATAAATTTCATCTCTATGGAATTAAAAATTATTATCCATTTATATAATTGTTGATATTTCAACAATAGATATATTATCCTCATAGTTTCTTTTCACTATGGAATTATTTTATTACATATTCCCAAAATATTTTCTACGGAACATTAGGATCACTTATGATTTATTAAGGTTATTTTACATTGTATTTGACTTTATTTATAATGGTTTTAAATATTATAACTTTAATAAATTACATATAGAATTTTTTTTACAATATTTATAAATTTTATATATATTTCTTTACATTTACCACTTAATCACATTTTCTGTTAATAATTCCATTATATTCTATTAAGTTTCCCTGCTAGGATTCTATGGGTTTTCAAAGATAATCCTACTCACATTGTTCTGTGTTTCTTCATTTTTAAACAATTCTAAAAAATGATATTTCTTTTTTTTTATGAAAACTTATATTCAATACATTTATAAAAAAATTAATTTATGTCAACTTAATTTAATGATTTTTATACTTCACTAGAGATATTATCTTATTATACCATCTACCTTTTTTATTTGATAGGATTATTATGATTTTTTGACGAAATTTTCATGAAACTTATTTATTTTCAATGGGATAATTATGTTATTAATTTATGGTGAATGGTTTTATGTTATGGGGGAATACATAATCATGGTTGATCATTACGTGATGGGTGGGGTCCTATATATCCATCCAATGCATTGGTTGAGGTTTTATACCACTTAAGATAAATATGTTTTTCATGCACATGATTTATTTATTACATTGTTCACAACTTTATACATGGACATGATTAAGGTTTAGATTTGATCCCAAATTTTTTCATGGAGAAGATCGTTGTTCAGATTTTTACAACCCTGTTCATGGAAAAGATTTATTTTTGTATTTTTCCACATCAGTAATTTCCTAGACCAGATGACACTAAGTTGGTTCCCTATGTTGGTGTTCCATATGAACTTAGGCATTACTCCTCATTTTAAAGAAGTTCTTGACTAGTTTTAAGGGTAAGAAAATAAAATTTGGGAGACTATACCCTCTAATCAGAGTAAGATTAAAAAAATCCTTAATAAATAATAACATGATAATATAAATAGTAACCATGCATCAAATACCATGTTCCCAAACCAGGGATATACAGATAAACCAATTCAATGAAAATAATCCCAATCACGATTTTCTATATTTTCAACAGAAACCCAAAATAAAGACACACTGAAAAACTCCCAAAATTAGTCCTAACATAATGTATAGTCTTTTCATCCATCCTCAATCCCAAATCTTGGCTAAGATATCTACCAAAGGGAAATTACCCTTATCCAAAACAATAACCAAGAAATCTACTTTAGAACCAATAGCAGGCCAAAAAGTGTGTGATTAAACTCAGTAAGCAACCACCAATGGTTTATAATGAAATATGCAATATAATAATAGAGTATATAAAAATATAAATGAATAATATAAAGGAATATAGTATATGAGTTTTCATAACTATTTTTTTTAATTATCCCCATGGGATCCTGAGTTCCATAATAACACCCTACTCACCAAAAATTATTTATCCCACACATGTAGTGTGAACCATATACAATGATGGGTTAAGTAGTTTTTACCACAAGGGAATATATTTATCTATTCACTTTTAACTCATTGACCTAGGAGGATCATTATATGTATTCTTCTCATGTCTAGTCCATTGGACCATGGAGAATCAGTCCAGCTACCCATATAATTTCCACACAACATGATCTTAAAGAATCAGTCCAACTACCCATATCATGTATTATATTAGTGGGGTCTATAACATTAGTCTATCCAAACCTAAGGATAATGATCCTTATTCTAACATCCAAACCATACCATTATTCATAACTTTATAAGGTTCATCATCATTTACATTTTCATTAAATAATAAATACATGTGTATACCTTTCATTTATCCTCATCTTTAGGTTTTATTCCACTGAAAATATTTAGATCAAATTCCATAGATATCCCATCATACCCTTTATTCAGAACCACAACTATTAGACATATTATTAACCCATTTAACGACACAAAAAATTTCCTTTAACTATTTTTTCATCTACCCTTAGTCATACCATTACATATATAACCCTTCCAAGTTAATCCAAAAAACCCCTAACATTGTACTATCATTATAGAAAAATAAAAAATTGTATAAGTCTTATAAACTGTTCAATCAATCATTTAACCAGTGACCTCACCATTTTAATGGGGTTGTAAAACACTATTGGTGGCCATAGGCATTGTATCATAATCATCAATGAACCCAACGGGGTACGTGAATGGTCTCATGAATCAGTTAATGGATCATGTTACTTTTCTTATTACAATACACAAATGCACCACAATAGGTGAAAGAGTGAAACCATATATACATGAATAACATCCTAAATATAGGAGAAAACTTATATACCACCTACATTATACTTGAAAACAACCACTCAACCAACAAAAATCGTTGACAAAAACGAAAAAAACGAAACTTAAAAGGTGATGAAATCCATGGAAATAGGTTATATTATATTTTGATGAAGAGAAACAACCAACAAAATCAACTCCATAAAAATATCTAGAAATAGAGTTAGAGACTTAACTAGGCTTCAATTAACACTAGTCAACCACACAAACAACCTAGGATTAAAGGAGAATAATCCTTGACAGAGGTGGTAGTGTTAGGTTCATATCTAATCATTATTGGGGTGAAATTATAAGGAAAATAAGTTTAGATAATACGGGTATAGGGATATATAAATATGAAAATTTTCACTTTTAGAGGGTCATACAGTTTGGTGGAACACTTTTGAATGAAATTCACCTGCTATGTGGTCTCCTGTATCCATGATTAGCATGAGTCACAAAATTTTTTAGGGAGCCCACGTGATTTGAAATTCCATGTGGAGGTGGTGTCGATTTCTCTATCAATGATCTCACAGTTTCCTATCCACCCCTTTTAGGGATTAAATACCATCCACCCCTATCTCCATGCCATAATTTTCAATCACATTTTTATTAAAAATTATGTTCCCACTATGAACTATGTGTTTTTTATCCATTTTATATGTTTTTCATATCCCAAACCACTAGGAAATCCTAGAGAACATCCTTATTCCCAAAAATAATTCCATTACAAATTTAAAAATGATTTTAACCAAAATAAAAAAAATATTAAATTTAGCTATTCAAAAGTTTTGGATCTTACCACCTCCACACATTATAACAAATCTTCCTCAAGATTCACTCCCCATCATTACTAGGCCTCCAAGGTAAAAATATCATGTAATGTGTTGAAATTTCCATGTAAATTTTCTTAAATTATATGAAATTATTTCAAGACTACACGCTCTGATGGCACATGATTCCGAGGTCTGATGAGCCTGGAATGGAATTTTGAACTTTTTTATGGTACGTTCAGTAAACGTGCGAGTGGGTTTTTCTAAATTTTGAACTGGTGCTCAGATCAAAAATACAAGGGCACCATTGAACTCAGAATACTAGGATTCTCTATGAAAGGACTTAACTTCAACCGGTGAAAGCTGAACTGGAATGTTAATTTTTAGAACTTTTGGAAAAAAAATATCTTTAAAAATATATTTGATTTATTTTCCTCAACTGAAAAGCGAAGACATGGAAATGCTATGATGTGGTGATGAGGCGATGATGAGACGCATTGATAGAACTCATTAATGGCTCATAAACCCATAGCATAATGATGCATTAAAGGACGTGTAACAGTTACACTATTTAATTTATGAAACAATGTAATGACGTGGAGTCACAACATAACTAAAATGTTATGACATGTTTTCTTTTTATATGTATAGGGCATTGGAGGAATAGGAATTAAACCATTGAAATTATTATATGAATCACCAGTGGATTTCCTCTCCAACAAAGAATGAATAATTCCATCAAAAAATGGTGACGAATGCTAACAGATCGAGGATAGATAATGGCTCAGAGATTCTCCCCTCGATAGCAATAGATCCTCAATCCATTTAGGGTTGTGTTTTAGTCTATTTTTCCATATTCATGAATTTGAACAATGAATTCATATCAATAAATGAATAGGTTGATCCGCGGATTGTGAATTCTTGTAGGAGGGTGGATTTTTGGGATTTCTTTATTTGGGTTTAAATTGTCACTTGTTTGAATTAACTATAATCCCTGAGCCTCCCCATGTTGTAAACCTATAACACGAAGGGCACAGGCTAGAAAGAAATGGCCGGGTCTCTCTGCACATGTGTTCTTTGTGGACGTATCCCTAAGTGGTGGAAAGAGGAATCCCGGACCATGGTAGTGATGGTGGCGACCTGAGAAGCCTGAAGGCGCAGACAGATTGGGGATCAGACCACAATAGAAGACCTGGTCGCCCACAGAAGGTGTTGTCAGTGCAGTACAACTGGCACAGTACTGCCGACAACTAGTGGCGGCGGCTGGCCCTCACCGACCGAGTGGAGGAGGAGGCACCAACCCAGGCATCACATGCTGCACGTGGCGTCTAGACCTCCCCTACCACTCTAGAGGAGGTGGTGCTCCCATGTGCACTGCGGTGGAGGAGGAGGAAGCCCATGTTCAGGCCACCCCTAGTAAGCTGTGGTCGGTCAACCATGGCAGGAGTCCCAACAGACAATTTGCGAGACAGGGTGGGGGCAGAGTGGCAGTTTTTGTGTCCCGAGCGTACACCACAGGTCCAACCTTAGTGAATTAGGCCTCAGCTGGTAGGCCTCATCCCCATCCAGTGGGTCGGGCCGTTTCCACGGCCCAACAGGCTGGTCCCACACTTAGCAGGCTAGACCCGTGCTCAGCGGACTGGACCTGCGCTGGCAAGCCAGGCTGGGGCGACCAAGCAGGCTGGACTCTCAGCCAAACTAGGCCGGGTCCAGCATGGCCCATTGGGCCTGGCCCACTTTCCAGGCTGTACCAGACCTACCCTGACCCGAACCAAGTCAGTTCAGGTTAGTCAAATCAAATGAAGGTATGTGGGACACCTAGACCAGGTTGGTTGTGTCGATCCGACCGGGTCGGACCTGGCCCGGATGAAACCGAACCTCATTTACTAAATCCCTAATAACATGGAAACCTAGAATTTAGTTGATGATATGTTTTTGGAGTTTGGACCCTATCGATGAGGCAGATCTCTTGGTATTATCTAAGAAGACATTCACGAATTTTCATATTCAAATAATGGCTTGAGGAGGGGTTCTCCCAAGAACGCTATGTACGGAACCCTGAGGTTGGCTAAGACCTGAAGACTGCTGATAAGAGACTCTATGTGACTCAACTATGACCCAGTGGGAAGCACCTCTATGTGAATTTGTAGGCCCTTAGTGGGTGCGAAACTGTGTGACTCGACAGACCCACGACACACGATGGGGAGGAGTACCTCAGTTGGGAAAGGTGGGAAGCACCTCTGTGTGACTTTGCAGACCCACTATGGGAGGGATATTGTGTGACATGGTATACCCATGGTACTCATTAGGGATGAGTACCACAGTTGTCCAAGGTTAGTGGGAAGCATCTTCTATATGACCTAGCAGGCCCACTGTACTCATAGTGGAGGAGTTCTCCAGTAGTCGATGTGTTCGATGATGTGACTAATGATTCTTCTATCACTAACCTAGAATATACCTGGAGTGATTTATCTTGTGCTTCATGTTTTTGCTTTGTGTTCTTGCTTCATGCTTTTCATTGAGGATTGATTTTTGGCATTTCCTTTGTGTTTCGAGGTCCCTACTGTGTATTTTGTTACTCAGCCCTGCACGGGCTACTCCCATATGTATTGTCTCTAGTGCATATGATTTATGCTTAATTAGAGGACTTGGTGTCCCAAGAGCTTGTGGGACCCACTAGGATCTAGCGGATAGGAAAGACTACTTCGGCTTCTAGTAGCTACACTAATCTTACCATCAGGTGGGGTTTTCAGTGGGTGGCTACCTATGATCCTTTGTACTTTTCTGTTTTCAGTTCATTTTGTTGGGTTTGTATTCTGGCCCACTTATTTTTTATTGTACTTTCACTTAGCACCTATTCCAGTATACTTGTTTTCCCCATTCAGTTTGTGGGACATGGTTGGTAGTGTGTGTTTGTGTGTACAGGTACTTAATAAAATGCTTCCCACATGCAGGTTGACGCCTTTGGCGCTAGTCGTCGGACCCTTGTCTTCGAGAGGCGGGCTTGGGGTAGTCATAGAACGAGCCCCGGGTGATAGGTCATGACACATGGGTATCAAAGGAATGATTTGTGTCTTTTTTACCCTAGTGGTAGTTCTTATAGACACAAGATCTAGTTAGTCTTTCCTTTCCATGACTCTCGTTCAATGCATGGAGATTCTGATGGTGCCTTTGGATCTATCCTTACTACTAGAGACTCCTACAGGAGGTGATTCGACAATTACACACTGGTGCCCATAGTGTGAGATTACTCTATGAGGAGAGATCTTCAGTTGGGATCTCCTAGTAGCGGTATCGAGGCCTTACAATGTCATCTTGGGTATGAACTGGTTATCCACAGTCCATGCCCAGGTCGACTATTTTAGGTGTGCAATGTGGTGTGTCCATAGAAATGGGACCAGGTTTTCCTTCACTAGAGAGAAGGAAACCCTTGCAGCATAGGATGGAAATTCTGGAAGGAGGGTGCATCTGATCATTCACCATTTGGATAGCCTCACCCTCGATGTAGTGGATAAGAGGAGTACAAGCATTCCTGTAGTTGTGGACAAGTACGAGGAAGTTTTTCCTAAGGATGTTTCAGGACTACCTCCTCATAGAGAGGTATACTTTTTTATTGAAATTTAACCTAGTATGAAACTGATATCCACAACATCATATTAGATGGCTCCCATAGAGCTTCTCGAACTGAGGGTACAACTGGAGGACTTGCATAAGATGGGGTTCGTAAGGCCTAATGTTTCCCCATGGGCAGCCCCAGTGTTTTTTTTCTTCAAGAAGGTAGGCAGGAGTTTGAGGTTGTGCGTGGACTTACGGTGCCTGAAACAGGTGACTGCGAAGAATAAGTATCCACTACTAATAATTGATGACCTCTTCAATCAGCTAAAGGGAGCGATGTGGTTCTCAATGATAGACTTCAGATCAGGCTATCATCAGCTTCAAGTATAGGATGGGGACGCACCGAAGAAATCTTTCAGATACTGATATGGACACTATGAGTTTTTAGTTATGCCTTTCGGCTAGACCAATGCCCCAGAAGTGTTCATGGGACTGATGAATAGTATTTTCTATCCTTACCTTGACTATTTTATTGTGGTCATCATTGATAACATCTTGGTGTACTCGATGTCAGAGGAGGATCACGTTACACACCTGCAGATAGTCCTGGATACACTATGAGAGAACAAACTTTATGGTAATATCTTAATGTGCTATTTTTGGATACAAGAGGTTTACTTTCTAGGATATGTCCTTTTGGAGGTAAGAGTTGTAGTGGATCTGGAGAAGATAAAGGCAATCCTTTCATGGGAACCACCGAGGAGCATGAGTAAGGTGCGAAGATTCTTGGGGTTGGATACATACTATAGAAAGGTTCTTGAATGAATTTTTTATAGTGAAAGTACTCTTATCGACTTCAACATGGAAGGGGAATCCTTTTTGTGGATGGAGAAATTCCATTAGAGTTTCCAGGAGCTGAGGCAGAGACTGACTAGTACCCCCATTTTGAGACTACCATAGGAGGGCATTGAGTACATAGTTTTCTATGATGCATCCGGGAGAAGTCTAGGTTGTTTCCTAATGTAGGAGAGAGCGGTGATCACCTATAGCTCATGGTAGTTGAGGAAGCATGATCATAACTATGTAACTCATGACCTGAAGTTAGAAGTAGTGCTCTTTTCCTTGAAGATGTGGCGGAACTACATGATGGGTGAGCAATTTATAGTTTAATCTGAACACAAGAGTCTCAAGTATATCTTCTCCCTGAAATACTTGAACCTGAGATAGTGGTGATGGTTAGAGTTCCTCCAGAAATATGACTTTTAGATAGGCTATACTCTTGGGAAGGGGAACGTGGTAGCAGACGCAGTTAGCAGGAGGACTAGTTTTCAGTTGCTGGGTGGGGTGAAAGAGTAGCTAGCTACGATGTAGATATCCTTCATGGATGAGGATGGAGAATATTACCTTTAGTCATTCATTATTACTCCTCTACTCTTACATAGAGTTAGGGAGGCACGCCTGGTGGATGTTGACTGTGAGGCTCGACGTGCTCATTTATCCACAAGGCATGATCGTGATGAATTTTTGATAGGTTGGGATAACCTCATCCTTTTTTGAGGGACCACCATAGTACTAGTGGAGTTGTAGGAGGAGGTGTTGAAGGAGTTCCATACATCCCCATTAGTGGTACATCCTAGAGTGGTGAAAATGTATCGAAACCTCTGACATTAGTACTCATGGCTAGGAATGAAAAAAGTAGTGGCTGATTTTGCCTCACGATGCCTCACTTGTCAACAAGTTAATTCCAAGAATCAGGTTCCAGCAGGCATGGATCAGCCACATAAGGTACCAGAGTGGAAATTTGATGGTATCTTGAAAGGATTCGTTATGGTTTTACCACATACATCCAAATGTTAGGATTCTATCTGGGTTATTGTTGACAAACTAACCATGTTGGCTAACTTCCTACCCATCCAAAATCAGGGAATGGTAGAGGTCTTGGGAAGCCTCTACATCCAAGAGATAGTGTGTCTTAATTGGTTTCCTTTGACGGTCATCTCGGACTGTGAAGTATTCTTTACACCCCGGTTTTGTAAGGGATTACATGAGACATTTGGGAATCAGTTGCACTTGAGCACCACTTTTCATCCCTAGACTGATGGTCAGACAGATCGGACCATACAGACACTGGAGTACATGATTTGTTCTTGGGACCTTGATTTGGTTATAGTTGGGAGGACCACCTGCCACTGGTGGAGTTTTCATACAACAACATATATCACTCCACCATTGGCACGGAAATGTTCAAGGCCCTGTACGGGAAACCAAGTAGATCACCTATATGTTGTAAAATCCTTAGAGAGTCGCCACTCATGGGTCCGGAGTTGGTATGGGCTACCGCTGAGAAGATGAAGATCATCCATGAGTGGATGAGGACTATGCAGAGCAGGCAGAAGTCTTATGCAGACAAGAGACGGAGACCATTGGAGCTTGAAGAGGGAGACCATGTGTTCCTTTGGGTCTCACCACAAAGAGGATTGTAGAGATTTGGCTAGGGTGGCAAGCTATCTCTGAGGTTCATCCGACCTTTTATGATCCTGATCAGAGTTGGAGAGATGGCGTACTACATAGCTCTTACCCCACAGATGCACTGGGTGCACAATGTTTTCCACGTGTCGCAGCTGAGGAGATACGTTTATGATCCATCACATGTCATCGACTCAGGTGAGCTGGATATTAACTATGGGATGACATTTGCAGATTTCCCAGTGGAGATAGAGGATTTAATGGAGTGGGTCTTATGTGGGTGTTCGATTCCTCTGGTGCCCATTCAGTGGCAACACGGGAATCTCCAGAAGA
Source organism: Viscum album (assembly GCA_963277665.1). NCBI lineage: Eukaryota > Viridiplantae > Streptophyta > Magnoliopsida > Santalales > Viscaceae > Viscum > Viscum album. The sequence continues at coordinate 858,265,393 of OY728123.1, read as the reverse complement.
GAAAATGGAAGCGGGAGGCTCAGATTCGTGCTCAGTATCCCCATTTTTATTAGACATTGTTTTTGATTTTGGGGATGTAAATCCCTATGGGGGGAGAATGTAATGTATCATAATTTCCATGTAATTTTTATAAAATTACATGCTCTGAGAACACGTGATTCCAAGGCCCGATGAGCCTAGAACATAATTTTGACCTTTTTTAAGGTACGTTCAGTAAACATATGAGCAGGTTTTTCAAACATTTGAACTGGTTCTTGGATTGAAACTATGAGGGAACCGTAGAACTAAAAATTATGGGATTATCCTAGAGAGGACTTAACTTTGTCTAGTGAGGGCCAAACATAAAAGATAATTTTTAGATATTTCAGAAAAAAAATATAACATTAAAAATATATTTTATTTCTTTTCCTCAACTGACAAGCGGTGACAAGGTGGAACTGCGATGAGGTGAAGACAAGGAAAATTAATGGAACTCATTAATGTATCACAAAACCATAGTATAATGACACATTAAATGATTCATAATAGCTACACTATTTAATAAATGAAATAGCGTAACGATGCGACATCGTAGCACAACTAAAACGTTGTGACATGTTTTCTTTTTATTTGTTTGGTGCATTGGAGGAATGGGAATTAATCCTTATAAATTATCTGATAAACCACAAGAGGTTTTTCTCTCCACGAAAGAATTAAGAACACCATCCAAAAATGGTGATGAACACTAATGGATTGAGGATCGACAATGGCTCGGAGCTTCTCCCATCATTAGTGACAGATCCTCAATCCAGGTAGGGGTTGTCTTTAAGTTTTTTTTACCATTCTCAAATTCAATGATGAATGCGGATCAACTCACGAATAGGTTGATTTGAATATCATGCATTCTTGTGGGAGGGTGTCCTTTTGGGGTTTCTTTATTTGGGTTTAAACAATCACTTGTTTGATTGAACTACAATCCCAAAGCCCCCCCTATGTCTTCAACCTCTAATGCAGAGGGTGCGGGATGACATGAACAAGGACAGAGAGTCCCTCCACACGTGCGTTCTTTGGGGTTGTATCCTCAAGTGGTGGAAAGAGGAATTCAGGGCCAAATAAGTGACGACAGCATCCCGAGAGGCTCGAAGTCACAGACAGATCGGGGATCTGTCCACCGGAGTGGACTCGGTGGCCTACGGAAGGTGCTGTCGGAGTGGCGGTGCTGGAGACTGGCCGCATCGAGGAAGAGGTGCTACCCCATACACCACATGCTGGATGAGGCGGCTGGCCCTTTCTGGTCATGGTGGAGTAGGCGGTGTTCCCATGCGCACCACGGTGGAGGAGGTCACATCTTGTCGGCCACGGTAGAGGAGGTTGTGGCCCATTCGCCGCGATAGAGGCAGCACCAACCTGGAACCACGTAGAGGTGGTGGCCCACGTTGGAGCTGCCCTTACGAGTCATAGTCGCTCATCCATGAAAAAAAAGGCACCATGGATGAGCTGTAGGGTTGGAAGGGGATGCGGCGGTGGCTGGGGTCGCATCCCGGGCGCACACCACCGGTCTGCCCCTAGTAGACTAGGCCTCAGCTGGCAGGTTGTGCCCCAGCTAGAGGGATGGTCCCATGCCTAGATGGCAGAACCTACAATGGCTGGTCGAACCCATGACCTTCAGGCTGCGTCGGATGAGACCGGGTCGCCGAGAGACCCAGTGGGCTGGACCCTCGGCCAAACTGGGTCGAGTCCCGCGAGGCCCATTGTTCCTAGCCCATTAGCATGGCCGGACCGGACATACCCTAACCCAAACCAAGTCAATTCAGGTCAGTCAAATAAAACTGGGGTATGTGGGACCCCTGGGCTGGGTTGGTCAGGTTGGACCGAGCCTAGATGTAACCGCCCCCTGTTTAATAAAATGCGAATAACATGAAAAATGTGCATCCATTTGATGAGCCATTTGTGGCATTGGGACCCTCTTGATGAGGGGGGTATTTTTTTATGCTCTAAGGAGATATTTATGGAAGTTGACATGAGATGAATTCGTTGAGGAGATGTTCTCCAAAGCACGCTACGTATAGAACCCTATGGTTGGCTGAGACCTAAAGACTTATGACAAGAGACTCTATTTGACTTGATTATGGTCCAGTGCGAAGCACCTCTATGTAAAATTGAAGGCCCGTGGTGGGGGTGAGACTGTGTGACTCGACAGACCCATGGAATGCGATGTTGTGGAGTACCTCAGTTGGCCAAGGTAGGAAGCACCTCTGTGTGACTTTCCTAGCCCATATTGGGAGAGAGACTATGTGACTCGACATACCCACAATAAGCAACAACGATGAGTACCACAACAGTCCATGGTTAGTGCGAAGCAGCTTCTGAGTGACCCAATAGGACCAATGTACTCATAGTAGAGGGGTTCTCTAGCTACTGAGGTGATTGATGATGTGATGGATGATTCTTCTATTACTACCCAAGAATATACCTGGAGTGAGCTATCTTATGCTTCATACTTGTGATTCGTTCTCTTAATTCATGCTTGAGCTTCCTACTTTATGTTGAGGATTTATTTGTATTCTTTCCTTTGTGTTTCAAGGTCCCCTGCTGATTATTTTGTTACACACCCCTGCACAAGATTTTCCAGTTCGTGTTGTGTCTAGTGAAGACAATTGATGCTTCAGTAGAGGACTTGTTGACCTAGGAGTAGGTGAGGCCTAGTAGGATCAGGCAGACATGACGTACTACTTAGGCTTCCAATAGTTACACTAATCTTACCATCTGGTGGGGTTTTTAGCAGATTTCTACCAGAGTTCTTTGGTACTTTTCTATTTTCAGTTCTTTTTGTTGGGTTTGTATTCTGTCCCACTTGTTTTTAGTTGTACTTTTACTCAAAACAAGTTTCAGTATACTTTTTCCCCATTCAATTTGTGGGATGTGGTTGGGCATGTGTGTGTGCAAATAGGTACTCAGGAAAATGACTCCCACTTGAAGGTTGACACATTCAACACTAGTCTTCAGCCCCTGTCCTTCAGGAGGTGGGATTGGGGTTGTCACAACATGAGCCCCAAGGGATGGGTCTTGACAGATCAGGACACTTCAACCACATATTAGTTTCCCTCTCCTATGTTTCCTCATAAACATGACCATGCTACTACGACACTGGTGACTAAATGTACAAACTTACCCCAAAAAACATTCTTATTATGATCCACTATATAAAACAGATGTTCCTAAAAGGTAATATTAATCTACATATCAACATCATCAAAATTGATCACATGGGAGCGGTCAAGATGATATTACCAAATCTATTACACAAGGAATACATTGTTCAGATCACTATATCTCTATGTAATATCTTACTGATATGCAACATTTCCAATCAACTCAACTATCTAAAATTCCCAAACATATAGGGGAACAAACATTCCCTTCTTTTTAATATAATAGTGCCACAATCCTAAAGACACCTTATGGAAACACATGGTCACCCTCTAAAATATGAAGAGGTCAGTGATGTTGGTCCTCATATGAATTCTATATACTCTATGTTACAATCATATGCTTCCAAAAAAATGAACATGTCCTAATGTCTCCAACATGAGACTTATCCCTAAAAACTCTAATTCCCATGATACCATCCAACACAATGGTGATTTACATGTCATATTATATAGTCCCTCCTTAATAAACACTTAATGACTATTATTATTTGAAAACTCAATAAGAAATAGGTGTATATTCCATGACCCACCAAGATATAGGACATATACTCTCAACATTTCCTCTAATTAAAAAATAGTACATTCTGATTATAATTAAATATATAGGTGAAAATCAATACTCAAAACGCCTTAGTACCATGTGCCTTCAAAAATACTTTATAGAAGTTCGAACTAAAATGATGTTCCTAGTCCAAAAATATAGATAGAGGCACCCCATAAAAACATAATATCTCTAAAACATATAAGTCACCCATCTTTTCAAAGATGAAACTTTCACAGATCAATAAAAAAGGTCTAACTTTTTCAACTAATCCACAAATCACCCATATCACATTATTCATTCATAGGATTCCTCATAAGACCAGCCAAAAAATATATTATTACAACATCCCACTTAAACTCCTTAAGGGTAAATTACTATAAAAAAATAGTATGATTAAAATGTTAATCATTCACTGGTGGATAGGTGTAACATCACATCATGAAAACAACAACCTCTTTCTTCATTCCTGACCAGCAATAATGTCAACAAGGGTCACAATACATTTTGATTAAATTAGGATTCACATCCCACCTCGATTTATGAAACTCATGCATCAGTACCTCCCACAAATAGGTTGAAATAATAACATGACCATAACCATAGATAATCCCATCCTCACTAATACCCCAATCAAGAGGAAGCTCCCCACCATTGAAATTTTCCCTCAAATCTAGGCATCTTGAATCCTCATAATGACTCTTCACGACCTAATTCATAAGTTAGGGAACCATGGAGAAATAAATCAGTTTCATCTGATTTTTATCCTCATATACACCCATATGCATCATAATGACCAAGGATATAATATTCCAGTTGAAAATAAACTGTTGAGCAGCCTATGACTATGTCTTCGGACTCAATGAATCAGTAACACTGTTCTCTTTTCACAACATATGAACTAGCTCAAAATCGACAGATTTCATATAATCGACCAATATTGTCTACCATATATTTAAATCTCACAATGAAAATATACATTTGAAACTCTTATGATTAGTATAAACAATAAAACTCTCACATAGAAGAAAATTATGCCAACATTTTAATGAATAAACCATTGCAACCAAATCAATATAATATATCGCATAGTTCTATTCATGTTTCCATAATATCCATGTTCTACATAGCATGACTCAATCTCCCATCATTAACAAAAAACCATGTCTGATAGTAGATGTTTTTAAAAAACAAATTATACTTCTTACCCATTTCGGTTAAGAGTAGAGTTGTTGTATCGTTCAAATGTAGCATTAACACTCTAAAGGTATCCTCAAATTTCTCATACCACTCAAAAATTATACCTTTCATGGTTAGTCCTATGTGAAATGTTGATAATTGAGAAAAATTATTGATAAATCTTCTATAATAACATTCTCAACCCAAAAATATCCAGATATCAAAAACATTCCTGGGCTTCTCCTATGAAATAAACACTAAATCCTACGAGGTGTATACTAACATGCCTTCCTCTAAGATAATGTTTCCCAAGAAATATAAATTTTCAATCTAGAAATGAAATTTAAGTATCTTGGCATATAGACGATTCTGTATCATCATACTCAGGATGATTTCATGGTTTCTTGATTGATCCTTATGAGTATGGAATACACTATGATGTAATCAGTGAAGAAACCCGTGAAATAATCGATGTATAAGAGGATGTTTTTGATTATCAGGGTTGTAAACACTGCAGGATAGTTGGTCAACCTGAAAGGAATTATGATAATATTATTCAAGACATGCCTAATTATGAATTTTTTGTGGGGTATATCAAGAGGTATCACATAGAAATGATGATACCCCAATCTCAAATAAATATTAGATAACTCATGAGAACCACTCAGCTAGTCAAAAAGGTCATTGATGTGTGTAAGGGGATATCATTTCTTGGTCATAATCAAGTTCAACTTCCGCTAATTGATAGTAAAATAAAACATTTCATGATCCTTCAAAGAAAATAAAATCGGAGAACCCCATGTTGATATACTCATATAGATGAACACTTTATCCAATAATCTCTCCAACTAATTGTTATGCTCTAGATGTTATGATAATTCCTTTCTATATGGTACAATAGAAACTATCCCAGCTCCTCACATCTTCTCAATCATGAAATCATCCAATCACTTAGGTGGAATCCCTGATAACTCCTTAGAAAACACATTTTGAAACTATTCCATTATAAGTGTGAATGAATCATTTTCCACTCTAATCTAATCAAGAATTAAACTCCTGAACTTGGTGGTGAGAACCCCATGTTTTAGAGAACATACCATGCATGGACTACTCAGTTATCCCATTCCTTATTATGAAAATAAATGTTACCCTTGCAAGACGCGAAGGTTAATCCCCTATAGTAACAATACATGTGATATTTATATGAAAATAAACAATCAATTCCCATTATAAATTAAATAAATTTTATCTCATTCAAATACCAATTTAAATAGTTATCACAAACCAAAAGGGTATACAACATAAACAGGAAGACACCCTCCAATTACACCCCCAATGAAGTGTCGTTTGACATAAACCCACTCAATAACTATACTACTAGACCAAAAACATTTACTATTTTCTAAGATATTAAATAATGCGAACATTATATGTCAAATAATAAACTATCAAGAATATAAGACACAATAATTGTACCATGGATAGTTCATGGGCCAACCTTAAAACATATAGGTGCAGGCTAAACTATATGTAAATAACTTTTACCTACACCCTATGCTCTAGTATGAGTCCCCAATTCTATACTACCCTACTAATATAGACTATCTTGTCTGTATTTTCCATATCTGATTCCCCGACAAGTCCATCTAGTGGAACTTCAACTACCTCCCTTGAATGAGGTAGAAGATCCCCTCCCAATGCTCTGTATCATCCAATGTCCTCTATCACTACACAACTATTGAGGGTTCATCTAAAACCTTTGTACGTGATGCATCCTATAATAATATTGGGTCTCCATTGGTGGTTGAGGACATTCAACACACTTTTTACCTAGTATAAAACAATTATAGAACATGATTCGGTCACTACTCTGAGTAGTTGATCCTCTTCCATAGAAACCCTATCTTCCAAAACTCTTGTGAAAGTTCTTGTAATAGTGATTCTTACTATCAAATTATGTAACACCAAATATTAAAAATGAAACCTTATTTCAACCAATTAAATCCACCTTCAAGTTCCCCATAGAAATTAGTATCTGATTCCTTACATCTGTAAACATATTAAAGTGAAATATATTAACATGGTACATGATCTCACATATATGTCCATCCTGAAAACATTTTATCATAATAGCCTCATCTCTTATCAAATTTAGAAGAAAAAACTATAAATACATGAATCGGCCATCATAATCAATAACTGACATACTCCCCGAGGTAAACTGTGTAAAATCCATAACACATATTTCCTTCCTTAGGGTTTCATGGAAAAGTGCTCTTCGAACATCTTCTGAAATTCCTTCTATCCCATGCCCCCAGACTTATCATATCGATCACTATCCTGAATATCCCACTATTAAATTGTTGGTCCTCACAAATTGTAAGAATCTAAATGTAACTCCCCAACCCCTCGAGGCTAGAGCCGATGCATTAGTTGTGATATTGGCATGGTCAAAAGGGATAAAAATCATGAAGGAACGATCAATTTAGTAGTCTTGAAGAAACTAGATACATATATGTAACACAAATTACATTGAAGAAAGGTTACAAGGTACAATACATAATAAAACTAAAAGTTGCAACCACATGAACTAAATAAATGAAATTCTCTTCATCACCTGTTGAAGGAAAACAATGAAAGGGGTGAGCTCAAACCCTCGGTAAGGGTTACAAATAGAGGATGTATGATTATAATAATAAGTGAGTCACAATCAATCTGAAATAATCAATATGGCACAATTAATAAATGAAAAACTAATGCCATTAATAAACTGAGAATGAAACTACATCCATAGATTTTATCATAGTGAAAACCTTATGGATAATAATAATAACTGATAATTAATAAAGAGAATGATTATTAATTGTACGTCATGTATCTATAACATGAAACCATAATACCGTAAAAACGGTTTAGTTCTACGAGTATAAACCTATCCAATTTTTTGGAAACAAACTTGGAGGGTTTGTCGCCAACTGATTTGTCTCATGAGACCTACCGATGCATCGAGGGGATATAGCGGGCCCTAACCGCCACTGAATGTCCAAATCATTCTTTATACATTGATTCAATACAATATAAATATGCCTTTTCAATATCCGTATAGAGTAGAGTATATGGATTCATCAATATTTCCATAGTTAAAACAACTTTTCAAATAAACACCGTATGTAAAATGGTATACGGTTTAGAAAAAAACATATCCATGATATGAGATTATGGATATTTAATATAAGTATAAATTCAAATTAAAATTGATCTCCAATGGGCAGTAGGTACACCACATAAGGATTATTAGGTGCACAACACAAAGTTAGTCACAACAAAATAGTAGTTGAGACAAAGTCCCTTACCACAATGTAATCGGTCGAATCATATGACCAGAAATTAATAAACCTAAAATGAATCTTATAATAACATAAATATTAATATAATAATGTTATTACATATCAAATGGTAGTACACATATACCACATACAAGAAATAAGTGGCGAATAATGAAAATGTCACATAAAAGAAAGTGAGATGAGAAACCCCTTACCTTTTGCTCGAGTGTGTTCTTCATTTGTTTTAATGACCTGAATAATCAAATTTAGATTCATTATTTATAATTCCATAACCTAATATACATGTAATTTATTTATTATAACATTACTAGGTTCATTAATGGCCCTTTTAATGGGTTTAAGAGGTTCGATTTTATTGTTTTGGAAGCATTTTCTTCCTTGGTTTTCATGATTCGTTTACTTGCTTTTATGAATGGAAGTTCATTTGAAATGTGGATAAATATCTAGATTTTTTAATATATATTATTAGTGACATTAAATAGATATAAATGATCTTATAATGATTATATTTTATATACTTGAGGATGAATCATTAGTTAAAAGTTTTTGATAAATGCTTGGATTTAGCTTGGTAGTTTTGTATACAATGAACTCGTTTTGTATTATTATTCCATATTATGAGTGTGTAATGATTCCAGAAAATTAATGAGCTGAAATAAATATATTTTTTTTTCAACCATTAAAATGGTTTCATGACTAGTAATGAAGGAGAAAATGAAGAACAAAACTCTGTCGTCCACAGAGGTTATAAATTGGAACCTCATGGACGTTGATTTCACTTATAAAAATAAAAAAGGGAGTAAGAATATTGATGATGGTTATTCCATTAACATGATATAATTCCAATATATAGATGATAATGGAGTTTATCATGGTCATTTGGACAGAGGAGGTGATAAGAGAAAAGGAAAAGAGACGATCTTGAAAATAAAAGAAAAGTTGAGAGATCCCTTATGAAAATTTGGCAGCCTAACAACGTCGCTTAAAATTTCATAAAATGAAATTATGAGAACAAAAAGGGTATCTCATCGTATTGAAATAAAAATTACAGTAAGAAGAATAAATAAAATCAAACCCCAACATAAGAGAAAGTAATTTCAAATAGCTAACATAAAAGAAGTGTCGACTTAAAGAAGAGAATGAAGGATTCCCTTACCTTGTAGAGTAACTCCTAGATCTTGAAGGATGGGACCTTGGGGGCTTAAGGACACCTTGTGAGGACTCCTAGAGAGGTAAAAACACCAGATATTCTAGGATGAGGGATTTTTAATGAATGAAAACGAATGGATGAGTGGGTATTTATAGAAAACGAGAGGTAATTTGTTAATAATTTCAAAGGGACACTTCATTAGTGGTTTTTGCCAAACCATGGGCTTGCCCATGGTATTTTCCCATGGTTTTACCCACTTGGGACACCTGATGTCATAATTTACAGTACAAAAGTCGACCATACTTTTATATTTATTTATTACATCATTATGATGTCATTAAAATACCGAAAACTCAAAACGGTATTTTTACTATTTATGAAAAATTCATGTATTTTAGAAAAATCCCAAACATTTACCATAACCATTTTTCGATGTTTAGAATTCAAAATTGAACTCCATTTTTTGAAAATAATTTTCTAAGTATTTTTAATTTAATTTTTAAATAAAATCATAGTTAATTCAAAAAATAACCATTTTAAAGGTATAATTTGTTCTATATCACATTGAAAAATTAATTAAGATCTCATTATCTTATTACCTTAAGAAAATAAAATATTATCATTTGTTACTATTTATAAGGGTCATATTACTATTCATTTTACTATTCATAAGGGTATGTTACTATTCCTCAAAAAATCACATTGGTTTTTTCAGACTCCAAATGACTTACTGGTCATAACTCTAGATGACCGATTTTCAAAATTCAAAACATAGAAGTGGAAAATTTATGTTTAATGGATAGATTATAAGTTTCTCCTACAATGTTTTGATTCATAAAATACATAGTGCTTCATGAAATATAGGCTATAAATAGAATGTATTTATTAGAAGCATACCATAAAATGTTTGGGGTATTATATTATTCCCTCCTTCGGAAATTTCTTCCTCGAAATTTTATGTATAAATTCCACCAAAAAGATGTGGGTGGTTCTTCATGAAATCCTCTAGTTCCCATGTTGCTTCCTCCATATTCTAGTTTCTCCAAAGAACCTTTACTAGACGAGTTGTTCGATTTCTCAATACCTTCTCCCCTGTGTCAAGAATCCAGATAGGCTTTTTATAGTATGAAAAATCAGGTTCCAGTTCTATTTCTTCATATGTGAGTACATGCGTTGGGTCTGGCCTGTACTTCTTTAACAATGATACATGGAACACATCATGAACTCTGGAGATATTTGGAAGCATCTCTAAACAATAAGCTACAATTCCGATTCTTCCCAAAATTTCAAATGGTCTGATGTACCTGGGGCTCAGTTTCCCTTTCTTACTGAACCTTAAGACACCCTTCCATGGAGATACTTTCAAAAATACATGATCCCCACTTGGATTCCAAGTCTTTTCTCCGGTTGTTAGCATGACTCTTCTGCCTAATTTGGGCTATTTTAATATGGGATTGTATTTTCTTCACCTTTTTTGTGGTCTCTTCAATAAGTTCTGGGTAAATAAGTTTCCTCTCACAAACTTCATCCCAACAAGTTGGAGTTCAACATCTCTTTCCATATAATGCTTCATATGGAGCCATTTGAATACTAGAATGGAAACTATTTTTGTATGAAAATTACACCAAAGGCAAGTATTGATCCCACATACCTTTGAAGTCAAGAGAACATGACCTTAGAATATCTTCTAGAGTTTGAATAGTCCTTTCAGATTGTCTATCAGTTTTGGGGAGATATGTGGTACTCATATGAAGCTTAGTATTCAAAGCCTTTTGGAGACTTTTCCATAATTTTGACGTAAATTAGGGATCTTGATCAGAGACAATTGATAGAGGTGCACCATGAAGTCTCAAAACATCATTAATATAAAGTATTTCCAGGCGCTTAATTGGTAAATCCTCTCTTATTAGAAGGAAATGTGCTTATTTAGTGAGATGATCAACAATTACCCATATTGCATCATTCCTTCTAGGTGTCCTCGGTAGTCCGGTGACAAAATCCATCATAATGTTGTCCCAATTCCACATAGTAATAGGAAGAGGATGCATCACTCCTTTGGGATTTTGTCTTTCCACCTTCACTTGTTGACAAACTAGACACCTTGACATGTAGTCAGCAATTTCTCGCTTCATATTATCCCACAAAGAATATTCCTTCAGATCTCTATAAATCTTAGTGCTACCCGGGTGTATAGAGAAATTTGAGCTATGAGAATCATCTAATAGTTCCCTTTTTATCTTAGGTACTGATGGAACACCTAACCTCTTCCCAAATTTCATAACTCCTTCTTCATACACAAAGTCAGCCAGTTTCCCATCCTTGACTGCATTAATTTTCTTGTGCAGATTCTCATCATCAGATTGAGAGATTTTTATCTTCTATAGTAAGGATGGTATAGCAATAATTTTAAAGAGGAGTGATGTTTCACCTTCCATAATAATTTCCATATCCATCTTCATTAGATCCATGGACATATGATCTCTTTCAATCCTCATTTGAGTCAGAAGGCCATGATATTTCCTACTAAATGCATCTGCCACCTTATTCGCCTTTCCTGGGTGGTAGTGTATTGAATAATAATAATTTTTGAGTAACTCAAGCCATCTTCTTTGCCTCATTTTGAGTTCTTTTTGTGTGAAAATATATTTCAAACTCTTGTGGTCCGTATAAATCTCACAGTTATCTCCGTAGAGATAATGCATCCATATTTTTGGAGAAAATATTACAATTTCTAACTCAATATCATGATTTGGATAAATTTTCTCACGAGTCTTCAACTGTCTTGATGCATAAGCAATAACTTTATCATTTTTCATAAGGACACAACCCAGTCCATTCTTTGATGCATCGCTATATATTACAAATCCATCACTTCTAGATGGAAGAGTCAAAATTGGAGCATTGACCAATCTTCTTTTCAATTCATCGAATCATTATGTAAATTCTTTTTTCCACACAAACATAACTCCTTTATGTGTTATCTTGGTTAGCGGGATAGCCAGTCGGGCAAAATTCTGAACGAAACACAGATAATAACTTTCTAAGCTAATAAAACTGCATACCTCAATTATGTTTTTTGGCATGGGCCAATCTTGGATTGCCTTTGTCTTCGCAAGATCAACTAGGATTCCATCCTTAGAGACAATATGACCCAGAAAAGAAAATAATTGAATCTAGAACTCGCACTTTATAAACTTCCCATATAATTTATTTCTTCTAAGAGTTCTCAGAATAACCTGTAAGTGATTATCATGGTCTTCATATCTTTTTGAGTATATGAGGATATCATCGATGAATACCACAAAAAAGTTATCAAGATATTTCTTGAAAACTCTATACATTAAATCCATGAAAATAGAGGGTGCATTTGTCAGTCCAAAAGGCATCACTGTAAACTCGTAATGCCCATACCTAGTTAGAAATGATGTCTTAGGAATATCTTCTTTCCTCACACGCAATGATGATATCCTAATAAAAGTTCAATCTTTGAAAAGTATTTAACTCCATGGATTTGGTCAAATAAATCATCAATCCGTGGAAGAGGATACTTATTATTTATTTTAATAGCATTTATTTACCTGTAATCAATGCAAAGCCTCATGGATCCATCTTTCTTCTTGAAAAAGAGGATACGGGCACCCCATAGAGAAACACTAGTCCGAATAAATCCTTTTTCACTCAAATATTCTAGTTGTTTCTTTAGCTTTACTAATTCCAAAGTGGTAATTCTATAGGGAGTATTTGATATAGGTCTTGTATTAGGAATCAAATCAATTGAGAACTCAACTTGCCGCTCTAGAGGATGTCCATGTAAATCCTATGGAAATACATCAATGTACTCTTTCACTATGTGCACATATTCAATTTGAATATTTCTTTCCTCACCCATAAATATTGGTTTATCTTCCTCTCCAATTATTTCATTCAGTAGAGCTACTGGTGGTGGTTCTAAATAATAATCATGTGGAAAAGTTTCTTCCCTAAAGACAAGGGATTATACACCATTTTCAAAAATTGTAACTTCGTTCTTCTTATAATAAATATTCGCATCATAATTTGAAATCCAATACATACCGATAATTATGTCAAATTCATTCATTGGTATGATGATAAGGTTAGCAACTAGAGCACATTTTGGTGTCTAGAGGGGGACTAGTCGACAATCCTTGATTGTAATGATACACCCCCTAGGAGTTTTGACTAACAACTCCCTTATTAAATCAAATTTAACATATCTAATTTTCTTGAAAAACTGGGAAGATATAAATGAATGTGATGATCCATAATCAAATAAAGTGTTGTCTAAGTTTGAGGAAACAATTAAAGTACCTTCCACTATGTCATTAGGAACTTCAACCTCTGTGTTTGTAATCCCATAGGCTCTCCCTTGCTCTCTTGGCCTTTTCTGAGTCAAGTTTCCTTGATGCTTAGGACACTCATTTTCATAGTGTCCCATCTCTCTGCTATTGTAGCATTGAATATCATTTAATTGTTTCTTCCCATTGCATTCATCAGATCGATGACCCTTTTCTCCGCAGTTATAACAGAATCCCATGCCTTTCAAGCAATTACCGAGATGATTCATTCCACAGTTCTCACATAACAGAAATATCTTTGTTCCCTTTCTCTTCTTTGGTGCTTCTCCTTTTCCATTGTTATCAGAGTACCGCTTCTTATCTTGGTTTCTTTTGAAAAGATTTTATCTAGAAAATTCCCTCTCTGTTTTGATGGCACTTGATACAATTTCATCTTATAATGAAAATTATTGAGAAGCCAGTTCCCTTCGAAGACTTGTCTTAAGTCCTTCAAAGAAATGATCAATCTTGTCTGCCGAGTCACGTACATAATCTACGGTATATTTGGCCAGCCTTGCGAAAGTAGCCTCATACTCTGCAACACTGTCTTCTTCCCTTTGTTTAAAGCTAAGGAATTTCCTATTCATTTTAGTTCTTCGCTCATGAGGGAAATACTTTTCGAATAATATTTCCTTAAAAGTCCTCAATTCCATATCTTATATTTCTTCTTCCTCCTTGGTATTCTGAATCAAGGACCACCATTGATCAGTGTCACCCTTGAGTAAATATACTGCCAGTACTACCTTCTCATTTTCATTACATCTTAATTCCATGAATATCTTTTCAAGGGACTTGATCCATTTCTCAGTAACTACTGGGTTAGTATTCCCACTAAAAGATGGGGGCTTTTTCCACATGAAACGATCCAACACAGGTGTGGAATGGTTATTCGTTAAAACGTGAGTAAGTTTTCCCAATATGGTCATGATCTGATCTGCCCCAACATTGACTATTTTTACTTGCTCAGTAGGGAGATCCCTACCTTGCCCATGATTATTGATCCCCTTCTTCTATTAGATTCCATTTCTAAATAATGGTATACACTATATTAGTTTATGAATCTCAAATATAAAATCACTCAACATAGATTGAAATTCTATGCATAGCTAATCTTATAAACTTGATTTCTCTGAGGAAAAATTTACATTAAACTCCTTCATAATGGCTTGTAAAGAAAATGTGAATTATCTTAAGCATATCCCCTGGGAGTGTCATAACCAAGAGTGTAGCAAGGCCTAATGTCATGCACCCGTTATCATTCGAGTCTAGCTCAAAGCGATATTTTCCGGTTTACCCCTAGATACATCTGTGCCAGAGCCGCCTCTACCTGCTCGTATCCAAACAGGGATATATTGATTAAAATATACATATAATATATTCCTTACCAAAATACCAGGACATTCTTGTATGTTTATCCTAAAATACTACCTTATGGATTTTTCCCTACTATACATTTTCCTACTCTAGTAGCCATGTTTTCTACTAAACTTCCTCTGATACCAACTGTAACACCCTGACCCCTCTAGGCTGGAGATAGTGCATTATTTGTGATATTGGAATGGATATAAGGAATGAAAATCCAGAAAAAACTATCAGTTTAGTAGTCTTGAAGAAACTAGATACATAGATGTAACACAAATTACATTGAAGAAAGGTTACAAGGTACAATACATAACAAAACTAAAAGCCGCAAACACCTGAACTCAATAAATGACCTTCTCTTCATCACCTGTTGAAGGTAAAAAATGAAATGGGTGAGATCAAATGGTCATTAAGGGTTAAAAATAGTAGAATAATGAGTATAACAATAAGTTGTTCACAATCTATCTGACATAATCAATATGGCATAGTGAATAAATGAAAAACTAATGTCATCAAGAAACTGAGAATGAAATTACATCCACAGATTTTATCATAGTTAAAACCTTACGGATAATAAAAATAACTGATAATGAATAAAGAGAATGCTTATTAATTGGACTTCATGTATCTATAACATGAAACCATAATACCGTAAAAACAGTTTAGTTCAATGGGTAGAAACCCGTCTGATTTTTTGGAAACAAACTCGAAGGGTTTGTCACCAACTGATTTGTCTCATGAGACCTACCGATGCATCGACGTGCTATAGAGGGCCCCACCCACCACTGCATGTCCAAATAATTATTTATACATTGATTCAATACAAGATCAATATTCCTTTTCAATATCCATATAGAATAGAGTATACGGATTCATCAATATTTCCATAGCTAAAACAACTTTCCAAATAAACACCGTATGTAAAATGGTATACAGTTTAGAAAAAAAACATATCCATGATATGAGATTATGGATATTTAATATAATTATAATTTCAAATTAAAATTGATCTCCAATGGGCAGTATGTACACCACATAAGGATTATTAGCTGCACCACACAAAGTTAGTCACAACAAAATAGTAGTTGAGACAATGTCTCTTACCACAATGTAATCAGTCGAATCATATGACCAGAACTTAATAACCCTCAAATGAATCATTGAATAACATGAATATAAATATAATAATGTATTTATATATCAAATGTCAGTACACATATACCACATAAAATAAATAAGTGGCTAATAATGAAAATATCACAGAAAAGAAAGTGAGATGAGAAACCCCTTACCTTTTTCTTGAGTGTGTTATTCATTTGTTTTAATGACCTGAATAATAAAATTTAGATTAAATAATTAATAATTCCAGAACCTATTATACATTTAATTGATTTATTATAACCTTATTAGGTTCATTCATGTCCCTTTTAATGGGTTTAAGAGGTTCAATTTTATTATTTTGGAAGCATTTTCTTCCTTGGTTTTCCTAATTCGTTTACTTGCTCTTATGAATGGAAGTTCATTTGAAATGTGGATAAATATACAGAGTTGTTAATATATATTATTAGTTACATTAAAGAGATATAAATGATCTTATAGTTATTATAGGTTATATACTTGAGGATGAATCATTAGTTAAATGTTTTTGATAAATGCTTGGATTTTGCTTGGCAGTTTTGTATACAATGAACTCGTTTTGTATTATTATTCTGTATTATAAGTGTTTAAGATTCCAGAACATTAATGAGATGAAATAAATATATTATTATTTGGTTCTACCATTAAAATGGTTTCATGACTAGTAATGAAGGAGAAAGTGAAGAACAAAACTCTGTCATCCACAAAGGTTATAAATTGGAACCTCATGGACGTTGATTTCGATTATAAAAATAAAAAGGGGAGAGTAAGAATATTGATGATGGTTATTCCATTAACCTGATATAATTCAAGTATATAGATGATACTGGAGTTTATCATGGTCATTTGGATAGAGGATGTGATAATAGAAAAAGAAAATATATGATCTTGAAAATAAAAGAAATGTTGAGAGATCCTTTATGAAAATTTAGCAGCCTAACAACGTCACTTAAAATTTCATAAAATGAAATGATGAGAAAAAAATAGTATATATGAAAGAGCGCTGTCGTGGGCACCCTCAAATGATTAGTGTGATTTGGGGTACTTAAGTGCAGCAGAGTGGCTGACCAAGGTCGTCTCTCAAAGGAGGAAGTGAATTTAACAACTTATTAGAGGTATTCTAAAAAATAAAATAAAATAGAATAGAATAAAAACACTAATTTAAAGGATTGGGGTTTGTTGTAGTTTATGAATCTAGAAGAAGTTTGCTGGAAGAATATTGTATAATTTTTTTTTGTTTTTTGTTTTGAAATGAATTTCAATTTAAATGACACAACAAGAAGATGTTTTTTAGAAATCTATTTAAAAAGCGTAATCGATCTAACTATACCTATTCACTTTATTATTAATCATTATCATTTAAATTAACATTCACTTAATTATTATCCCTTAATTTGTTAAATCCCGAACCCTACGAGAATTAACTTTACCACAAATATGATGTGAATTTAAACCTAGGCTAACTTTGGAACGTGCAATCGCAGCACCCTGCTTTGATTGATGTTCTAAGATTAGCTTATGATCAGTGGTAAATTAAGGCACATATCCATTCTGGAAATGAGGATGAATTGTGTTTAGGGATTATATTTGAACTCTACAAATTTATCCCGTGTGGTCTTGTATTACCGATTAAGATCGCGCTCTCACAATTTACACAAAATCCCGACCTCGCGTGTTTTTGTGTTAATTGTTCAATTGCTTGCTTAGTTTCTTAGAATTTAAAAACACAATTCATGGATCATATTAAGTGAATTACAGTAGCTCATTGATTCAAAATAATTAAATGAAGAGGGTAGAAGATAGATCGATTACTAAAAGACTACTCTTCCATGGGTGGCGTAATCATCGTAGAAGCGTTTTGCATGTGAAAAGGTTTAAAATGGGTATAACCCAATAACGCTTCTACTCAAGAATTCCAGCCCAATTAGGAATATTAAGAGAAGAATAAATTTAAACAAAACAGAAGAAAAGAGAAGAAATATAAGAAGAGCAATGAAGTTTATTACACAAATGAAAACATTACAAAATGAAGAAGAGAAGGAGGCTTCGATGAGGGGATCCTTGCTTCAAGAGCTACCCCTCTTACAATGGTTGAAGAATTTGGGTGAAACAAATTCTCCTATGCCTCCAATCTCCCAATGCACGTCCCAACCCCTCCAAATGAGAAAAACTCCAATTTATAGAGGGGAGGGGAGGAGAGGTTACAAGTGGTTTCAAGTGTGAATGTGGAAATTCGGCCAAATATTTTATGCCAACTTGAACCGCCCATTTGACCACCAAAACGCGTGAATTGGCCGGCCTTCCAGAAGGATTATTTGTGACAAATCATGTCCCAGAGAGTTCCTCAAAATTTGGGCTCAATACAAGCCCGTATGTAGAATATATGTCCCAAATACAGAACCTTCTCCATTCTGGCGAGCCCAGCCCAACTTTGACTTCATGTCCCAATTTCAACAACCAAATGAACTCTTTAGCTTTAGTGTCCTGAATAAAAGTTGTAGATAATTAAGTTAGGAACACTTTTACAAAATTTCAAATTCAAATAAAAAATATAAAAATATTTATCTTCGAAATACTACAGTGCACTATTAAGGGTAAAACTGGAATTTTCACCAAATTTTCAAATGAATGATCAAATCCCAAATATTTTATAAATAAACATGTTTAACACAATGTGAGGAAATTATATCATTTATTATCAATAAAATATTCAATAAAATATTGTTTTATCAACTCCCCCACACTTACCCTTTTGCACACCTGAGCAAAACCTCATATCAAGTAAACATCAATATCAAATCAAAACCAATTTTAAAACACATATCTTTAAGATCAATCAATTTCACCCCAAGAATAAAAAGATATCATGACTCATAAAAAACCTTATTTAAAGGTCTCCATTTATATCATTCAATATATATCCACTTCATTTATCCACCCATGCACAAAACACTTACCTCGCTTGAATTTTCTCTCATCACTCAAATATCAATTTTTTTGCAATGTCTTTCTCATCCAAACTCATACAAGGGTCACCATAGGCTTGATAGATTCCAACATCGCTACCCGATGTGAGTCAAGGACATATGTATATCATGAGGACTTTTCAGGGTTGTTCTGTGGCTCTCGGTTGGTAGGATTAAGATGTGAAAAACTCTGAGGCTGAATGAGGAGGGCTTGACTCTTTTGAAGCAAAATTGCATTAATCTAATTTTCACTTAATTATGGTCTTCTCTTCAATCCCCATAGTATCAATTCAGCTCCATCATCATGAAAATTCATGAAAGGTTTACACCATTCATCATTTCAGCATAAAAAATGTCAATCTTCTCAAACATGATTTTCTTGAAAGCTCCAGATGGGCACAGCTTTCCACCTCAATTAGAAGCTCCATAAAAGGCACATCTTTCCACCTCAATTAGAAGCTCAAGAAAAGGCACAACTTTCAATATAATGAATTTCTTCAGCAGCAAACACATCTCTTTAGAATTTAATTTTCCACCCAAAGTATCACATAATATGGTGGCACAACACAAGACAGCTTCCCCCACACTTAAGCTCAACTAGATTATGCAATTTCACTTCAAGAGTTGGTTGGATAGGGAAAATTGGCTTGTAATATGGCTTAACCTAACAGGCTGTGCATGGATTCTAAGGGCTAAAAGGATTAAATATTCAAGGTAGGCTATTATAAAAAAGGATTCTTTGAAATAGGGGCTTTAATACCAAACAAATGCCTCAATCATTTAAACATAAGTACCTCAAACCCTCAAGTTTTGACAGGAATAGATCAAATTCTGGTTAAATCAAGTATGGTTTGGTTCTCTCAAGAAGTGAGGTGAATGTAAAGAATATGAAAATAATGGTTCAGAAGCCTCACAGGAAAGTGATTTCAAATTTAAAGACAGTGAGATGTGGCATGGGATTCAAAATTCGGTGTACTTTCCATGAAATTACTAAATATTTGAACTTGAAACAAAGTCATTTCAGCATTCATTTAAGCTTAGTTTCAAGGGGTAAATTGTTTCACTTATTGATATGGATTTAAAAATGGTGATGAGAATCATTTCAGCTCAAAAGTTTCAAAAACACACAGAAAATTGTAAAATAAACACACAAATTTTGAAAAACACACAATTTTTTTGGTTTTTTTTTTAAACAGGAAAACAATTGAAATTACTAAACTAAAAGGTTCCCTCCCCCTCACTTAAAATATTGCATTGTCCTCAATGTGAACCTATGAGATGATATATGCACATGAAATGCAGAATTTTTAAATAGGACAAATAATATAAAAGTGAAAGGGTTAGGAACAGCCTGATGTGATCAAGTGATGATGGGGTCATGCAGTGTGATAAAATCCACTGCATCAGTAGGATGGCCCTCAATGTATCTCTTCAAACGTTGCCCATTGACTGTAAAGCTCCTTCCAGTGTCCTCTTGTGTGATCTCCACTGCACCATAAGGAAAAACATTAGACACAATATAAGGACCTAACCATCTGGAATGCAACTTACCAGGCATCAACTTCAGTCGTGAACTATAGAGAAGGACTTTCTCTCCAACATGAAACTCCCTTTGTTGGATCATTTTGTCATGAGATGCTTTTGATCTTTCCTTGTAGAGCCTTGAGTTCTCATATGATGACAGTCGAATCTCCTCAATCTCTTGAATTTGCAACTTCCTTTGAATTCCAGCTTGGGCCAAATCCATGTTACATTTCTTTATAGCCCAATATGCCCGATGCTCGACTTCCACGGGGAGATGACACGCTTTCCCAAAAACAATCCGAAATGGGGACATACCAATGGGGGTCTTGTATGCTGTCCTATAAGCCCACAATGCATCATCCAAGCACTTGCTCCAATCCTTCCTATTTGGCTGCACGGTTTTCTCCAAGATTTGTTTCAACTCACGATTTGAAACCTCAGCCTGGCCATTTGTTTGGGGGTGGTATAGTGTTGATGTTTTGTGTGTCACCCCATACTTTCGAAGGAGGGAAGCAAAATTCCTATTTCAAAAGTGTGTCCCTTGGTCACTGATGATGGCCTTTGGTACTCCAAACCTGCAAAAAATATGTGCTTTGACAAAGTCCACAACAACATGAGAATCGTCAGTCCTGGTGGCCTTGGCCTCCACCCATTTACTCACATAATCAACAGCAATCAAAATATACAAAAATCCAAATGAACTAGGAAAAGGACCCATAAAGTCGATGCCCCATACATCAAAAATCTCACAAAATAGTATGGGTTGTTGGGGCATCTCATGTCTCCTAGAAATGTTCCCAGTGTGTTGGCAACGAGGGCATGACTTACAAAACAAATGGGCATCATGGAACAAGATAGGCCAATATAATCCAGAGTCTAAAACCTTCCTAGCTGTCCGTTGGGGTCCAAAGTGTCCACCACATGCAAGTGTATGACAGAATTGCAAAACAGACTCAAACTCATGATCAGGAATACACCTCCTAATAACTTGGTCACTACACATGCACCAGAGGTAAGGATCATCCCACACATAAAACCTAGACTCACTTTTTAATTTTTGGACTTGATTCTTCTTCAAATTTACTGGGATCTCAGAGCCAACAATGTAATTAACTAAATCAGCATACCAAGGATTCTTACCTGAGATGGTATAGAGATGCTCATCGGGGAAAGTGTCCCAAAGTGGTACCTGGTCCAAGGTGTCACCCTCTAGTGTGCAAGTAAGCCTACTCATGTGGTCCGCCACCAAATTCTTTGATCCCTTCTTGTCCTTTATCTCAATATCAAATTCTTGAAGAAGGAGCATCCAACGAATAAGTCGTGGCTTTGCATCTGGCTTCTTTAGGAGGTACCTCAAAGCTGCATGGTCAGAAAAAACAACTACTTTAGAGCCCAATAAATATGAACGGAATTTATCTAAAGAAAATATGACAGCAAGAAACTCCTTTTCTATGGTAGTGTAGTTTGATTGGGCTGAATCTAGTGTCCTCGATGCATAGGCGATCACATGTGAACGCCCCTCCACCCTCTGAGATAAGACAACTCCAACCGCGAAGTTGGAGGCGTCACACATAAGCTCAAATGGAAGGTCCCACCGTGGGGGCTGTATGATAGGTGGAGTGGTCAGACACTTCTTTAGCTCATCAAAGGAAGTCCTACAAGAATCATCAAACACAAATTCAGAATCTTTTTGAAGTAATCGTAACATAGGAAGAGAGATCTTACTAAAATCTTTGATGAAGCGCCGATAAAATCCTGCATGCCCTAGGAAAGATCTAACATCACGCACACATGAAGGATAGGGTAAGGATGAAATAATTTCTACTTTAGATCTATCAACCTCTATCCCATGTTTTGACACCACATGCCCTAAGACAATGCCATGCTCTACCATAAAATGACACTTTTCAAAGTTCAGGACCAGATTCTTCTCAATACAACGATTCAACACATTTCCCAAACTACTTAGACATTCATCAAATGAAGACCCATACACTGTAAAATCATCCATAAATACCTCCATGCAGGTCTCAATAAAATCAGAAAAAATACTCACCATACATCTCTGGAAGGTACCTGGGGCGTTGCAAAGTCCAAATGGCATCCTCCGGTAGGCAAATGTGCCAAAGGGACAGGTGAATGTAGTCTTCTCCTGATCCTATGGAGCTATAGGAACCTGAAAATATCCAGAAAATCCATCCAAGAAGCAATAGTGTGTTTTCCCAGCTAGTCTCTCGAGCATTTGATCAATAAATGGGAGGGGGAAATGGTCCTTGCGAGTGGTCTGATTTAGTTTCCTATAATCAATACACACACGCCAACTGTTTTGCACCCTCATTGGAACTAAATCATCTTTCTCATTTTTAACAACAGTAAAACCAGTTTTCTTAGGCACAACTTGAATTGGACTTACCCACTATGAATCTGAAATGGGAAAGATTATACCTGCCTCGAGCAATTTTTCAACTTCTTTCTTAACAACTTCTAGGAGGGTGGGATTAAGTCTCCTTTGTGGCTGTCTCACAGGTTTAGCCCCATCCTCCAAGAGAATCCTATGCATGCAAATGGAGGGGCTAATACCTGATATGTCAGCCAAGGTCCACCCAATCGCCCTGATGTTCTCCCTCAAAATATTCAAAAGCCTTTCTTCATGTTCAAAAGGGAGATTGTTAGCAATGATAACAGGTAATCTCTCACCACTCAACAAGTATGAGTATTTCAGATTTGGTGGCAATGGCTTGAGTTCTAATGAAGGAGGGTGTAGTATGGATGGAGACATTGAAGGAACTGAAATATGTGCACAAAGAGCATCAGTATCAGAATAGACATCATCAAAATCATAGAATAAAGCATCAAATCCATCAGCATACTCAACAGCCATTTCATAATCAGAGTGAACATGATCAAAATCAGAATATAAATCCACATCAAAATCAAATTTTAGAGAGTCTTGTTCATTAGAAACAGGTGTGGAAGTTCTCTTAGTCATTAAACCAGAACCAATACTCATAATCTCCCTAAGCATAGGATAATCCAATTCCATGATGTTTTTACTTGGTGGTTCAAAATGGGAGATAACAAAAGCAGAATGGTCCTCTGATGGGCACTTCATGGAATCCATAACATTAAATATCACAACTTCATCTCCAAACTCCATGGAAAGTGTACCCTCATTGACATTTATGATAGTTTTTGCAGTTTTTAGGAAGGGTCTACCTAAGATAATGGGGGCATGAGAACTTACCTGATCATCCTCCTTGTTAAGAACATAGAAATCCGCTAGAAAGATCATGTCTCTTACCCGGACAAGTACATCCTCAAGGACTCCTGCTGGATATGCCGTAGCTCTATTCGCCAATTGCACCACTACTCTTGTTGGCTTCAACTCACCAACCTGCAAGGAAGAGAATACAGAGTGAGGCATCACATTTATGGAAGCTCCCAAATCACAAAGAGCATCGGAGAAGTGCAACTCCCCTATGGTACATGGGATGGTGAATGTCCGGGGATCCTTGCACTTTGTTGGCATTGCTAGAGTTGGTGTAATGAGTGCCGAGACATTCCTTCCAAGGTTTATCCTCTCATTTCCCTTGAGCCCTCTTCGATTGGTGCAGAGTTATTTTAAGAATTTGGCATACCTTGGGATTTGCTTAATGGCTTCAAGTAGAGGAATGTTGATCTCCACACGCTTGAATGTGTCCAAAACCTACTTTTGCATTGCTTCTTCAGCCATCTTCTTGGTTTGAACAACCCTGTTTGGAAAAGGAAGGGGTTTAGGAGGAACATCATCAATCTTTTTCTTACCTTTATCATTCTCCTTGGATTGCTCATCAGTTGGTATGGAATGCGGCTTCTCTGAAGTTGAGGTGAATCCCGGTGGAATGGTAGGTGCAGATGTATCGTTCATTTGCTTCCCACTTCTCAATGTGATGGCACTAACATTCCCCTTTGGATTTGGAGTGGGTTGGGAAGGTAGATTTCCAGAATTCTTACTCACAAGTTCATAGAGGGCGGTGGCAATCTGACTCATTTGAGTCTTCAACTCTCTCAGCTCCGAACCTTGACTCTTCAGCTCATTCTGTTGATTAAGAACAATTTGTTTCAAAAGATCATCAGTGTTAGAGTCTACCTTTGGTGGGGGATTCCCTTGTTGTTGGCTTGTTGATGCTTGGGATTCAAATCTCCTTTGGGGTTGTTGGAAACCCTGCTGGTAAGGCGGAGGCTGCTGGAAGTTTGGTTGAAAAGGGGGCCTTTGTTGTTGTCCAGAGCCATACCTCATGTCCGCTAGATCTTTCCACCCTTGGTTGTATGTTGGATCAAACTTCTTTTGGGAATATGGTTGTTGTTGTTGCTGCTGAAATGGTCTCCCAGGGAACACTGCTGCACAATCTTCTGTTTCTTGGAGTTGTGGGCAACAGTCAGTTGGGTGGCTTGTCTCAGTGCAAATACCACAAGGCCTTGAAGGAGGGGGTTGGGATGTCTTTTGAGCCAATGCAATCTGCCTCACCATACTTGTCAATTCTTCTAACTTAGTATCAATCAAATGAATTTCAAGAGAAGAAGGACTTACTTGATGTACTCCTCGAACATGTGGTGTACCTCTATCACCGAATTGTTAGGAGTTTTGGGCCATCTTGTCAATCAACGCACGTGCAGCTACTGGTGTCTTGTCCACCAATGCTCCTCCAGCTGCAGCATCCACCATGCTCCTCTTCATGGGTGTGAGTCCTTCGTAGAAGTATTGGATGAGGAGTTGCTCACTGATTTGGTGATGTGGGCAGCTTGCACACAACTTCTTGAATTGCTCCCAGTACTCATACATTGACTCCCCTTGGGCTTGCTTGATCCCCGATATCTCCTTTCGAATGGATGTGGTCCTTGATGCTGGAAAAAATCTCTCTAATTGGTTGAAATAATTACTTTCCTCCCCGACAATGGCGCCAATTTGAAATAGTGCTGTCGTGGGTGCCCTCAAATGATTAGTGTGATTTGGGGTACTTAAGTGCAGCAGAGTGGCTGACCAAGGTCGTCTCTCAAAGGAGGAAGTGAATTTAACAACTTATTAGAGGTATTCTAAAAAATAAAATAAAATAGAATAGAATAAAAACACTACTTTAAAGGATTAGGGTTTGTTGTAGTTTATGAATCTAGAAGAAGTTTGCTGGAAGAAGATTGTATAATTTTTTTTTGTTTTTAGTTTTGAAATGAATTTCAATTTAAATGACACAACAAGAAGATGTTTTTTAGAAATCTATTTAAAAAGTGTAATCGATATAACTCTACCTCTTCACTTTATTATTAATCATTATCATTTAAATTAGCATTCACTTAATTATGATCCCTTAATTTGTTAAATCCCGAACCCTACGAGAGTTAACTTTACCACAAAGATGATGTGAATTTAAACCTAGGCTAACTTTGGAACGTGCAATCGCAGCACCCTGCTTTGATTGATGTTCTAAGATTAGCTTATGATCAGTGGTAAATTAAGGCACATATCCATTATGGAAATGAGGATGAATTGTGTTTAGGGATTATATTTGAACTCTACAAATTTATCCCGTGTGGTCTTGTATTACCGATTAAGATCGCGCTCTCACAATTTACACAAAATCCCGACCTCGCGTGTTTTTGTGTTAATTGTTCAATTGCTTGCTTAGTTTCTTAGAATTTAAAAACACAATTCATGGATCATATTAAGTGAATTACAGTAGCTCATTGATTCAAAATAATTAAATGAAGAGGGTAGAAGATAGATCGATTACTAAAAGACTACTCTTCCATGGGTGGCGTAATCATCGTAGAAGCGTTTTGCATGTGCAAAGGTTTAAAATGGGTATAACCCAATAACGCTTCTACTCAAGAATTCTAGACCAATTAGGAAGATTAAGAGAAGAATAAATTTAAACAAAACAGAAGAAAAGAGAAGAAATATAAGAAGAGCAATGAAGTTTATTACACAAATGAAAACATTACAAAATGAAGAAGAGAAGGAGGCTTCGATGAGGGGATCCTTGCTTCAAGAGCTACCCCTCTTACAATGGTTGGAGAATTTGGGTGAAACAAATTCTCCTATGCCTCCAATCTCCCAATGCACGTCCCAACCCCTCCAAATGAGAAAAACTCCAATTTATAGAGGGGAGGGGAGGAGAGGTTACAAGTGGTTTCAAGTGTGAATGTGGAAATTCGGCCAAATATTTTATTCCAACTTGCACCACCCATTTGACTACCAAAAAGCGTGAATTGGCCGGCCTTCCAGAAGGATTATTTGTGACACATCATGTCCCCGAGCTTTCCTCAAAATGTGGGCTCAATCCAAGCCCGTATGTAGAATATATGGCCCAAATACAGAACCTTCTCCATTCTGGCGAGCCCAGCCCAACTTTTACTTCATGGCCCAATTTCAACAACCAAATGAACTCTTTAGCTTTAGTGTCCTGAATAAAAGTTGTAGATAATTAAGTTAGGAACACTGTTACAAAATTTAAAATTCAAATAAAAAATATAAAAATATTTATCTTCGAAATACTACAGTGCACTATTAAGGGTAAAACTGGAATTTTCACCAAATTTTCAATTGAATGATCAAATCCCAAATATTTTATAAATAAACATGTTTAACACAATGTGAGGAAATTATATCATTTATTATCAATAAAATATTCAATAAAATAGTGTTTTATCAATATAATCATATTGAAATAAAAAGTAAAGTAATAATAATAAATAAAATCAAACCCCAACATAAGATAAAGTAATTTCAAATAGCTAATATAAAATAAGTGTCGACTTAAAGAAGAGAATGAAGGATTCCCTTACTTTGTAGAGTAACTCCTAGATCATGTAGGATGGGACCTTGGGGGCTTAAGGAAACCTTGGGAAGACTCCTAGAGAGTTAAAACCACCAGATCTTCGAGGATGAGGTATTTTTAATGAAATAAAATGAATTCATGAGTGGGTATTTATAGAAAAAGAGACGTAATTTTTTAATAATTTCAAAGGGACACCTCATTAGTTGTTTTTGCCAAACCATGGGCTTTCCCATGGTACTTTCCCATGGTTTTAGCCACTTGGTACACCCCATGTCATAAATTACTATACAAAAGTCTAGAAAACTTTTATATTTAATTATTACATCATTATGATGTCATTAAACTACCGAAAACCCAAAATTGTATTTTTACTATTCATGAAAAATTCATGTATTTTAGAAAAATCCCAAAAATTTACCCTAACCATTTTTCGATGTGTATAATTCAAAAAATAACTCCATTTTTTGAAAATAATTTTATGAGTATTTTTAATTTTATTTTTAAATAAAATCATAGTTAATTCAGAAAATAACAATTTTAAAGGTATAATTAGTTCTATATCACATTGAAAAATTAATTAAGATCTCATTATCTTATTACCTTAATAAAATAAAATATTATCATTATTTACTATTTATAAGGGTCATATTTCTATTCATTTTACTATTCATAAGGGCGTGTTACTATTCATCGAAAAATGAAGTTGGTTCTATCATACTTCAAATGACTTAATAGTCACAACTCTAGATGACCATTTTTTCGAAATTCAAAACATAGAAGTAGAAAATTTATGTTTAATGGATGGATTATAAGATTCTCCTATATTGTTTTGATTCACAAAATACATAGTGCTTCATGAAATATTGGCTATGAATAGAATGTATTTAATAGAAGCATACCATAAAATGTTTGGGGTGTCATACTAAATTAACTCTATTCTATGGTAGAGTCTCTATGTGGTCAATAATTTTCTTGGGAGACTCTTTCCGGAACTTATCTGCCTCCGGTCAACCATATACAATGAAATTTGAAGGATTTTGCTGCTAAAAATACCTGTTCAGATCAAATATACCTATAATAGACCACCATGGGTCACTATCCAAGAACTACCTAAAGCAATTAATTTTTTTCTAGAACTTCAATTCTTCCCTATCACCTGGAACCAATAGTGGCTCTCATCCCACTACTTAAGGAAAATTCTGATCAATTTCCTCTTTTCACCCTATCGGTAAGCATCATTAGGGAGGCATGTCTCTACAATGAAAAACATACACCTCATGGAACATAATACAATCAATTTACATTTACACAAATATGGGTTGATAATATCCATAAACAAACCACCCCACATACACTATCCTAACGAGTAAAATCACAACACTATTCCCACCCTCAATTATCCCTCTCATGGTACATGAATAACTTTGGGTTACAATCTTTTTAATCACAAAAAATTATTTTTGAACCATTAAACCATTTCATATATAATCCTTCAATTTAATCAATTAGAACGTCTTTATTAGGAATTTTTTTTCAAAACCATAAAGAAGTAGAAAAATATTTTCATTTTCAACATCTCAAATGTATCATGATATCTTGTGTGTTCCTCACATGATCCATGACACAAGATTCCATGAGTGAGTAAATTATGGATGCATACCCAATTATATATCCAAGCCATCCCATGAGTAATATCTGAGAAAATAATATCCTTACACTACAAGTTCATCTCCTGAGGTGAAATAACATCCAACTGTAACAAGTGAATATCATAAGAAATACTTCCAACACAGGGAATCATTGAGTTTTCTCTCAGCCCATACACCATTTTCATGGTGATGAGTGGGTAAATTACATGTGTTAGGGTTTAAATTATTGGATGGGTGAGTTTTAATAAGGATTATGACAGATTTCATTTATATTTCTATTTTTTCATTTTAATTTCAATGATATATTTTATTTCAAACTAGCTATTTATGTCATTAATAGACTATAAAAAATAAAATTATTAAGAACTAAAGTAATTATAATGAGAACACCCATGAAAATTGGGTATACCCATTTCTATTAATATTTAGGGTTTTTTAAAAAATTTCAAAAAGAACATAATTACCAAAATAAGGGATAATATCATAATGAAGGTAACCATTCTTTTTTGAACTAGTAAGTGATGCTAAAATTAAAAATAGTATGGAAAATGAATTTCTAAAATAATCTAAAATAGTAAAAAAATAGAATAAACCATAATAAAAATTTCAACCACAATACATTATTTTTCTTATTTATTTTCTTTTTTAGATTCCTTTCCTCTTTTTTTTATTAAAGTTATTTTATGTTTTTATTTCAATTTATTTTTATTTATTTTTCCCTCACCATGATTAATCAATTATATTGTTTTCCAAAATACAATGAATAGTTATTATGATTCTCCTTTCCTATGGAATTGGTTGGCATACTCTTATTTTATTATAGAGTGAGGGAAAATCAATTTTAACACGTTGGGGTAGGGCCAGAAAAATTATGGTTCCATTACCTAAGAAGGGAAACATAAAAAATTAGGGGATTATAATTATTTTAGTCTAAATTTAATTTCTTTCCATTTTCATTTACTTTTTCTCAGTTACATCAATATCACATCCACATATATATCTTTATTTCATATGAGGTTGGTATAGGGCTCTTAGAAAATATATTTTACCATATGATATGGAAACACTATAATCATATCTAGTGATGTACCACCCATGTATCGATTATGAATTTCAATTTTGAGGAATACTCATGTAAAATATATAATCGACCTTATGGACTGGATTATTCTCCTAACTCAAATTTAAATGAAAATTTGTTATCAATGTTATAAGCATTCATCAGGTTCCAATCAAACTAATATGAACTATTGGAAAGAAATAGAAAATTTTTCAAAAGGATAATAGAGATAACAACTAAGGGTGGAAATTTAGGAAATTGTAAATTCAATATCTTATTTTTAACCGAAATGAACAAATTTGAGGTGATGTGAACCCTATATACTTTAAGTTAATTTTTTTAAAAAAATATGTTTCATGTGAAGATATTGAAATCATGGACACATTACACCACAATAACATTAAAATTCAATATACATTAAATAATGAAACCTTAGTTGATATATTTTATTATCTAGAATAAATTTTATACCATTTCCATGATATTGGAAATAAGAATAATTTTAAAGTAAATTGGGATCCTTATATTCAATACCCACCACACCAATACAATTATTGGTTCTCTGCAAAGATTCAATATTATGTGAAATATATTAGGTAAGAAAAGTCATTCAACATCAAAAACCTCATATCCATGAAATATGGATACATCAAATAACCGAATCACCTTCACGAAAAATAAGAATCATCTTTAGAAGGGAATGGACTAGGAACATCTGATGGTTCCCTAAGAAAAATTTGTATCTATTATCAAAATATATGATGATTTTTCATAATAGGGTTGATCTAGTGACTGTATACCATGTCAGTTCTTGGGATAAAACACAAATAAACTCTATCGTTTATTTATTATTCTCTTTTATGTAATTTAACAAAGTATAATTACACCTAAAAGTCAATAAATATCATATTCATTCCCATTTTCATTAAAAAATTATATACTTATGTTTTTTATTATATAATGCTTGATCCTTTACACGGAGTTTATTTCTATAATTTTACATGTAATGTAATAAAATGTAAAATATAATTAAATAAAAATGAATAATGATCATGTTAATGGAAGGGTATCTTGAGGATATCAATGCTTTAAGCAGTTCAAATCCCTCCATAATAATTATCAGTTCATGGGTCATTCTTTTCCCTCCTAAATTTTATTACACGACATGTGATTTTTTAAAAACTATAAATATAATATGAAATTAAATGTGGTATTAGATTTGCTGCTATGGTCTTTACCTATGACCAAAAGGCATTGGTTTGAGTCCTTGAATCCAACTCATTTATATTATTTTTCTCTAAATAAAACCACCAGATATGAGTTTCATATCACACAATATTTATATTTTAATAATTAAAAATATACCCCAAAAATACTAAAATGTCAGAGGTATAATGTTTTCTTCTATGTTTTTGGTGAACAAAAAGATTAAACTAGTAACTGATTCAATGTTTTTTTATCATAAGGGTAATGAATGTCTGTTTTTATTTAAATATATATACAATCAGAGTATTTATATACACATCATGTATATAAATATATAATTAAATAATTAATTAAATTTAACATAATAAATAAATAATATACAAGTAATTAAAAAATAGATATATAATATTACATAATATGGGCCTATAACATTACTTGACTTTTTGTCTCACTTATGTCTAAACAGACCCCTTCCCACAACAAGAAGCTTTTTCGTTCCCCCCAAATTCCTTCTCATGATGTGTTGGGGAATCCATGAATGTCTAATTTTAATTCGTAACTCCTGATATTTTTAGTTCTTCAAACATCCTATATTTTTCCCCTTATACAAGTCTGTATTCATAGAAACCTCATTAAAATTTTTATATTCCTTTTTATTTATTTTATGGTATTTGTTGAATTACATAACTAAAGAACAATATTAAATGGGAATACACAAAGAACACAAGATGTGTACTTTTAAACATTTGAAAATATTTCACTACACGTCACTTGATTAGAATAATGTTTTTATGTTCCATGAATTTCATATATTAACTATATCTTCATGTAAAGTCACATGTATTTTTAAATGAGATTATAACTCAGGTATCCACTTATGGGACATGCATCTACATTCAATTCATCAAATATACCTTCATTGAATTCCGAATTTTTGCCCATTCTGTGTACCCTCACCACCCAACCTAGTCTCTATTTACCAATACATGGAATGTCTTCCCTAGACACATGTCATGTACTATCTCTAAAAATTTATAAGGTTGTCATGTATCAAAATTACATGAGTTGATGCAATGTGCATATTAAATGCTATTTAATCTAGAATAAATGTTGTGTTTTTGGTAAAGAACTATTTTTATCCATTTTTATTTGATTTACTTTTTCTATTGTATTATATTTTTATTTTTATATGATAATGGAAGACCATTATTTCTCTAATTCAAGAGAGAAGCCCCCAATCACTTTGTCAATAGAGGGGCATCCCACATAATGGAGTGTTCATGTGGAGTCAGTGAAGGAGAAACCTAAGAAAGAAAGACACACACACACACACATATATATAAATAATGACCAATAGCACTATCAGTTCTTACATTTATGATAACATCTTCTAATCTTCTTTCTATGTCGCACATTTGAGCATCGTCTAAAATAAAAGTAGTGGAATAAGAAACACTTCCACCTCCACTAGATTCCATGACATCAAAACCATATACTTATGTATTTGGGTATTGATCTAGAAAACCTCATGGTGAATAGGAACTATAGACTTTATGATACATTATCTTTGATATATAGAACTCAACCAGTGACCAACTGTATCAATCATCACATTTGATAATTATGTTGAGAAATCAGTTTCTCCATATGAGCATTCTAGAGTGGATTTGACTCATAAATGCGATGGATGGAATTTTGGAGCTTTCTCAACTTCTTAGTTTTATTTAGTTCAACACTTGAATATTCCATGATTTATATTTATACTTTTTTTTACCACCATTGATTTTGAAGTTCTATCATACCATGTGGATTCATGAAACACTAATAGATTTATCTATTTTCTCCTTGGTAGAAAACTATTCCCCTTACCTTGGGATAGTTTTTTTGTGGTATGGGTTTACCCTCATCCCTCCACCTGACCCCTTGTTTCCACCCTATCTCACCTTAAGTGATATGGTCTTCTCACCTTTTGTTGGGATATTGTGCACCTGATGTGTGGTATTTATCTAACTCATAAAATATCACCGGAATAATATCCCCCTCATTTTCCCCATCCCAAGTTGTTTCATTACCATCATTTTTTCATTTCATGTTAATAGGTATCTTTCATTGTGAGGGGTATAGTCCCCTAGACTTTTTTTATTTAGACAAGATTATCAGGAACTCCATTAGATTTCCTCTATTTACCTCTATTTAATGTTAACCATCTATCAGGGTAACCTGTATAATATATTCTACGCCACCAAATTGGATCACTAAATCTGGATTTTTGACCCCTATACTCTAAAAAATATCCTTGGTTCCCCAAAACTAATGGATTATCTCCTTTGACTTCACATAAGAAATCTATAAATGTATGGGAGTATCATTTTTTGTATAGGTGTTATCGAAAACTATTATAATTTCTGAGGACCCTGAGGCCCCTAGGGGTTCTGATGATCTGATACAACCACCAATACCATATGTGGTACCCCACCCCTAAATCCATCAACCCCTTATTCTACGACAATACCATCTTCTAAACACACACAATCATCCACTAATCATCACATAATTGAGTTATTCATATCCCTAACACCACAAGTATGATTGACTATGTTATTAGTCCTCTATTGGATATATATAATGGAACAATGATTAGATCATATGTAGGGACATATATAATTACATTAGAAGCTAATTTACCTTTGTGTTCAGTATTTTGGGACTTTTCATTCCACCAATATCATTCCCACCACCCAAAAAATAGAAAGTTTCCTCTCATGGTAATACCTCATCCCATACAACAAATGTATTTTTTCACATTTTTTGAATTTGGAAAGTGAATAGATCCTTTTTTCATGATATCACTTATCAATAACAATAAAAATCCCTGAGTCCCTTAGATTTTTATTCCTTGAATTCACATCCTCTTATCTATACTCTGTCCACTATTTTAGAAAATACATATACTAAGACACTAGTGACTATTCCTACCACTTATGTTCTGTTATATAAATCAATTTCTTTTATTGATGTTATTATTGGATTTATTATCGATTTATTTTCATTTTCATTGAGAGACACTTATTTTTTGGGACATCATTACACACTCACCTTTACACTACACTCGAGAGCATATCCTATGAATTTTTTTCCAATATTTAATATACCCATGACAAGGGGACTATTATTTTTCATTATTATTATCATTTAATTTTTTAATCAATTCCTCACTTTTCTTCCCTAGTCAGATTCAATGGAATTTTTCATCTCATTCACCTACTTGGTGTTTCCCATAGGGGACCATGTGAAATATTATGTTTGTGGGACAGTTTCTCTGCACCATACTAGTCATTTACCCTCAACATATATATGATAAATCCTTAATTATAATATATATTCTTACATTTCAGAATCATTTGATTGGTCATGATTATGAATAAAAAATAATGAGGGTGAATTTTTAATGTTTCCTACCCATTCCCATTTTTTAGTTTTCTTAAAGTGGCCATTGAAATGATTATAATTTTTTGTTTTAATTTACAAAAAAATATAATTTAGTAAAATTATAATTTTAACTCATTAAATTATATAATTACCCAATATTTTTCATCCCATTCACGAGAGGTACATTCATCCATTTTGAAATAATCCTTATTCTACCTTAATTCTTGATATATTGTTAGGATATGAATAAAAACTATAAAATGAAAGTTTTTTTGTAAAGGAAATAAGATTCTGAACCATAATAAAATGATTAAGAAAATAATTATTTATTCTCATCCTATTTGATCCCATGACCTACTCTATGATTTATCTTTTTTGAAGCCCATAGTGGCCATGCATTTCCTTGATAAGATATTGCATGACTAGACTACATACCCTTTATACCCCAATTATTTGATATGGTTACAGAATTATTCAATTGAGAATAAATGATATAATTTTTAGATTCCTGGCTCCATCAGCTAATAGTTCAATAAATAAACATTGGGGGAAGAATCCCTAGTTTATTTGGGAATATGGGTTCAAAAATCATCATTATTTGTGCTTATATGATTTATGATTTGAATATATTCATATTTAACAAAAAAATCTGAATAGAGGAAGAGAATATGTCATTTAATCAAATTTCTTATTTTTGAACCATTTCAAATGAGGAGAAGGAAGTGGATTTGATGATATTTGAAAGGATGTTGATGGATGAGAGTATTTTTCAATTAAAATGTTGTAATATCATTATTTAATATAATTAATTTAGTAACCTTTTTATGCCTATTTGTTGAATTTTCACATCATTATCCCCCATCCCTTGGCCTTTGATTCAATATAAACGTAATGAAACAATAGATATGTGTGGTTTAATTTCTATATGGAGATTTAGATTATGCATAAGACTATGGATAGGATGCATATACTAGATATTGGGAATCACTCTGATTTTTTGATCTTCAATGTTGAATGAATTGAATTTTTTGTAATGTGAAAAATAAATGACATTGATATTAATGAAAGGTTTATTAATTTGAATAAAAGAGGAAAAATTCATTGTATTGAGATTATACATGAAGAATGATTGGTTCTCCATTAATTGAATAATTTGTTTTCTTTTTAAATTATCAGCTATTAATTTATGTTTATAAGTATAATTAATTGAATTGTATCTTATTTATAGTATTTATTCTTTTTTGTTTTATGTTGAGATATTTATTGAGGGAGATAAAGAGTGTGGTGTGTTTTACTGTCACACTCGTTGCCTTTAAATAAATTATTTTATCAAGTTTTTGGGTATCAGGTAGTTCGGGATGAAGCCCGACTTAAAATTTTTGATTTCATATTTAAAAATGTTGGTATTGGCCTTGACTATGTCTAGCGCACCGCGTCGAAGCCATGCAGCCTCACCTGGGTTGTCATGTGACCTCACCCGGTTCACCACACGGCCTGCCCGGTACACAATTAGTTAATTAATTAATTATGTGTAATGATCAATATAGGATTGAAATTAAAAGAGGTGTTAAGAATGATAATTTTATTATGTTTATTATTATTATCATCATACTTCTATAAAAAAAATTCATGAGAAGCATGGGGTAACCGAGAGGTTGTCTGACTCCATAAAAATAAAAAATAAAAATCAATCAAACAAAATTTAAAGGACTATTTTAATGATGATAAAAATGGTAATTATTATTATTATTATCATTATTATTGTTAGGATATTAATATTGTTATTAATATTATAAATTTCATTATTATTATTAAGAACATAATATTTTTTTATGCTCGTAATTATTATTTATATTATTACTAATATATTTTAGTTGAATTATTATTTTTTATTTTTTTATTTTATTTTTCACTTTCTCTTATTTTCCTTTTGCTTTTTTATTCCCTATTGATCCCTTTCTCTCCAGCCCATCATAACCATATTCCCCTCTCCCTTCATCCCGTCACGCTGAATTCCCTACCCCCAAACCCTACATCCTTCCTCCTTCGTTGCACCTTCTCGCTGGATTCCTTGCATCGCCCGCAGCTCCCCTTAGCCAACCCTTTCCCCCTCACACTGCGCCCCTCTTCTCCCCTCTTCTCATCTCGCATTGCGCCCCTTTCCCCAACGCCAGCTGATGCCCTACCTCCTCACGTCTTCGCCCCACACACCCCAGTTGCTGCTCCACCCCCTGGTTTGAAGCCGACGACCCCTACCCCCTTCCGACCAGCTCGCGCCACACCTCCCCCTTAGTCGGCGGTCCCTGCTCCATCTGGCGGTCCTCCTCTCCCTACCTCCTGAACTTCTCCACGTCACCCCAACCTCTGCCACGTGTCCTCCTCCTCACTGGACAGCCATGCATCACCGAACTGTCGCTTTCCTCTCCTACCTCCCTCACAAAAACCCACATGCATAGCTCTCCCCCTCGGGCTGACCTCCCCTTTTCCGATCGGAATTTTCTGATGCGGCAAACCTCTACACCTCTCCAACATGCTCAAACAGCCCCTCAATATCCCCTCTGTAGGTGCGTTTTGTTTAGTTTTGTTGGTTCTTCCTTTGGGAGATTACCAAGTTAGGGTTTATGTGATTTTTGTCTAGTTTTGAAGTTATCTTTGGTCCTATTCTTGTTTCAGGGTTCCATTGAGTTTGATTGTTGTGCGTATTAGGTGTGGATGAAGATCCGCACAGGATTTGGGAATAATCAACACCGAGGTAGGTGGTTTTGTGCCTTATCATCATTTGATAAATTTATTGTGCTTAATTGAGTTTATAAAAGTGTTATTTAGTTTCATTTTGTGGTGCAAATGGTTTTCTTTAAAAATGGTTGGTGTGCTTGTTAGTTATAAGTGAAATTTTGATTAAGAAAGTGGTAATGTTTGGTGTTGCTTTGGTGCAATGTTTTCAAAATGGGGTTTAGGGATTTTTTTGGTGGCGTGAACTATGTTTTCAACGGTATTTGAAGTGTAGATGTTTTAGTGCGGATTTTCAATGAGTAACGAATCATTTTTGGGCACGTCGGCATTGTTTTGCAATTGTGTAAATAATTTTCTATATTGTGTTTGTTATGCGAATTATATTTTTGAAAGGTTATAATGTGCATTTGATTTTTTTTATAAGAACCGCGTTTACATGAAATTTGGCCTGTTTTTTTATAAAATCTCATTACATCATTTGCTACTACTTTATAGGTTGTGAAAAATACATTTTAAAAATGTTGTTTCATGCGTACGTGTTGAAAATTGCACTTTCTTTTAGAAATTGTCATGTTGTTTATTTCAACCTTGTAGTCGTAAATTCTAGTATTTTTTAATAAATTTCTTATAGAGTGCCAATGAATTTTTAGAAGGGTTGAATTGTGAAATTGATTTTATGATGGTTTCTTTTGCATGCGATATGTTTTATAAATTGAGAAATTGTTTATTTAAGTAGTTTTTGGAGTGCAAAACATGGTTTTAAGGTTTTTGGGGGTTCTTTGGTATGTGTGAAAGGTGTTTTCAGGTAACCTTAAGTGTGTGTGTATTTAAATGGATACTTTCAAAGGAAAATGGATGACTTTGGGTGTGTTTGCCTTGTTGTGTACTTTTAAATTTGAAATGGAAAATTGTATAAATCTTGGAAAACATGTATTCATATGTTTACCTCGTGTATCTAGTTTTAATGTGTTGTCTCTATATGGAATCGAGTTTTTTTTAGTTTAATGTCTTCTTGGTTTTTTATGAAATGATTTCATAAATATCTCAAATGATTTATTGATACTTTTAGATGGCTTGAAAGTTGTATTTTCAAAGACTTGAATACATGTTCATTTTTAAAGTGGAATATTTATATAAAATGTGACACGAATTTGGTGTGCATGTGTCTTTAAAATGGGGTTTTAGGTATGCATGTGGTGGATTGTGTGTGTAATGTCTTGTTTGGTCTGTGATATGAGAAAGCAGTATGCTACGTGAATGTGGAATTTGTTTGAGTACAAAAAGGAAAAACCCCAGGTACCTATGTGGGAGGATTAGGACTAGTACGCTAGATGACACGTGAGCGGTTCATCCCGGTTTCATCTGGCAGGATTGACGTTACAACACTAACTAAACTTTGGTGATGATTAGAGACCACTAGGTTATGGACATGTTCCCCTACTAGTAGCTCATGCATGAGAGAATTGATTATTGTGGCTCTTATACCATCTTTACAATGAGGTACGATGTCTGTAGCGCACCACACATACTAACTACTTTAGGGGATTTTACCGGAAATTCTTAACTATTCATGATGTGGTGCCTTCCATCGGCATATGGAGGACCACATGAGTATGTCCGTGTTATTTATAAATTGTCATTTCCTTTTTGAAGTAGTAATTGTGAAATGGTTTTTCTTTCAGTGCTCTTTCCTTTCCATTTTCAGCTTTTAAATGTTTTTCTAAAAAAAGCATTTTTAATGTTTGGATTAAAATAAGCATGTTAAATTATCTCTTAGGTGTTTAGGAAAGAATTCTTTTTATTGGGTGACATCTTACTGGGTCTTTAGCTCACAGCCTACATACAACTTTGGGCGTATGTAGACCTTATTTCTCGTGTTTCCAGGTTGTGACATCGTGCTTAGCAATAATGGTTCGGGTTGTTGGGGGGTAGCTCGTGCAGGTTAGTGATTGTGGCTTGTGGATGTTTCTCATCCCTTGTTGCTTTGAGGTTTGAGTTAGAGTTTTGGTCTCTTTTGATGTCATTTATTTTGGAGGTTGGTTCATGTTGTAAACCATTAAATTTGTTTTTTTATTTAAGGTCATGTTTGGTTGTCTATTTTAAGTTTTATTTTCTTCATTTTGTTAGTGGTTTTGTGTTTTCTATTTCGGGTAAACCATTCCCACATGTTACTCTTGATACCCATGAACTTGTTCTAGCCCGTGGGGATTGGGAATGCCCTTAGGGCCATGTTGCGGACCGGGTTGGGTGCCGGGTCGGATGACGACATGGCCTAGTTCGTGAAAAAATGGTATCAGAGGAGGTCTTCTCTCTTGGGTCGTGTTCTTTTGGGATAGAGTCAGAGCAGACTGGAGTTAAGGGTGTCATATCTCGACATTCTAACTACGAGCAAGGTGCCTAGCCAGCACACCTCATGGAAGGACTCGAGTTACTAGAGTAAGTTGAGTTTTGTCCAAGTCTTTGGTCATTGTGGTTAATCTTGTCTAGGGAAAATGAAAAGGGAGTAGGGTCAGTGGTCCCAGTGATCTCGTAGGGTTTGGAAAGCCTTGTTGAGCCAAGGATGCTGTCCTAGAATACTCTTTGTGGCAGTGGCCTGATTGGTGTATGGCCGCCAACCATATGTCCTAGTCACCCATTGGCACTAGTTCCCTCTTGGTTTGTTCCTTGTCTCTTTGTTTTGGATTTAGGGAAATCTTTTTTTAAGTAAAAATTATTTGGTCTTGAAAAATGTTTTGAAATGAAGTGCTTTAAAAATAAAATGATTTGTAAGGTTTGAAAAGTGTGGGTTGAATGTTTGGTTTTGAAAAATGGAATGGTTTGGTTTTGATCCTTGGTGCTCTCATGGGAAACCACATGCATGGGTATATAAGGAAATAGAAATGGTCAAAGGCACGAGCGGATGAGTTCCTAGATGGACATTAGGTGGATTCTGGTGTGGCATGGGAACATGCATGTGTGAGACCCATGGGACACCATTGGTGTTTGAGCAACCCACCAACTTTGTTTATTTTTAAAAAGTTTTGTTAAATGAAAATTTGGTGTTTATGTGGTCAGTCCTTGTGTTTTGGATGTATTGGATGTGAGGCGTTTCTATCCTAGAATCCTTTTGGAGTGATTTATGTCTTGATTTTGAATTCTTATTGGTATGTTGGTGTTAAAGAATTTGGTTAGTGGTTTCTTTTGAAAAGTGCTTCGGGAAGCCCTTACAACGGTTCTCCCTGCATGTTTAGTGATCTCGTGTGTTATGTCTTGGCCATTGGACCAGTTTGATTAGGTATATGGTTCTCTTTCTTGACTAGTGTCCTCCCCCATAAAGCATTAACATGCGATTAGTGTGTAACCATGAGAAATTCGACACTGGCCGTCCCTCCAGTTGATTAAAGTGAGGACTCTCCCTTTTTAGTGATAGTGCTAATTTTCCCCTTATCCTTTTTGGTTAAGCAAATCCCCTCACAGTAAGATGACAGATGTGAGAGGAGTTGAAGGGATCTTGGGTTTTTTTGAGTTTTCTTAGTCGTCAGGTATAAAGTTTGACATCGTTGCATCTGAAGGGCCCCCTGGAAGTGGTGAAAAGAATTCCAGTGGGGAAGGGTGAAGGTAGTTTAGAATTATCAGTGCGGACTGTTGTATTGAAAGACTTGTAGTGCTTTCATCAGCCGTGAGGGTCATTCTTGGTGATGCCTTTCGGTGTGAGTTCTCTTCGAATAGAAAAGGTGGATTTCATAG
The DNA here is from genome assembly GCA_963277665.1 of Viscum album. Lineage (NCBI taxonomy): Eukaryota > Viridiplantae > Streptophyta > Magnoliopsida > Santalales > Viscaceae > Viscum > Viscum album. Next base: position 858,224,026 of record OY728123.1, on the reverse strand, counting down.
AGTCCTTCGGGAATCCCTATTTTAATGGGAGTGTGTCCTACTCTTAGGTAGTTCTAATTTTTCTGTTCAAGGGGCAGTGTTCGTCACGTGTCTTTCCTTCTTAAGTTTCTTGATTAAGGTGAATAGGTTATGCCTGCACATCATCTAAACCCCTATTTTTGTGGATGTTCCACGAGCGAGTAGTTGGATTTTATGGTGAGTTGTGTTTATTAGTGTTGCCTCAGTTATAGTACGGTTTCTTGCGGCACCAAGAAAATGGAGAATCTTTGTTTGGGAGTCTTCGATGCCTAACTGTGAGGCAGGAGATGCTTCAAACATCAGGGCTCCAACCATAGGCCTCAGAGTGAAGCTGGTGCGTGGTCAGGAACCCTGGGAGTGTATGGGACCCAGAATTTATTTATATCGTCAGTGTTGATAGTAAAAGAAATTTAAATTGTTTTATGTGGTTTTTCCATTCCGAACAACCCCTTTTGGGTGCGTAGGGTTTCCTGTGACTATGAGGAGGCGTGGTTGTCCTGTTTCCTTAAAGTCTATGGGGTTGTGTCCCACAGGATGTAATCGCTTTAGTGATCCTTATGGGGTATGTTGGGTAAATAGGTCTCAAAGTTGAATATTAATCATCCACGGATATTGAGATATTGGTTTGTCTTAGGCTATGGTTTTGATGCCCGATGGTTGGTCCCCACCCTCCCCTCCCTTTTGGTGGGGTGTTGGGTCATTTTCAGGTTTCCCCTAAGTTCTTATGTTTTCATCGGTGCCAACGGTTGTGATACCCATTGGGGGCCTTGCAGAAACTCCCCAAAAATAAACCGATATTACCCTATTCTTATGGTGGGGAGTCCATTTGGACCTCCCCATATCAGTTTTTCCAATCTTGTCTTGGGCGTTTGTAGGTTCTTAATGGTGGGGAGACCCTCAGGCTTCCCCATGTTGACCTTTCAGTTCTGTTCCAAGATTTTATTTTGTGATAGGTGATAAGAGTGCACCTTGGAAGTGGTTGATCTTGTTTGTTCATTCCAGTCAAGAGAGGTGGCTTTTGTTCATGGGTGCCTGGGGTGTTTTGGCTTGTGAAGTTGGTTTCCATGGGTGAATGAGTTAATTTCATAAATCAATCAACTAGAGGTGTTCTAGATCTTTGGGGCGGGCGAAACATATCAAAAACTCCATTTACGATTTTCTTGTGTTTTTCATTTTAGTCACCTTCTCTGAGCACAAGGCATTTTCCTCTCTCTGCTTGTTTTCATGGGGATCCTCTTGAACCTTAAGGGGGTGTCATTTCTTACTTTGGTTCTCAGCCTTAGTTGTGGATTTCTAGGGATGGAATGCTTTTTGGTGGGGAGAATTATCATAGCCACACTACAATAGAATCGCCGTTTAGCGGTGGTTTTTTGCGTTTCACTGCGGTTTAAACCGCCGTGGCATGGTTTGGTGGCGGTTTACAGAAACCGCCACCTAATATGGCATCGCCAATCTATTCGCAGCGGTTTTTTTCGTTTCGCGGTGGTTTAAGGAAAGAATCGTAGATGCCTCATTTAGAGGTGGTTTTCCTGAATTTTGCGGCAGTTTTTACGATCCCTGGATATCAATTTATTCGCGGCAGTTATAACTGCCATGAATAAACTCAAATTCACCGGCTGTAAAACCGCTGTCAAAGTCACGGGATATGCCGCAGAACAAGGCAGCATCGATTCGTCTATGTCGTGGCGGTTAAAACCGCCGCTAAACGTAAGAAAAAATTTACATTTAGCGGCAGTTTTCACAGTTTAGCGTCGGTTTAAACCGCCGCCCATATAAATGTAGTGGCGGTTAAAATCGCTGCTAAAAGCTTCCCAAAAAAAAAATAAATTTTCTACTTTTGCTGCACCTATACCCTGAAAAAAAAATCAAACCATAAATATAAACCAACTGAGATACATTATAGCCCTCATACCATGCATAACCCACATCATGTATCATCATCACTAGCCCTCCTCCTTCACTACATCACATTCCCATAATCACTTCCTCAATATCAAAAATAACAACATGATAATCACACACCAAAACATCACTTTCCACAGAAAATCATTTTTTAAGAAATTATATATTATTCATATTTGGTTAAAATGGATTAATTAATTATAACTGATGATAAAATATTATAATTAATTATGTATGATTCCTTTGTATGTTATAGGACCTAAGAAAATGGGTGGTGAAGGATTGGTCCATGGAAAGCTTGGGGGTGAGGTCTATCTATGTGCTGTTAAGTGGTGTGTCAATGGAAAGGGGCTTCAAAATGAGTTAGGATCTCTAATGTTCTAGAACTATTGTTTTTATTATTATTTTGTGTGGTTTGAGGTGTGTAATATTTCCATTGGATTCCATTCTCCTTCTATAAACCCAATTATTAGTTTTTAATTAAATGGTTAATTGAAATTAAAATGTTAAGGTGATTGAATACCATGAGAAAACTAAACTATGTGCTAGGGAACAAATAGAATATTGTGTACTGGCCTGATTCCTCGGTCTCTAAAGGACGAGGCATTGAACATAGAGATCTCAAGTGACTTCCTGACCCCTTCATTGGGGGGGGGGGGACTTTTGAGATGTCTTTTACCTAAAGGATGAGCCTTTTATACCTTTTTATGGAGGTGTTTTGTGACATAAGATGACCATCCAATGTGGGATAGCTAAGACCCTTGAGACACCTCCAACAATTAAGTAATGTTGGACTTAGAAACCATGGCCTATCTAGTCTGAAATGTGTCTTGGGTATACCATCAAGTTATGCAATCATAGTGATTGTTTGTATTGACCAAACCCTTTTCCATTAGTTGTGATTTACTCTAGGTGGAAGAACATAGGATAGAATAGGATTGGGTTTGCTGAGTAGACCATCTAAGTGGAACCTTCTAACTAAGATGGTCCATGATTCATATTCCTAGAAAACCCATTATTTGGTTTCCGCATTGAGGCCGAGATGTTATTTTATATATTGACACTCCTAGAAATTGTGATTTTATCGAATGAAAAGTACTAGATTGAGATAGTGGTCCATGAACAAGGATCTCAAGAGATATTCCTCTACATACATACAGACCAAGAGGACCCATGTGGGTTCCCAGTAGATAGACCAACCCTGAACAGGTGCATATGTTTCTTTAGAAATGGTTACAGGTGTCACTATAGAACCTAAACCAATGTGGATTCCTGATGGAGCTAAGATGATAATGATGGGAATGGGTGTTCAGTTGACCATGGTTTTATTTGTATTTATATTTAGTCTTGATTCATGATATTTAACAAGATTCATTAGAATCTATAATTGTGCATTACACAATTTTCATTACTTAGGACACCTGTGAATCACTTGTTGGGATGGATGAGACCCTTTGATTCTTATTGTGTTTCTAATCTATTATCATGACATATTTGGGGTGGACACTTAGTACAACTAGCATCAATCATATATGATAGATGTATAACTAATGGTGGTACCTTTTTTTCAAAAAAAAATCCATCAGGTCCTGTGTGCTAGATATATTCTAGTAATTTATATATCTTCTCAATGGAGTGTAAGTTTGGGACATATGAGTAGTCCATACTAATAATTTTTCTATATAGAAAATGATGCTACACATGCATTAATAATCTGGGGTTTATATTGATAACATACAAGTAGATGGTTCTTTATAGCTTTGTAGGGATTATGATAGGTGTGGGTGGACAATTGGAGCATCCATCGGGTCGATAACCCTCCTGGTATCATAATGGATCCAAGGAATGTGTCCTCTATTTATTTTTTGGATTAGGTAACCCTATCATAGTGATAGGACATGGGTCCTACATTCATAGAGTTGGTAACCCTCTCAGTTGATGCACACAATGCACATTGAGGCATAGATCATTCATTACAGCCAATAACCCTCTTGAATAACAAAGTATTTAGTGTTTAATGAGTCCATTATTACTTCTACTATTGAGGGAGGATGTAGAAGTGATTGATGTGTGATAGTATGGGTGAAATTTAGGACATGAAAATGCATGGTGGCAACTACCAGTTCAAACACAAGCCTAAATGGAATGATTTATACCACACTCGAGAAATCAATACATAAAAAGAAACATCAGAAATAAATAAAATGTATAAAAAGAAACATGATAAATCAAGGAAATTTTAGGACATGAAAATGTGTGGTGGAAAATATGTGCCACAAATGTTACATATAGAAACCAACAGTTCCCGTATTTGTTCAACACATCAACAATACAACTACTCAGGGTCCGATGATGCATCGTCACCCTCTCCACCTTTATCTTCACTTTCTGAAGTCACCTGTAAGAACATTATATTAAAAATTAAATACGGTTGCATATTTATATTAAAACTTAAAAATAATGAAATTTAGAAAACTAAATGAATTTTATTTTTTGTGATTTACCTACATACCACCAGTCGATGCACTACCACTGGGGGCATATCTTCTCATCTGCTGATGTATTTCAATCAACTCTTTCTACAAAGCAGATATCTAATCCCCCTGCTGGTGAACTGTGTTTCGTAAATAAACAATATATTTCTTATCATCTTCGGGTATGGTCTGAGTAAAGTCAGGAGTAGACGCAGCTGCCATCCCCGGTGGCTTGCTAAAAACATCAGATGGTACGGGTCCCAAACCCATCCCACGCACTCTCCCAGGATGCTCCTTCCCAAGGACGTTAGCAACCAGGCCGTCCTAGGAGACTGAGTAGGACTGCGCAGGATTGACATCCCATAGTTCTTTAATTTTTACCTATAAATAAAATATCAATAAATATTAACACAGTAAAAATTGATAATAAGTTATTATGATAAAAAATTGACTTCATACCCCAACTTCTTTAGTAGGCTCATTAACAAAGCTTCCATCTGATCTCTTGTGAACATCCAACCACAGTTCAGTTATGGATGCTTCATGCCCTAAACTCTGGGATTGCATTAATAAAAGATAAATTAGCAATTCAATATATTAAACATATAATATTGTCTTATAAATATTTATACTAATTAAAATATTACCAATTTCATTCGGCTTCTAGAAAAACTTTTTGAGCCCGTAGTGTGCGAGATGACTTGCTTAGCCCGATTTGATGCATTCTATCTTGAGAGATCCTGAAATAAATAAAATGAAATTTAATACTAATGTATTGAATGTAATGTCCTTTTCATATACAAGTATAAATGTAAAATGTGGATAATATAATATTATATATTTCAATACCATCCGCTTCTGATCACGATGTCTATCAACAAACACTTTCTATTGTTCTTTAGGTACCCCACTGGGTAGCTTCTCATACATTTTCTGCGTAGTCAACGAAGTATCATTGACATCACACCACAATATGCATTTTAAATCTTTCCACTTCTTACCTAGATTTTTTAATGACCACTTCCATGCTATCACATCAGCAACGGTAAAGTGGATAAACATCTATATACAGAAATTCATTTTGAACATATTAGTAACATGACATTCAATTAAACCATAATGTAATAAATTTAACTTTATTTGAGAATCATAAAATTCGTTTTTCCAGCTTGAAGGCATATGTATCCAATCGTCATATGAAATGGGAAGGGAAACAAGCTCCACTGCCAGCTGGGCTAAAATCTGGCCAAGTAACCCCACAGCGTCAGCCGTAGGGACCCCATAAGAATCAAATGGCACGACTATCTTCTCACCAATCATATTCCAAACATATAAACTTTTTATGTTTTTCTCCACGGTTGCATTTTTTTCATCTTCAATGAGTAAAAAATTAGTATAAACAAAATGCAATAAATTTATTTCATTAAAATTTATACCTATGACAGTGACACTCCAGTATGCCCGGGATGAACTGGAAGGGGTGTGTCGCTGCCCCACTGCTGAGGCTCCTGAAGGGGGAGTCGATGAATCACCCTCTAATGGGACATCCACAGATGGTGTGAGAGATGGTGCGGGGGGAGATGGTGTAGGGGTGTCGGCAGCTGATGCCTCAGATGTCGTGGGGAGGGAGCCAGACGGATCGCCATCTGTCGCAGAACTAAATGAAATAGTGTACTGCTTCTTCCTTGGAATTCCTGTCATTTAATCAAATAAAATTAAGTTCAGAATATATATATTTCAAAAAAATTATGCAGAAAAAAAATTTAAAAATGATAATATATTTCCAGTACTAACACACAAAATATATATAACAATGATAATGAATGACTACATAAATGAAAACAAGTGGTTGATGAATAAATAAATAATTGTACATACAATCATTTTCCCCTTCAATCATGTCATTTTCCAGCTCCATTGCTTCATCCACTTCATTCATCCTTTCTAGACTAATATTTTCAATATCATGATGGACAAATAATCCTACTTCCTCTTGGTGATTAACTTCTATTTCAGAGGTAAAATTTTCCACTTCATCACCCATATCATACAAATCTCGTTGTATTGTGTGAGCAACTACACTCCACCCTTCATCGGCAACATCATTCATATAATATACAATTTTTTCTTGCGATACTAAGATATATGGATCATGCAGTTCACGATCACCAACATCCATCAAGCGAGAGAAGTTCACAGAAGTAAATTGCAAGGAATCTCTTTTAACACCTCTGATAAAATCGACCCATTTTCATTTGAATAAAACAACCGAAAAATGTATGTGGTAGTTTAATTCAATAATATCATGCATATTTCCATAGTATTCCACTTCAGCAAATGTAAATATACCACTATTATATGTTTTCAAACCCACTTCTCGATCGACTGTATGAAATCTAAATCCATTCACATTATAAGTGTCAAACTTTCTAACTTGTTTTAGAGGACCTCTAGCAAGAAAATTCAAATCTTCTGACACCTATTCTCAAGTATTGGTATTCATGATCTAAAAAAGAAATATACTTTATTAGATTTTCAAAATGTATGTGTCAAACTAATATTCGTATTTATTGCAATATTTATGAACTTACACGTCGTGCAAACCATTCTACAAGCTCTTTATTAACAGTTTCGTTATATCTTTCTCATTTCAGGTTCAGAATCTCATTCGTCTCTTTGTTTGTATCCTCAAATCTTCAATAAATGGATCTGTAATTTCACTATTCAACAACACATATCTATGTTCCTGTAATAATTCCAATTGAGTCAATGTCACAATTGAGGTCCTCCCAACTGATCGGCCAATAACATGAAATATTTTGGATTTCTGATGTATTTGAGATTGAGTCGATGTGTTGTCAACATGTCCAAATCGATTAAATCTTGTCTCAATATCATCCAAGTATTGAGAACAAAAGGTCAGACATTCCTTAGCCAAATAGCCTTCAGCAATAGGGCCTTCTGGTTGAGCTTTATTTCTCACGTATGATTTCAAATGCCCAAGATATCTGTGAAATAAAATAAACATAATTATGCATTTAATTAAGTACCAATTGTTTTTACATAATTGGAAAACATATCAATAAATTACCTCTCAATTGGATACATCCATCAATAATGAATGGGGCCTCCTAATTTAGGTTCCTCAACCAAATGCACAGTTAAGTTCATCATTACAGTAAAAAATGACAGAGGAAAGATCATCTCCATTGCACAAAGGGTCAATATAAACCACTCCTAGAGGTTGTCAAGCTGAAATGGATGTAGAGATTTCTCACATAGTTGTCTAAAAAATGAGTAGAAATGGAGTACAACAAGAGTAATTTTTTCAGGTAATAATGTACGCAATGCCAATGGCAGTAACTGCTGTAACAAAATATGTGAATCGTGACTTTTCAATCCATGTAACTTACAATTATTCAATTCAACACACCTCGAGATGTTACTTAAACACCCATCATATACGTTAACATTATTTAACATTTGAAGGAATGTATCTTTATCCCTATTTTTCATTGCAAAAATTGTTGGAGGATACTTTTCATTCTCATCTGGCTAGAGATCACGTTTTATGTTCATTGCTTGTAAGTCTTTGCGAGCATTGAGATGATCCTTCAACTTTCCATGCTCATTAAGAAATGTGAATATAAAATTGTCACAGAAATTCTTCTCAATATTCAACACATCAAGATTATGCCGCAAAAAATTAAATTCCCAATACAGAAGTTTGAAGAATATACTTTTTTTCTTCCACTGTTGCGTTCTGGTTTCGCTTGACGATGCACTTTGGACCCATTTTCTACTCTCATTCAAATGATGAACCTTCCAAAATTCTGTTTCAACATTTTCAAGCTGTGTCAATATTTCAGAACCAGTTAACAACTTTGGAGGTGGTCTACGATCAATGGAACCATTAAATTTTGATCTGTTCAGCCGAAATCTATGAGATGCATCGAAAAATCTTCGATGACACAAGACGCACCATTTTCTACTGTGAGGTAGCCGTTTGGGCTCAAAATCAAAGTTACAAACGGGACAATCCAAACCCGTGTAAGTGTTCCAACCAGATAAATTCCCAAGCCCAGGGTAGTAACTAATGGTCCACATTAAAGCAGCATGCATTTTGAACATTGTTTTAGAATAAGCATCAAATGTCTCAACACCGTTGCTCTATAACTCCTACAATTCGTTAGTCAAAGGCTTCAAGTATACGTCAATATCATTTCCAGGAATTTTTTTTCCAGGAATAATCATCGAAAGGATAAAATATGTTTGTTGAGTACACATCCAAGGAGGTATATTATACGGGATCAAAACAACTGGCCAAATGCTATAACTGGTACTCAAAGTCCTAAATGGGTTGAATCCATCGGCAACCAATCCCAATCGAACATTCCTAGGATCAGCTGAGAAATCGAGATGTAATGAATCAAATGTCTTCCATGATTGAGAATCTCATGGATGTCTCATTAACCCATCATTGTTATTATCTACAGAATTCCACTTCATGTATTCTGCGGTTTTCGATGACATGAATAATCTTTGCAATCGAGGCTTCAAAGGAAAGTAATGCAAAACCTTTGCAGGTGTGTTCCTTTTCTTCTTCTCTATGAAATTATGTTCATTCAGACTTACAACATCAACCTTTTCCTGCCATCTAGAAGAAGAACATTTCTTGCAATTCTTTCTAATTTAATCCTCTCCCCAATAAAGCATACAATCATTGGGACACACATGTTTTTTGTATAATTCAGACCAAGCTTTTTAACAACTTTTTTCATTTCATAAAAAGATTCTGGGATTTTTTGCTTCAGGAAATGCATCACGAATCAATTCCAATATCATAGACATTGCCTTATTTGTAATTCCACATAGACATTTGACATGGTACAACTTCAGCAGAAATGAAAGCTTTGAATATTTCAAACACCCACTATACAACTCTTGATTTCCATCATCAACTAAATCATGAAACACTTTTTCCTCAGTGAAGTTTTCTCTTACATTTGGCTCCATAGAATCAAGAGGAGGATCCAATGATATGTTACAATCTTGATCTGTCTATGTTACAGTCTAAAAAACATCACTTGTCACGTTGTAATTTATATCACCCTCTTCTAGTTGTTCTGATATGTTTTGATGCTGATAATGATGTCTTGTAGTGCCGAATGCATCATTTATGAGGTTTTTTATTTCATTTTCCATTGTCGAAGAACTTGGGACCTCATTCTGCAGATTAACATCAGTGCTCAATGTTTATGTAACATTCGATTCTCCATACCAAATCCAACACAAATATTGACCAGGGAATTGCTTCAGTATTAAATGTTCATAAACCTCATCTCTCTTCAACCATGTTCTAAATTTATATTTAGGACATGGAAAATTTATTCTCCCTTCAACAGATCGATTAGAAATTGAAAAATCTAAAAAATCATTCACACCCTTAACATACTGAGGTGTGTTCCTCGGTAATGTGATCTAGATTTTATCCATGTATATCACAATGTTCCTACACAATAATAAAAATAATTAAAACACATAGTTACTACTAAATAGAGAAAGAGATTCATATATACGATAGTGTAACATTACAGAAACATAATATAATAAAGACGAGCCCCTGAGTTAGATATGAACCCTCTAGTGTTTGGGATATGGGAAGTTTCTTTGGTAAAGAGAAACAGTGTGCTAACAACATGGTAGCTACTTTACCATGAAAACCAAAGCATATTGTTAATTTGGAAGAACCCCAACCTAAGTTCTCTATAGAGTATTCATATAAAACTCTAATATCGAATAAATCTATTATAAATAATGTTTAGGGAAAACCTTATGATACTTACAAAACTCAACACATTGTTAATTGGGAGTGGCAAGAACCACGTGATAGATAGTCTTGAGGCATGATAAGTAGTGGTGTTCATGGAAATTCATGATGAAATATTTAATCAATAAAGATAAATGAACATTATATAACATAAAAACAAGAAAATTATTAGAGGGGGTGACACGTATGAGAGGAATACTAGAATCTTGGGTATTTCAAAAATCCCTAGGTATAAGTTTAATTGAGAAATCAACCACTTAGTTAGGCAGAAGACCATAAAATAAATGGTAAAAACATCAGTTTATTCTCTCACAATGAGAATTTAATCATGGTTTATCTTTTCTATAGTCTCAATAATTTGATATATATATTCTCACTTAGAAGTACAAAATATCCATTCTTTACATAATGATTACCAAGGATAATCATCTTTCTATTTTCACTTGTATAGAATGAGAGGGAGATTTACGATATTGAGGATAATTTTATTAATTATAAAATATATCCTATATTTATACAAGAAAAAGTAATTCATACACATAATTTTATTTAATTACGCAAAAGGGAGTATCTCAAGGTTTTATTTTATATTGATCAAAACATTTCTTAAGGGAATGAATTATTATAAGGGGATGAAATGATTGACTAATTTTATCACATCAATAATAACTCGACATAGATGTTTTGATGGGGTGTTTTAACAGTTATACAAAACATTCATGATATGAAAGAATGTATAAAACATGAATAAAATAGTATTTTCTCTATACCTGAGTAATTAACTATCATACATGTAACCATATTATTATTAGGATCTGTATCAGTAATTTTGTTTTCATAAGCTCACCCTTACCCTATAGACCATATATGTTGTTTTCATTGATAAAATTATATACCCCTTCAAACAATTAATTTATTTAAATAGGGTACCCATTTATTTAATATAAAACATTTCAAAATATTATTAGGGTTGATTAGATAATTCCTTTATTCCATCAAAATGGTGGGTTTCTCCCATAGACATTCTCTAGCTATGTTCACCTATTTCCAACACCAGAATCATCTTCTTTTCTTATTTAGGAAATTTATGGCATGATTCTTCATACACATTAGAGAAGTGGGATGATAAACATTCTTAACCCCATGATATTTATTTATTTCACTACAAGAATTGAAATCCACACTTCACTTATTATCTATTAAACCATGAAACCCTCGAGAATCAATGATCTCTATTTCGACTTTGAGGGTTTATCAAAAAATCTCTTTATAGACAACAATTTATCATATCACCAAATCATTTAATAGTTTCATATTCACACAAAAATAATGGTTTTTAAGTGAACTTTTAGGGTTATTGAAAATGGATGAGGAATATGGTAAATGTCATATGAATTTTTCCTCATACACTTGAAGGATTATTCTTCCCTTTTCTTGAGGCCAAGGAAATAATTCTCAATTTTATATGAGAGAGTTAAAGGAAAATATTTACCATAAATAATTTTCATAAATTCATTCCACTGCATCAATTTTATCTTCTCATCAAGCATCATTTTATTCATAAATGTAACACATTATATATTTTCTATCTTTAACCATATCACCTGTAAAGGTATTATCATATTAATCCAATGGATTATCAAAAGAAAGTAAGCAATGGGGATTTTGATTTCCATATAATTATAAAAATAATGTATAGATTCCATATTTATAACATCATCATCAAATAATTATGCCACTTCACAAAAATTTCCATAATATGGAAGCCATCAATATTTTCGACAAAACAGAAAACCCAACACTTAACATGTGTCGATCATCACTGTCACATCATCATATTAGCTAGAAAATAGGTAATCCCAACTCTCAACCTATGTCAATCATCTAATCATCATCACATCAGGATAACAAGAAAGTTCAACTCTAAACCACTATTAACCATCCCAACATCCACTAAATTTCCACATCATTACCTCACTGACACATGTTATAACCTCGAGCCATCACAACCAAAAACATGACATAGCCTTAAATCCATCACAACCTAGGGAAATGTGTACATGTTATACCTTAATCCATTATAACCCAAAATATAAGCATGTATTGTAACCATGAGCCATCACGACCCATGAGTATAGTATCAAAAAACCACAAACAATCAAGTAGATATAAAAACAATCACTTAAGAAAAAAAACTAACAAACACATAAAAATCACATGCAATAAGTAGAAAAACAAATAATCATAAACGAAAACATCTGCATACAATAAAATAAATACAACATTAAAATTTATTATAAGAAACAATAATAATAAATAAATACCTAATATAAAAATAACAAAAAAATTAGAAATCAAACCCTAGGGTTCGTATAGGTCGCCGGGGAAGCAGGGTCGTCGGGGTCGCGGGGGCCGGGGTCGCCGAGGTCACAGGGTCGCTGGGGTCGCTGGGGTTGTGGGGGGCCAGGGTCGCGGGGGAAGGAATCACGGTCATTGGGTGAGAAAGAGGAGGGTCGAGGTGGGGGGGGGGGGAAGGGTCAGGACTATTAAAAAAAAGTTTCGCGGTGGTTTATTATAAACCGTCGTGAAACCTTTTTTAAAAAAGGTTTAGTGGCAGTTCTAGGAACCTCCGCTAAACGGCAATTTTGTTGTAGTGCCATCATATTTAAATAAATTATTTTATTAATTTTCCGGGTATCGGGTAGTTTGGGTTGAAGCCCGGCCTAAAATTTTTGGGTTCCTATTTAATAATGTTGGTTTTGGCCTTGACTGCATCCAGCAAACCGCGTCGAAGCCATGCAGCCTCGCCTAGGTTATCGTGTGATCTTTCCCGGTTCACCGCACGACCTACCCGGTACATGATTTGTTAATTAATTAATTAAGTGTAGTGATCAATAAAGCATTGAAATTAAAATAGGTGTTAAGAATGATAATTTTATTTTTTTTATTTTTATTATCATCTTCGTTCTATTAAAAATTGTCATGATCCACGTGGGGTAACTGAACGGTTGCCCGACTCCTTAAAAATAAAAAAAATAAAAAATTAATCAAACAAAATTTAAAGGATTATTTTAATGATGACAACATGGTAATTATTATTATTATTATTATTAGGATATTAATATAGTTATTAATATTATTAATCTCATTATTATTATTAAGAACATAATATTTTTTAAGCTTATCATTATTACTAATATTATTACTAATATATTTAAGTTGAATTTTTTATTTATTTATTTTTAAGGAGTCGAGTAACCACTCGGTTACCCCGCGCGGCTCATTAAATTTTTTAATAGAATGATGCTGATAATAATAATAAACATAATAAAATTATCATTCTTAATACCTCTTTTAATATCAATAGTTTATTGATCATTACACTTAATTAATTAATTTACTAATCATGTATCGGTTAGGGCATGCGGTGAACCGAGTGAGGTCACAAAACAACCCAGGTGAGGTTGCATGGCTTCAACGCAGTGCGCTGGATGCAGTCAGGGCCAATAACAATGTTTTTAAATAGGAACTCAAAAATTTTATGTTGGGCTTCAACCCGAACTACACGATACCCAGAAAATTAATAAAATAATTTATTTAAAGACGATAGGTGTGAGAATTCTCCCCACCATAAAGATTTCCATCCCTGGAAGTCCATAAATAAGGCTGAGAACCAAAGTAGGAAATGACACCCCCTTAAGGTTAAAGAGGATCCCTATGAAAACAAGCAGAGAGAGGAAAACACCTCGTTCTCAGAGAAGGTGAATAAAATGAAAAACGCAAGAAACTCGTAAATGGAATTTTTGATATGTGTTTCCCACCCCAAAGAGCTAGAACACCTCCAGTTGATTGATTTAGGAAAGGAACTCTTGCACCCATGGAAACCAACTTCACAAGACGAAACATCTCAAGCACCCATGAACAAAAACCACATCATTTGGCTGGAACGAACAAAAAAGATCAACCACGAAGAAGGATCACTTTTATCACCTATCACCAATTCATCTCTAGGAGCAGAACTAAAAGGTCAACATGGGGAAGCCCGAGGGGTTCCCCACCATTAAGAACCTACCAAATCCCGAGATGATATTGGAAGAACCAACATGGGATGGTCCTAACGGACTCCCCACCATAAGAATAGTGTAATATCGGTATATTTCATGGGAGTTTCAGTGAGGCCCCCAATGGGTTGACAACCGTTGGCACCGAAGAAAAAAAAAGAACTCAGAGGCTTCCCGGCACAGACCCAACACCCCACCAAAAGGGCGGGGAGGGTGGGGCCCAACCATCAGGCGTCAAAACCACAACCAAAGACAAAACAATATCTCAATATCCCTAGATGAGCACTATTCAACTTTGAGACCAATTTACCCAACATACCCCATAAGGACCACTAAATCTATTAAATACAATAGGACACAACCCCTAGATTTTAAGGAAACAAGACGAACACACCTCCGCATAGTCACAGGAAACCACACGCACCCATACGGGTCATTCAGAATGGAACAACCACATAAAACAATTTAAACTGCTTTTACACTCAACACCAATTATAGAAATAAAGTTGGGGTCCCATACACTCTCGAGGTTCCTGACCACGTGTCAGCTTCACTCTGAGGCCTATGGTTGGAGTGGGGTGTCTTTGTGTTTTGGAAGTGTTGTATTTGAGGCATTTAGAGCTGAAAATCCTTTTTGACTAATTTATGTCTTGAGTTTAAATTTTTATTTGTAAGATGGTATGAAAGCATGTGGTTAGTGGTTTCTTTTGAAAAGTGCTTCGTGAAGCCCTTGCAGCGGTTCTTCCTACACATTTAGTGTTCACTTGTCGTGTGTCTTGGACATTGGACAAGTTTGATTGGGTCCATGATTCTTCTTCTTGACTAGTGTCCACCCCCATAAAGCATTAACAAGCGATTGGTGTGTAGAAACAGGCAATTCTCCACTGTTCGGACCTTTAGTTGATTAAAGTGAGGACTCTACCTTTTTAGTGATAGTGCTAAGTTTTCCCCTTATCCTTTTCAGTTAAGTGGATCCTCTCGCTGTAGGATGACAAATTCTAGAGGAGTCAAAGGGATATTGGGACTCTTTGAGTTGTATTAGATGTCGGGTATGAAGTTTGACATAGTTGCCTCTGAAGGTTCCCCCTGGAAGTGGTGAAAGGAATTCCAATGGGGAAGGGTAAAGGCGGTTCAGAATTATCAGTGTTGACTGATGTCATGAAAGGCTTTTTGTGCTTTCATCAGTAGTGAGGGTCATTCTAGGTGATATCTTGCGGTGTGAGTTCTCTTAGAAGAGCAAAGGTGGATTTTGTAGAGTCCTTTGGGAATCCCTGTTTTCATGGGAGTGTGTCCTATTCTTAGGGAGTTCTAATTTTTCTGTTCAAGGTAGAGTGTTCGTCATGTGTCTTTCCTTCTTATGTTTCTTGGTTAAGGTGAAGAGGTGATTCATGCATATCATCTAATCCCCTATTTTGGTGGATGTTCCACGAGCGAGTAGTTGGATGTTATGGTGAGTTGTGTTTTTTGATGTTTCCTCAGTTGCAGTATGGTTGCTTGTAGCACCAAGAAAAAGGAGAATCTTTGTTTGGGAGTCTTCGTTGCCTGACTGTGAGGTAGGAGATGCTTCCAACATTAGGGCTCCATCCATATGCCTTAGAGTTAATCTAGCATGTGGTCCAGAACCCTGGAAGTGAGTGGAACCCTGAATTTATTTCTATCGTCGGTGTTGAGAGTAAAAATAGTTTAAGTTTTTTATGTGGTTGATCTATTTCGAATGACCTGTTTGGGTGTGTGGGGTTTCCCGTGACTATGAGGAGGCGTAGTTTACTTGTTTCCTTAAAGACTAGGGGGTTATGTCCCACTAGATGTAATCACTTTAGTGGTCCTTATGGGGTATGTCGGGTAAACCGGTCACAATGATGAATAGTTCTCATCCATGGATGTTGAGATATTGGTTTGTCTTCGGCTGTGGTTTTGATTCCTGATGGTTGGGCCTTGCCATCCCCGCCATTTTGGTGGGGTGTTAGGTCTGTGCTAGGAAGCCTCCGAGTTCTTTTGTTTTCGTCGATTCCAACGGTTGTGAGACCCATTAGGGGCCTCGATGAAACTCCTCATAAATAAACTGATATTAACCCATTATTTTGGTGGGGAGTCCATTCAGACCTCCCCATGTCCGTTTTTCCAATCTCGTCTTGGGAGTTGGTAGGTTATTAATGGTGGGGAACCCCTCGGGCTTCCCCATGTTGACCTTTTAGTTTTGTTCTAAGAGATGATTTGGTGATAGGTGATAAGTGTGCTCCTTGGATGTGGTTGATCTTGTTTGTTCGTTCTAGTCAAACGATGTGGTTTTTTTTGCATGGGTTCTTGAGGTGTTTCATCTTGTGAAGTTGGTTTCCATGGGTGCAAGAGTTCCTTTTTTAATCAATCAATTGGAGGTGTTCTAGCTCTTTTGGGCGGGCGACACATATTAGAAAGTCCATTTACAAGTTTCTTGAGTTTTTCATTTTAATCACCTTCTTTGAGCATGGGGTGTTTTCTCTCTCAGCTTGTTTTCATAGGAATCCTCTTGAACCTTAAGGGGGTGTCATTTCCTACTTTGGTTCTGAGCCTTAGTTGTGGCTTTCCAGGGACGGAAAGCTTTATGGTGGGGAGAATTGTCACACCCATCATCCTTAAATAAATTATTTTATTAATTTTCTGGGTATCGGGTAGTTCGGGTTGAATCCTGACTTAAATTTTTTGAGTTCCTATTTAAAAATGCTGGTATTGGCCTTGACTACATCCAGCGCACCGCGTCGAAGCTGTGCGGCCTCGCCTGGGTTTTCGTGTGACCTCACCCGGTTCACTGCACGGCCTGCCCGGTACACGATTAGTTAATTAATTAATTAAGTGTAATAATCAATAATGGATTGAAATTAAAAGAGGTTTTAATAATGATAATTTTATTATGTTTATTATTATCATCATTATCGTTCTATTAAAAATTGTCATGAGTTGCGCGGGGTAACCAAGCGATTTATAGACTCCATAAAAATTAAAAAAAAATAAAAATCAATCAAACAAAATTTAAAGGATTATTTTAATGATGATAAAAATGGTAATTATTATTGTTATTATTATCATTAATGTTAGGATATTAATATAGTTATTAATATTAGTAATCTCATTATTATTATTAAGAACATAATTTTTTAAGCTTGGCATTATTATTAATATTATTAAAAATATATTTAAGTTGAATTATTTATTTATTTATTTATTTTATTTTTTATTTATTTTTCTCTTTCTCTTTCTCTTATTTTCCTTTGGGTTTATTTATTCCCTCTTGCTCCCTTTCTCTCCAGCCCATCGTAACCATCTTCCCCTCTCACTTTATCCCGTCGCGCCAAATTCCCTACCCCCAAAACCCTACAGGCTTCCTCCTCCGCTGCGCCTTCTGGGTGGCTTCCTTGCATCGCCTGCACCTCGCCTTGGCCATCCCTTGCTCCCCTCGCGCTGCACCCCCTCTTCTCCCCTCTTCTCATATCGCGTTGCGCCCCTTTCCCCAACGCCAGCTGATGCCCTACCTCCTCGTGTCGTCACCCCCACACACCCCGGTTGCCGCTACACCCCCCACCTGGTCTGAAGTCGGCGACCCCTGCTCTGTCCGGATGTTCACTTCCCCCTTCCAGCCAACTCGCGCCACACCTCCCCCTTGGCCGGAATCCCCTTCTCCATTTGGCGGTCCTCCTCTCCCTACCTCCTGAACTCCTTCGCGTCACCCCAACCTCTACCGCATGTCCTCATCCTTGCTGGAAAACCACGCATCACCAGACTGTCGCTTTCCTCTCCTACCTCCCTCACAAAAACCCACATGCACAGCTCTCCCCCTCTCACTAACCTCCCCTTTTTTGGTTGGGTTTTTCGGATGCGACAGACCTCGGCACATCTCCAACGTGCTCATCCAGCCCCTCAATATCCC
Organism: Viscum album; assembly: GCA_963277665.1. NCBI lineage: Eukaryota > Viridiplantae > Streptophyta > Magnoliopsida > Santalales > Viscaceae > Viscum > Viscum album. The sequence goes on along the minus strand of OY728123.1, from coordinate 858,205,840 downwards.
CGCCATAGGTGCGTTTTGTTTAGTTTGGTTGGTTCTTCATTTGGGAGATTACTAGGTTATGGTTTATGTGATTTTTGGTCTGGTTTTGATGTTATCTTTGGTCCAATTCTTGTTTTAGCATTCCATTGAGTTTGATTGTGGTGCGTATTAGGTGCAGATGAAGATCCACACATGATTTGGTAAAAATCAACATCAATGTAGGTGGTTCTGTTCCTTATCATCATTGTGTAATTAATTTTCTATATTGTGTTTTTTATGCTAATTATATTTTTGAAAGGTTATAATATGCATTTGATTTTTTTTAGAACCATGTATACATGAAATATGGAATGTTTTTTTATAAACTCTCATTGCATCATTTGGTAGAACTTTATAGTTTGTAAAAAATACATTTTAAAAATGTTGTGACATGCGTGCGTGATGAAAATTGCACATTATTTTAGAAATTGTCCTATTTTTCATTTCGACCTTATTGTGGTAAATTCTATAATTGTTTAATAAATTGCTTATGGAGTGCCAATGTGGTTTTAGAAGGGCTGAATTGTGAAATTGATTTTATAATGGTTTCTTTTTCATGTGATATGTTTTATAAATTGAGAAATTGTTTATTTAAGTGGTTTTTGAAGTGAAAAACATGGTTAAAAGGTTTTTGGGTGTTGTTTGGTATGTGCGAAAGGTGTTTTCAAGTCACTTAAGTGTGTGTGTATTTAAATGGAGATTTTCAAAGGAAAATGGATCAATTTGGTTGTGCTTTCCTTGTCGTTTACTTTTAAAATTGAAATGGAAAATTGTATAAATCATGGAAAACATGTGTTGATATGTTTACCTCGTGTATCTAGTTTTAAAGTGATGCCTCTATATGGAATCAATTTGTTTTTGGTTTAATGTATTCTTGGTTTTTCATGAAATGATTTCATAAATAGATCAAATGATTTATTGTTACTTTTAGATGGCGCGAAAGTGGTATTTTGAATGACTTGAATAAATGTTCATTTTAAAGTTGTATATTTATATAAAATATGACATGACTTTGGTGTGCATGAATCTTTAAAATGGGTTTTTGGGTATGCATGCCGTGGCTTTTGTGTGTAATTTCTTGTTTGGTCTGTGATATGAGCAAGCAATATGCTATATGATTGTGGAATTTGTTTGACCAAAAAAATGGAAAACCCCGAGTACCTAGGTGGGTGGATTAGGACTAGTACGCTAGATGACACATGAGTGGTTCGTTCCGGTTTCATCTGGCGGGATTGACGTTACAACACCAACTAAACTTTTTTGATGATTGTAGAACACTAGGTTATGGACGTGTTACCCTACTAGTGGCTTGTGCACAAGAGCGTTGACTAGTGTGGCTCCTATGACATGTTTACACTGAGGTCTGATGTCTCTAGCACACCACACAAACTAGCTACTTTATGGGATTTTACCCGCAGTGCTCTACTATTCATGACGTGGTGCCTTCCATCGGCATACGGAGGACCACATGAGTTTGTGCTTGTTCCTTATAAATTTTCTCTTCCATTTTAAAGTAGTAATTGTGAAATGATTTTTCTTTCGGTTCTCTTTCCTTTCCATTTTCATCTTTTAATTTTTTTTATAAAAAAAAAGCGTTTTTAATGTTTGGTTTCAAATAAGCATGTTAAATTATCTCTTAGGTGTTGTGGCATGGAATATTTTTATTGGTTGAAATCTTACTGGGCCTTTCACTCACACCAGGCATACACCATTAGGGGTATATAGACCTTATTTCTCATGTTTTCATATTGTGACATCATGCTTAGCAATAATGGTTTGGGTTGTTGAGGGTCAGCTCGTGTAGGTTGTTGATTGTGGCTTGTGGATGCTTCTCCTCCCTTGTTTCTTGGAGGTTTGAGTTAGTGTTTTGGTTTCTTTTATTTTCATTTCTTTTGGAAGTTGGTTCATGTCGTGAACCATTAAATTTGTTTTTTTGTTTAAGGTCTGGTTTGGTTATCTTTTTTCAGTTTTAGTATATTCATTTTGTTAGTGGTTTTGTGTTTACTACTTTGGGTAAACCATTCCCACATGTTACTCTTGATACCTAGGGACTTGCGCAAGCCTGTGGGGATTGGGAATACCCTTTGGGCCATGTCATAGACTGGGTCGGGCGCTGGGTCAGATAACGACCCGGCCCAGTTTGTGACATTTATTTTGTCAACAAGTCATATAATTAAATATATATGTTCTTATGTTTTTCAAATTCTTGATTTAGTGTTTTTAGTTAAATTTTATATTTTCATTTTTGGATAAAAAAATTGGGGATGTTGGAGCATAAATTGAAACTGAATGGTGTATAAGTAATAAGAATAAGTTTAATTATTTATGAAGACATGTGACTCAACTAACTAGAGAACAAAGTATTTGGATAATATTACACTGAAAGTATTATAATTCTATAATTAGATAGTGGAAATAATTATTTTACATTCCATGTATGTTATTTCCTTATTTCGTGTAATCCCACTAACAATATAACATTTAATGGATGACATGGTATCTCAGCAACTGGTGGATTTTCATAGATAAAACTATGTAAAAATAAGTTGTTTAAATTAAAACACATATACTTTGGTACATAAATTTTAATTTATCTTCCTATAAATTATAGTCATTGCCTCCAAATGTTGGTCTTATATCATAAATTGGGCGGTGATACTACTCTACTAACTTGACTCTCTATGTTATTTGGTGTTTTACTCTTTTTTTCCTCTTTCATTACACATGTTCTCACCTTAACTTCTTCCCTAAAAGTATTTTTTTCTATTTATATATTCGAATTTTTTTAATCCCATGAACCATTTACAAGGTTATGGGTGGGTGAAGGTATCCTATTGGTGTTTTAATTAGATGATAGATTTGTTGTAATAGTAATTTTTGTTCATTTATATTTTTTTTAAATTTTATAAAAAATAAATTTCATTACTAAATTAAAATTAAAAATTTAATGGTTGGTCCATATCAGACATGAGAAATAAAATTGTGTGAAATGGTAGAAATTACAATGAAATAACCAATTAAAATTGGGTATGCCTATTTCCCCTGAATTACTAGGTTTTTCATAAAAATTCATTGTTAATGGAAATAATCACTAGACCAAGGGAGAAAAACCTAAAGAACATAATCAATTATTATCAAAAAAATAAATGATTGAAAAATTGAATACTGAGGGTAAATTAATTTAATAAATAATTTTTTATGGTAAGGTAAAATTTTTCCAACAAACATTATTTGAAATTACATCCTAGATACTTTATTTGTCATGTTTCTTTTTATTATATTATTTTTTTAACTTTTTTGTTATCTTTAATTTTCAGTTTTTCATTTTAATTTCCCACACTTATATTTTTCACCTGCATTATTGGATAACACTTACAAACATGTGATTGTTACAATCCTTACCTTTGGGATCAACCTTGATATTATTCTTTTATAGTAGAGTGATTGAAAGACAATTTATGCACCTTCTGATGGTTGTGGTAAAGTGTACACCAATTTTTCATTATTGAATGATGGTATGACTTTTCATGAGTATTTACGGGTTTTTTTTCCTTATGGTTATAGTTTCAAACACAATATATATACACATTAAATCCACTTGATCACTTTCACTAATGGTTTCATGTAGACTTGGAGAATCTTGCTTGGTCATTAGACACACTACCTACCAACAAAAATTACATTTTTATGTAAATTGATAGAAATTCATGTTTGGATTTAAATAATAATTTTCACATTGTATCTAGATAAATTTCTTCACACAATCAATGTCTTAGTGGATGATCACTTGGAAGAGGCTTTCCATGTGAGTTAGTTCAGTGGACACTATAACATGTTTCTTATTCTATAATATATATGTAATTAGTTCTTGGGATATCATGGTATATATATTTTATTTATTCTTATGATATTTTTTTTCATGTTTCATATTTATTTTACATTGTTACATGTCATGTAGTTTTTTTATTTTTTGTATAATTGTCTATAAGATTCCATCTTGGTTCCATATTTGATATCTATAGTTTTTTAAAATGTTTATTATATATATCGGTCATGTAAAATTGTGAGTTGATTTGGGAATGACTCTTTAAAATATTATTTGAAGGTGTAATCTCCCAATGTCGTGTTCCATAACTCATAACCCAAGTAACCTCACCACTTTTTTGGTATATATCTTAACAAGATTATTAAGTGACAAAACATATAAAATAGAAGTAAAGTGTGATTATATTTTACGTTGATCCACTATAACCAATATAGTTTGGTTTTCTTTGGTATTATTTAGGAGATTAATGGTGAAATATATAGTGATGTTTTCCTATTTTTATGTTGGTATGGGTAATAGTTGAATTATCCATTTATTCTTTTATTATTCTTCTTCAACATTTTGGGTGTACAAAGAACATTGATGTATATTTATAAATATAATTCCTAGTATTATGCCATCATAAGTGATCCTAGATATAACTACATATCTTTATACATCCTAGGTGAATAGATAAATATGAGTTATGTGTTTCCTTTATAAATCTCTCTTTATCACTAACACCATTGAAACATATAATCATGTCCCAAATCTTATGACTCCATCTTTTTCATTTTTTTATTCTTGAATGTTAATTTCCTTAATTTATTCCACCAGATTTCATATCTCTAAATAATGTTTCAATAACACATAAATATTATCTCTAATATATTTTTGAGAAATCATTTAAGAAACAATGGATGTTTTCCTTAATTAATGATTTCCATGTGTGTTTTTTATTTCCATAAATACTAAACTATTTTAATTGTCATCATAAATAAGGTAGTAGAATATTTTATACTTAATTCATGCACAACCTTTTCTTTTTTATAGAATTATAATAAATTAAATATTTATAGTCCTTAATTAGCTCTAACCACCTCCAGTATCACATGTTTATCTTTTTTGTGTGAATATATAATGTTCAAATAATACATTATTAATATAGATTTTACTATAATATGATCATTATATATATATATATATATAAAATTATTAATATATTGAATGTGTATTGGGTCCATTAATGAAAATATTACCACTTCTAACTCCATGTATTGAATTAGGTAATTCATCCCATTGACTTTAAATTAACGTAATATATATATATATATATGTATATATATATTCAACTTATAATTTTTCATTAATAAACAACCCAGAAAGTTAATTGAAGCATCAATATATATCAAAAATCCTTCTATTCATCATTATACTATGAGTACATGTTTTTTGGGAAAACATTTATTAAGTTTGCTAATTTTCTATTTTCATTAATCTTGAAAACTAATAATCCATTCTAAGTTTAATTGGATAGTGAAATATAAAATTGTGAGAAATCACCCAAAATAAATTTATAGTACCAATGAAATTCGATAAAAATATAGATACCTTATAAGGTATATGGCATGGGATATTCACCACCCACCACTTTCTTTGAAGGATATATAAATATACTCATTATTATGATTTCAAACACTAATAATGTAAATTGATCCATTTGAAAAGAAAATTTGTTTCTTTCTCGAATAACTTTTATTTTATCAAAGTACTCATCCCAACGAAAAAAAATATTAATGTTTTTCAAGGATTATATGATAGATGAATATAAAATCTTTAAATACTACAAACAATTATATCAATGTAATATCTAAACACTATAATTTGAATTCTATGAAGTTTGATGGATCATTGGGGTGTTAAAGTAGAATTAATATGACCTCATGGTCAATATATATCATGGTAAATATTTTTTTGGAAAATATCTTTCCATTCCCCCTTAATTTGATAATATCTCAAATAAATATCCACCTTTCATATATCTGGATACCTATAAAGGTGACCAATAATTTATCTATATGATATAGAAGATATGTGTTCTTTATCTTGATATTTTTATGCTCCTAATAATAGATATAAATCCAAACGGTTCATACTTCCCCTTGATGAATAGGACTACAGAACACTAAATTGATATACATCATATGATAAATTCTTTAACATGAGTCTCTTACATTCAATTTCCAATATGTATATGTTCTTTTATAAAGTCTACCTTATGAATAGAAGTATAAAAAAATCTTTTTGGAATAACAAAACATATTCTATCTTAGTTTCCATGTTTTCATGATTGATATTCTATTTAATATAAATAATTTGTACCATGTATGCTAATTTATTAGTTAATATGATCCATAAATAGAAGGATTCTTCAAAAGGAGATTCATAATTTTCCATGTATTTATATATCATGATGAGATGTTTTTGGATGTGAAATGATATATCCACTTACCATATATATATATTGGATTCATATAAAGAGAGGCCATTTATGTACAATGTAGCATCAAATTCCACCAAATAATGAACTATTATATTTTCCAATAGAATATTCCCTCATAAATTAATGTGGGGTGATTCATATACTTGAGATGTTGCAGTTTTATTGATATATGATATATATATATATTAAAGAATAATTTAATTCTTGATATTATGATTTAATATATCAAGATAAATTTCATGATATGAAATAATGTGTTGAAATATATTCATATAAAAAATTCACCATTCTTAAGTGGATAATGTATATACCTACCACCAAATCACATTATAAATCCACATTGGTGGTCACGGTGATGAACTATATTACTTTACCTTCTAGATTTAGAGGTTATACACATTAATTATTACTAAAGAAAACTAGTTTAGTGAATTTACTAACAAAAATACCATGTTCCTCACAGTTGAAGCACTGAACCATGGGTAATATAATACTACGAACCATCCTTTTTTCGCATAATGTAATGAAACCTCATTGGAAATCCTGATCTTGGTGCCCTAATTTTTTATATTTAATGAAAATTAAAATCTATTATGGGTATGTCCTTATATTATTCTTCCTATATTTTAGGGTTGTGTGAAACATGATATTCATTAAACCATACCTATTTAAACTCATAAAAGAAACTCTAGTACATTCTCCTTTTATCCATGTACTTTAGAAAATTTATAATCTCTAATATCAATTTAGATTTTAGATAATACCAAATTATTTCATTGTATCATTCAAATAACTATATCTCTATAAGTTTATAATGAAATTAGTTATAATAATCTAAACATTTGATAGATATTTCCTTACATGTAAATGATAAATATAAAGGAATATCATGAATGTATTGTGATGTTTTATACTTAAGTACCAATTTTTTCCCTCATTCTACTAGAGGTCATTGAATTCCATTTCTATTTTAAGGAAAAGATAGTAACAAATGTTTTTTTGAAGAATAATTTTATGGGTTCCATGCATTCCACAAAGTTGGTTCCATCCTTCAATGTTCTATTCTTGATTATTACCCACCACTTATCAATATATCCTTATAGAAGGTAAATGAAAAACATTACATTTTATTTAATTTCATATTAAAACATAAATGATATTTTAGAAGATAAGTTATTCTATTTCCTCATCATTAATAGCTTAGAAGATCCACTAAAGGGTGTTTTTTATAATGTACATAATAAAGAGTTGTTATTTATTTATATATTTTAGGAACACTATATGATTAATGATACTTTACATTACCTGTGTCAATGAGTAAATATATTTTAATTTTTTTTGTCCATATCCCATCATATTTTTCATCTTGTTTAGATAATTGTTACAATGTCTAATGAATTAGTTATTTTCAAGTTTTCTCATGTTTTGTAACATTTTTTGAAATAACAATGGTTATTGAAAAAAATGAAATTTATAATTTAGTTAAATTTTATTTTAGATTTAATATTTTTACATTAAAAAAAATTAGTATTAAATCACTAAAATACAATAAATTTTAAAAATTTATGTTAATCCTTGTTTATTTTTATTTCCCTTCCCAATATATTCTTGAATATAATCCCAACAAGTAGATAAAACTTACTATGATACCAATTATAATGATATATAACTAATTAAATTAAATTTTACATCATTTCCCTATAAAATTAGAAATTGTATGAAATACAGACCACATAAATAAAGTTCATGTATCTTTGAAATTATGTATTTAACATCAAATTTTGTTCTTTGTAATATATATATATATATATTAGAAATATTCATCCTATAATCCATTGTTGTTTTTCCCAAAATTAATTTATGGGTTGAATCAGTCAATTGTAGAACAATAATTGTTGTTGATTCCATAAATATATAAATATTTCTCTAAATATTCACAATTACTATCAAGGGTTTTGACTATAACCGAACCAACTAGTTGGGTTACTTCATTAAAGAAATAAAACCAAATAAAAATAAAAATTAATATATTAATGAATATGGGTCGATCGTATGATGTTTCCAAGGATATATGTTATTTATAGGGGTAAATTAAATTTATTTTTTCATATCATTAATTAAGCAGTATTCATTAAATAAAATAAATTTTATTTCATCACTCAATGATTAATCTCAAAAAAATAAATTCCTAATAAATTATATATATGTATAATCATTTTCAAGATAATTAAAATTTATATAATCATATTAGCTCTGAAAATATTTCAATTTTAAATTCAATGAATATGAAGAAGAAAAAAATCATTGACTGTTACTATGAAATTAAAGATAAAAATTTAGGTTTTAGTCACATCATATAATATCTAGTCTAGACTATTAAAATCCATAAAATAAACACATGAGATTTTTGTTATGGGATTCATAAGATCATCATATTATCATTGTTACCAGAATAAAATCCAAACATAAGCAGGTCTATATCTAAGGAATCAAATGTGAAAATGTAATTGAAAAAAAGAGCAAAATGTTTTTCCTTAAAAAACCAAACATAATAAAATTTCATCCTTATTTAAATTAAATTTTCTTGATAATGATAATGAGGATTAGAAAACATATTCCACCAACATCTGAAGGGGGAACATCATCTAGGGGATCCACAAGTACTTTGTGAGGAATCCAAAAAACATGAAGGGGAACTTACACCATCACCGAGTAATGAACAAGATTCCAAAAGAGATCATGGTATCAAATCACATGGAATAAGTAAAATAACCACACCCACAAACAAAATATGAGGGGATTATGTAATATTATAATCATCATCGATACTCTGTATTGAATAAAGTGTATTAGTCATAACATGGAAGATTGAGGTCAATCTCATGGAACTCAAAAATTAAAACCTGATTGTTTTCATTTATTGACCTCTTCATTGAAATAAATTCACATTTCATAAATAAATCAAACACTTTGATTCATAATTGAGAAATAGTCCGAGGGAGATAACATAATTCACATCACATTCATTCCTAAATGATGACTATTGTGGTGGTATACCATAACATCCATATGCACTACCATGGTATGGTGCATCCCATTTTATTAAAAATCTATAAATCACCCACTTTTACTAAAATCCCATAATGAATTCATCCAAAACATCACAATAATTTTTGTATCAATCCAAACTCCAATAGATATAGTTTCATCAACTATTCATTTTTTAATATAAACTTTGTCAAAAACATAATCATTATTCAAAGGATGAACTATGTAACGTTTCGATCCTTAGTAGAATTAAAAAAATATAAAATCACTATTTTATATATGTGTGAAAAGATCAGCCTTTAGTAAAGGACCAATGCATCACAAACTACTAAGGTGTATAGTTTTATCTCTATCAAACATATTCATATCACTACGTGAACATGGACACAACAATATATATCATATAAATCATATATATACCTATATAATCATTTTTCCGATGATATCATGTGGACACTAGAAATGGAACCCTTCGATCTATTATAGGCCTCTTAATATTTATTTATTCACTAAAAAATGTTTTCCATGTTGTTGAACATGTCACATTTCATTCAGCTATATGATAAGTGTTTCATATATCACCCATCCATTAAATTTATCTCATAATGTGACTCAACTAAGAAAGGCTGCGATTATACTCAGTATAAATAAATCAATGTACATATTCCTTTATATGTCAATAAAGTGTAAAAACCTTATTGTGGTGGTTCTCCTACTAACGACATGATCAAAAACATTCCAAAAAAACCCAATATTCAATAATTTATCTTTTTTTTGCTTATGTAAACATGCTATCAATGTATGAAGGTTCTCATAATTGATATCTTTGCAACCTCAGGTAAGAAGGATTTACAATAATCATGTACCCTTAATTATATAGGTGACTATATGTCCTTCAATGGGATATAATTTAGTGTATCAATCGAGGTAATAAGTATCTAATCACTACCTCGTGAATTAATTCTTTATTTATCATAGGAACCTCTTTGTAATTAGTATAATAATTTATTCATTCTAACCATTACATGTCATCACAACCTATAAGACTACATAAAAATCATCAGTTAAGGACAACTCAAAGTCACACATTGAAAGTATATTATTACTAAATTACTCATGTTAAATAAATTATAGAACACATGAATGATTAAAAAATACATATTTTATTTATTGTAACAACATGATACATTTTAAACCCTTGCAATAAATTTATCATATCGCTTACACAAAATGATTCTAAATGAACCTCAAGTTATTACTATGGTAATGGTTTCGAAAATATATCTACAATATTCATCTATGTACCAAAAATATTGATCCTTATTTTATTCAATTAATGATCTACTCTATGATATAACATTTATTAATGATGTGTCTGACCCGTTGGTGAGATTTATGTCCCTAAACCTGAGAAAAACATTATTGTTTTCGCAATATAGCCCAATTTCCCTCTCATTTATTGTAACTGACATAGGTTTAGTGATGAAATTTTCAATCCAAACATATTCCTTCAAAGAAAATAATACAAATTTGTAATCTTTTGATACTATTGATTCATCTATGGTGGAATTTTTTGGAATAACTCCAATTGATAAATCTAGCATTTAGGAAACACTTGAAGCCAAGTTGATATTTCTTATAATCAATATATTAGAAACTAGAATCTATATAAACCATTGAATGTTGTTTACCATTCCCTCCAATGAATAATAATATATAATATTTCCTTATCAAGTACAAGACAATGTTCTCCATAGATATTTATAAACCCCCATCAGGATTAGACTAGTATCTAATAGTTAATTTCAAAACATAAGAGTCAACAAGTCTGGTACACAATATGTCTTACATGATAGATCCTATGGATGATGTATATATAATTTTTTCTATTATTTCTAACTTCTTCTAGGGATCCTGAATTTTCGATAGATCTATTGCTTATAACAATTTTTTTTAGCCCTTCTCAGAGTTCTGCATGCTAATTCTTTTTTTCATTTACTGATATATGTGTTCTGACTAAATCAAAGAAACCTTTTAAATATATCCCTATATATAATTGCATAAAATATATAGGTATATTTATCTTGATCTTTCATTGAGAATCAACTTCTCATCTAATTCTTCATTGATTAAAATGTTAGGAAATTTTTTCAACAAGAAGTATGGCATTTATATATAATATTTGAAACATTTGGACACTCCCACTTATCCTCATATATACATATTAATCATACATGTATTTTTTTAAACCAATCTCTTTTATTTATTCAAAAAACTTTGTATTCCAACTTATATAAGCTTGTTTCAGGCTATAAATGGACCGTTGTAACTTGAAAACTATATCAGTCTCATTTAGAACATCAGTAACTTCAAGTTGGATTATATGAAAGTACTTTGCTAAAATTTGGATAAGAGAAGTTATTGTTTATATCCATTAGATATACCTCAAATTCATTATGAGCTATTATGGCTTGCAAAATATGAATGGATTTCATTATCAAAAGAGGTGAAATAGTTTCTTCATAGCCATTACTATCAATTTTTTTATAATATTTTTCCACCAATACTGCTTAATAAGTTAACAATCTACCATTCATGTTAATTTTATTATGGAACCCCTAATTACACCTTATGGGTCTTACCACATTAGGTTCATCCAACATGTTCTAAACATGGTTACTATATAGGGAGTCTATTTAATATTCCATGGATTTTAACCATTTCTCATAAAGGGGACTCTCAACATATTATTTTTATTTTGTAGGTTCATCACCTATGGACAATAACTCATCATCATTAACTTTGTTAAATCCATATCTCAATAGCCATTAATGAATCTAAAATGACCATCAAGGATATTACACAGTTTGAGTTAGTTCTTCTTCCAAGAAACTTTTAAGAACTATATCAACCTCCATATAAGAAAGTTTTACCATTTGATTATCTTAATTATATCTATGATCAAAATCCCTCATATTAACAGTAATAATAATGTGTTCCTCCATAATGAGAATTCCACATCTTGGAAAAAATAGTTTGTGTTTAGTAGGATTATAAATTTTATACCCCACAATATCTGTGGGATGACCAATTGGTAATAACATATTAGATTTTAATTCATTATTATTAGAATATAATTTTCATACGATTAATTCACAATGATAAATATTCATAAAATACATAATTTGATTTTTTCCTAGTTCATATCTCATTAATTGTCTCAATAAATTCTTTTTATGTAATGTGTCTTAGTAAAAATGTAGTTGTTTCTCTAGAATACCCCCAAAATGAAATAGTAAGGTTGAATAGACTCATTTATTGAACCATGTCTAACAAGGTTTGATTCGACCTTTTGGACACACCATTAAATTTTAGTGTTCAAGAAGGAGTGAGTTGTGAAAAAATTACACAACCTCTAAACAGAGTTATGAATTCCAAGATTATGTATTCGTAACTCTCATCAGATTGTAGAATCCTAAGGCTCATTACTAGTTTAATATATACATCATTATTAAAATATTTAATCATTTCAAAAGATTCATGCATTTATTTCATAAAAAACACATATCCATATTGACTAAAATAATTAATAAAAGTAACTAATTAACTAAAACCACAAAATTCTTGTATACTCGTTGTTCTATATAAATCACTCTATATGAGATCAAATAGACCAATTAAACACTCATATTTATTTTAAAAAGGGCATATTTTTAGTTTGTCCTAATAAAAAAGATTCACATATATCAAAAATTTCTTAATTGAATGAATACAACAATCCATCTTTATAGAGTATTTGAAAAAATTTATCATTTATATATATCCTAGGAGACAATGAAAAAGTTAGCTCAGATCAATATGAGCTCTAAATATCTTATTATGAGTTCTATAAATAGTGTTATATGTATTTAGAATGTATAAATCATTCATTATATTCCTAATTCCATTATAATATTTCATTTATATATAGAGAAAATCACTTTTCCATAATAGAAAATGAAAATCACTTCATGTCCAAACAATATAAAAAATAAAATTTCATCTTATGGAAATACTATAGTATTAGTTATCTAATTAAAATATCAATCCACTCGATAGAAATATATTATAGGTGTTGGATTCTAATGCAATAACAGATTCACCATTATAGAGATGAATATCTACTTCACCCTTCATTAATTCTCTGATTTCATGGATTTAATATTGGTCTACACAGGTTTATGATGCACATATGAAATAAAATATCCATGAGTTAGAGTTAGTATAATTAATTTATATAATATTAAAATTCATATACGCAAAATTAATTTCTTTGAAAACAATTCGCAATCATATATAACAATACTTTTTTCATTTTATATGTTATACATATTAATTATATCAATAATATTAATTTCAAGTTTTCCATATTCAAAAAGTAGGACATATAACTTTGGTGGAAACATGTATTGTTTCTTTTAATCATTTAATTTTATATAATTTTATCACTCTAAAAGGATGACCACTTTCAATATGTCTATTTTGTAAACCAAGATTCATATATCACCATGGCTAATGGATGTTTTTCAATTGAATAATCAATGATTATTTATGTTGGGAATCATCCAAATTATAATAGTTAGGATTCTCATATAGTTGAGTAGATAACCGTGTATCCAAATCCATTATATGGATTCAATCAACTCGATTCCTCTAATATCCATTGTATAGTTCTCCCAACTATTAATCACCCAGTGAAAACCTAAAGAATAATCTATTAATGGAGAATCAATGGATAATCATCTTGAGATCAACAAAAAATATATATTCAAGAGTAACTTATAACTTTGATACTATATACATGATACTCCAATGGTACTCATGTTGTGCTTCACAACACATAGTTGAAGGATTGAGGTCATGAAAAGTCTTTCTTTTGAATGAATATCACAATTAGTGTTTGAGGGGTTTTCTTTTAAGGTCTCACCATTTTAATATACATTATATGAATATTAAATTCATAACCATTACATTTCATGTAATATGTATCTCCTCCTGTTTTATTCCTTTCTATTTATGAATGATCCTATAGATTTTGTATTGGAATCTCTGTTTCAATCAACAAAACGAATGTGTTCAAACAACATTAATGTGTAACTATGTAGACAACCCACAATTATTTGTTACTCACCCAAACATATAAGCCAAATATATTCATACATATCCAAATGCAACATATGTATAAGGTATATGAACTTTTCATTTAAAAACATAAAGTTATATGCGATTGAGAAAATCCACATGTGTAAGCCTAGAGTGGTAAATATCCAACCCCTTTGAATTTTCTAAAAATGTGTATGCCTCTTCACCAGTAGGTGGTCTGACAACATGTACCTCTACCCATTGAGAGATTACCCAAGTTATAATTCAATTTATAAAATATTTAACACATAATTGTCTCAAACTATACTCATCAAATATTTTCAATCTGATAACTACAATTATAAACCGAGGGAAAGGTAGATTATAAGTAAATTTTATAATATTGAGTTTATCATGTCTTGGAAGGATCAATCCTAACATAAATTTATCAAATAAATTTTTTCATTGATAATATTCACTTTTCAAAAATAATTTAAAAGATATGAAAAATAAATAAATTAAACAAATAAATGAGGTTTTTTTTATTTTCTAAAAAAAGAGACATTTATGATATTTTTAGTAAAATTAGCTAACAACTAATGATTTAAAAATTATATTCACATTATGGTAAAACCAAAATTTGGAATATAAATCCTCATAAACTAAATCAAATATTAATTATTTCATATTAAATATTATGTGGAATTTGATATTTTTATTTAAATAATTATTGATATCAATTATCAAAAAAAAATTCAATATAGTTTAAATAATATCATTAAATAAGGACACATTTTAATTTCAAAAATAAAAAAATAATTTTGAAAAAAGAGTAATTATAAATACAATCAACATTATAATTATACTTATTATTTATAACCCATTATAAATTATTTCTTTTTATTTCTATATAGACATTTTATTTCTAGATCATAATAAATTCCATATTAGTTTTATAATATCTTTTCAATATTAACATTTAAATTTTTTGAATATTTTAAATGATTCATATACATTTCATTATTTATAATAAATTTATAATTAATTAATTTAAACAATATAAAAACTTATAATATACAAAATTAAATTTTATTATGATTTATAAACATTTTATAGTCCATTTATATCACAATTCTAGAAAATAGATTTAAAACATTTCAGTGCTTCATCGCAGTGTGAAAAATACCATGGTGCCCAAGTACCTTCCATTTGGGAAGGAAAATCTATAAGGAATAAAACATAGTACACCATGGATTTTTCAATATTTTATTCCATCCATGTTTCCTAAATAACCCAGTAATGAACCAAGGTATGATGTTTTATGATGTAGTGATAGTCACCTGGGTGTTTTTATATTGGGATGATAATACCATGGGAACTAGAATACTATGGTGATGGGGATTTCTATAAAAAAAGGATTAAAAACATTTAATCCGTAATAGAACTCACTCTAAAACCACTAACAAAATTTGTTAGATCATTATATAAGATTTGGTGGAAAAATATTTCCCAAATATTGATAGATCATCCTGCAAGGAATCAAACAAGGAAATGTCATCAATTTTTTTACATTAAATGATTTACCTCCAATAAAAAAAATCTTAAATTCCATAATCATATCAATAGAATTTACTTAAGGATAACCACTTGAAGCAACATGGGTGTGCCTCCAAACTCCATAGGGGGAGACCATCTGGTAGATTCATGAATCCTTTCTAAGGAATCATGAACACTCAAAAGATCTGTAGAGCCTTCACTAAGTAAGAAATGAACATTTGGAATATAATAGAGACTCTATTACTAAACAATCATCGCATGAACCAAACACACCCATAAAAATAAATACAACCAAATCCTCTTATTTTTGTCCTCAATGTAAGTTAGAAAATGTAGTGCAATGACCAAAACATAACATAGTAGCTTCCATCCATTGAACTCGATCATTGTAAACTTTTGTTATTTATTCCTTAAATTCATAAATGTATTAATTTCACATGAAATATTAAAATAAAACACTATGATCTATAACTGAGACACCATGTGGGTGGGATGTGGCAAGTGACATGCATCACAAGCATGGCCAAATGGTTAATGTAATATTTCTCTAACAGAACATTCTCATACACCATGATGGAATACCTCTCATTATACTACATATCCAATAAGTAATCCATGGAAATAATATATTAATTGTATATTGGATTAAACTCAAAGAAGTTATACTAATGAATAGATATAATCAAATATTAGTGACTTATGTTTTTGTGTGAATAGATTTTCACAAAGAAACAAATGGTTTATAGTTAATAAAAATTAGAAATAAGATATGCTAAGAATGAATAAATAATATTTAAAACATTATATCAATTTTATTGAATAATAATAATCAAATAACATTTAAATAAAAAAACTTTGAAATAAATAATGATAAAAAATTTGAGACAAATGGATGAATGGGTTCCCTTTGTGGGAATAGAATTTTAGAAATTACTTCTATCACTTATTAAAAAAAATTCAATCCAAATAGACCTCTAAAGATCCTAAAATTTTCAACCCCTTTAATGGTTGTGGAGGCACATATTTATATGAAATAGGGGTCACTAGTTTCCCCCTAATTCCATCATTTTATTTTTAAATAATGTTTAACCCATCAGACATATAAAAGTAATCAACTTAAAAAAATTATTTTCAATATCACTAATTCACATAGGAAAAATAAATTCCATTTGATATTTTTAGCCAATGTTATATAAAAAAAATTATTTTTCCATACATACTCTTCAAATTCTAATGATCTGGTTTAAGATGGATTTTCTACGACAAAAAAAAAACAAATTTTAGTGGAAAATATTTAAGGAATTTTTTTCAAATTCTATTATATATATTCAACTAATTTTTCTTATAATTATGATTCAACCTAATGAACTTATTAAAAAAATGGTTGGATAATAATTTTTTCTCTGAAATATTTTCTAGAATATTACTCTTTAACTTATGATGGGTAGATCAATAGTAAGACATTAGAAATAGCTTAGCCCATATCTTGGACTTTTCTTTTGGTATCCATGCCCATTTTAAATCCATGAAACCAAATTTTATTTCTATATAAATCAATGGATTCCGTGGTAAAATTTACAATCTTTAATTATAAATATTATATATCTAATAAAGGATAAAATCATCCAAATTATTTGAAAAAATGGAATCTATAATTTAAAATTCAAATAAATTTCAGAAATTATCCAATTAGGTGATATTAATATTTGGTTAGATTATTTAATTTTAATTATAAATTAAAAAAATGGTGAGATATGAAGCATTAACATCAAAATACATTAACCTTGAATGCCCACGGGGGCTGGGTGAGTTGTTTCAAGGCGGTGGCGTCCCGTCGCTGAGGTTCCGGGTTCGAGTCCTCACAAAGGCAATGCGCACCATACGCCAGCGATCCTCTCGTCCCCTCGACCATGTGGGAACTGGCCCAAGCCCAAGGGTTGGCCACCTTGGGCCTAGCTGGGGGCGTGCGGCGCATAGGTGGGCAGGCCAGCCCAATACCTCGTTACCCAATAACACGTTGAAGGCGTCAATGGCGATTTACAGCTTTCTTTCCTTTTTTTTCTGAGTCTTTCTATGGATTAGTTCAATCCAGAGTGAGAAGTGATACATACCGACAATCGACATGTCTTGAAAGAAGATGGTAAGTCCTTGGGATATCAAGATTCCTCAAATCTTTGAGGAAGAAAATTTTCCTTCGCGGAAGTCCTTTCGGGATCTTCAAATCGGGTAAAGGAGGTGTTGCCTAAACCATCAAATATCATCAGATTAGAAAATGGTGGTTTCTCAGTGGTGGCGGACCCAGATGCTTTGCAAAAAAGGTTAGATCTATGCAAATTTTCTTTACTAGGTCGTTTGATTTATTCAAAAGGAGACAAACCTTGGTCTCATGCTGTGCTTAAGAGCAGAATTTCACACTGCTGGGGCGTAAGAGATTGGAGATTAATCTCAATCGGTAAGGGTTATTTTCACATTATTCTTAATTCATCTGAATCTTTTAATTTGGACTGGAATCTAGGTAATATGCAACTTAAGCCTGGGATTTTAAGACTATATGATTGGGATGTTAATTTCAATCCTTTTACTTTTAAACAATCAAATGCACAAATCTGGGTGAGACTACATGGTTTAAACTGGGTTTATTGGCATCTGAGAATTCTTAATGACTTTGCATCATGTCTAGGCACCCTAATTAGGTTGGATCAGTGTACACTAGATGGTGAAATTGGTTTCTTTTCAAGAATTCTGGTTGACATAAATCTGGAAGTTAAAAGACCTAGTAGCATTCTCTTTAATGTGAATGGATTCAAAACTGATATAAGATTGGAATATGAAAACGTTCCATATTTTTTTGATGTTTGAAAAATTGTAGGGCACACGGTCTCAAACTGTAGGATGATTCAAAGGTATCCTAGTACTACCGTGAAAACATCGAATTGGAATGAAGTTAATAGGAAAAAAAAGATCAAGTCAGTCTTTGTAGAGAAAAAAGGGATTCTAAAAAATCCTCTGGTACCTCATGTTCAAACCCTACCTGTTACAAATACTTCCAATGTTTATGCTGCAATTCAATCTGTTTCTTCCTCTTCACATAGGGTCTCTTGGTCTGACATGGTTGAGGAGGAAGAGCAGAATTTTAAATGGGTTTCTGAGGACTATATGGAACTTTTTACCGAACTGTTCAATGAGGTTCATAATTTTGTTGCGGCCTCACATAGGGAAGAGGAGGATAATCAAATATTTCTAGATTATTATAAAGACATTTTTGATCTTGTGGTGTCCTTACAGAATAGTAAGGAGGCTGGAAACATTAACTCTGGTAAGAATAATTGCATTGCTGATCCATATTTGGTTCTTAGTGCGTTAGGATTCACCCAATTTAATCCTGATGCTTTCATAACTAAGCCAGACATGACAGTAAATACTCCCATGGTATGTAATTCCTTGTATATTCTTACAGTTCCTGCTTTAGCTAAGAATCTTCTGGAAACTGATGCATGTTTAGAGGCACACTCTGCTGATCAGGATGTTGTTGTTCAGTCTTGCTCAGATCCTTCTTTTAATACTTTGTTTCCTTCTAATACTATGGATGTAAAAGATACTTCTAGTCAATCATTACATGAATCTGTTATTTCCCTATCTACTTTGGGTAATGAAAAAGATCTTGTAACTAATTTGAATTATGCTGGTAGTCAAAGTGGTCATAATAGAAGTTTTAATGATAGAATATCCCCTAAGTCTCAAGAGAAAGATAATATCAAGGTTTCAAATATTTATGATCTTATTCAAGGTGTTAAAGGTTCAGAAATTCCCAAAAAGAAAGTAGGAAGACCCTCTAAGGCAATCAAAATCAAAGAGAATGTCCCAAACAAAGAGGGCTCCAAAACTGGCATTAAGTTTAAATGAAGATCTTGTATTGGAACTGTCAGGGATTGGCTAATTCAAACACTATGAGATCCCTGAAATCCTTTGTTATACAGCACATACCTATTCTTATTGGGATTTCTGAACCCAAGAGGCTTTTCTCCCCAAACATTGCTAGTATGAACTCTCTTGGTTTTTACTTAGTGGACTATAATATTTGTTTATCTAAAGTCAAAAGTCTCTAGTTCTTGTCTCACACATCTTTGTCTAATGTTTCTTTAGTTTATAATGGTGGACAACATGTGACTTGTTCCTTCAAAGCCTCTGGTCTTCAACACTATTTCTATTTTGTTTATGCTAATACTAGCTATCAGGATCGTAGGAGATTATGGATGGATATTAGTGTACTTTCTTCTATCATTTCTGATCCTTGGATTATTCTTGGGGACTTTAATTCAATCATTCATCCAGATGAAAAGCTGGGTGCTATGTTTAATTCCATCTCCTCTAGGGAGTTTAAGAATTGCATAGATTCCAATGATCTGCATGAAATTAATTTGGTTGGGGCTAAATTTACATGGTACATGAGTTTTTTAAATAGAGTTGTTGCTAGAAGAATTGAAATATCTTTTATTAATGAAGCTTCCCTTGAATTCTGGGGATCCATATCTTGTATAACTCTTCCTAGGATAAATTCTGATCATCATCCAATACTTGCTAATCTGTGTGGAAAGGAATCTAGACCTCCTTTGCCCTTCAGTTTCAACAAAGCCTGGGTTAATCATCCTGACTGTGCTTCTATAGTTATAAACACATGGAATTCTATCAGCTCAAGTCATAATGTGTTTGTTTTCATTGACAAATTAAAAGTCCTTAAAATATCTCTGAGAACATGGAGCAAAGAGAATTTTATCCATATTGATCAGGATATCTCATCTCTTGAAGATTATATTCGGAATTTTCAAGTTCAGAATACTTTGAATAACTTTCCTAATGGGCTTCAGGAGGATTCTGAGATTGTTTCAAAGCTTAATAATCTCTTGAATATGAAAGATGCTCTGCAAAGGGACATTTTTAAGGCTAAATGGTTAAAGGATGGTGACAGGAACACAAAATTCTACAATTCCCTACAACGAATCAGGATGATTTCTAAACCTCTCTCGATGATCAAGAATGGGGACCAAGTTATTGATAATGATAGAGATCTCTCAGAACATGTAATTTCTTATTTCAAGGATCTCTTTAATGACCCTACTTTAACGAATGAGCTGGTGGACGGTATTATTCCAAAATTGGTCACTTTTCAAGATAATGCCAATCTAACTTCTATTCCTTTGAGCATTGAAATAAAAGAGGCTGTTTTTAGTCTCAAATCCGAAAGCTCTCCAGGTCCAGATGGTTTTAGTAACTTCTTTTTCCAAACTTATTGGGACATCATTAAATATGATGTCTATAAGCTTGTTACTCATTTCTTCAAAGGTGGGGACCTTCCTTATGGAATAAATGCTCAGTTCCTTGCTATTATACCAAAAACTGATAATGCTAATGAAATGCATTTGTTCAGACCTGTGGCTTTAGTCAACACTATTTTTAAAATCATCTGTAAAATCCTTTCCATTAGACTCACAACAATTTCTAGTAATACTGTTTCCCATAATCAATTTGGCTTTATCAAGGGAAGATCTATTCAAGATTGTCTCATTACTGCCTCAGAATGTGTTAATTTTCTTAAGAAACCTACACGAGGTGGTAATATTTCTCTCAAGCTTGATGTCAGAAAGGCCTTTGATACTATGAATTGGGGTTTCATTTGCAAAGTTCTTCTTATGTTTGGGTTTAATGAAGTTTTCATTTCTTGGATCAAGACCATATTTTTCTCTGCTCGGATTTCAATTCTTATTAATGGATCCCCTCGTGGTTTCTTTGGTTGCTCTAGAGGGGTTAGACAAGGTGATCCCCTTTCTGCAATTATATTCTCTATAGAAGAGGATTATTTGAGTAGAATTCTTTCTATAATGGCTGAGAATGGGAAGATGAATTCTATTAATGCTGGAAGAGGTATCACTGATCCTACTCACCTTTTATATGTAGATGATATCATCATATTCACTCTGGGTGATAAGAGAAATATAAAAAATATCAAAAGAGCTCTTTTACACTATGCTTCTGTCTCTGGTCAAGATATCAGTTGGGAGAAATCTTCTGTTTACTTTGGTAAGAACATAAGTGAGAAAAGGAAAAATTTTATTGTCAATGACCTTAATATTAAGGAAGGATCTCTTCCCTTCAATTATCTAGGAGTTCCCTTGTTTTTGGGGAAGCTGAAAACTTGTTATTTCACAGAGATTGTTAGTAAGATTAGAAGGAGTCTCTCTACCTAGAAAGGAAAGTCCCTTTCCATTGCTGGAAGGGTTTGCTTAGTTAAATCAGTCATTATCTCCAAGATGGTTTATTCTTTTATGGTTTACAAATGGCCTATTTCGCTTATAAAAAGTGTCAATACATCCCTTAGGAACTTTATTTGGAGTGGAAGTATCTTCAAAAAAAAGCTGGCCACGGTTCCTTGGTCTGAGTGCTGCAAGCCGTATGATGCTGGGGGTTTAGGTAAAAAGAATCTGGTGCTCTTTAATGATTCTTTGCAGGCTTCATTCCTGTGGAGGATTTTTAACAGCAGTTCTGAGAGTTCACACTTTCTTCAGGGGAAATTTGTTAACAGGATAAAGATGGGGTCTCTTAATTATATTAATTCCTCTGTCTGGCCTGCTTTTGAATACATATTTTCTTCAATTGATGACCATTCTAGATGGCTAGTCTCGAAGGACTCATCTCTTAATTTCTGGAAAGCCAAATGGAATGATGACCCCCTTATAGAGTTGGTGAGGGATGATATGAACATTGATCTAGATATTACCATCATTGACCAACTTCAAGATTTGGATGGACTTCCAATCGATATTTTAAACATTGTCAACAATTATTGTTTCTCAAACAAGAAGGATTTATGGGCTTGGAAGCCTGCAGCTAATGGAATTCTCACTTCAAAGGCTTTTTATGAGTTCTCCTTGAACCCAAACTTTGAAAATAAATGGATGCGAAACTTGCATAAAAAATTTATTAGACCATCTCACTCAAATTTGGTTTGGAGAATTGCTCATTGCAAGATTCCTACTGATTATTATCTTCAATGTTGTGGTATTTCTTTATGTTCTACTTGTGTTTTCTGTCAACAACACAGAGAGGATGATGATCATTTATTCCTATGTTGCGCAACTGCGACTTCAATATGGAAGGCTTTATCGGATATTTTTGAGATTTCTCTTCCTAGGACATCCTATATTGTGGACTTTATTCAAAGATGGAACTATATTGGTCTCTCCTCTCAACTACTGGATTTATTTCATGTTGCTGCTTCTGAATTGTTGCATTTTTTCTGGTTCTCTAGGAATCAAATTCTCTATGAGAATAAATCCTTCTCGGTATCCTCTACTCTCTCACGCGTACTTGCTGAGATACGTGTGGCTGACCTGCCTAAGAAGCATTATTGTGCTAATTCCATTCATGATTTCACTGTTCTTAACCGAATTGGTATCAAAGGAAATTTTAAACCTTCAGTTGGAACTTTTGAAGTTCTATGGAAATAGCCTTTTGTTGGTTGGTTGAAAGTTAACTCGGATGGTGCTTCGAAAGGTAATCCTAGTCCTTCTGGATATGGTTCAGTATTCAGAGATCATAAAGGAATGGTGGTGGGTTGCTTTTATGGTTCTTGTGGTATTGTTTGCTCAATTGAAGCTGAGATGATGGGAATCATTGTTGCTGTGGAGCAGGCCAAAAAATATGGTTGGAATAATATTTGTCTAGAGAGTGATTCGACTGGGATTGTCTCTGCTATTAGGGATGGTTCATGTCACCTTTCCTGGAAGCTTCAAAATCGATGGATTAATTTTTTAGATTCCCTTTTTTCTATGAATCATATTATTACTCATGATTACAGGGAAGCTAACTCTGTCACAGATGGTTTGGCTAACAAAGGAGTTGAAGGGGATGTCTTAATTTGGTTTGACAAACTTCCTGATGTTTTTTCACCGCTCTTGAAAAGGGATCTGGACAAAGCTCCCATTTATAGGATCATCTCTTGATCAGGTTCTTTTCTGTTTGCAGTGTTACATCTTTTTCAAGCATTGCTCAGTTCGGTTTGGTCTTTAGCTTGTGTTCCTTTACTGTTTTTCAGACTTGGGAATTTATAGTCTTTTAAAACTCTTTATTGTTCCTCCTTTATCTGGCTTGTTTTGTTCTGTTATCTATATTTTTATTCTGTTTCTTTATAATTCATTAGTCTCTTTATATGGTTCTTTTGAGGTTCCGGGTGAGGCTTTAAAGGATGGTTTAGACCCTGATGAGCTTACCCTCAGGAGCAGCAAAGGCACTGCTTGTTGGTTTAATTCCGAGGTTTTAGTTTCAGCTTTTATAGAGTCGTCCAGTCTGTTTCTGGCGCTGGAGATGGTTGATTAGTTCAGCACAAGGGAAGAAGAGTCATCATTTTGATCTTCATCCCTGCTTGAGAAGGAGTACTGCTCACGGAGCTTCCATCAGGACAGCATTGCCTGGATTTTTCCTCAGGAGGGAATCCCTCATTCAGTATGCAGCGCTTGATTGAGTTAAGGACCCTGGTTTTGGATTTCTGTATTTTTTGTGGTTCTTTGGTGGTCCTCTCCTGTTTTATGTTTTCTATTTTCATTTAATATAGAGGCCTTTGTGCCTCAATCCTTTAAAAAAACATTAACCTTGAATTTGATAAAAAATGAATCTCAATAAATGTTTTCAAAATAAAAGGAAAACATCCACTTTTAGTCTATAATAATAGTGCAAAAATAGAAATTTTACTAGTCCATAACAAATAATAAGTTCAATAGATATTAATTCAATTCCCCTCTCTATAAAAATATTAATATATTGTGATTTATATTATGAAATCATATAAAAATAATAATCAAACCCATCATAATACTTTTATACAAGCTATGTAAATACAAATTACCAAATCCCATGACCATTCCTTTATTCATGTTCACCACTACCATTCATCAATTTCCAATTAAGGGTAAAATGTGTTGTGAATCAAAAAATTTAAGGGAGTTCATTTATAATTATGCATAAAATATGGATGTTCTAGCTAGTAATATAATTTTAAACATAATATTTGTATAAATTTTTTTAATTGTATCTCACAATATTGATAAAAAGACTAACTATTGGAAATAAAATTATGGTATTACTATACACAAGTGTTAGGAACAATATTTTAATTAAATTATTTAATATTAAATTGGTATTTATAGATTAAATATGAGCCACTATTCTATAGAGTCTCTATCTTTACGTGCCAGATTCCATATATTAGTACAATACATTTCTCTACATAATCATTATATTAGTTCTTTATTTTTTTTATCTTTTTTATACTCAAATTAAACATTAAATTATCTTTAATACCATATTATTAATGTATGGAACCAATAAACTCAATATTATAGCTCATGATATAATTTAAACTCACTCTAACCTTTTTATTTAATAGATGAATATGTAGAGGGTCAAAAATCAAATCAAGAAACCATAGTTACCAAATTTTCTGCTCATGAACATAAAAAATTGTAGGAATTAGAATCAATGAATGTAATATTATATGATATTCAGTTTTATGCTCAAAACATAAATTATCAAATTAAATGATAATGAGATTGAATTTTTCATTGAATAAAAAAATTCATAGAATCAATGAATTTTCATGCTTAAAATATAATGAAACTATCATCAATATTGAAAGAGAAAAATATAGTTAATAAGGGGTAATAAAATCAATAATAAAATAGGAATAATGAAATTTTAAATGAATTCATGGAACAAATCCATGTGGGAAGAAGATAAAAAATTAATTGAATGAAATGCATCAATCAAGATCCACACCACACACATGATTCTCATGGATGATTGGAATTTTTTTTGGAACTCTAGAAGGATGTCATTGAATTGAAAATTTTATCAATTTCTATTCTAATAAATCTCACACTCAATAAAAATTAATAAACATGTAAAACAAAATGGTTTCCCTAAAATAAAAATAAACAAATCCAAAAATAAAGACTAAAAAACCTTTTCCTTCCTTTTTTCCATATTAAATGAAAGAAGGAAAAATACAAATAAAAACCAAAAAGAATAATATTAAAAATAAAAGGGAAAAAATAAATTAAAATAACTAAATATAATATAGGAAACCTCCAATAAAACCATTGGTTATAATTTTATTAGATAGTCATCGAACCCCATACTTATCAATAATTTTATCCTTTAGAGATATGATGATTCAACTCTTTATCAGTTTCATGTTTACAAAACAATTCAATGAGGTAATTTAAATTAAGACCATTGACTATAATGATTTAGACAATAAAGAGATATAGAATTTCAATAGACATGTGAGGGTAGACATAGTGCACAATATAGGGATCTCATCACCTGGACCAAAAACTTTATGGATGAAAATCATGTTTGGAAGTGTAAATGTGCAAATATTTTATCACATTAATGTGTATGGATTTATGATTTCCATTCTGGAAGGTTTTAACTTTTTCATTGTTGATCTGTGAATTTTCATAAGCCTCCATCTTATTTTCTTAATGTTTATTAAAGTTTAATTTACTTTTTTTTTCTAGACAATAAATGATCAAAATTCACATTTTGTAAGGTCTAAAATGTTTTTTTATCAATTTAAACTAGAAATTGGAATGATTTTCAAAACACTATGAAATATGTTTACATATCTACGATGGTTTTGTATATGGTAAAAATTCCCAAATGGAATTAAACTACTAAATAGATAAATATTTCCTCATTATGTTGATAGAATTTTTTGAAATTTCCTTTATTTTCCTATTAACCAACACAAACTGACCACTGGTTTGAGGGTGGTAGGTTTTGGAAACTTTATATGAGATGCCATAATTTTAAATTCGTTTCAAGAAGGAATGGTAGTAGAAATAGGTTCCACTATCACTAATTATTTCCTTAGGAATTCTAAATTAAGAAAATATATTTTCATTGGGGAAGTGAATAAAATCTTAATGATCTTTAGGCTTAGTGGGGATGTACTTAACCTATTTATACAAGTAATAAATAGCTAGAAGGATGAAGATATATATCCTACAGTTTGGGAAGTGTCTAATAAAATAAATTTCACAACAATCAAACATATTTACAATGAGAATAAGATTAAGTGTAATTTGGTTCTATTTAATGATGGAACCTAGTTATTGACACTGAGGAAAATTTTGACTAAATTTATAGAAACCCTATCATGGGATGGTAAAAAAACCTGCATGTAGAATATTTATAGTTGTTTTATTTATATAAAAGTGGACTATATATGCCTATCCATGTAAAAATTGAGAACAAATTCTATTCAAACCTCCGGTACACAAATATTGACAATGTAATTAGGGGAAAAATATTTATTGATTGGGATTATGAAACACATATTTCCAGAAATATGAAACAAATTTTCTCTAAGTATGAGTTTCTAAGAATTATCGAATGATTCCCATTTCTATTTTTCTACTATATTAACATACTATGATAACTCACTCATAAAATAGAGATGTACATTATGAAATTAATCAAATATAGAAATATTAGATGACTAATATTTGAAATATAACCTAGAAATGTTATTACCTATCACATTTGGAAAACCATTTTCATACATAATATGTTGAATTTACTTTTATAAAATGACCTTCCTAATTAATCTATTCATATCATTATATTTTTTTAAATTTTATTTATATTCTAAATGAATACTGTAAATACTGATTGTAATGAACTGGCCAGAATATCATCTCAAATAGGTACCTAACCTGACCCGTCACATACCTGAAGGGATTTCATGATCCCCATATGATGGAGACTAGAACTTGGGCATCAAAAAATAAACAGAGGGAATTATTTCTCCCAACCTTAAGAAACAACAGGTCACACATATTCAGTTGATAAATTAGTGTAAAAGACAAATATATTCCATAACTAAAAATAAGAAATGGAAATAAGAAAACTCAAGAGTAGAAACAATGTCTACAAATAGATCCAACCATAGAGGACTAAAAGCAAAAGAAAAAAAATAAAACTACACCCTATGATTGCATGGGCTTAATCCCACTATCTCCCCACTAGCTACCCAACTTATCTAACATAAAACCATTCGACCTCACTATTCCATCATGCATTTACCTACATCGAAAGACGTAACCATGTCTATGCATCATTGAAGGGGTATGTGAGGTGTGAGTTAACATCCTCAGTATAGACCCACCTCAGTGTTCGATATAAATTCTCTGAACAATAATCCAAGCATTATTAGCATTAAAAAACTAGGCATGATTATAGTTTTATAGTTTTTATATCCAAATAATGGAAAAACCATTCAATTTACACCTTTTTCCACTTTCGAAAATAAATCGTGTAAATCAGTGTCAAACAATTTCCTATCCATATAAAAAATAGATATCTAAATTCAAAACAAACCAAATCACGTGTCATATAATATTATATCATTGGTTGAATAACAAAATTTTACAAGACAATATAAGAATTGCATGTTACATAACATCAGGGATCACAAAAAGTCATGATAGGTAGGAAACTTTTACCTAACATATAAAATCACATATGCATCATGCCACTAGATATATAAATCGATATTAGAGAGTATAGAAACTCCCAAAAAATGAACCCCCCAATAGGTCTGACAAGTAACCAGAATAATGGACCTTGGGGGAATAAGAAATCCCCATGATCAAACTCCTTGAAAGTGGAAGAGACCAATTATTATACCTTCCACCTTAATACCCATGGCTCCCCATGTTCTCTATTTTATAAACTAGTTCATAAAACAATTTCTATCAAACCATTCTTTGAAAACTACTACACAAAACCATTTAGAAATGCATTGAAAAACATTTTTCATTTTCCAAAAATAGCGGATTTTTTTCAAAAAAAAATCAGAGTTCCACACATATAAGAAAAATTAGTAAATCCTTCCATTTTATTTGATAATAAAATTATCAAAAATATGAGCAATTAATTTCACCAACGCAGTCTAGATATAGAACTACCAACCTCAAAACTCAGGTCGCACATGCCTAAATGGGATCCACCAATGTGAAAATTGAAATAACAATAGAAGACGACCTAGAACCAATCTACACATCATAGAAATAATTCAATTTTAAAAAAATGGCTCGTGGGGAATATGAATCAACATGTGCCTCAAGAATTCTCAACCACCACACCATAACCAATAAAGGAATAACCCTCAGAATGTGATTGTAGAACAGATCTAGAGAGAAACAAGTATAAACATTGCCATGGGTTAATGAATCCAATAACTCAACGCAATGACACTACTACGATCAAACAATGAATAAAAATAAATGATTTCTCACCCAGAGAGACCAAATCCAACTGAAATGATGACCAATTGTTTAGAAAATCAATCCAAATAAAATGTAGACACCCAAAATTGTGGCAGAAGGGATCTAAGTATATAAAAATGAGTACTGTAGAATATTTAATGGGAAATAAACTGATACAACACCAAAAAAATATGATCTCCTAATAGTTACACAACATGTAAACCATTTACACATCTTATAATCTACAGTGTCCAGATACATCAAAAAACTAATCCCCGTTTTTATAAAAAATTATCTTTTAACATTATATTTAATGTCACCATTACATGGTGTGAACTCCCTTCACTATGGGTATTGGGTTCATGGAATCTACCCTATAGAACATAAACTTTATGTAATCCCATTACACATCATGTATTTTTACCACAGTCTTCCAAAACTATATATTATTATATAAAAACCCCAAACCTACTCAGGCATTCTACGAACATAAGGAGAACCCTATAAGGCCATTATCACATTTATACATGGATTCCAATAATTCAAACAAACTTACATCCCCAAAAAATACATAATTTTTTTATTAAATTCTATCTACCCTTGGGAGTCCCATAGTGAACATGATTAAAGAGGAAAACAAGTAGAGAGAAGAAAATTACCTAAAAATGTGTAATGGGATGTAACAAAATCTACACCATAAGACTGTCTGTGCTTGGGAAGTCATGTGAAAGAATAATGTCTGGTAAAGAGGTTAGGAAACTGCTCCCTCATCAATGATTCAAAATCCCAAGTCTCGTGAGAATACTTTCTATTCAATTATAACACTCTGACCAATGGAATTGACATTTCATGTAATACTTCTTCATAAGACTCAATGATCTCTGTTGGTTTCTAAAAAATAGAAACATATACCTCTAACTCAATTCTATCCCAACTCAGAACATGAGGGGAGTCATGATGATATTTCCATAGATGTGATATTTCGAAACATCATTAATTCCTATCAACAGAGGTGGAAATTCCAACCGATAAGAAACATACCCAAGCATCTCAATAACCTCAAATAATCCAACGTATATCATATCCAACATTCCTTGATTCCCAAGCCAATGGTGATCTAACTAAGGAGAAACTATCAAGAAAATCAGTAATTGATATAAAACTCCAAAGTATGATTTCATTGATATATATTATATTTCTTCCAACACTACACTCTAACTAGATGTTGAATTATATATGAAATCCTCACAGACATCTCATGAATCAAACATGGTACTTTTAAAGAATATTTTCCCACCTCTTCCCAATAAAGAGGTTATTTTCATGGGAAACCATAAAAACCCTTGAAAGAATCCATATTGATTGATTTAGGATTTTTTTTATATAATAAATCTCTACAATTCCTAGATCGATATCCCAAGATCCACCAAAACCCAAGAAAAAGACACAAATAATATCCTCTAAAATATATATAGTATGCTATGTTTGATCGATTATTAGTGGATGATAAGTAGTACTCAATCTGATCAGAGCCCCAATCACCTCTTGGTGAATTATTTATAATACCAAAGTAAACCAAGGATCCCTGTCTGAAATAATGGTATAAGGATCCCCATGTAGCCTCACAATTTCAAATATATACATCTTACATAGATCTTCATCCTTTGTGGTGTCTTTGATTAGAATGAAATAAGATGACTTTTTCAACCGATCAATTACTAACCAAAAATAATTTCTCCTTGTGTGATTCCATGGAAATCCAACTAAAATTTCAATGGATGACATGCATTATTTCCAAACCAGCACAAGAAGAGTCTGTAGAAAACATAATGGTTTCAGATTCTCTAAATTAATTTTTTGGTAGGTGTAACTATGTGACACAGAATCAGAAATATCAGGATTCATACACAACAACCATAATCTCCAAATCATGTCATAATTTATCTTATTAGTGACCACATGAACATCCCATGAAGAACTATGAAAATATAAAAACCAATCTTCTCCTGGATTTGAGAATGAAAACTCTATCCCCAAAACTAAGAATTTCATCTGAAGAGAGAGAGAAACTCGAAACGGTCTTCCCACCATATTGGGTTCCTCTAATTCCTCTAAACTCGTATTCTTGATATTGAATATGAATAATAGACTCAATGAGAGATGAATATAACTGTTCACTCATCAAAATCATGTCTAAAACATCCTCCAAAACATCTATATCCAACTGATTAAAAATTCCCATAAGGTTCCACTCTTCCATAAATTCCAAAACAACTTGTGATGGAACATTACTACTAAAGGAATATTCAAAAAAATATACTTCCCTGGGGTATAAGTGATATTAAATCCAAAAATCTATAGGTATTCCACCCACCACCTTTATGAGGGATATATTCATTTCTAGGAAAAGTTATATATGAAACTCTTATGGTTAGAAAAGGTTGAGAACATTTCCCCTAAAAGATAATTCCACCAACACTTACATTCATGCATAACTACAGAAAGCTCTAAATAATTGGTGGGGTAATTCTTACCATGTGGTCACAGATATGGGAGTTTTAAGACACCACATGATCATCCTGTAAGATCACACCACCAAAACTAGCACCAAAATAATCACAGAAATCTACATAACCCTTACTGAACTCAGGTAAGATATAAATAAGAGATGATTTCATAAGTTCTTCCAACTCATAAAAAGAATAATTTCATTTTTCATCCCTTTTAAATCTCACCCCTTTCCTGGTAAGAGTAGTCCAAGGTGATTCCAACTTCTAGAAATACTTAGTGAACCATTGATAATATCTAGTAATACCAAGGAATCTTTGAATCTCAATGACATTTTGTGGATCTTTCTATGATAAGAGAACCATCACCTTCTCATGATCAACTAATAATCCATGTTCAAAAATCAAGTGTACTAAGTATTTTAATTCTTTTATCTAGAAGCTCCATTTTTAAATATTTACATACTATTATTGAATATTAAAAATATGTAAACAAAACTCAGATGGTATTCATACTCAAGATCAGATTTCAAATTAACCAAAATATCATCCATGAACACAATAAAAATATATCGAGGTATTTATGGAATATCCAATTCATCAAATCCATAGAAACTACAGGAGAGTTTCCAGAACAACTAGAATCTTTGGATATTAATAATGTTCAGACCTGCTCTTGAAACATGTATTTGATATATCATAATCCAAAACACTAAGATGATTATAATCCAACCGAATATTAATCTACAAAAACCACTTTCCCCCTTTAACTGAGCAAAAAAATAATCATCATGAGGAAAATGATAATTTTTCATAACAATTACCCTATTAAACTTCTGATAGTACATAGAAACTTTATGTGAACTATCTTCCTACTTTGTAGAGAGAACTAGGGATACCCAAGGTGAAGCATTGGGTAAAATTAACCATTTTTTCACCAGATCATCCAAATGAATCATAAGATATTTCATCACTGTTGGTTTCATATGATGAATGTATAAATATCATTTGTTTCCCCAGCATTAGAGAAATCATAAACTCTATCTACCTCTCTAGAGGAATACTATAGAAATAATCTGGTAATATGTTACGAAATACACTAACAAAAGTGAGAAGATAAACAATAGAATAAATATCATCTGGATCAACTATAATAGAAGACAACTAACTCTTGAGATCTAGATAGGAATTTCCTTCATGACTAGACCTCAAATCCCATTCACACTGCAAATTAAGTGATCTCAAGAGAGCTAGAGTATATGTGTCAATGAAGAATCTCATCTTTTTCAGAATTCAGGAGAATTTATTGAGAATAATCTGTTAGAATCTGAATATTCAACTCTATGCATTCATATTTACTTGATATTATTAAAGGGATAGGTATTGTTTGTGATAGAAAATAAATTGGAAGATACATGCTTCTTCATAAATATGCACCCTATATAAATCATCTACAAACTCTAAGAATATTTTCCCAACGTAGAATTCCTAATCCCATTCAATAGAAAATTTATCTCCATGATGGAGATCTCATTTCAAAATAAATATATTGTATGATTTTTTCAAAGAATATGAAAATATACTCTAGTGTCTCTAATCGATATCTTGATAAGTGAAATAACCACCATCCATAACTAATGGATATTTTTCTGACATATAACATAACCCTTGGGATCGAGCTACAACTAGTTGTACATCCCTAGAAACTCTCTTCTAAATGCAGTTGTGAGAAGATTAAACCTTGTGAGATGGTAGATAAAAATCTGAAGAAGGAATGATAGCGTATTATTGCAAGACGAACCCATATAGGGGAATCCAGGACGATAGAGAATAATCCTAGAGCTTGGATGAGAGGAAGATATTCAAATCTTTTTTATTATAATCCATGGGATATCAAGGGTTAGTTTTTTGGTTTCTAGTGATCATTTTCATTTGATTAGCCACAGTAAAGGATCTTTGATGTGATCTAAAATCCATTTGAATAAATTTAAGTGTTTTATTTTAAATAGATAAAAATTAATCATTCCAAAACAAAAGACATTAAATTCCATCATCATTATAAAATTTGTATAAATCTATAATGTAATTTGTGAGTCACCTAAGGTGACCGTGAACCACCTAACCCTAAAAAATCTTGTGGGGTATATAAACCTACATGTCATCGCAACCACATGACCCGTCAAATTCTCATGATTGTGTGATCTTGACATGGTCTCATGATCCACATGATATCCAAAGTCTTATGCAATCAAGCCTTGAAGATCTGGTGAAACCCTCAATATAATCAATCATCTACATGGAAAAAGTTCACAAAATTACTAAAGAATACATTGTAGTTGGATCTAGTGGTATCATGAGAAGAAACAGTATTAAAGAATGGTTCTTGCGGAATGGTCTTGTAGTGAGGTCTTGCGATCAGGTCTTGTGGAATGGTCTGGCAACAAGAGAACATGACAAAAGTATGAAAAGAGAGATCTGAGTCAAAAGTGAATGTGGCCAACTTATTCTACCCTATATATAGTGAATTATATATAATATTAAGTGTCACCTGGAAGACCAAATGATTCCCAACACATCGCTCTATGATAGAACCAATATTTCAGGTAGTAATTTACTTTTCATAGAATAGATCCCTCATCCTTGTGGATGTCATTCCAAAGGGGGGGGGGATTTTTTATGCCCTCCAAATGGACATCAGAAAATCCACAAAGAATTAAATACCTTGGTATGGGTATTATTTTAAACATACAGAAAAGGAAAAAATAAGGCACCTAAGACCCAAATATCACATGATCCTCTAATGGATATGTGATTATGTGACCATGATATGGTCACTAGAAGAATTCATAAGCAGCGTAAAGCCTACAAAAGATCCCACAAATCCCCTTTTCACCATTCATTTTTTCTTTTGTGAAGGCACCTTGGTCACATAAATTTTTAATTGGTTTACTCTCAACAATCCATCCAAAAATCCTTCAAAAATAGGAGGAAATATCCAAAAATATGGATCCTATTATATTCTTAAAAGATCACATGACACATAACCAATGAGGAAAATGATTTTCCTCAACAACATTCAAAATATTGAACTCTTAAACCTTTTAAAATTAAAAAATTAAAAAATAAGGAATAGGTGGGGTTTTATCATGGGCACAAAATTCACATGACACACCCCGGGTGATTCGAAAGAAACTACAAACACCTAAAAATGTTCCAATATCATCTCATGAAAGACAGTTTTCTTAACATTCTCATCACGTGAAGAGCCTTGTGTATGTTTAAGAGACCCCACAGTCCCCCTTTTTTCTCCACAAAGATAGGTAGATGGATTTTTTTCATGAAGTTCTCACACATCTCTATAAAACCTCTTATTGGTCACACATCACATCACTTAGAGGTAGAGTGGTTTTCGTCAACAACACTCATGTAACCATGTGAAATTCCCAACCATTGTGACATAAACAATGAAAAATAAATATGGGAGGAGGATGGATCCTATTAGGGTCATATAATTATCATGAAATTCTAATGTTGTCTACCAAATGATCTCAAAAGGCCCCCTAACCAGCCATCCTTTCTCGAAGAAATTCCCAGACAAGTTAGTCGAGACCACCTAAAGGCCTTTAAATATGCTCCCTAATCTTGTGAAGTCCCTTGGCCATGTCACAATGACAATATGAAGGTACCTTATCATGTCCACATAACTCAAAAAAGCCTAATTAATTATAAATAATCTAATAAAAGAGTCATTGATTGGATAATCCCACAGTCACTAAAAGGCATGTGACACCCCTATAGTGATCCATGGTATGACCTCATGAATATGCATGCTTATGAGGATCTCTACATATTACAACATGAATTTGTGTGATAATCACTATGAAAAAAGGTGCAAAAATATGGTGATGAGGCCTATAAATCCCCCAACACAACATGAAAAAGGAAAATACTCTATGGATGGAAGAACTCTTCAGACCTCGCACTAAAGCTAGAGTGGATTTCTCAAAGAGGATGATCTTGTGATTGGAAAGGATTCCTTTCAAGTGTGATCTAGTGAAAATCTAGAACAATCCTGCATCATGCATAAACACTTTGTGTGATCACTATAGATCGCATGAAGGACAACTATAATGACACATTAAGAACATCACACACATCATCTAGAGTGTGTGAAACATAAAATAAATAACACTTATTAAATCAAAGGGACTTGTGATAAAAGGCTATTACAAAGACTAAAAGATTGGGGAAATTGAAAAGAAGGAATTTTTTGATCGTCGTGTTCTTTTTTTTGATCCACATATAACACTTGATAGCTCCAAAACATGTCACCTAGATCTCACGACACTCCTTTGTTATACTATTTGGATCGTGCGACGTCCTTTATAAATGTCAAAGTAAGTCGTATAACACCCCCACAGGAAGGTAAACATAGTCTCATGAATCCCCAGGGGATAACCATCCTTGTATTTTAATTTCTATTAGATATGTTTCCCTACCCATTTGGAGAAACCAATTCATGTTTGTAATGTCTTGCAATAGCACCCGTGTAACACCCCGGCCCAAAAGCCTAGAGCCAGTGCATTATTTTATTACATTGGCATGATTTCAGTTAATCAAATCCTAATGGACCAGTCAGTTTACTATTTCTATAAATACATATTACATAAATTATTCCCACAATACATTTTTATACTAAAATAAAACATATTACATAACAAAATGAAATAAACCGCATCCTTGTAAGCTTATTAAATCTTTTCCTCTTCATAACATGGGGAAAATAAAACATAATAAGGGTTAACTAAAATGATAATTATGTGTGTGTAAATTAGAATAAATAATTGATCACGAGTAATAAATCAACATGTAAAAATAAAGTACTAATAACACATTCTATTCAAATGACAAGATAAGGTAAAATTAAACTAACAAGGTAAGAAACTCAAACACATTCCACATTATCAATAAACTGAGAATAGAATAAATCCACAGATATATAAAATAAAAATATCATGGATAAATAATAATGTTAACAGAAATATTAATTAAAGAAATTATTAATTTTTGGAAGTCATTTATAATTCACATGAAAACCAATATCTTCAAGACCTTTCACAAGATAGTTTAAAACTATGAATATAAACCCAATTAATTTGGCTAGCTTCTTTGTCTCATGAGAACCTATCAATGATTGAGGGGATATATAAAGTCTAAACCCCACCCATTACTTTAATTAAAAAACATTCCTTTTATAGAATAACCAAAATAAATGACATTTATTATCAAATATCCATATTTAATAAAGAATACATCTTTATCAATAATTCCCCAGTTAATCAAATAACTATCAAAGTGAACACCATATGTTAAAATGATATACAGTTTAGGAAATACTAATATCTAATGTATGAGAATATGTATATTCAAGTAAATATAAAAAATCATTTTAGTAAAGTGATTTTTTCAAGATAAAGTTAAAAATAACATAAGGAAGTGATATTGCAATGATAATCATTAAGAGCATTTTTCTGGAGAATAATCATTAAACATTCAAAAGTGTCACATACCACCTTGAAATGTTTAAATCATAATCCCCATGAATGAATAACAATAAATAAAAAATATAATATCATGAGAATAATTATATTCATGGTATTACATGTGAAAGGGTAGTTCATACAACACATAAATGTGATTTGGTGCATAATAATAAATAAGTATAAATGGAATGTAAATTGAGATGAAATCCCTTACCTAAACATTCATTTTCCATTGTGCAGTATTTATCCTCATTTATAGTTCTTTAAAATATGTTACTAACTTATAAACTTACCATAATCCTTTTTATAATATCATATATTATCTTTATATAAAATTTTATTACCCGTTTTTTAGCATCCATTCATTTTTGTCACTATTTCGAGTGTTAATTGCCTAGTTTTTTCAAGTATGTTTTGACTTATAATTTGTTGTTCCTATTAATTAGATAATGATTTAATCATTTAAAAAATGTAAAACATGACTTATTTATCATATATTTCAGGTACATATGTATTTATAATAATCTATAATGTTTTGGAGAAAATAAATAAAATTCACCTTTTATAGAGATGTTAGGTCAAACGTACGCATAAATGCTACTCAGATTTGTTTTTCATATTAAAATAATGAAAATTAAATGATAAATAAGTATATTGTAATTACAATATGATATATATGTCATATATTTTGCATATTTTTTTAAAATAATTCATAATATTGTTCATGTATATCATGAACAAATTACATCGCTTTAAGGAGGCAGTAGCCCACACTTCCACAAACGATGTTATAGTATTTACACAAAATTAAATGTATAGAGTTATGTGTTAAAATAAAATTAATTAAGCATAAATAAATTATAAATGTCATATTTATCATATTTAAATATATTTTCCATCATAATGACCACCATGAGAGTTGGTAAAGGAGGAACGAACAATCATTATTTCATGAGGTAGTAGTACGTCGTTCACATAAACAGTTTGTTTGTTACCCATTATATAAGAGTTTGTGTATGTGTGGGTCAAGACCATATCATAAAACAATAATATTATATTTATGATACTTTTTTTGTTATAAAATAATATTATAATATGTGTTTAGGTTGTGGATAATGGAAATGAAACTAAAGAGCATGAGGAAAAACGTTACCTATTTTTCATGTAAATCCATTTGGTTTGCACCAAAGGGCTTATTTGGATGGATTTATTCCAAAGGGGAGGATTATAAGATTACTGGAGGGATATTTAAGATCTTTTTTTTGGATCTTTTTCAAGACAAAATTTCCTAATATGTTTTATGAAGTGGGAGGAGAGGAGGCCTTCTATAGTGGAGGAGGAGAGCCACTTTTGTAAATTTTTGGGAAATGGATTCCACCAAAGTTTTTACCTTATAAAGTGGATCCAATAATGGAAAAAATTATATCCATGATATGATAGGGTAGATATATGGCCATACAATGTCTCTTGTAAAATTTTCTAGGTCATTTGGTCCCTTAATATTATGGCATACCCCTTACTAAAATTATTTTTACCTTAATCGTTGTTATTAATTTTAATTACATTCACTAATATTTTGGGTCAAAAACTATGTTGATGTTAATAGAAATTATTAACTAATATGATTACAAACATGGAATCATTTTTTTCCTAATTAAAATAAAAAATCTAATTTAATCCCACAGATGGGTCGATAATGGGGGTTTTTATAATAAAAATGTATGAAATTTTGCTATGTTTGTATAGGAAATTTAAATGTGGAATAAATTAAAATTAAATATTTATATTAGTTTATAAATAATATATATAAAGTGACTTTAAATCCAATTAAAAATATAATTTAGAAATAAAAAAATTAGGTAAAAAATAGTTTTGAATTAAAATGAAATATTTTTCACTATTCATTAAAACATGGAACTTCACAGAAAAATACCAATAATTAACCCTAAGATAATTTTTATGTTAAAATTTTAAATATAATGTTTATTTTACATATTATATTTATTAAAGGTTCAAAAAATGGATTTAAAATAGGTTCCACATTAAAAGGATGCAAGAATACCTTTATAAACATATAGTATTCTATGTGTAATATTGGGTTTGTTTTTATATTATTCCAATACAATATACTGGACATGTTTTAAAATATTTGTTTGGATAATATATATATATATATTATAAACTCTCTAAAAGTGATATAATTTATTTGAATATGCTAAATGTGGCTAAATAGTGTTTAGTTTAAATCGGGTGTTGTGTGTATTGCAAAGATATCAACAAAATATAAAGGAAAATATTGTAAACCATTTGGGTGATACATTCTTCCCTCATAAAAGAATTCTATACTTAACATTTATGAGGTATTAATTTCAATAATATGTTGGTACTTCTCCATCATATAATCTTCTGGTTCCCATGTTGCTTCCTCCATTTTTTGATTTCCTTATTGTAGCTTTACCAGATGAATTGTTTGATTTATAAATAATTTCTACATAATATCAATAATATGGATGGTTTCATCATAGTAGGAAATATCGGGTTCCAACTAAATTTCATCAGAGGTGATTACATGCATTGGTTCAGGCATGTAATTCCATAGTAGAGATATATGTAACACATCATGATCCTAGGAGATTTAATTTGGTTAAATAAATCTGTTATATGGAATCATCACAATTAATATTATTATTTAAAATAATGTAACATGTTTTAGTCCATATAATGAAACAAATTACACCTACTCTTGGTCCTCCAATTACTCCATCAAAAGGATTATCATCTACATATGATATGAGAAGTGAGGGAAGATCCCCTGCAGGGGTGAGTATAAACATAACTATTTGAAAAATTCAAAATCCATAAGCACAAAATATAATAGAAAGAGAGAGAGGGAGAGAGAGAGAGAGTTAGATTAAAATAAAAATGGTAAGTCAAAATTACTAAAAGACAATAACCCATATAACCTCATAGACACCAAGTCTCAAAATAAGTTCATGTCCACATAACTACCCTAGGATTCTGCTCAAGGATTATATGTCATTATAGTGTTAGGGAAATCATTTCTAAAGACTAATTAACACTTATGGAACTCATTTATATGATTTCACTCATCAACCCTTTCCATATTGAATAACAAAATGGAAATCATTAGATACTGATATCTTGGAAAGGGATCACACCCTGGTCCTATGGGGGATACCTGACCCTATTTGGAATAACACAATATGAAGGGGATCACATGGCCTTAATGTAATAAATGGGATTCATATCCCATATGAGAAAATAATGGGATAGGATCATACCCTGGGTGACACAAAAGGATATTTGTATTTATCCAGAACAAAAAAATAGATGTGATCACTCATCCTATGCTCAAGACATCAGCGATCAATATATATTTTTTGGGATGGACGAAGGGAACACACCAATAATAAAATTGGACTGAGGGGATTAAGTTCTCCAGCATTCCCTAGAATGTGTATAAGGCATGTATAATATATAAATGACATATCCCAATAATCCTAGAAATTCCCATGTCTATGCTAATGTACTCTAGCCTATGTACCTACACTTTGGAGGTGTCTGTATCTATATACCCAAGGGTAAACACCATATCACAAGATCAAGGTCACATAATGTGTTAATAGGTCTCATGTTGTGTGATATTTATCTTTATTAATAAACCCTAACTATCATGGAATGGGGTCCATGTTGTGGGTCTTCTTCCAAACCACGCGATGTGTAAATCAGTATATTTTTAAAATCCAAATCTGTCATGTATCTTAAACTGAACTGCATGTTCCACTAATTCAACCAAGATCTTTTCAATATAACTCATATTGATGTTTTTAAAGCAATAAATATCACTTCTGGCTAGATTTTGGTCACCCATTGGACGAAATATTCCCATCATGATGAACCTGAAGAACTCGCACGATCTAGAACAAGAAACCCCACCACCCAAACGATCATTAGACCTCTTTCATCATCATCACACCACCATCACACCTTCAATACTTATTTTGAACCCATAATAATGATATATTATTCTTAATATAAATTACATAATAATCTGTTCTCATGTAAATTTAAACCATCGATCAAACAAAATAATGACGATGAATGTTCGAAGAATGAGGGGAGAAAAGAACAAAACACTAGAGTGATAAAGGATCATTGACCATTTTATGGGATTTACTTCATTAATTTATGGATGGATTAATAGAAAAATTATGTATTAAAATGAATAAAAATTTGTAATTCTAGGAGTTAATGTTAAACAATGATAAACCAACACAGTAATTCGTGAATCAATTTCTAAAAAATATATTTCATGTTCTTCCTAGAGATGACATGAATAGGAATTAATCTATAAAAAATAGACACACTTCCTTGATAACAATTCCATCACTGATGAACAAATATTCTACATCATTCTTATTAGTGAGATCCAAGAACTCTATTGATAAAAAATTTCTCACACGAGATACTGTTGAAAAATTTGTTGTGTTCATCGTCACCTCCACCAATCTAATCAATAAAACATAAATATTCTCCCTATGTTAGTCCTAATCAATAAAATATAAATAACCACAACCACTAAAAAACTATAAAAAAGAAGGAAAATCTTTAGTAATCCAATTGATATTTTAAAAATGTAGAACCCAGAGTGAAATTGAGGTAAATGATGTGTGTTAGAATTAATAGGTATATATAAGATGTAATATGTATATTTAAATAGTAACATGTCTTTTATTAATAGAGATCAGATCATTAGAAATAGTAACATGACCATTAAAATAGTATATTAACCTCAATATTGTAAAATTTAATATAAATAATATTTTCCTTATAAAATTTAATAACATATAAATAATTTAAAGTAATAAAATAAATATGAATACTAAACACTCAAAGAAATTATAAGAGGTTTTTCTAATAAACATTATTTAATGTATCTCATTACAATCATAATTTTTATTTTAATAATAAAAAATATCTATTATAGAAAATTATTTTGATAAAATGAATGTAATTTTTAAAATCAACATGTCCAAATTTAGTTGGGATGAAATTTTTATAAGTTTATAAAATATATTATTTTTTTGGGGGATATTTAAAAATATTGTTTTGTGTTTTCAACATATTTTTCGACTTAATAAAAATTTTATAATGATGTGATTATTAATAAAAATGAATTCATGGAAAAAAATAATTTATTTTGTTAATATAAATTATTTTTATAATTTAAAAAGACTTTCCTAACCTATGAATAACTTTTTAAAGTCTAAATTGGAAAATAATATTTTCAAACCATTATTTTGTGGGGTAAAATCCCCCATGTCCAAATTAATATAAAATATTGATGTTTTGTTATCAATTTAAAATATTCCAAAATACTCCTTCATAAGGTAATAAATAATTATCCAAAACCACGGGTAATATAATGGTTTTCCATTTTCCACCACCTATATTTTAAACTAATATATTTTGAAATCAATAATAAATCCTCCCACATTTCAAATAAATACCCACCTCACTATCTCATTTTATTCACTTGTAATCCATTAACCTTGAATTTCCAATCAGTTTCACTCTATATATTATTTTTAATGAATTTTGATGCTTCCAATAAACAGTCCTCAATCTTTAAAAATCTATTTCTGTTAGTCAAAGGATTCTCTTCCTATCCATTTTTATTCATGTACCATTTTTATGGTTAGTATTCTCATTTCAAAATTATTATATTCGCATGATTTTTTTGTCATTCCATTACTATCATAATTTTTTCCTCTCTATGATAGACCTCTATTATCTCTCATTAAGCATGTTCCATAAAATACTTTGTATTCCAATTATGTTGATTAAATAATCTATTGTGTCTCTGTTATTTTTTTTTATGATTACCCAACCCTATTTTTATTTAATGGTAATCATATGTATTTTATTAGACTTCACTGAAAGGGGATTCCATGTAGGAAACCCATAGTATCATTATATTGGTTAATGATTATGGTAGGTTTGATTATTTAAAAACTTATATTCTCAATGATTTTATATGAAACCAATTATTTATTCACCATAGGTTATTGATGAAATAATTTATTATGATATACATGGAACATGTTAATTAAGACATATTAAGGTTTCAAATAAAAAACACTCCAATTCAATAGGTAAATAATTAATATCAATAAATGAAAGGTCTATAATACCTAAGTGAATAACCATGGTGATATATTTTAAAACACCATAGTGATAAAACTTTTTGATATACTTATTATTGTCATATTTTTATTTTTTTACATATCCATATTATTTAGTATTGTCATGCCCTAAACCCAGAAGCCTAAATTCAGTGCATTATTTTAATATATTAGTATGATTATAATTAATCGAGTCCTAAAGGACCGATTAGTTTAGCAGTCTTGGAAAATAGATTACATACATGAATGTTACATTAAACTTTATAAAATACAACACAAAATAAATAATCCTTTATGAATGACATTATTACATTATCTTAACCCTGCATATCAATCACAATACACTTCATGGAATCCTAGGAAAAATAAAACATAGAAAGGTGTGAGCTCAGATACTCAGTAAGGATAACAATACAGTGGAAACTTTCATAAATTAGGATAAACATTTAAGGCAATGTATAAGACTAAAACAAAATCCTTTTAAACTTGAACTTAAGCATAATATGGCAAAGATAAAATCAAAATAATTCCATTGACTTACTCACATGGATATTCTACTAGTCGAATAATCACATGAAATATCAATATCCACTTTCATAATGATGGAATGCATAATGCCATACTTTCAAAACCACATAGTCAAGGCCTTGTGCCAAGACTACGAATAATGTTTTGTCAAGGCCTTGTTCCAAGACACTATTTTGTCTCATGAGACCTACCGATTCATCGAGGAGCTATAGCTGGCTCCACCCGTCACATACTAAGTCTAATACATTCGTCATATGAAAAGGTTTAAACATAACATAAACATTCATATTAAAACTAGAATATGAAATGTCAATAATTTATCAATAAACCATGAATGGTGTAAAAATAACACATCCACAGTAAAAAATATCACAAAAACTTCAATATAATATGGAAGTTTTGTTTTATAATAAATCAACTTCAAAGAAGTTTAAAATTCACCAAATGAAGTTGACATAGATGAAAAGTATTTGTAAAACTCTTTGAGAGAAATATCCATTTTTCATGAAAACATTTAAAAGTCTCACAATTTAGAAAGGAAGAAATTTAAATATTTTTTTGAATCAAAGTGTCCCATACCACTTTGAAACTTT
The DNA here is from genome assembly GCA_963277665.1 of Viscum album. NCBI lineage: Eukaryota > Viridiplantae > Streptophyta > Magnoliopsida > Santalales > Viscaceae > Viscum > Viscum album. The sequence continues at coordinate 858,161,086 of OY728123.1, read as the reverse complement.
TTAAAGGAATTAACATTTTATAAACATTGATGTCCATATATATAAATTCTTAAAAACCATTTTGAAAACATGGACATTAATGAGAATGATTTAGAGGAATAAATATTTAAAAAATTTAAAATGAAGTTTTTGTAAAAAAAGTCCCTTAAAATAACCAGTTTGAAAACTATTTCATGAAACATTGACATGGATAATAAATATGTCTCAGTAGATACTTACGTAAAACCAACCTCAGATAATAAATAGATTGTGAAATTAACCCTTACCTTGCAATTTCCTTCAGTCGAGGGTACATTTAACCTCCTATATAATGACCATTGAATGTTATTAGATTATATCATAACCATATTCATATTTATTATATAATACATTATTAATTTATGACTATATACAACCCATTTAATAATGATTTTCATGTTAAATTAACCTTTTGGGTAATAATCCCTTTCTTTATCGTGCGTATTTTAACTTGTTATTCTTGACTGTATCATTTAGATAATGATTTAAATACTTATAGAATACAAAACTTGATTCATATATCATATATATTTAGAATATAAATATTTATAATAGATAGATTTATGAAATGGAAAACACCATTTATGGAGACGGTAGGCCGTACATGCGCATAAACGTTATTTCTGTTTTCATATCGTATTGCACGTAAGTAAGTGAATAAGATATATGTAAGTATATAAATACATAAATAAATACATATATATATCTCCTGTAGCATTATTATTTCATATATTACATACTTATTAGTAATATATATTTTTATAATCATCGATGAATGGTGAACATGGAAGTGAATCTCATCACGTCGTGGAGACGGTAATCCGTACGTACGCACGAGCGACAATATAATTTCCTTAAAGGTGTGGAATTGGATGGTATATTAATTTTATAGAGACATTATCATGTTATTTTCATTAATTATATACATATTACTCATCATTATATCCATCCAAATAACATAGTGTTGAATAACAAATTACACCACGACGTGGAGACGGTAAATCGTACGTATGCACGCATGGTGACATTATCATTCATAGGATGGATATAATAATGAATATGGTTATGAAATATTTATAATAACTTCACAGTATATATAATGTAATGTATTTATTATTTTGGTATGGTAATAACAAAGAAATAGTAAGTGAAAGAATAAAAGAACTTGAAAGAGGATGGTGAAATCATTACCTCTTCTTCGGGTTCTTCCTTTTGATTTGATCAAAAGGGATCCTTAGGTTGGCTTTATGACCAAACTAAGGACTCTACGATTAATTTAGGATAGTTGAGAGGATATTTGGGTAGGGTTTGGCTGATCCAAATGGATTTGGAGGTGTGAATTTGAGAGAAGGGAAGTGCCCTTTTATAAGAGGGGTGAGAGGCACCTTAGGAAAAACATAAAATATTATTTTATAATAAATTAATTTTAGGTTTCTAATGGATCCAAAATGAATTATATAAAGTCTACGGTGGTTATGGGTCATAAAACACTCATCTAAATGTTTTATACAGGTTTGGGTCACTATATTAACCTTATCTTTTAGATTTAACTCTTAGTTAAATAGTTTTACATTTAATATGTCTCTTTGTATTTTTATATTATATAGTTAATAAAATTACTATAAAATTCCAATCGAACCCAAATTGGTTCATTAATGTCATATATATTATTATATTTGTCTTTTGGCTGAACCTTAGATTTTTAGGACTATTATATCAATTAATAATATAATATTTGTTTTAAAACTATTCTATGTCAATTTTGACACTATTTGGTATTTGTTGTTTGTTAAAATCATAACAACATGATTACTTCTAAAAATATTATTTGAATCAACCATAAAATGTCATATTAACCTATAAAATTAGTTTAATTCATCAGAAGTCTCAAATTACATTTATTTGGGTATTTATAATATCAATTATTTTAATATTTTATTAATAAGGTAATTACTGCATCATCATTGTGTCATAACTAAATTTAATTATTTAATGTCGAAAAATCATAAATAAAATATTATTATGCAGGAAATCTTTTTATGTTTCTAATGAATATTTATAGTCGAATTTATCTTATGTATAAACCTATATTAAAAGTGGTTTAGTTATTAAACTTTGATTTTAACTCTTTTAACTCTTCTTTAAATAAAATAATAAAAAATGTCCTAATCTAATCCAAGTGGACCGAAAGGATCATATTTTATTAATAATATTGTTTTTGTTAAAATTAAACTTATCCAATAGAATTAAGACATGTGTTAGGGTAATAATAATACCATTTTTACCCATAATTACCCTATTTACTTTTAACCGTGTTAAATAAAAGTAAAACGTTACTATTCCCCAAAAATTATTTTCATCTTGTTGAATCACATATTACTTAATGGTATCAACCATGTCTCTCGGATTTTTGAAATTCAACTCACATAAGTAGTAAAATTATGTTTTATGAAAATTTGTAAATTCTCCTAGGAGGTGGGTAAAAGACGGTAAAAAGGTAAAAAAAATTTTTATATATCTAAACTTATTATAAAATGCCTCCAATGAATTATATTGAACTTATATAGGTATTATGTATCTATTTTTACCTAAAAAAATTATATAAAATAAATGATTATTTAAATAAAAATTCAGTTTTAAATTATAACTCAGTGTTTTTCACTATTCGTCAAAAATTGAAGTTTATCAGAAAAATACCAAAAATTCAGCATAAGATATATTTGATATTATGAATTAAAAAATTATTTCTATTTTAAAAAATTTAAAAAATATAAGTTTCATTAATTAATTTAAAATTAATTCCCATTGTCAAAACAAATAGTGTGTTTTTAAGCAACAATATCTATCAAAAAATTGACACTTGTTTATGTCCAATTTCAAAGTGAAATTAATTATAATGACATAAATTGTGTTAAATAATAAAAATATAATGTAATTATACTTCAAAACCAATCAAATTCACAATTTAACACTATAAGTTATTTCTATTAAAAAGTTGTTTTTAATTAAAAATTAGTATTTTTCACTATTCACCCAAATAAGAATGTTATCAGAAAAATACCAAAAATTTATCAAAACTAAATTTTTATGTCTCGATTCTAAATAAGAAGTTTATTTTTTCAAATTGAATATATAAAAGTTTCAAATATTTGATTTAAAAAGGGTTCTCCATCAAAAGGTGGTAAAATTTCATTTTTTGAAAAATACTTCCATTATCTAAAAAAATTGAATTTGTTCTTATATTATGACCAAGAAACACATAATATAGATGTTAAAATTATATGGAGTATATAAAATTAAAAATTAAATTAATACTATTCATAACCTTTTTTAAACGACTAGTTTGGTAAGTCGTGGTACGCTTGATCTCGGCGTTGCGTGTAGTGAAAGTTATTGAATCACTTTGAAAAAATAACGTACTATGAAATCTTGGGGTGTTACAACTATAGAGTATGATTATTATATCACAGTATACCTCATGTTTATCCATTATTATAACTCGTGTTCAATTTCCATTGTTTATTCATTACTATGAATTATACGCACCCTTTTATATTAATGCATGTCTAAATGAAATCACTTCCTGTTATGTGAAGTAGGATTGGACAACAAATGATTCATTTAATAGGAATAATTATGTTTATGTTTATGGTTTTCATTTTTAATTCATGTGTTATGTTTCTAGTTTCCAAGGCACTAACCCCCAGAAAGGTCCATAATTATTATTAATGTAATATTTTCTTAAGGAATTATATTTAAAATAATGTTTTAAAAATGTGGATCACGATACATATGCTCTCAGTATCAGTCCTCTTTCCGTACACTCAAATATCTCCTCCTTTATCCTCTATATGTATTTATGTATCACCTTATATATCTACTCTTCCATTGGTATCCCAATAAAATTTTTTGGTGTCTGAATATCTTGCGTTTAATGGCACACCTACCCTTACCTAAACCTTTATTTATAGATCCATGTCATCACTTAAAAAATTACCATAATACTTCTCAGAATAAAAAAATAATTAATATACATCCATGAACTACAAAAATTATTCTTAGGGCTAGTCCTATGACCCCACCTACCACCTCTAATAATCATACCATCATAATTGTTTCTCACATTCCCATTAAAACTATATCCTCGCTCTTCTCTGATATCACTTTCACATAGCCAACCACTCCACCATATCTAATCAAGTTAAACTATTTCAAATTATACATAATGTAAACACAACAATCATTTAAAATAAAATTATAAAAAATTACTATTACCAAAGGTTATAATGTCGAATACGCTTTCATTTTTTTGTATATTGGATGTCATTTGAAGTTGTTTGAATTCGGTGGAGAAGTTGGGAGTCATTTTTTGATGGATGGGGATAATTTATGAATATTATGATTGTAGAAAGAATAAGTAATGAAATGATAAGATTAATCACACCATGATTAATATTATAGTAGAATAGAGATTAAATATATGTAAATATATTATAGATATGTAAGGGTTATCTAAGAATATATGGTGAAATACGAAAGATCATGCTATAAAATAATATATATATGATTTTTAAGTCCCAAACATACATTTTTATCTATGATATGTAATGATTATTAAAATGTTAAAATTTTCAAACACTAATTCATGAACCAAAAAATTGTAAAATTCTTTTAGAGGTGTCGATGAGTTAGAATAGTACTATCAATTTTGAGTTTCTCATTCCATGTAATTGATTCAAACTATAATGTGTTTAGGGATTGAGACTGGAGGAACTTTTACCATGCTAAAATAAAAAAGATATATCATGATTAAATTAACCATACCATGATTTTCAATCATTAGAGAAAGAAGTACATCCCTAAATATAATATTTTTCCATTTTTAAGAAACAAAAATCATTATCACATTGTAAATAATTATATCATTCCATGATGCAACAAATTGTTGTAGAAGGAACCAACCTACAATTCCATAATGTAATATGTCACATAATGATTTATAAAATCTATATAATTCAAATAATATTGAGGGATTTTAATTTCTAAAGAATATTTTTTAGTTTTTATAATGTTTATTAACAACATATTTAAATATATATGGCAAAAATTCACTTGGAAAAAATTTATTTGATGGATTTAAAGTAGAGGAAGTGGGATGTTTATTAAATTATGAATTTGGAAATTGAAATTTAGAATTACATTTATATTTTAGAACCTTATGTATATAATAAAAATATAGTACGAGGAAGTGAAGGATATCCGTAGTAATTAAAGTATAGTGAACTATATGTAGATATTACTGGATATATATTCTTAAGGAGTAACATTTGATTTTTTTAAATTAAATAAATATAAAACATTGAATTTAATATATGTTGTGGGTATAAAGCAATATCATTATGTTTATATCATATAATTACATTGAACAAAAAATATTAATGTGTTATATCTTCTAGTTCCTTCCTTAGGTGTTTTACCTATGTTTTCACATTATTTTTTTTGTGACTTATATTGAAATCCTTGAGAAAAAATTATAAAGTGGTTTTATACATTGGATAAGAGGTGAGATTATCCTAATGATTATAATCACAAACTAGTGGAGTAATGATTATTTTTTTATATAAAAACATCAAAGATATGTTTTTCACTAATATAGCTCTATGTAAGTGAACTAAGTAAAATCAATGCGACTGTTATTCTTTATTTTTCTGTATTTAAGATTTCATGTTTGTAATTATCAAGATAGATTAATAGTGTCTTTGAAAATTTGAGAGGAGTATCCATCTAAATGTGGGATAAGAATAAATATCATGGAATCCGAATTCACTAATCTCTTAGGGTTTATAATTTGGACTTAAAATATGAACAATGGTATCAAATCTAATGGTTTTTTCCATTGTGAATTTGTTAGAGAAAGATATGATCATAGAAAATATTGTAAATTCAATAATATTTCCCTTATTCAAGGGATAAAATTATCTGGTACGAATGAAAATAGTGATATAAAATCCATAATCACTTTGTTTTTATGTTTACATAGAAATAATTCCTTGAATTCATGTTAGTAATTCTTTAAAATGTCAATGATGGAGGCAAAGATGAAAAAGAAGAATAATGGTGTTAATGCTTAGAATCCCATATTAGAGGAATTTTATTATCCAATATACATGAATGCGATTTAATACATAGTAACCAAAGATATTTTGGATAAGATTTATAATATTTATGATGTTGATAGAAATGTTAAAGTGGAAAAGCTGCAAGTTATCTGTAATACAATATGGAAGTTTTGTTTTATAATAAATCAACATCAAATAAGTTTAAAATTCATCAAATGATGTTGACATAGATGATAATTATTTTTAAAACTCTTTGAGAGAAATATCCCTTTTTCATGAAAACATTTAAAAGTCTCACAATTTAGAAAGGAAGACATTTAAAGAAATTTTTTGAATCAAATTTTCCCATAACACTTTGAAACTTTTGAATGGAATTGACATTTTAAAAACATTCATGTCTATATAGATAAATCCTAAAATAATCCCTTTGAAAACTCTTTCATGAAACATGGACATGGATAATAAATATGTCCCAGTAGATACTTACGTAAAAACAACCTCTGATAATAAAGAGATTGTAAAATTAACACTTACATTGCACTTTCCTTTGGCCGAGGGTACGTTTACCCTCCTGTATAATTACCATTGTATGTTATTAGATTATATCATAACCATATTCATATTTATTATATAATACTTGATTAATTTATGACTTTATACTACCCATTTAATATTGATTTTCATGTTAAATTAACATTTCAGGTAATAATCGCTTTCTTTATCATGCGTATTTTAACTTGTTATTCTTGACCATATCATTTAGATCATGATTTAAATACATGCAGAATAAAAAACTTGATTCATATATCATATATATTTAGAATATAAATATTTATAATAGATAGATATATGAAATGGAAAACACCGTTTATGGAGACGGTAGGCCGTACGTACGCATAAACGCTGTTTTTGTTTTCATATCATATTGAACAGAAGTAAGTGAATAAGATATAAGTAAGTATATAAACACACACACACACACACACACATATATATATATCTCCAGTATCATTATTATGTCATATATTATATACTTATTATTAATATATATTTTTATAATCGTCGATGAATAGTGAACGTGGAAATTAATCTCATCGCGTCGTGGAGACGTTAATCCGTACGTACACACGAGCGACAATATAATTTCCTTAAAGGTGTGGAATTGGATGGTATATTAATTTTACAGAGACATTATAATCTTATTTTAATTATTTATATAAATATTACGCATCATTATATCCATCCAAGTAACATAGTGTTGAATAACAAATTACACCACGTCATGGAGACGGTAAGTCGTACGTACGCACACATGGTGACATTATCATTCATAGGATGGATAGAATAATTAATATGGTTATTCCATATTTAGAAAAACATCACAGTATATATAAGGTACTGTAGTTATTATTTTGGTATGGTAATAACAAAGAAATAGTAAGTGGAAGAATACAAGAACTTGAAAAAGGTTGGTGAAATCATTACCACTTCTTCGGGTTCTTACTTTTGATTTGATACAAAGGGATCCTTATGTTGGATTTCTGACCAAAGTAATTCATCTAGTATTAAGTTAGGATAGTTGGGAGGATATTTGGGCAGGGTTTTTCCCAGACAAATGGTTTTGGAGATGTGAATTTGAGAGAAGGGTAAGTGCCCTTTTATAAGAGGGGTGAGGGGCACCTTAGGTAAACCTAAAAATATTACTTTATAATAAATTCATTTCGGTTTCTAATGGCACCAAAATGAATTATATAAAGTATAAGGTCAGTATGGGTCGAAAAACACTCATCCAATAGGTTTTAGACATGTTTTGGCCAATATATTAACCTTATCTTATAAATTTAACTCTTAGTTAATTAGTTTGAAATTTACCATGTCTCTTTGTATTTTTATATTATATGGTTAATAAACTTATTATAAAATGTAAATAGAACCCCAATTGGTTCATTAATGTCATATATATTATTATATATGTCTTTTTTCCGAACCGTAGATATTTAGGACTATCATATCAATTAATAATATAATATTTATTTTAAAAATTATTTTATGTCAATTTTTACACTATTTAGTATTTGTTTTTTGTTAAAATTATAACAGCTTGATTAATTCCAAAAAAATTGATTGAATAAACCATAAAATTCCATATTAACCTATAAAATTAGTTTAATTCATCAAAAGTCTCAAATTACATTTATTTGGGTAATTATAATATCAATTTGTTTAATCTTTTATTAACAATCTAATTACTACATCATCATTGTGTCATAACTGAATTTAATTATTTAATGTCTAAAAATTATAAATAAAATACCATTATGTAGGAATAATTTTTAGGTTTCTAATGAATATTTATAGTTGAATTTATCTTATGTATATCCCTATATTAAAAATTTTTTAGTCATTAAACTTTGATTTTAACTCTTTTAACTCTTCCTTAAATAAAATAATAATAAATGTCCTAATCTAATCCAAGTGGACCTAAAGGATCATATTTTATTTCTAAGATTGTTTTTGGTCGAATTAAACTTATCCAATATAATTAAGACATGTTTTGGGGTACTAATAATATCATTTTTACCCTTAATCACCCTATTTACTTTTAACCGTGGTAAATAAAAGTAAAAAGTTATTATTCACCAAAAATTATTTTCATCTTATTAAACCAAATTTTAATTTATTATATCAACCATGTATCTCATATTTTTTAAATTCAACTCACATAAGCGGTAAAATTAAGTTTTATGCAAATTTGCAAATTCTCCTAGGAGGTTGGTAAAAAACGGTAAAAAGTTCAATAAAATTTTTATATATCTAAACTTATTATTAAATTCCTCCAATGAATTATATTGAACTTATATAGGTATTATGTATCAATTTTTACATAAAATAAATTTAAATAAAATAAATAATTATTTAAATAAAAATTCGGTTTTAAATTATAACTTAGTGTTTTTCACTATTCATCAAAAATTGGAGTTTCTCAGAAAAATAAAAAAAATTCAGCCTAAGATATATTTTATATTCATAATACAAAAATGATGTCTATTTTACAAAATTCAAAACATATAAGTTTCATTAATTAATTTAAAATTAATTCCCTTTGTCAAAACAAATAGCGTGTTTTTAAGCAACAATATCTATCAAAAGATTAACACTTGTTTATGTCCAATTTCAAAGTGAAATTAATTATAATGACCTAAATTGTATTAAATTATAAAAATATAATCTAATTATACTTCAAAACCAATAAAATTCATAATTTAACACTCTAAATTATTTCTAATAAAAAAGTTGTTTTAAATTATAATTTAGTATTTTTCACTATTCACCAAAATGTGAAAGTTATCAGAAAAATACCCAAACTTTATAAAAAATAAATTTTTATTTCCCAATTCTAAATAAGAAGTTTATGTTTTCAAATTGAATATATAAAAGTGTCAAATATAAGATTTAAAAAGTGTTCTCCATTAAAAGGCGGAAAAAATTTCATTTTCTGAAAAATACTTCCTTTATCTAAAAAAATTGAATTTGTTCTTATATTATTTCTAAGAAACACATAATATGGATGTTAAAATTGTATGGAGTATATAAAATTCAAAATTTAGTTAATACTATTCATATCCTCTTTTGAACGGCTAGTTTGGTAAGTCGTGGTGTGCTTGAACTTGGCATTGCGTGTAGTGAAAGTTGTTGAATTACATTGAAGAAATAACGTACTATAAAATCTTGGGGTGTTACATTATTCCCTTCTTCAATAAATTGCGTTCTCGCAATTTGAAATTGTTCTTCTAAAATAAAAGATTGAAAATAGAAAATACCTTTGTGGGAAAACCCACATCGGAAATTAGTTTAATAAAATTTAGTCTTAATAAGAGGAAAAGGGGAATGAAAAATTCACCACCAAATTAAGATCTAGATTAGGAGAAAATTGGTGGAAATTAGAGACACATAATTGGAGGAAAAACGTAAATATTTATAGGGAGTGATTGAGGTCATCAGTCACAAGCAATTGTAGAATTGAGGGCCTTAAAGCCAACAATCTATGATGATTTAAAATATCATCAGTTTAACAAAACATAAGGAATTAGGATAACACATTTTTGGTTTTAAGATCTCTTACCTAAACTTTAAGAATTAATTTATTCATAGAATAAGAGAAGAAAAAAATATATACTTAACAAGTTGAGTACCATCCTTTAACTAATTTTTACCACAAAATCATCTTTCACTATAAAAGATAATAGAAATTAAAATAAATATTCTATTTATTCTATTCATATAGGGTTATAAAAAAATGAATTTATAGTTCATCTAATAGACCTTTTAAAAAAACTACATTATTCAATCCATGACATCAAGTTGGCCAGTGGTAGGTGATACACCCTTGTCGCCCTTTGGTTGTGGGTTCAAGTCTCACGGGCTTTCCGGGTGCGACATGTTGTCGCCCGACCTCCGGGTTTTCCTTTTTATGGGAATCCATAAATAATCTCAAACTAGACTTATCCAAAATACTTCTGTCCAAACTCACAATCCAAAATTTATAATGAAGGTAAACACAATGAAGATCCTTTTTTCCATGTAATAACATGTGAACACCTTCATCATGTATTCTTTTAAAACCTTGCAACATCTTGAATTATCATAAAACCTTATTGATTACATTCATGATTCCCTTATTCCTTATAGAATACTAGATATACTCCTTATGTCCAAAAATGTTGTAAACTCCAACAATGATGGAATATACAAATCATTAACCAATTTCAAGGTAGTCAAGAATATCCAATATAATTTATCCAAATCATCCATATCTTATTCCAAAATCACTACCTCGTTATCAGGACCATATTAAGGATTACATTTCCTTCAACCATGTATTTTTCCAAAAAGTTTAGCTTACTATTAAGTCACTTTTCTTAGAACCATATAATCTCAAATCCTCAATAAAATAGTACTTTAGTAAAATCCTTATTTATCTCCATAATTCATATAACCAGTATATTGTTGATACAATACTCAAATGAAATAATTCTATAATAAAAATATAAGAATACTAGTCATTCCTCTTCATCTGAGGTAGTATCATAACTTGATTATTATCCAATAGCATCATTTATGGTATATTCTGATGACTGGGACATTGATTCGCGTAGTGTCCCAATGCCTTGAAGATGAAAATTATACATTTGAAACCTTTTTCATACCCTTTAAATCACATACTTGGTGTCCTTTTTCTCTACACTCATAACAAACTCACATTCCCTTCAATCATTTACCAAGTTGATTCTTTCCACAGTTATCACATATGAGAAAATCCTTCTTTTCCCTTTTACCTTTATTCATATTTCTCTCTTCCATATTTTTCTTCTCTTGCTTCCCTTAAAATTCATAGGACTCATAGAATTATTTAATTATCTTATTAACACATGATACTATTTCTTAATATGTTCAGAATACATGGGAGACTATTTCCCTTCTAAATGTTGGCTTAATACCATGAAAGATATGATCCTTCTTACTCTTTGGATCATACGTATTTCTAGAGTTCACATTCCTTATACTGGGTTCCATTTCTATACAATGGCATATAGTAGGTCAGTTTATGAATTGAAATGAATAATTCAAAACTTGTAAAATACCTAATGTAAATTGAACAGTTTATGGATATAATCCATAATCATAAAAATGTTTTTTTGAGGAAGTATATACCTATAAATCCTTCATAATGATTTGTAAAGAAAATGATAATTATCCTAAGCATATCCCCTGGGAGTGTCGTAACCAAGAGTGCAGCAAGGCCCGTTGTCGTGCCCCAGTTCTCGTTTGAGTTTAGCTCAAAGTGGTGTTTTCGGGTTTTACCCCTAGTTACATCTGTGCCAGATCCACCTCAACCTACTCATATCTATAAAAGGATGTATTGCTTGGAAAACTCACAAAATCTCTACAATACCAAAATTCTAGGAAGTTCTTCTATACTAATCCTCAAAGTCTATCTTAGGGTTATGTGCTCTAATTAGAGTTTATCTAAATCTAGTTTCCATGGTTTGTACTAAACTTCCTCTGATACCAAATTTAACTCCCCAACCCTAGAAGCCTAGAGTCGGTGCATTATTTTAATACATTTGTATGATTACAAGGAATCATGTCCCGAAGGACCAATCAATTTAGTAGTCTTGGAAAATATATTACATACTTGAATGTTACATTACACTTTATAACATACAACAACACATAAATAATCCTTTATTAATGCCATTATTCCCTTAGCTTAACCCTGCATATCAATCAAAATACACTTCTTAGAATCCTGGGAAAAATAAAACATAAAAAGGGATGAGCTCAGATACTACTAGAAAAATGACTTATAGCCATGGATTTATAGCCACGCTTACTAAAGTCTGTGGCTATAAGTTAATTTATATCCACACTTCAAATAAAACCCGTAGCATTAGGTTCTATTAATCGGTTTCCTCAAATATCTGTGGCCCCATCTTTGCGCGACCCTTCTTTCGGACGACGCCCTCTCTTTTCTCCCCGATCCTCCCCTGACGGTGCCTGCATGACTCTTATTCCCCGACGATACCCACATGACCCTTCTTCCTCCCCCGACGATACCTGCATGACCCTTCTTCCCCGAAGACCCTTATTCCCTGACCGCCCTTCTTCCCTGACGGTCCGACGCTGCCACCGAATGTGGGACATTTCACCTCCCCCGGCCGACGCTGCTTCTAGGTGGCCTCCCCACCTGCTCTCCGGCGCGCCTCTAACGCGGAAACCCCCTCCTGGTGATGATCCTCCTTGATTATAAGTATTTTATAAATAACTTTCATAGATGTTGATCATCTTAGGGTCTCATGTAGTAGGAGTATGGTTAATTTCTATTGTTTTTGATTTTATGGGCTTGGAAGATGATGGAAAACATTTCCTAAGGGTAAAATCCACTTGAGGTTGGTTCAATCCATTGAATACTAAAAAATATTAGTGAAATTAGGTGACTAGCTTAACTACAGAACAAAAGAGGCATGCGAACAGTTTCATTGGTGTCTCATAATTACATAAGATTAGTGATCTACATAGGTGATTATTTATAGTTATTGTAATCTTCACATATCATATAGAAAAATAAAAATGAAGCGTTGTTCTCCCATGTACATGGGATGCAATGTCTGGAAAAAAAATTTCCTTGTGATTCCATTACATTAATTCATTTCACATTAAATTCTTACTATGATTGAGTGAATATATACATCTATTTTGACTCAGTTTGTTGAATTAATGTGAGGATTTCTTCCTAATTTTCAATACAATAAATGGAGGGAGTTTTCTTTTTGGGGATTTGGTTCTAACTCTGAAATTTCTAGTGATTTAATATTCAATGATTAGAATATTTGTTGACGATTTCTCAGTAAGTGTTATTATAGATTTTTTCATATAAATCCTTTCAGTTTAGAAGGTAAAAACGTAGGTGCAATTCCCAAATGTCATGATTTTATATTTTGATTCAGAGATTCTTGACCTCGGGAATACCTCTCCTTATGTTAATGGCTTTCGACTGGAAGTGAGGTCCTAAAACATTCATTGGGGAGAATATTCAATATTATCTAAGTAAAAACACATAAAAAATAAACACATACAACAAAATCATTAATATCATCTTATTCATAATAAATCTATAAAAATTCCATATAAAATGGGATATAACATAAAACAAAACAACAAAACTAATCACATGAAGGAATAATCACATATTTCAAATTTAAAAAGGAATAAAAATAAAGAATTATATATAAAGCCATGGTCTTGGCTCATCCCATCCTATTCTCCAAAACCACGTCGACCGAAACAGTCCATATCCATTGTACATCCTCTGATAAACCTTAAATGTAACAAAACGTCTACATTCACACTAAGGTTCTTGTGTAAGGTGTAAATGTATTAATCTGTAGGGTCTCACTACTCACCTCTAATATACACTGAAATATTAATGTGTATGAATGAGGAAAACAATTAAAATAAATAAACATTATCACTAGATCATAATTCTTTAACCCAACAATCACAACATTCGACATGTTTCATGTACTAGTTGAATGCCAATTTGATACCTAGAAAACCATTATTTCTAAGCATACCTATATTAGTTCCATTATAGTATCTTATCCCCATGTTCTATATACACCATCAAATTAATAAAAAAATGGTTATTATATTTTTGAAGACCTGAACAATATCCAATTTTCAGGGTAGAACCTTATGTCTAGGATCTGGTCTCATCTCATCACTTGAGGATATACCACATCACTCAAGGGGGATTATCAAAAAATCCAATCCCTCAAAGTATCCAGAACCCACTATCTCACTCAAGAAATTCCCATATTCCTTCCCCATGTTACATTACAAACTAGACCCCATCTACCTCATGGAGATCTACAATAACCTCCTCAGTCAATGTATCTCTCCTAATAACATCACAATCCAAATAATTTCTTCCTGATGCTAAGACATTATATTAAAATTTCAGGAATGTGGTCACAAAGAAGCATTTTACCATGGCAGCATGGATCCTGCTCGAAGGGAATTTGTTCAGAAATAGTGGACCAAAGATGAGATTAATATAATATGCCCAATAGTTGCATTTGGAATGGGTTTTGTTGACAATGATTTTATTACTTGTTCATATTTAACAATCATGTGCTCACAATATTATTTCAGGTATCAATAAACCCGATGTTTACTTTGTGATTCACCATTCCATGCCAAAGTTTATTGAAGGCTATCATCAAGTTAGTTTTCCAAATTTATATTGATGTTTTGTTTTTAATGCTATGTCCATAAGGCTGGAGTTCAAAATTTTTTGTTACATCTAATCCAAAATCTATAATTATATTCACATTCTTGAGAAGGTTCGAAGCATTCTTGAGCGGGTCCGAAGCATGCATGCATACTTGGGTCTGACCAAATCATTAGGGTTAGAGAGCCACCACCACGATAGCCTACTTGAGTATAAAGTTAGGCTAGTTTCCAAGGGCTTGCTTAAATGTGAAGGAGTTGAGTATTCTGAAATTTTTTCTCCAGTAGTTAAACACTCATTCATTTGGTTATTGCTTGCTTTTTCTGCTTACCATGACTTTCATATCGAGGAACTTGATGTTTGAACTGCTTTTTTACATGGTGATTTTGATGAGAAACTGTACATGTAGCCTCCTCATGGTTTTTCTAATGAATTTAATTCAAATCAAGTCTGCCTACTTAATAAACCAATAAAAGGCTTAAAACAGGATTCACGATAGTGGTATAAGAAATTTGATACATTCATGCTGCAACATGGATTTAAATGGAGTAAATTTGATGCATGTGTTTACTATTAAGAATAACATGATTTACCTGTATTCTCATGTTGCTAAATTATTGAAACCTATTAGTGTTCCTTTTTCCCAACATTTAAAACTGTCACTCTTTCAATATTATAGAACTATTGCGGACGTTGAACATTTTAGTAGAATACCTTATTTTAAACAACCGAACTTGATGTTTTTTATTCCAATAGCAATCTCCTAAAACATTCAGTTCTTCTGAGAGTTTGTATTTCTTTTTTGTACTTAGCCTAGTTGAAGATCGCCCGCCATCATTCTTTTTCATGTCAGAACAGTACACTAATGAAAGAACATTTTTAGCAGTAATGGAACAGTATCATGTCATGTTCAATCATCCTATAATGAAAATAATTTTTAAATGGACCTGCTTCATGTTTTCTACTCAGGAAAATCCTTTGTGAGCATGGGAGAGGTTGAATCTGCTATAAAAGAAACGTTCCAGGCATCCCACATTCAAGTTATTTTTCTTTTTAACAAGTCTGTCCATTTTTGTTTGTTTTGAATGTACATAATTTAGGCTTCATTTGAAAACATCTTTTGAAAATGCTTAAAACACTGATCAATTATGATAATGGTTCGTTAAATGTTTTCCCAATTGTGTGTCAGTCGTTTTGATTTTAATGTAGGTAATGAAAAACTTCTGCCAATTTGGTAGAAAATTTTTAACATCAATGGTGTGTGAGCTTTACAAAATAGGAATGGGGGAGGCTGAATTCGAAAAGGTGAAGTTATTTAACTTGACAAGTTTGGTTGAAAAATGTTTACATAATGAATTATGATATGAATTTTGGACAATTATTGTTTTTGATTAAAATGTCTCACTAATAAGCATGTTTTAATTTTTGTTAATTTAATGCAGTTAGTGGTGAGCGTCTCATGCATGTGTGTAGGCAATGAAGAAGCGTTTCTGGGGTGGGATGCACCCTTGAGAATTGGGTGAGTAATTGTATTTTTAATTGTGTATTGAAATTATTTTCTAAAAAAGTATTAAAAGGGGTGATTGGTGCAGATGTAAGCTTGGTGAATGCAAGGAGCTTCCTTGGTTGGCCAAGTATTTATGAGAGCACGTATTTTGAGTCAGTTATAGGTTGCTATAACAAAAAGGGATTTTGATGAAAATAGGAGACCTGTTTTTTATTTTTAAAAAATTAAGAGTTAAATAATTGAATCATTCCACTGTTATCACCAGAGGATTACCATGTTACTCATTTCCCTATACTATCACTCTAGGGGATTATAACAGCCATAAATACACAAGTATTTTAAACTACCTTTTTATTTAACGTTCTTTAGTAACAATTATATTGTGAAATAAATATACAAAAGGTTTATTGTATTATTGTTGAAAAGAAAAACAATGAACTCTTGTTCAAGGAATGGATTTTCTAGGTTAAGAACAATGTCTAATCTCTTTTTTTTGCATTTAAGTGCTAATGGAAGTTTACTTTATTCCCATATTTTGGTGATTTTTGATTTTTTAATAGGAAATTGAAGGTTATGTTTGAAAAATAACAAGGTTTATTAATGATCATGTTATTTAGTATTGAGATGTACATATCAATCTGAATATTATTTGTTCATTGTTGGTTATGGATTCATGTATCATTTATCATGTACAATTGACACACTAATCACATATATATAAGAAGTTATTATATCTCATTTTTTCCCACTATTTTCTTATAGGTGGTTCCTTATGATGAGGTCGGTTCTATCCACCACCATCGATGAAAATGAGTTCAACATCGGATTTGGGTAAGGATTATTCTTTTTTTATTCTTTGGCCCAATTTTAATTTGGGCATTTGTGATTTTTGGGTTCCTTATATTTTTGCAGTGCATTTTGGATTTCATTGAGGTGGATTCGAGTCACCGTTGACGAAGGCTTACATGTGTATGCATAGGTAGGCTTATACATATATAAGTTCCTCCTTTATATATATTCACTCATGGCAGTATGAATATATATACTGGGGATAGGTGTGCTTATATATGGATATGAAAAATGCATACAAGTGTAAGTGTAAAGGGGTATATGGAAGTATAAACATATATCTAAGGACCCCCTTGTGCGTATTTGGACATGAAAATATGTACATAAGGGATAGATGTCCTTATCTATATGTGAAGATTCATATGCGTGCAAGCGGAAGGAAGGACGATTCAAGTTTTCGCCATCAAAAGCAAACACTCTTTGAGGTTGAGGTAGGGTCCCTCTCCTAGCCTCTTTAATTCAAGAATGTTTTAAATTACATCTAGCTACCTTCTTAATTATGCATGTTTATATTAAATTGCAATTATTGGATAAGTGTTAGTTAAGATAATTGTTTTCTTTGATAAATAAGTCATGATTTTGTAATAAAACCCCTCAAACGGAGGTGCGCTGTCTGCGAAAACTCACAGTGGTATACCTTGCTTAACATTATTTCATTGATGTTTTCCTTATACTTGATGTCATTTTTAGTCATAAAGAACACATCGTACTTGGCCCTTTTTATATCCCTGTAGGGGGTTTACCTCTTTTTATTAAAATGGTTTTTTGAACCAAGACACTCTTTAAGTGTCGTTAGACTTTTAAGATGGGTCCCATGTTGTGTGACCATGTCACATGGCTGGTGATCTTTAAATCCAACCAAAAGACCAGTTCCACAGCCTAGGGATCCCACAGTACTAGTAATGTCAGATTACATGTTATGTAACCTGTGATTTTCCTAATCCCATGGGGTATTCCTCTAGGCATTCCTACACATTTCTAGATCTCCAAACCTCACCGAATTAGGTATATCAGGGGTCATCCAATCCTCTATTCATCACAGATTAACATTAATTTCTTTATATATTTTGAGAAAACATCCTCTCATGCCATCCATATCATCCTATTTGAAACTAAGTGGAACAGATACTTAAATTTCCTTCTAATCCACCTCCAAAATCCATGATAAAAATGAAATAAATTGCCCTTATGAAAAACAAGGTCAAGGCACTGATTACCCAGTGGAAAACCAACAACCGACCAATGGACACAAACTTTTTGGTTCCAACCATCAACCATCCATTAGTTAGTCTAGAGACAACACTCCCCAATATCACTATTAATATGTTCATGGTTCTTTATAATAGCTAACTGGTGGCCCCATCTACTTCTTTTTAGGAACACCACATACTTCTTCCCCCCTTTACTAAATCCATCCACCTGAAACATAAAATTTCAATTGAAAATTAATCATTTTAATTAGAAATCACCAAATTTAAATTTTAAGAACCCAAAAAATAAATCCATATTCATTAAAAACTATCCACTATATGATTTCTCATCCATGAGAAACATTACTAAGCATCATTGGTGACTTGAGGTTTCAGGGGTTTGGAGCTGCCTTCGAGCCTACTCCTTCCCTTCGTAGTTTCCCATCCTTTACCTTATCTATTATTCAGTACCTTGAAGTCTCATTTACCTTATTCTTCTACGTCTTTTTTCCTAGGGTTCGACAGGCATCAATTTTGAAATCACTCCTTTCAAGATCGATCACTAGTATTCAGGTTAACCAGAATGTTTTAGTATTTTTCAAATGTTTTACAGTAGTCGAACATTATTCCCTCAAATTTGCTAATTCTTTACTTCCATAATAGAATAATTAATCCACCATATGTGTATTGAACTGAGTTCTCATTGATTCTTTCTTAGGTTGCATGAAATGGTGGATCTGGCTTTGTCTTTGTCCAAATATTCATGTTCTTTCAACTATTAACCATGTTTCCTCTACCAATGGAACCCAATTGTTCACTCTAGGAGAGACTCTCGATTTTCATCCCAATGTATTTAGATTATCAGATTGCATCTGCCTTTTTAAAATCCTTCTTTTCTTACTATTTTCAGCAATATTCTTGGAAATATTTTAGGTCAATCAGAAGATGCTTAAAGGGAAACATCTAATTCATTATTTTTTGTTTGTAGAGATTGAATTGTCTAAGAAACCTCTAGATTTTATTTCGTTCTCTGCTAAAAAATAGTTCAATGTTAAACAATAAATTGTCTAGGAAACATAAGATGAGTACTTTTATTCCAATTTTATTTAAGGAAATTCCATAGTGAACTTATAGGGTTGAGGTACAAAGGTATATTCAAGGCTTAATCTAGCACTCATCTTGATGGGGAACATGTGTTTTATGCTTCTCTAGCTAGTGAGTCACTGGATACCAAGGGTCCTTTGACACATGAAGGGGAGGTGAGTAGGATCATCTAGTCATAGTTTTCTTTTAAACTCAATAAGGGTATAATTCTCTGAAAGTTTTGAAGATCATCAGGTACAACACCCCTATTCTTCAGATAAAACTAAGCCTAAGGAGGGACGAGTGTCTCCTACTTCTTTTTCTATTTATAAATCAGGCGCCACAGTACCTAAGAGATTTTCAAGGGTTGTAAGAAAGAACCCTGAAACATCTGAGATAAAATCCAAATAAGGTGAGGATTATCTGGACATGAAGACTATGGAACATATTAAGGAAGAATCCCATGTGTTTTTAGGAGATTATAGTATGCAATATGATCATGTGCGGGGGAGGGGGGGTGGCAGGGGGCAGGGTGGTGGGGGGAAGGGGGCAGGGGGGAGGTCTACAGGGTGGGGGGGCAGGGGGTAGGGGGAAGGGGGTGTGTGGAGGGGGGCAGGGGCAGGGGGGATGTCTACGGAATAGGGGGAGGGGGACGGTCGGAATGTTTCCCCGCCTACTCCCACTCCCTTCGCTCCTGGACAGAAGATGCTACCCCACGGATGTCGCTGGATGGGGACAACACGCTGCGGTCACGCCGCGGTCATGACGTGGTCACGCCACGATCACGCCGCGGTCACGCCACGGTCACGCCGTGACTTGGCCCTGCTCCAGGACGACACCCTGCGGCTGTGTAGAGACCCGTATCTTGACGTACATTGACTTTACATTAAATTTGCGGAATACTTAGTACATAACAAAACACACACACACAAGGATCGTAATAGTTTAGTGTCTTTGGAAACTCGGAATATAATCTTCTAATCATGGTGAAAGATCTTCAAAATCTCCCATAAAGATCTTCCTTTTTTTTACCTAAAACCTTTCTTTATATCCTGCGGAAAAGAAAACATAAAAGGGTGAGCTCAAATGCTCAGTAAGGGTAAACAAAAGAAATATCAATCACATCATATACATTAGCACATAAATTTTGGAAATCTTAACCTGCAAAAGAGATCATAATTTCATAACATGGGGTAAATCATGGCAGTGAAATGTAATCAAAATAATCATAACTTAAAACATGATACTTTGTGGCATTCACACATAATCATAGAGAATCATTTCTTGTTAGTCAATACTCATTGCCAAGACTATCTTAGTGGACAAAGTCCCTTTCTGAATCGAGTAACCCTCGTTTCAGTCATGTTTCACTGAACCGGTATAACCTACCATTCCAACCATGTCTATATCATGAGATATAAAATCTTTACCCAATACATTGGAGGGAGATATAGGTCCCACCCATCTTATAATGAATCCTCTTTTATGTGTGCCACATAATCATAAACCATACATCATCGCATAACCCATGTAATAAAAATGGGATTCTTAAACAACATGACATCATAAAACAATTCATATAAGATAAAGGAATAAAAATGTTTCCATCACAACATAATCAAATCCATGTAATAATAGGGATAAAAACAGAACCCTTTTATCATCTTAGATGGAAAATAATTTTGATAAAACATTTGAACTCCATTCTTGAGGAAAATATCATTTCTACTTCAAAAAAACTTTTCCTTTCTTAACATGTCATACAATTTTAAACTAAAAGAATTTGATTAAAAATAAACTTGAATACTTGTAAAGGAAACTTCTTGGAAATAATGTTTTAGAAATCCATTCATGCCGTATAAGTTAAAAAAACATTGTTCGTACTTTTGTCGGAAAAGTCAAAAAGTACCTCGTACGAAAAACGACAAAAGATTCCTTTCATTTATTTTACTAAAAACTCACCGAAGGGTAAAAATGGATTTAAAAAATTGTAGGTGGATGGAAATAATATTACATATTGATGAAACATGGATGTGGATGATAAAATACACCCCAGTAAATACTTACGAATAAACAATCTCGGATAAAAATGAGATTGTGATATTTCCCTTACCTTAGGTCTGATTTGCTTCATATGTGTCCGAAACTCCTGTATAATGATTTAAATAATGTCATTGACTTATTACAGAATCATATTCATTGTTATGATATCATATATGTTTCACTTATGACTTTATATTACCCGTTCTTTTGTAAATTCTATGTTAAAGAAGCGTTTTGAGTAAAATCGTCTCATTTATCGTAGGTATTTTGACTTGTTGTTCTTGACATTATTATTACTTATATCATGATTTACTTACTTCCAGAATATAAAATATGATTTATATATCATATATATTCAGTATATATATATATATATATAATAGATAGATAAAGGAAATGAAAAACACCGTTCATGGAGACGGTAGTCCGTACGTACGCATGAACGTTGTTTTCCTTTCCTTATTGTCTTGAATGGAAGTAAGTAGATGACATACATATATATATATATATATACATAAATCCAGTAGCTTTATAATGTCATATATTTCATTATTATTTCTTATATATACTTTATAATCATTCTTAAATGGTTAACATGGAGAATGAATCTCATCGCGTCGTGGAGACGGTATTCCATACGTACGCACACGCGGTGATTTCTTTTTCCGTAGGATGGATAGATGGTGAAATAGGGTTGTTTCATTCTTATAATAACATATCAGTATATTAGTGATACTGATTTTATTACTTCATAATGAAACAACCTAAGAAGAAGAAGTGGAAGAAGAAATAAAGATGAAAGAATTGGTAACGGTAATTACCTCTTCTTTGAAGCGCCTTTTGGAGACCTCATCTTAGGGAACTAAAATTGGTCTTTGAGGAAGACCAGAACCTCCAGGATGTTTCTAGGGAAGTGGAGAAGAGATTTTGGCAGAGGTTGGCCGAGCTTGAGTGCTCAAATTGGTGTGAGGAGGAGGGGGAGGAGGTGTCCTTTTATAAGGGAGGAGAGGGGCACCTTAGGAATATCTCAAAATATTATTTTATATTAAAGTCAAAATCGGGTTATAATGGTTCCAAAGGGTCTTATTTCGAAGCTAAAGTGGGTATGGTTCGAAATCCTATCAACCAATAAGATTTAGACAAGTTTAGGGTATTATTTTAACCTTATCAATTAGATTTAACTCTAAGTTAAATAATTTAACTTTTACCGTGCCTTTTTGTTTTCTTTCACTATATGGTTAATACACTTACTATAACATGCCAAACGAACCCCAAATTGTTTATTATTAATATATATATCCTTATCTAAGTCATTTGGCCGAACCTTAGATTTTTAGGAATAAAATAACAATTAATAATATAATATTTGATTTAAAAACTATTTTCTGTCAATTTTGACACTATTTGATATATGATTTTTGTGAAAGTCATAACAGAATTATATGTTCGAAAAAAGTTTCTTAAATCAACACTAATATATCATAGTAACCTATAAAATTATTGGAATTCATAAAAAGTCTCAAATTACATTTATTTTGGTGTTTATAACATCAATTATGTCAATATTTCATTAATAAGATAATTACTGCATCATCATTGTGTCATAAATAAATTAAATTATTTAATGTCTAAAAATTACAAATAAAATACCATTATGTAGGAAATCTTTTTAGCTTTCTAATGAATATTTATAGTCGAATTTATCTTTTGTATAACCACATATTAAAAATGATTTACTTATTAAACTTTGATTTTAACTATTTTAACCCTTCTTTAAATAAATTAATAATAAATGTCCTAATCTAATCCAAGTGGGCCTAAATGGTCATATTTTATTCCTAAGTTTGTTTTTGGTCGAATTACACTTGTCCAATAGAATTAGGACATGTGTTAGGGTAATATTGATATCATATTTACCCTTAGTTACCCTATTTACTATTAACCGCGGTAAAAAAAAGTAAAAAGTTACTATTCACCAAAAAATTATTTTCATCTCATTGAACCACATTTTACTTACTGACATCAATCGTGTCTCTCGGATTTTTGAAATTCCATTCACAGAAGCGGTAAAATTAAGTTTTATGAAAAATTCAGTTTTTTAACTACCACTTAGTAGTTTCACTATTCATCAAAAATTGATGTTTTTCAGAACAATGCCAAAATTTCATCCTAAGCTATATTTTATATTGCGAATTCAAAAATAAAGTCTATTTTACCAAATTCATAACATAGAAGTTTCATTAATTATTTTTATAATTAAATCCCGCTGTTAAAACAAATAGCGTGTTTTCAAGAAATAATATCTATCAAAAGATTGACACTTGATTATGTCTGGTTTAAATGTGAAATTACAACCAATGACCAACATTGTATTAAATTGTAAAACTATATTCTAAATATACTTTAAAACCACTCAAATTAATAATTTATCACTATTAATTATTTCGATTAAAAAAGTTGTTTTTAATTAAAATTTAGTAATTTTCACTATTCATCAGAATATGAAAGTTATCCGAAATGTACCAAAATTTCACCTTAGGCTAAATTCGATACTCCGAATCCAAAAATGAAATACATTTTGAAAAAAAAAATTTACAAAATTTCAAAAAGTGGTTATTACTATTCATAACGGCTAGTTTTAATAACATTTTAATAGCATATCGCTGTTTAGTGAAACTCGTTATTGCGTACTACACACGCTATTGAGGAAGGTCGCGATTGCGTGTAATGCAAGGCAAGTCAAGGATGCATGTTGTGCAAGATCCTTTTGGTGTAGCGAACAACACAAGACATTAGTGAAATAAAAAGAATATTTTTCATAAAATCTCGGGCTGTTACATTCTACCCCCCTTAAAATGAATTTCGCCCTCGAAATTCGTCGGGGTTATAAATGGTTTACTATTCGAAAGTTTCTTTAATAGAATCCCACATCGTAAAAAGGAATACCAAAACCAATCTTTAAAAACAAAAGTATTAAACCTAACGGTTACCCAAATAAACTAATCACTGGGTTTCCACATAGGTGAAAATATGGATATGGAAGAGAAATCTAACCATCATGTTCTGATGGAGAGTGGTAGAGAACATGGCTATGGAAAAGCCAGTAATCACAAATCCATAGATTTGTGATGATATAAGGTACCATCTGATTCATCAAGTATAAGATCACTAGGACAACATTTTTGGTTTTCAAGATCATTTCCCTAAAGTTGAAAATTTGAATTAGAATAAATAATTACTTTATCTTGGTACAATCTCACTGTTGTTCGTGCCTTGAACAATTTCCACTTCATCTCTTAAATAAATGAAGTTGAATTTGTTATTCGTGAAGTGTTAGCAGATCATGTGATAGAATGACGGGTCATTCCATCTGTCTCAAACAAAAGGTTAGCAAAAATTATATACATAAGTCGATCTATAGTGAGATTAATCATATATGGTTCCTAAAATGGACTTATACTTCATATATCATACTGCTTAATATAATAAAACTAGTTTCTACTAAACAGGGACTTCCTGTAGGCCAGTGGTAGGTGATAAAGGCCAGTCGCACTTCGGTTGTGGGTTCGATTCCCACAGCCTTGTCCGAAGCGATGGGCTGTCGCCCGGCCTGCAAGTTGTCCTTTTTCTAAAACTACATTACTATAACATCCCATCAATAATATCGAAAAAAAACTTCTATCCTTAAACAATACTCACTTATGTCCAACATAATCCATTTCAATCTTTAGGCTTATCCATAATACTGCAGTCCACTCTCATAACATAGCGAAAACGATTACCAGAGATTTAATGCCATCATTGATCCCCATATATCATAAGATATGTTCTGTTGGTCACATTCCAAACATTCAAAGGACTTAATCATGTATTCTCTTGAATACCCATCGAACCTTAGTGAAAACATGAATGCAGTTAAAAGTTAACACTTTCCACATACCAAAATCCTCAGAATTCTATATACTCAAACCATGATATCACTTAGTCCTTATATCAATCATGAGCTCATGCATACAATCAAACATCTCATTATCATCTTATCCCTTCATTATGCGCATATCATCTAAATTCCAAAAATATCTGAATAACCTTTAATGGATAGTGGTACCTTTAATCATACACTTTCATAACTCAAGTAAAGACAACAGTGTAACAATCCTTAGATGTCTCTTTATTCCATAGTACCATGAGATTTCTTATACAACATTACACATGATAAACATGTAATCATTCCACTACATTCTTAAACCATTGACCGAGCTTCAACAATTCTTTCATCTCACGTATCATTTATAGTCTCTTTATCATCATCAACATAAATACTTCCCATACGACCATACTGATTATCTTCATGAGACTTTCCCTTAGGGAATTGGTTTGCATAATGCCCGTACATTCCACATTTAAAACATTTAACTATTGTTGATGTCGTAGCAATACCATTATCCTCATCCATGGTGTTAACTGAACCTTTTCCTTTGCACTTACTTGCTTTGTGTCCTTCTTTTCCACACCCAAAGCATCTTCCAGTTCCTTTGAAACATTCTCCTTGATGCCTCTTCCCACATGATTTACATAGGGGAAATTGAACTTTCTTTCCTCTATGATCATCATGAAACTCCATCTTTATCTTATTAGCCGAGTCCGGAAACTTACCAAATTTTACTTTATTGATCATATTATGAGATTGCTGATTCGGCATAATAATGATGTTTGGACTTCCAAATCCCATTTCATATGGTTTCTCATTAAGAATATCATTCCATTGTCCATCATATCCTCCATTATCGTGAATCACCTTGTTTCCAGCCATTTTCTAAAACCCAAAAAGAATAGTGTGAGAGGCAAAAATCATAATAAAGGGGGAGTAACTTAAATATCTAACATCTTTGGTTTAATCTAATATCGTTGCCATAGTTCTAGGACTATATCCTATACGTATACTTATCCTTAGGGGCATCCCTAGACATACCTTATAAATATCTCTAGGGATCTCACTAACGTTTTCGCATCCTAGTTTCCAAAGGTTGACTAAACCTTTCCTCTGATACCAACTGTAGAGACCCGTATCTTGACGTACATTGACTTTACATTAAATTTGCGGAATACTTAGTACATAACAAAACACACACACACAAGGATCGTAATAGTTTAGTGTCTTTGGAAACTCGGAATATAATCTTCTAATCATGGTGAAAGATCTTCAAAATCTCCCATAAAGATCTTCCTTTTTTTTACCTAAAACCTTTCTTTATATCCTGGGGAAAAGAAAACATAAAAGGGTGAGCTCAAATGCTCAGTAAGGGTAAACAAAAGAAATATCAATCACATCATATACATTAGCACATAAATTTTGGAAATCTTAACCTGCAAAAGAGATCATAATTTCATAACATGGGGTAAATCATGGCAGTGAAATGTAATCAAAATAATCATAACTTAAAACATGATACTTTGTGGCATTCACACATAATCATAGAGAATCATTTCTTGTTAGTCAAGACTCATTGCCAAGACTATCTTAGTGGACAAAGTCCCTTTCTGAATCGAGTAACCCTCGTTTCAGTCCTGTTTCACTGAACCGGTATAACCTACCATTCCAGCCATGTCTATATCATGAGATATAAAATCTTTACCCAATGCATTGGAGGGAGATATAGGTCCCACCCATCTTATAATGAATCCTCTTTTATGTGTGCCACATAATCATAAACCATACATCATCGCATAACCCATGTAATAAAAATGGGATTCTTAAACAACATGACATCATAAAACAATTCATATAAGATAAAGGAATAAAAATGTTTCCATCACAACATAATCAAATCCATGTAATAATAGGGATAAAAACAGAACCCTTTTATTATCTTAGATGGAAAATAATTTTGAAAAAACATTTGAACTCCATTCTTGAGGAAAATATCATTTCTACTTCAAAAAAACTTTTCCTTTCTTAACATGTCATACAATTTTAAACTAAAAGAATTTGATTAAAAATAAACTTGAATACTTGTAAAGGAAACTTCTTGGAAATAATGTTTTAGAAATCCATTCATGCCGTATAAGTTAAAAAAAACATTGTTCGTACTTTTGTCGGAAAAGTCAAAAAGTACCTCGTACGAAAAACGACAAAAGATTCCTTTCATTTATTTTACTAAAAACTCACCGAAGGGTAAAAATGGATTTAAAAAATTGTAGGTGGATGGAAATAATATTACATATTGATGAAACATGGATGTGGATGATAAAATACACCCCAGTAAATACTTACGAATAAACAATCTCGGATAAAAATGAGATTGTGATATTTCCCTTACCTTAGGTCCGATTTGCTTCATATGTGTCCGAACCTCCTGTATAATGATTTAAATAATGTCATTGACTTATTACAGAATCATATTCATTGTTATGATATCATATATGTTTCACTTATGACTTTATATTACCCGTTCTTTTGTAAATTCCATGTTAAAGAAGCGTTTTGGGTAAAATCGTCTCATTTATCGTAGGTGTTTTGACTTGTTGTTCTTAACATTATTATTACTTATATCATGATTTACATACTTCCAGAATATAAAATATGATTTATATATCATATATATTCAGTATATATATATATATATATAATAGATAGATAAAGGAAATGAAAAACACCGTTCATGGAGACGGTAGTCCGTACGTACGCATGAACGCTGTTTTCCTTTCCTTATTGTCTTGAATGGAAGTAAGTAGATGACATACATATATATATATATATATACATAAATCCAGTAGCTTTATAATGTCATATATTTCATTACTATTTCTTATATATACTTTATAATCATTCTTAAATGGTTAACATGGAGAATGAATCTCATCGCGTCGTGGAGACGGTATTCCGTACGTATGCACACGCGGTGATTTCTTTTTCCGTAGGATGGATAGATGGTGAAATAGGGTTGTTTCATACTTATAATAACATATCAGTATATTAGTGATACTGATGTTATTACTTCATAATGAAACAACCTAAGAAGAAGACGTGGAAGAAGAAATAAAGATGAAAGAATTGGTAACGGTAATTACCTCTTCTTTGAAGCGCCTTTTGGAGACCTCCTCTTAGGGAACTAAAATTGGTCTTTGAGGAAGACCAGAACCTCTAGTATGTTTCTAGGGAAGTGGAGAAGAGATTTTGGCAGAGGCTGGACGAGCTTGAGTGCTCAAATTGGTGTGAGGAGGAGGGGGAGGAGGTGTCCTTTTATAAGGGAGGAGAGGGGCACCTTAGGAATATCTCAAAATATTATTTTATATTAAAGTCAAAATCGGTTTATAATGGTTCCAAAGGGTCTTATTTCGAAGATAAAGTGGGTATGGTTCGAAATCCTATCAACCAATAAGATTTAGGCAAGTTTAGGGTATTATTTTAACCTTATCAATTAGATTTAACTCTAAGTTAAATAATTTAACTTTTACCGTGCCTTTTTGTTTTCTTTCACTATATGGTTAATACACTTACTATAACATGCCAAACGAACCCCAAATTGTTTATTATTAATATATATATCCTTATCTAAGTCATTTGGCCGAACCTTAGATTTTTAGGAATAAAATAACAATTAATAATATAATATTTGATTTAAAAACTATTTTCTGTCAATTTTGACACTATTTGATATATGATTTTTGTGAAAGTCATAACAGAATTATATGTTCGAAACAAGTTAATTAAATCAACACTAATATATCATAGTAACCTAGAAAATTAGTATAATTCATAAAAAGTCTCAAATTACATTTATTTTGGTGTTTATAACATCAATTATGTCAATATTTCATTAATAAGATAATTACTGCATCATCATTGTGTCATAAATAAATTAAATTATTTAATGTCTAAAAATTACAAATAAAATACCATTATGTAGGAAATCTTTTTAGATTTCTAATGAATATTTATAGTCGAATTTATCTTATGTATAACCACATATTAAAAATTATTTACTTATTAAACTTTGATTTTAACTATTTTAACCCTTCTTTAAATAAATTAATAATAAATGTCCTAATCTAATCCAAGTGGGCCTAAATGGTCATATTTTATTCCTAAGTTTGTTTTTGGTCGAATTACACTTGTCCAATAGAATTAGGGCACGTGTTAGGGTAATATTGATATCATATTTACCCTTAGTTACCCTATTTACTATTAACCGCGGTAAAAAAAAGTAAAAAGTTACTATTCACCAAAAAATTATTTTCATCTCATTGAACCACATTTTACTTACTGACATCAACCATGTCTCTCGGATTTTTGAAATTCCATTCACAGAAGCGGTAAAATTAAGTTTTATGAAAAATTCAGTTTTTTTAACTACCACTTAGTAGTTTCACTATTCATCAAAAATTGATGTTTTTCAGAACAATGCCAAAATTTCATCCTAAGCTATATTTTATATTGCGAATTCAAAAATAAAGTCTATTTTACCAAATTCATAACATAGAAGTTTCATTAATTATTTTTATAATTAAATCCCGCTGTTAAAACAAATAGCGTGTTTTCAAGAAATAATATCTATCAAAAGATTGACACTTGATTATGTCTGGTTTAAATGTGAAATTACAACCAATGACCAACATTGTATTAAATTGTAAAAATATATTCTAAATATACTTTAAAACCACTCAAATTAATAATTTATCACTATTAATTATTTCGATTAAAAAATTTGTTTTTAATTAAAATTTAGTAATTTTCACTATTCATCAGAATATGAAAGTTATCCGAAATGTACCAAAATTTCACCGTAGGCTAAATTCGATACTCCGAATCCAAAAATGAAATCCATTTTGAAAAATAAAATTTACAAAATTTCAAAAAGTGGTTATTACTATTCATAACGGCTAGTTTTAATAACATTTTAATAGCATATCGCTGTTTAGTGAAACTCGTTATTGCGTACTACACACGCTATTGAGGAAGGTCGCGATTGCGTGTAATGCAAGGCAAGTCAAGGATGCGTGTTGTGCAAGATCCTTTTGGTGTAGCGTACAACACAAGACATTAGTGAAATAAAAAGAATATTTTTCATAAAATCTCGGGCTGTTACAGGCTGTTCGCAGTGATAGTATTCCATGAGTACTGTGATCAATGTTGAGACTGACGAATCACAATTTTTGCTGGTGGGGCGAGAACTGAAATGTTTCCCCGCCTCCTCTCGCTCCCTTCTCTCATGGCCGGAAGATGTTGCCCCATAGATGTCGATGGACCGGGCCAACACGCCGCGGTCACGCTGCGGTAATGCTGCGGTAATGCCGCGGTCATGCCACGGTCACGCCGCGGTCACGTCGTGATTTGGCCCTGCTCCAGGATGACACCCCGTGACAGTTCACAATTAAAATATTCCATGAGTCTTGTGATCAATGTTGAGACTGACTAATCACAATTTCTGCTAGAGGGGTGACGACTGGAATGTTGCCCCACCTCCTCCCGCTCCCTTCACTTCTAGCTGGAAGATACTACCCCGCAGATGTCACTGGACCGGGCCAACACGCCGCGGTCACGCCGTGGTGACGCTGCATTCATGTCGCAGTCACGCCGCGGTCACACCGTGGTCACGCAGTGGTCACGCCGCGGTCACTCCGCGGTCACTCCGCGGTCACGCCGTGATTTGGCCCTGCTCCAGGATGACACCCCATGGCGGTTCGTAGTGATAGTATTCCATGAGTCTTATGATCAATGTTGAGACTGACTAATCACAATTTTTTGTTGGCAGGGTGATGACCGGAATGTTACCCCACCTCCTCCCGCTCTCTTCGCTCCTAGTCGGAAGATGCTCCCCAGCAGATGTCACTGGACCGGGCCAACACGTCGTGGTCACGCCGTGGCCATGCCATGGTCACGCCGCGGTCACACTGCAGTAATGCCATGATTTGGCCCTGATCCAGCCACATCCAGCCCACACCAGCCCCCTTCCACCTTTATTTCAGCCCGCTGCCACCAACATTCCAGCCCGCAACAGCCCCCCTACCACCTTTGAATCAGCCTGCACCAACCCCCATCCACTTGCAATCTAGCCCGCACTAGCCACCACACTAGCCACCACTCCCCATCCTCCTGCAAAACACTCATGATAGCCCTCTGGAACCTGCAAAACAGCCCCATCCACCAGTTCTATCCCTCACCAGCCCCTGACCTCATACATCCCAGCCCACACCAGCCCCTGCCACATGCCCAACAGCCCCTAGGCTCCTGCAATCCAACCCACACCAGCCCCCTGGCACCTATTCCAGCCAGCACCAGCCCCCTTCCATGCCTCTACCGCCTGCCTTCCCACCCGCAACAGCCACCGCACCAACCCCCATCCCCCAGCCTCCGGCATTCCAGGATGCGCGAGAAAAACTCCATGCAAATCACAAAAAGGAATAGCCAAAGCGGATCCCCTTTCCTGATCCCTCTTTTCCCCAAAAAGTAGCCATGTAAACTTCCATTAATGTTCACCGATAACATTGGGGTAGAGATGCATATTTTAACCCAAGACGAGAACCTAGTCGAAAATCCGAGAAGATCCAAAGCATCCCATAAGAAGTACCACCTGACCGAATCAAAAGACTTGAATAAATTAATCCTGAAGGCACACCTAGGAACCCCAGAATCAAGATGGTAGTCCCACAATAATTCATGGGTAACAAGATTCTTAGGATGAATTAGTTTTGGTATTGAAGGTTGAGTATATTTTTATCCAGCTTTAGATTTATGAGTCTCTTAAGGTTATTTTTGTAACCATCCTACTAGAGGGTCTGAGTTATAAGTGGTAGAAGTCTATTATTCAGACTAAGCCAGACAAAGACTATTCTTGGAAAAGTTTTAAGGAATTTTTCATTTATCATTCTTTCATAATGAAGTGAAGGTACTGATGGCTATAGAATTTTTTAGGAGGGGCTGTCCAGGTGGGGTGTCCAAGGACTGTCCGGGGGGGTGCCGGGGGGGGGGGGGGGTCTGCAAGGCAGGGGAGAGGGTGCACGTGGGGTGTCTAGGAGGGGTTCTCCAGGGGGTGTCTAAGTGCTATCCGGGGGAGGGGGTCTATAGGGAAGGGTGCAGGTGGGGTGTCTAAGGGTTGTTCGGGGGGTGCCGGGGGGTCTGCAGGGAAGGGGGTGCAGGTGGTGGGGGGCGGAGGGTGCCCAAGGGCTGTCCAGGGGGGGTTCGGGGGGGGGGGGGGGTCTGTAGGGTAGGGGTAGGGTGAAGGTGGGGTGTCTAGGGGGACTGTCCAGGGGGGTGTCCAAGGGCTGTCCAGGGGATGATTTGAAGAGATAAAACCATAAGAAATGGGACCTAACCTCATATCAATAATTTTGCTAATGATTTTTGGAAAGGTATTCCCAATAAAAATAGGTCTGAAATCCTTTACATCCACAACATTTTACTTCTTTGGGATCCGGGCAATAAAATTGGAGTTGATTCCATAGGGAATTGAGGCATGGTTAAAGAACTCCCTCATAGCATTAAGGAGCTCATCACGAACTATGTTCCAATAGAACATAAAGAATTAATTTGTAAACCCATCAGAACTAGCCACACTCTCCAGATTTAGAGAAAACGGGCACTCTTAACCTTTTTCTCATCAAGGGATACAACAAGGGAGATTGTTGGATTGGTGTAGCCCAATCCGGTTGGGCCGAATGCTTGTAGCCCGCAACTGTAGCCCGATCCGGTTCGGGATCTGTAGCAACATTAACCACTGTAGCAGTGCGGACTTTGGAGTCCACTTTACTATTTCACCTTTGAATTCTAGCCATGAACCACTAGAGTATTGGATACATATAGGAAAGGCTTCATAAGATTGAAAAAGTCTATAATAATATTTCATCATCTCTCACATTTGTTTAATGAATTCAGTGCATGTGTTGTTTTGATTTTCTTCGGAGGATGAATATTATAGATTTTGGACTCGTGGATTTTGGTCCTTTGGGGGTTGCGGAATGAAGGTTCTTAAATGGTCTCCAGAATTTTACTTAGGTGATGAGCCCCCCATTGTTCCTCTCTGGCTAGGCTTCCATAATTTACCCCTTCACCATTTCAAATAGAGTTCCTTATTTTCCATTGCTCGTCTATTCGGGCTACCCATTGAGACTAAATATGCCCCTTTAAACCTTACACACCCCTCTGTCGCTATGATTTGCACCGAGGTCGATGTTTCTAAATCTTTTCCATCCTGATTCTGGATTCAAAATGGGGATAATGGTTTTATTAAATATGTGGTCTTTGATAATGACCCAAATTTCCAAAAAAAATGCTCACGAATTGGTCACTCTATGAATGAATGTGTGACTCAATGTAATGACCCTCGACCTCTCCCTCTCTATAAATCTGTTTGGGTGGAAAAGGAAACCCCCATAATTCCCCTGTTTCTCATACAGTTACTACTGACTGCACTAATAACAAGAATCCCCTGGGCCTCTCTAAGATTCATCCCCCACCCATTATGATGCTGAGACCTTGCACATCCCTGGGACTTCTAAAGAAGGAAAGAAAGATACCTTCAATGCTGACTCACCTATTCTTGAAGTAATAAAACCGATACAAAGAGATAAATAGGAGGTGCATTCAAATCATGAAGATCCCTTGCATGTGGACCTCATAACTTCTAAAGAAGGAAAGAAAGTCTTCAATGCTGACTCACCAATTCTTGAAGCAAGCAAACCTATACAAAGAGATAAAGAAGAGGTGTAATCATGAAGATCCCTTGCATGTAGAAATTAAAAAACCCTGCCAATTGGAAGAAGACTTCCTAAAATCAAGGGCTTGGAAAGGGAAGAAAGCATTGGTTGACTTTTATGGCTTCATCTCTCCAAGTGTTAGAAATATCTAGAAATGTAGGGATAATTCCAATTTTAAAAGAACAATTATCATACATTCCCTAGCTGCCAACATGAAGGACCAAAACACAATACCCCCACAGCCATCCCCCACTGAAAAAGTGTCTACCTCATTAGATGCTTCAGAAAGCTCCTCCAATTCTTCTGACTTGGATGAGTCATCCAGTGAGGATGATGAAAATGACCCAGCTTATTGGGATGCCTACGTAATTCCAGAAAATCTTGATTTTCCAAAAGACCTCGGCACATGGATGGATGAGAAAGACACTATTGTATTTAGATAGTATAAAAATGGAGATATGTCAGTGGATTCATATCTTGATATCAGAAATAGGATGTTCATCAAAGTTGTAGAGGAATTTAAAAAGAATCCAAGCTTCAATTTTAATTAAATCCCCTAGAAATGAAGCTGTTGAGATTATTCTGATTCTCAGAAGTAGGTTCTTCTTTATCTTGAACTGTTTCTCTTTTTCAACTGGTTCTACTCAATGGCACTGTACAATGGATGTTTGCAGACCTACACTATGGGGTATTTGAAATGTTCTACTGCCAGTTTCAAAACATGCTTGATCATGCAGCCTTATTGAATTAAGCTGTTATGATGTTTCTTCTAGCGTTTGAGATATTTTGGCTAAAGAGAAGCTTCAGTCCTTGGCTGCTTGGGCCTACTGTTAACAGAGTTTTTTTTACTTGATGTTATCAAGGGCTACTGTTGGTTTTTTAATGCATAAATCTGCTTTTTTGTTGGGTTGGTCTCTCGAAGGACTGGTAGGGGGAGTGGGGTAACTGGCATAGGGTGCAAGGGGTGGGGTGTCCATGGTCTGGGGGGGGGGGTGTCCAGGTTCTGGGGGGTGTCTAGGTTCTGGGGGGGGTGTCTATCCAGGGTCTATCTGGGGGAGTTTTTCCAGGGGGTCTGGGGGTGTCTAGGTTTTGGGGGGGCAAGACTAGATGGGGGGGGGAACTAGCAGGGGGAGGGGAGGGGGGAAACTAGCAGGGGGGAGAGGACTGGTAGGGGGACTGGAAGGGGGACGGGGGTAACTGGAAAGGGGGGTGTAAGGGGTGGGGTGTCCAGGTTTTGGGGGGGTGTCCAGGGTCTGGGGGGGTCTATCCAGGGGGTCTTGGGGGTGTCTAGGTTTAGGGGGGGGGGGGGGCAGGACAGGCAGGGGGAGGGGAGAACTGGCAGGGGGAGGGGAGGGGAACTAGCAGGGGGGAAGGGACTAGTTGGGGGGACTGGCAGGGGGGAGGGGGTGTCCTGGGTCTATCTGGGGGGTATCCAGGGTCTGTCCGGGGGGTGTCTAGGGTGTGTTTGGGGGGTGTCCAAGGTCTATTCGAGGGGTGTCCAGGGTCTGTTCGGGGGGTGTCCAGGGTCTGTCTGGGGGTGTCCAGGGTCTGGGGGGAGGTGTCTAACGTCTGTCTGGGAGGGGGGATGTTCAGGGTCTGTCCAGAAGGGGGGCTTTTCAGGGGGGGCTATCCAAGGTGGGGGGTTTATGTAGGGTGGGGGTGTCCAGTGTCCAGGAGGAAGGGGTCTATAGGGGGGTGGGCTACTGTAGGGGGGGGGGTGTGCAGGGTGGTTGGGGATTTGTTTTATGGTTTTCCATACACTATATCCACAGTTTTTAACCGTGGATATAGGTCTATTTCCCCGGTTACAAACCGTAGCTAAAGGTCTAATTCCATGGTTTCTAACCATGGAAATAAAATGTATCCCTCCTCTAGTATAGCCACTATTCTAAACCGTGGCTCTAGAGATATTACCACGGTTTGAACCGTGACTGTATACCTATAGCCACAGTTTGAACTATGGATGTAGACCTATAGCTACGGTTCCAAACCATGGCTATAAGTCTAGGAATATATCCACACCAAAATTAGCCACGGTTTGAGGACCTATAGCCACGGTTTAAAACCATGGATATAGCCTGAATTTCTAGTAGTGAGATGCTCAGTAAGGGTAAAAATATAGTGGAAACATTCATAAATAAGGATAAACATTTAAGGCAATGTATAAGACTAAAACAGAAGCCTTTTAAACTTGAACTTCTGCATAATATGGAAAATATAAAATCAAAATAATTCCATTTACTTACTCACATGAATATTCTACTAGTCAAATAATCACATGCAATATCAATATCCACTTTCATAATGATGGAATGCATAATTCCAGACTTTCATAACCACATAGTCAAGGACTTGTGCCAAGACTACAAATAAGATTTTTTCAAGGCCTTGTGCCAAGACACTAGTTTGTCTCATGAGACCTACTGATGCATCGAGGAGCTATAACTAGCTCCACCCGTCACTTACTAAGTCCAATGCATTCCTCATATGAAAAGGTTTAAAAATAACATAAACATTTGTATTAAAACTAGCATACGAAATGTCAATACTTTATCCATAAACCATGAATGGTGTAAAAATAACACATCCACAGTCAAACATATCACAAAAACTTAAATATAATATGGAAGTTTTGTTTTATAATAAATCAACATCAAACAAGTTTAAAATTCACCAAATGATGTTGACATAGATGAAAATGATTTATAAAACACTTTGAGAGAAATATCTATTTTTCATGAAAACATTTAAAAGTCTCACAATTTAGAAAGGAAGAAATTTAAATATTTTTTTGATTCAAAGTGTCCCATACCACTTTGAAACTTTTTAAAGGAATTAACATTTTATAAACATTTATGTCCATATATATAAATTCTTAAAAACCATTTTGAAAACATGGACATTAATGAGAATGATTTAGAGGAATAAATATTTAAAAAATTTAAAATGATGTTTTAGTAAAAAAAGTCCCTTAAAATAATCCCTTTGAAAACTATTTCATGAAACATGGACTTGGATAATAAATATGTCTCAGTAGATACTTATGTAACAACAACCTCAGATAATAAACTGATTGTGAAATTAACCCTTACCTTGGACTTTCCTTCCGTCAAGGGTACATTTAACCTCCTATATAATGACCATTGTATGTTATTAGATTATATCATAACCATATTCATATTTATTATATAACAAATTATTAATTTATGGCTATATACAACACATTTAATAATGATTTTCATGTTAAATTAGCATTTTGGGTAATAATCTCTTTCTTTATCGTGTGCATTTTAACTTGTTATTCTTGATCGTATCATTTAGATCATGATTTAAATACTTCCAAAATACAAAACTTTATTCATATATCGTATATATTTAGAATATAAATATTTATAATAGATAGATATATTAAATGGAAAACACCATTTATGGAGACGATAGGCCGTACGTACGCATAAATGCTATTTCTGTTTTCATATCGTATTGCATGGAAGTAAGTGAATGAGATATATGTAAGTAAATAAAAACATACATACATAAATATATATATATATCTCCAGTAGAATTATTATTTCATATATTACACACTTATTAGTAATATATATTTTTATAATCATCGATGAATGGTGAACATGGAAATTAATCTCATCGCGTTGTGGAGACGGTAATCCGTACGTACGCACGAGCGACAATATAATTTCCTTAAAGGTGTGGAATTGGATGGTATATTAATTTTATAGAGACATTACCATGTTATTTTCATTAATTATATACATATTACTCATCATTATATCCATCCAAATAACATAGTGTTGAATAACAAATTACACCAGGGCGTGGAGACGGTAAATCGTACGTACGCATGCATGGTGACATTATCATTCATAGGATGGATAGAATAATGAATATGGTTATGAAATATTTATAATAACTTCAAAGTATATATAAGGTAATGTAGTTATTATTTTGGTATGGTAATAACAAAGAAATAGTAAGTGAAAGAATAAAAGAACTTGAAAGAGGTTGGTGAAATCATTACCACTTCTTCGGGTTCTTCCTTTTGATTTGATCAAAAGGGATATTTAGGTTGGATTTATGACTAAACTCTGGCCTCTATGATTAAGGTATGATAGTTGAGAGGATATTTGGGTAGGGTTTGGCCGATCCAAATGGATTTGGAGGTGTGAATTTGAGAGAATGGTAAGTGCCCTTTTATAAGAGGGGTGAGAGGAACCTTAGGAAAAACATAAAATATTATTTTATAATAAATTAATTTTAGGTTTATAATGGATACAAAATGAATTATATAAAGTCTAATGTGGTTATGGGTCAGAAACCACTCATCTAAAGGTTTTATATAGGTTTGGGTCACTATATTAACCTTATCTTTTAGATTTAACTTTTAGTTAAATAGTTTTACATTTAATATGTCTCTTTGTATTTTTATATTATATGGTTAATAAACTTACTATAAAATTCCAATAGAACCCAAATTGGTTCATTAATGTCATATATATTACTATATTTGTCTTTTTCCTGAACCTTAGATTTTTTGGACTATTATATCAATTAATAATATAATATTTGTTTTAAAAACTATTTTATGTCAATTTTGACACTATTTGGTATTTGTTTTTTGTTAAAATCATAACAACATGATTACTTCTAAAAAATTAGTTGAATCAACCTTAACATGTCATATTAACCTATAAAATTAGTTTAATTCATCAGAAGTCTCAAATTACATTTATTTGGGTATTTATAATATTAATTATTTTAATTTTTTATTAATAAGGTAATTACTGCATCATCATTGTGTCATAACTAAATTTAATTATTTAATGTCTAAAAATAATAAATAAAATATCATTATTCATGAAATATTTTTATGTTTCTAATTAATATTTATAGTAGAATTTATCTTATGTATAAACCTATATTAAAAATGGTTTTGTTATTAAACATTGATTTTAACTCTTTTTACTCTTCTTTAAATAAAATAATAATAAATGTCTTAATCTAATCCAAGTGGACTGAAAGGATCATATTTTATTACTAATATTGTTTTTGGTCGAATTAAACTTACCCAATAGAATTAAGACTTGTGTTAGGGTAATAATAATACCATTTTTATCCTTAATTACCCTATTTACTTTTAACCATGGTAAATAATTGTAAAACGTTACTATTCTCCAAAAATTATTTTCATATTATCGAATCACATTTTACTTAATGATATCAACCATGTCTCTCCGATTTTTGAAATTCAACTCACATAAGCAGTAAAATTATGTTTTATGCAAATTTGTAAATTTTCCTAGGAGGTGGGTAAAAGACGGTAAAAAGTTAAATAAAATTTTTATATATCAAAACTTATTATAATATCCCTCCAATGAATTATATTGAACTTATATAGGTATTATGTATCTATTTTGACCTAAAAAATTGATATAAAATAAATTATTATTTAAATAAAAATTCGGTTTTAAATTATAACTCAGTGTTTTTCACTATTCATCAAAAATTGAAGTTTCTCAGAAAAATACAAAAAATTCAGCCTAAGATATATTTGATATTATGAATTAAAAAATTATTTCTATTTTAAAATATTGAAAACATATAAGTTTCATTAATTAATTTAAAATTAATTCCCATTGTCAAAACAAATAGTGTGTTTTTAAGCAACAATATCTATTAAAAGATTCACACTTGTTTATGTCCAATTTCAAAGTGAAATTAATTTTAATGACCTAAATTGTATTAAATGATAAAAATATAATCTAATTATACTTCAAAACCAATCAAATTCACAATTTTACACTATAATTTATTTCTATTAAAAAAGTGGTTTTCAATAAAAAATTAGTATTTTTAACTATTCACCCAAATAAGAATGTTATCAGAAAAATACCAAAAATTTATAAAAACTAAATTTTTATGTCTCGATTCTAAAGAAAAAGTTTATTTTTTCAAATTGAATATATAAAAGTGTCAAATATTGGATTTAAAAATGGTTCTAAATCAAAAGGTGGTAAAATTGCATTTTCTGAAAAATACTTCCATTGTCTAAAAAAATTGAATTTGTTCTTATATTATGACCAAGAAAAAGATAATATAGATGTTAAAATTATATGGAGTATATAAAATTAAAAATTAAATTAATACTATTCATAACCTCTTTTGAACGGCTAGTTTGGTAAGTTGTTGTGTGCTTGATCTCAGCGTTGCGTGTAGTGAAAGTTAATAAATTACTTTGAAAAAATAACGTACTATGAAATCTTAGGGTGTTACAACTATAGAGTATTATTATTATATCACATTATACCTCATGTTTATCCATTATGATCACTCATGTTCAATTTCCATTGTTTATTCATTACTATGAATTATACCCACTCTTTTATATTAATGTATGTCTAAATGAAATCACTTCCTGTTAGGTGAAGTAGGATTGGACAACAAATGATTCATTTAATAAGAATAATTATGTTTATTTTTATGTTTTTCAAATGTAATTCAAGTGTTATGTTTCTAGTTTCCAAGGTACTAACCCCCATAAATGTCCATAAATGTTATTAATGTAATATTTTCTTAAGGAATTATATTTAAAATAATTTTTTAAAAATGTGGATCACCATACATATGCTCTCAGTATCGATCCTCTTTCCATACACTCAAATATCTCCTCCTTTATCCTCTATATATATTTATGTATCATCTTATATATCTACTCTTCCATTGGTATCCCAATAAATTTTTTTCGTGTCTGAATATCTTGCATTTAATGGCACACCTACCCTTACCTAAACCTTTTTTTATTGATTCATGTCATCACTTAAAAAAATTACCATAATACTTCTCAGAATAAAAACATCATTAATATATATCCATGAAATACAAAAATTATTCTTAGTGCTAGTCCTATGACCCCACCTACCACCTCAAATAATCATACCATCATAATTGTTTCTCACATTCCCATTAAAACTATATCCTCGCTCTTCTCTGATATCACTTTCACATAGCCAACCACTCCACCATATATAATCAATTAAAACTATTTCAAACTATACATCATGTAAACACAACTATCATTTAAAATAAAATTATAAAAATTTAATATTACCAAAGGTTATAATGTCGAATACGCTTTCATTTTTTTGAATATTGGATGTCATTTGAAGTGGTTTGAATTGGGTGGAGAATTTGGGAGTCATTTTTTGATGGATGGGGATAATTTATGAATATTATGATTTTAGAAAGAATAAGTAATGAAATGAGAAGATTAATCACACCATGATTAATATTATAGTAGAATAGAGATTAAATATATGTAAAGATATTATAGATATATAAGGGTTATCTAAGAATATATGGTGAAATCCGAAAGATCATGATATAAATTAATATATATATATATATGATTTGTAAGTCCCAAACATACATTTTTATCTATGATATGTAATAATTCTTAAAATTTTAAAATTTTCAAACACTAATTCATGAACCAAAAAATTGTAAAATTCCTTTAGTGGTGTCGATGAGTTAGAATAGTACTATCAATTTTGAGTTTCCCATTCCATGTAATATATTCAAACTATAATGGGTTTAGGGATTGAGACTGGAGGAACTTTTACCATGCTAAAATAAAAAAGATATATCATGATTAAATTAACCATACCATTATTTTCAATCATTAGAGAAAGAATTACATCCCTAAATATAATATTTTTCCATTTTTAAGAAACAAAAATCATTATCACATTGTAAATAATTCTATCATTCTATGATGCAAAAAATTGTTGTAGAAGGAACCAACCTACAATTCCATAATGTAATATGTCACATAATGATTTATAAAATATATATAATTCAAATAATATTGAAGGATTTTAATTCTAAATAATATTTTTTAGTTTTTATAATGTTTATTAACAACATATTTAAATATATATGGCAAAAATTCAATTGGAAAAAATTTATTTGATGGATTTGAAGTAGAGGAAGTGGGATGTTTATTAAATTCTGAATTTGGAAATTGAAATTTATAATTACATGTATATTTTAGAACCTTATGTATATAAGAAAAATATAGTACGAGGAAGTGAAGGATATCCACAGTAATTAAAGTATAGTGAACTATATATAGATATTACTGGATATATATTCTTAAGGAGTAACATTTGATTTTTTAAAATTAAATAAAGATCAAGCATTGAATTTAATATATGGTCTGGGTATAAAGAAATATCATTATATTTATATCATATAATTACGTAGAACAAAATTTTTTAATGTGTTATATCTTATAGTTCCTTTCTTAGGTGTTTTACCTATGTTTTCACATTATTTTTTTTGTAACTTATATTGAAATCCTTGAGCAAAAATTATAAAGTGGTTTTATACATTGGATAAGAGGTGAGATTATCCTAATGATTATAATCACAAACTATTGGAGTAATGATTATTTTTTTATATGAAAACATTAAAGATATGTTTTTCACTAATATAGCTTAATGTAAGTGAACTAAGTAAAATCAATGCGACTGTTATTATTTATTTTTCTGTATTTAAGATTTCATGTTTGTGATTATCAAGATAGATTAATAGTGTCTTTGAAAATGTGAGACGTGTATCCATCTAAA
Source organism: Viscum album (assembly GCA_963277665.1). Taxonomy (NCBI): domain Eukaryota; kingdom Viridiplantae; phylum Streptophyta; class Magnoliopsida; order Santalales; family Viscaceae; genus Viscum; species Viscum album. The sequence continues at coordinate 858,118,142 of OY728123.1, read as the reverse complement.
TGTGGGATAAGAATAAATATCATGGAATCCAAATTCACTAATCTCTTATGGTTTATAATTTGGACTTAAAATATGAACAATTTTATCAAATCTAATGGTTTTTTCCATTGTGAATCTGTTAGAGAAAGATATGATCATAGAAAATATTGTAAATTCAATAATATTTCCCTTATTCAAGGGATAAAATTATCTGGTATGAATGAAAATAGTGATATAAAATACATAATCACTTTGTTTTTATGTTTACATAGAAATAATTCCTTGAATTCAGGTTAGTAATTCTTTGAAATGCCAATGATGGAGGCAAAGATGAAAAATAAGAATAATGGTGTTAATGCATAGAATCCCATATTAGTGGAATTGTATTATCCAATATACATGAATGAAATTTAATACATAGTAACCAAATATATTTTGGATAAGATTTATAATATTTATGATGTTGTTAGAAATGATAAAGTGGAAAAGCTTCAAGTTATCTGTAACGAGTTTGGTTATTTGAAGATTAGTTCATGGGAAAATGTTGATTGTTTCTTCATCAATATAATAATGTTTTAAATGTTTGTTAATTTAATTTTTCATGAGATAATATATTTTTATATGTTATAAAATATCATATAGATATTATTAATAATTTATAATCCAAATTTTTGTACTTAAAGAAGTTAATATTGGGGATTTATCTCATGATGTTCAACAAATAAAACTTTTAGAATATGAAATGAGAGTTAATATAAAATATTATTTAGAATAATGTTATAAATAAATGATACAAAAGTATTTATGAAATACATTTATTCTATATATTTAAATTAGAGGAGATTTTAGTGACGATTTCTTATCTCTTGTGGCGTGGTTTTCAATAGTGGCAAAGGAATATTTAATGGTAAGAAAACCCTGTTTTCATTTTTATAGAAAGATTGGGGATTTAATTTGATGGCACTTAAAGGTGTTCAATGGAAATGATAGTGGGTTTTAATTCCAAAAAAAATATAAAGAATGATATTATCCCATGGATGGAACATTAATTAATGAAATTAAAGTGAAAAGAAGTTTCAGAGAAAAGTGCTCGTAAGAAAAGAGAAAGATGGTGTTGATGAAAATCCTTTACATGGTTTTGAATATGAGTTTATCATTGAAATAAAAACATGTTATTATGGATACAACAACAAATTAAAAGTTAGTATCAAAAGTTTATGATAAAAAGAGAGAGTTTTTTAAGGTTTATTTTCAACAGGCTCTTGAGGAGCATTCCCTAAAAAGAAAGAAGAATTAGAATATTGGAGTCTTTTTTAAGAAATCCTCATGTTATATAGATTATGCGGAAGTATATATTTATCAAATAAATATATATATGGAAGAATATGAAAATGATCATGTGAAACTAGAAGAATAAGTGAACCATATGAAAAATAGTGATGAACATGCTAAGATCACATATGATCTTTGTGTATCCATTAAGGAGAAATTTAAGAAGATTGATACAGTCAAAGAGAAATTTGAATCATAAATAAATAATCTTGAATGATAAATTTAAATATAGGTCTCATATAAGAATTCATATATTGGAAATACATCATATGAAATATTAAAAGAAAGGGTTGAAAGAGGCACATTATTTTTAATGATGTTTTGAGTTCTCAAAGACCCAACTTCAAGGGTAATAATGGTCTTTGATTGGATAAAATGGCATTGAAATAATAGATTGTAAATGGGAATATAAATTTATTATTTTGAAAGGATAAATTTATCAATCAATATGAACTTACCATAAAAAAGAGTTAAGTAAAAAATAGGGTATATGTTAAGAGATGGATGTAATGAGATTTGTTTTCAAGTAAAGTCCCAATTCAATTCCAACTTATACCATACAATGTTTTATTGTGATGAAGTTGAATTTTAATTTAAATGAAAAGTAATTGGATTATAATAAACATAAATCAACAATTACCTTTATATTATAATATAAATCCATACTATTGATATTTTTTAAATTTCCATAATATTCAGAATAAAGACATTTATTATAAGAATAAAAGTGGAAATTTTTTCCTATTGTTGAAAAAGAAGAATGGAAGAAATTTAATCAAATTAATTTCATTTGAAAACAAAACCTACCATTAGATGACGAATAATATGACTTGATAACTTATACAGAATAAAATGATAATAGACTAACATATGTCTCAACTCATTATGGATTTTCATGGAAAGAGTAGAAAACAAAGATGATTGTGAAATATATTATTTTTAATATAGCTTTATAATATTTAATGAATAAATTTATATGGATTCTTGATAGTTAATTTTCATCTCACATGACAGATAATATCAATCTTCTCAAGAATGTGATAAGAAGAGTTCATAGAATTATTGGTTTGGAAATAATGGAGATTTAAATATCAAAGGAAGTTGAAAAAATTATTCATCTGTATATGAATTGAATAATACTAAGGGTATTCTCATTCATGTCCTTTGATATTTGTTTTTTATTGTAAATCGTTTATATTACATGATATTGGAAGTAAATTCAAACAATAAATTCAGCAATATCTAAGGAAGTTTCATAAATTATCTTATGACGATAGGGGTGCTTAATGGTAACTTATACCTTTTATATAGAAGGTAAATTACTTTTCTCCATATTATTCAAGAGTAGAAATTTTTGTGGATCTAGGGGATTTCCCACAGTCATTAGTAATGTATATTGAATTTATCAAGGTTTAAAGTTATTATTGATATTACTTAAATAAATATGAACAAAGTAAATATAAGTCAGTCATGATAATATGGAATTATGGTTAGAAAAACATCACTATTAAAATAATATATGAGGATTGTATTTGTTAGTTTTGGTACACAATGATGTATATCTTCCAATCATTTAGGCTAAAACATATAGTGATAAATATTTGATTTTGTTTTTTATGACAACAGTATGATGATATGAGAAATATTTTTATGGTGAAAGAGAGAAGAGTGAGAATATATCAAAATAATTTTAAGAAATGTGAATAATGGAACTTGAATAAAAAATAAGATCTTATGATCGGATAGTGGAACTATATACACTTCCATTCAAGTTGAAAAATATCTATAGAAATATAAAATTAATAATATAGTGTCAATAGTAAAGACTATTCAATAGAATGGGGTTGTGTAATTAATAAATAATTTTGTAAATATCATGGAATAGTATTTATGATTGAAACTGTAATATCAATCAAATATTTGAATAAGTCTTTTTAGGTGTCTATGTTTAATCATAATAAGAAATTATTGAATCCTAGAGGTGATAATATTAAATATGAAATGTTTCATTGTAGGAAAATATCTTTGAAATATCATAGAATATTTAAAATTAAAATCTCTATTCATAATAAATAGGGAAATTAGGGAATGTATTGTGGTGAAGAATATGAACAAAATTTTTTATTTTACCCAACAAAAAATAAATCCTAAAAATTTTTTACAGAAAGGATTGCATAAATAATTGAAATTTGTGATTTAAAGTTTTTTAAATATTAGGATAAAAATTAGTCGATAAAATTTGAGCATGAACAAAATTGGGAGGATAAAGGAGAGATAAATGTGGATTTAGAAAAACCACAAAATTATCCAATTGATAATGATTATGAATTCATATTAGAGGAATATTATGGTGATGAAGGGATTTAACACACTACTCAAACATGAAAATAAAGAGTGGATGTTGATATTAGAGACATTATTGGAGACAAATTGGCTTTATCACAAACCTATATAATGATAATAATAATAATAATAAAATAGTAAACTTCAATATTTTCAGATGTATAACCGTATTAATTCAAAGACATAACAAAGGTTAAATAATGGGTGAGGATCATAATTGAATAGTTAGAACAAATCGAAAAGAATAAAACTAGGGTGCTGGTTAGTAGACTTAAACATCACAATGCAATTGATATAAAATATATTTTAAGAAAATATTTATGAATATAAAAGGGTGCTCTGGAATAAGGTGAAACTAATATACAAAGGGTATACTTATATTGAAGAAGATGATGTTGAACAAACAATTACACTACTATAAATAACGAAACCAATTAGAATTATCCCGGTATGGTATATTAAAACAATGTTTAGAGTTTGTTAAATTAATTTGAAGATAGAATTAATAATTAGATTCTCAAATAAAGAATCTTATACTAAAATACTAGTCATATTTCTTCCTGAAGATGGTGTTTTGGAGATTTTCTGATATAAAATGGCATTGTATATCAAAATCAAGAATTTTGTTCTTCTTTAGAAATAGACAGACATATATCTGAGAATTTTATAATTTAAGAGATTTCTTGTGGATCACAAACTATACATGAATATCTCATACTAAGAGAAGTTCATAGTGATGGTTTATGTTGATTATATCATATTTTGTGTAAAAAAGTATAATTCTATTGATGGAAAATCATAATTAATGTGGTCCAAATTTAAGATATCAATTATTAGATAGATGAATTGATTTATAGGGTGAAAACTATATTAAAATAAACAAAATGAATTCTTCTTGTAAGTTAGATATGGAAGAGAGGTGTTCACTGAGTTTATAATGGAAGTGTGTAAACCAGTTTCAATATTGATAGGAATTGGAACAAAACATGGAAATCATGAGGATAAAAGGATTAGATTCAACTCTTTTTAAAAATTTACTAATATTTTACGATATTATATAGAAACAAGGATAGACAAATTTTTTACTACTTGCATGGAATAATTTTTTCAAATTCAACTAAAGGAATAACATGTCTTGGAAAAGAAGAGAATAACGAGGTACATATAGGGAAAAATGAACAGTGTTTTGTTTTAAAAAGGTAGAGAATATATATATATTTGGTTTCTTGTAAAGATATATATTTTACTAGAGATGTTGTGGATTAAATATACACTACTATAAAAGAATGATTCATCATATTAAAATGTATTAAAGTTCTAAGTATTGAATATTCTTGTGTATTCTTGAGAAAAACATGGGAATATAACATTTCTGTTTCCCACTCTTATAAATAGTTCAAGTGGATAATGTAGTAAATGAAAGATATTGGTTTTGTTATGTGACAATTGAAGTCAACTATAAGTGACATAAAGAGTGTTATTGAGTTAATAATATACAAATTATAACACTCTTTTCCAAAACATAATGAGATTTGTTTCCACATTATAAAGGAGTTGGAAGGTGAAAACATTATAAAATGGGAGTTTATTGGAAAAATGCATCAAATGGTTTATATCATTTTCAAACTATCAGTTTCAATTTCATATTATAAGCTTATATTTATTCTCATATTTTAATAAATTTAATAAATCTAAAAACACTTGATAATCGCACTCCATATTGAATATTAGGCATAACATTGATGTTATGTATTTTTTTAAGTGTTAATATTTTATTTAGTGTTATAAGACAGGGGATACATAATCTTGGATAATTATATATAGAAAAAATTGTAATCAATTAATTAAAATGGATATACAAGGTGGTAAAAGAAAAATATACATATATTTTAGGTCATTTTCATAATCCAAAAATTATATATCCAAAATAGTCTCACAAACTCATAACCCAAAAGATTTGTTTCTTTAGGGATGGGCTGCATAAAAATTATGTTACACAATATTGATTTAGAAACTCCCCCAAACATATATACATAAAATATAATTGTATATATATATTCCTCTATATAATTTCTATCGGTGTGGAATGAAAAAGGGACAAGACCAAATTCTATAAAAGTTAAAACTTATAATTATTCCGTAATGGGATAGACCATAAGAATGGGGTATAACACGAGAATGATATAAGTATATGATTAAATGAATCATTAAATCATAATATATAATCATCACTTTCTGAGATAATAAGATCATAAAACGACCATTATAGTAGAATAAATATATACCATGTTATTGAAAAATAAGATTAGTGTCTAAAATAAAAATATTCATTGTATATAAAAGCATTCCAAAATAATATCTAAAAAATAATATCCAAGCACAAATATGTGAAAATTTCTAAACAATAATCATTTCAATTCACAAGGTGTAACACCCCAAACTTCCATAGTACGCTTCTCTTTGAATAATACAGTAGCGTGTGTTGTATGCAACTTCAAGTTCTAACACACAACAACCAATCAAACTAGCCATTATGAATAGTAATACCCAATTTTTGAAATTTTGTAAATTTTATCCTTCAAAATGGACTTCATTTTTGGATTCAGAATATTGAAATTAGCTTAGGGTGAATTTTTGGTATTTTTCTGAAAACTTTCAATTTTTGAAGAATAATGAAGACACTGAGTTATAGTTTAAAACCGAATTTTTATTTAAATAATTATTTATTTAATTTAAACTTATTTTAGGTCAAAAAATATATATAATACCTATTTAATTTCAATTTAATTCATTGGAGTCAGTTTATAATAATTTTAGATATATAAAAATTTTAATGAACTTTTTACCGCCTTTTACCCACCTTCTAGAAGCATTTGCAAATTTACATAAAAATTAATTTTACTGCTTCTATGAGTTGAATTTCAAAAATCCGAGAGACAGAGTTGATATCAATAATTAAAATGTGGTTCCATAAAATGAAAATAATTTTTGGTGAATAGTAACTTTTTACTTTTATTTACCATGGTTAAAAGTAAATAGGGTAATTAAGGGAAAAATTAATATTATTATTACCCTAAAACATGTCCTAATTCTATTGGATAAGTAAAATTCGATCCAAAACAACCTTAGGAATAAAATATGAACTTATTTGGTCCATGTGGGTTAGATTATGACATTTATTATTATTTAATTCAAAGAGGAGTTAAAAGTGTTAAATTCAAAGTTTAATAACTAAACCATTTTTATTATAGGGTTACACATAAGATAAATTCAACTATAAATATTCATTAGAAATATAACATGATTTAATAAATAATGGTATTGTATTTATAATATTTATAAATTAAATAATTTATTTTATTTTTGACACAATGACGATGTAGTAATTACCTAATAAATGAAATATTAAAATAATTGATATTATAAATATCCAAATAAATGTAATTTCATACTTTTTATGAATTATACAAATTTTATAGGTTAATATGACATGTTAGGGGTTGTTAGATGAATATTTTTTGAAGTAATAATGCTGTTATGAATTTAGAAAAAACAAAATACCAAATAGTGTCAAAATAGACATAAAATAGTTTTTTTAAAAAAATATTATATTATTAATTGATATTCTATTCCTAAAAATATAATGTTCTACCAAAGGTCTTAAATAATATTACATATGTCATTAATTAACCACTTGAGGTTCTCATGGATGTTTATAGTAATTTTATTAATCATATTATATAAAAATAAAAAGAGACATGGTAAATGTCAAACTTTTTAACAAAGAGTTAAATAAAAAATATAAAGTTAATATAGTGACCCAAACCTATCTAAAACCTATTGGTCGAGTGTTTTTCTACCCATACCCACCTTAGACTTTAAGTAATTCATTTTCGAGCCATTAGAAACTGAAAATGATTTTATTATCAAATAATATTTCTGGATTTTCCTAAGGTTCCCCTCACCCCTCTTATAAAAGGGCACCACCTTCCCTCAAATTCACACCTTCAAAGCCTTTTGACTCAGCCAAAACGTGCCCAAATACCCTCTCAAATGTCCTCCCTTCATCCTATATGCCTTCCTTACGTCATAAATCCATCCTAAGTAGCCCTTTTGATCAAATCGAAAGGAAGAACCTGAAGAAGAGGTAAATATTTCATCACCTCTTTCAAGATCCTTTCTTCTTCCACTTCCTCTTTCTTTGTTGTTTCCATTATAAAATAATAAATCCAGTATCCTCCATATACTATGATGTTATTATAAATATGGTACAACCATATCCATTATTCTATCCATCCTTTGAATGACATGTCAGTATACATGTGTACGTACGGATTGTCGTCTCCATGTCATGGTGTAATTGTTATTCAATACATTATTATTTGTATAGTTATAATAATGATGTGTAATTTATGAAAATAATAAATATAACATGATTGTTATTCTGTATATATGATATACCATCCAATTATATATAATATCAAAAGAATTATATTGTCGCTCGTGTGTACATACAGATTACCGTCTCCACGAACGCGATGAGATTCATTCCCCATCGTATCCATTCAAGACTAATTTGAATTTGATGATTAAAAATAATGTTTAAAGACTTTATATCATTGTGAATATGAATAATATACAACATATCCACAACAAACACTACTTACATAATAAAGCATATAAAGGGAAAAAATCAATTAACACCCGAAACAACAATAATACTAAAATATTATTAACAAAAAAATATTAAAAGATTATATATGATATCATTTTAATGTATATGAATCTTGTATAATTTACTAAATGTTATTTAATCATTATACAGGAGGTTAACCTACCCTCGACCCGAGGAAAAGTACAAGGTAAGGGTTAATTTCACAATCTCTTCATTATCCGAGATTGTTTATACGTAATTATCTACTGGGATCTCTTTATCATCCACATCCATGATTCTTAAAAATGTATTCAAAACATTTATAATATTTACTAGACAATAGGTTAAATTCATTTATACCCTTATTTGACCTTATATGTTCTGAAAGGAATATTTCCGCCATTTTCAAACAAGGTACCTTATAACCTTTTCAACAAAATTAAGGTAAGAGTGTTCTTTTAACTTATACGTCAGGTTCAGCTATTTTCCGCCGTTATAAAATCATTAAATCTTACCTTATATGCTTATAAGAATATTTCCAAAATAAATATTTTCTTTTATAATTATACGATTTTTAAATTATTTCAAAATAGAAAGAGATATTTCTCTAAAAAAAGGTTTTGATTTCATCTATGTCAACATCCTTTGATGGATTTTAAGATTATTTGAAGTTGATTTATTATGATACAAAACTTCCATATTGTATTGAAGGTTTTGTGATATATTTGACTCTGGATGTGTTATTTTTACAACATTCATGGTTTATGGATAATTTATTGACATTTTGTATGCTAGTTTTAATATGAATGTTTATGTTATGTTTAAAACTTTTTATATGAGGAATGCATTGGACTTAGTATGTGACAGGTGGAGCCCTCTATATCTCCTCAATGCATCAGTAGGTCTCATGAGACAAACTAGTGTCTTGGCACAAGACCTTGAAAAAATATTATTTGTAGTCTTGGTACAAGGCCATGACTATGTGGTTATGAAGTCTCACATTATGCATTCCATCATTATGAAAGTGACTATTGATATTGCATGTGATTAGTCGATGAGTAGAATATCCATGTGAATAAGTAAATGGAATTATTTGATTTTATCTTTGCCATATTATACTAAAGTTAAAGTTCAAAAGGCTTTTATTTAGTCTTATACATTGCCTTAAAGGTTTATGCTTTTTTATAAAGGTTTCCGCTATATTGTTATCCTTACTGAGCATCTGAGCTCACCCCTTTCTATGTTTTATTTTTCCCAGGATGCAAAGAAGTATTTTATGACTAACCTACAGGGATTGTTTGAAGGGATATGAGTGTGGTCTATGGAAACAATGTTGTTGTAGTCTTTTATTTTATAATTTAATGTAAAACTTATGAATGTATCTAGTACTTCCAAGGATACTAAACTAATCGGTATTTCGAGACTTAATATTTTGTGATCATTCCAATGTTATGTAATAATTCACTGAATCTAGGTAACTAGGGTTGGTGAATTACAGTTGGTATCAGAGGAAGTTTATTACAAACTGTGGAATCTTGATTTAGAAAAACTATGATTAGGGCACATTACCCTAAGATATACTTTTAGGATTAGTATAGGAGAACTTCCAAGAATTTTGGTATTCTAGATATTTTGTTAGTTTTCCAAGCAATACATCCCTGTCTGGATATGATCAGGTAGAGGTGGCTCTGGCATAGATGTACCTAGGGGTAAAACCTGAAAACACCACTTTGAGCTTGACTTAAATGGGAATTGGTGCACAACAATGGGTCTTGCTGCACTCTTGGTTACGACACTCCCGGGGGATATTCTTAGGATAATTCTCATTTACTTTACAAACCATTATGAAGGGTTTATGAGTATATAGTTCCTCAAAGAAAACATTTTTATGATTATGGATTATATCCATAAACTATTCAATTTATATTAAGTGTTTTACAAGTTTGTAGTTATGTATTGTGATTCATAAATTAATCTAGTGTATGGAATTGTTGAGAAAGGGTGCCTAATAGAAGGAATTAAAACCGTATCAATGCATGTAATCCATGTAGGGATTTCCCTCATACTAAAGATAATTATAGTGGAGTGGTGAAGAAACCGGTGCTGATTAGATTATCACCATACTGGGACAACTCACTTAGGTTATGAATAATAACCTTACCCGTATAGAGCACCATGATCCACAACATAGAGGATCAATGTTAGATTGGTTCATGAGGAAACAAAAACCAACATTAAATATGAGTAAAAATCCATTTGTGGCTGATAAATGGATATATTCCTTAGAGAAAATATTTCACGCTTTGGGGAGTAGCGAAAGGGAAAAAGTTGTCATGACAGTTTATCACCTCACGGGAGATGTAGATCAATGGTGGTCATTGATTAAAAACACAAAGTAATATGGTGAAGTACCTAATATGGAATGGAGGGAGTTTAAAGAGCTTTTCTTAGAAAAATACTTTCCTCATGACCATCGAGTAGATATGGAAAGACAATTTCTGAGTCTGAGACAAAAGGTGGATGAGAATGTCGCAAAGTGTGAAGATAACTTTACAAGGTTAGCGAGGCATGCTGCATATTATATACGTAACCCAAGAAGTAAGATTGATAGTTTCTTTGATGGGTTAAAACAATTTCTTCATCAAGAATTAGTCTCACAATCCTTCTCGTCGTACGAAGATATTGTATCATGTGATATCAAAATAGAAAAATATTTCTCTAAGTCTCACAATAATAAAGAAAAGTAAGAGAAGAAGAGACCTTATAAACACTCTAGAAATGGAAATAAGGGGATGAAGTGAAAAGTAGAATATCCATCCTGCATTAAATGTGGGAATAAACACCATTGTACTTGTCTGAAGGGAATGGGAGTCTGTTAAAAGTGTGGTGAAAAAGGCCACCAAACTCATGACTGCAAGGGGAAGAAAGAGGCAGTTAATGTTGAATGTTACAATTTTAGAGAAAGGGGGAATTATGAAAATTAATGTCCTAAGAATCAAGGAAACTTACCTCAGAGAAGGGCAAGGGATCAAGGCCAAGCTTATGATATCGCTACTACTAAGGTTAAAGCTTCGAAAGACGTGGTGGCAGGTAATTTAATGGTTCCCTCAAGTTCAGAAAATGCTTTATTTGATTCTAGATCATCGCATTATTTCATATATTACAAGTTTTCTAAGAAAATTAAATATTTTCAATTTGACTTAACAAGAGAGTTTTCAGTCAAAACACCTAAGGGAAGTATCATCGCAACAATTTTTTTTGAATCAGTTCCCATTAGGGCATATAAATGATCTTTATCTACTGATATTATCATCATACCCATGATTGAATTTGATATAATTATCAGTATGGATTGTCTTTCGGACCATGATACAAAAAATTATTATAAGAAGAAGGAGGTTACAATTTTTGATGACAATGATAAAGAACACCTTATCTTTAAAGCATAAACGTCACCCCCAGATTCTTATCTAGATCCACCACCAGTAGCTCAACTAAATTTAATTATCGGGGAGGAAGAGAATGAAATAACTGTGGTTGAGGAAAAGAATGTTCAAATAGAGGATTTACCTATTGTGCCAGAGTATGTTGATGTATTTCTAGAGGATTTACCTGGACATCCTCCAGAATGAGAAATTGAGTTTTCCATTGATATAATTCCTGGTTCAAGATCCATATCAAAGACCCCTTATAGAATGGCCACTGTGGAATTAGTGGAACTAAAGAAAAAAATAGAGTAATTGAGTAAAAAGGGATTTATTCACCCTAGTGTCTCTCCATGGGGATCCCCTATTCTTTTTGTTAAGAAGAAAGATGGATCTATGAGGTTGTGCATTGACTACAGGGATATCAATGCTATAACAATAAAGAAAAAGTATCCCCTACCTAGCATTGATTATTTATTTGACCAACTTCATGTAGATCAATATTTTTTCAAAGATTGAACTTTGATCTAGATACCATCAGTTGTGTGTGAAGAAGGAAGACATTCAAAAAATATCATTTCCAACCAGGTACGAGCTTTATGAGTTTACAGTAATGCCTTTTGGATTGACTAATGCACCCTCTGTCTTCATGGATCTAATGAATATAGTTTTCAAGGAATATCTTCATGACTTTGTAGTGGTATTTATTAATGATATATTGGTATACTCTAAAATCTGTTAAGATCATGAAAATCATTTGTGCATTATTCTAAAAACTCTTAGAAGACATGAATTATATGGGAAGTTTAGCAAGTGTGAATTCTTGCTTCATGAGATTTATTTTCTTGGCCATATTGTCTCTAAGGATGGAATCTCCATTGATCCTTCTAAGACAAGAGAAATCCAAGAATGGCCCGCACAGACAATTATAACTGAGGTATGCAGTTTTATTGGTTTGGTAGGTTATTATCGACGTTTCGTCCAGAATTTTTTTCAGTTGGCTAACCCATTAACAAAGCTCACATGAAAAGGGGTTAAATTCTTTTGGACAAAAGAGTGTGAAGAATGTTTTGATGAACTGAATAGAAGATTAGTCAATGATCTTATATTGACTTTGCCATCAGGGAATGACGGGTTTGTTATTTATAGTGATGCTTCAAAGAAAGGACTTAGTTGTGTCCTTATGCATAATGATAGTGTTATTTACTATGCATCATGACAGCTAAAAATTCATGAGAAAAACTATCCTACTCATGATCTTGAGTTATCAGATTTAATATTTTCTTTGAATATTTGGAGACACTATCTCTATGGTGAAAATTATGAGATATATACTGATCACAAGAGTTTGAAGTATATTTTCTCACAGAAAGAACTCAACATGAGGAAAAGGAGGTGGATTGAACTACTCAAGGATTATGATTGCACTATACACTACCACCTAGGGAAGGTAAATAAGGTGGAAAATGATTTGAGTAGAAAGGATCATGGAGTTTTGAACAAGATGAGAGTTGAAAAGTATCCCATATACATGGATCTAGTAAAAATGGATATGTAAATCACCATGGAATGTGAAACATCAATACTTTTTCAAATGTTTTCCAAACCATATTTACTAGAAAGGATAAAGAGTTCTCAAACCGATGATGAAGTGTTTAAAAATAATATTAAAGATATGAATGATGGGAGATTGAGTGACTTTGTGTATGAAGATGAAATTTGGGATATGGGAAGATACTTTGTGTTCCCAATATACCTGATCTAAAAAGGTAATTGTTGGATGATGCTAATAGTTACAATTTCTCTATACACCCTAGTAGCACTAAGATGTATAGAGATTTGATGTAACATTTTTTGTGGGACAACATGAAGAGGGAGATTTCTGATTTTGTGTCCAGATGTATGGTTTGTCAACAAGTGAAATATGCAAGGAAACAACCTGGAGGAGTCATGAAACCTCTTCCCATATCGGATTGGAAATGGGATAACATTACGATGGACTTTTTCATGGGATTACCAAAGACTCCTAGAAGGAACGAAGCAATATGGGTCATTGTTGATCGTCTTACCAAGTCAGCACAGTTTTTTGCTATAAGAGATGATTGACCACTTGAATGTCTAGAAAGACTATATACTAATGAAGTTGTAAGACTTCATGGAGTACCACTATCGATTGTTTCTGATCGTGATCCCCATTTTACATCAAGATTCTGGAAAAGTCTTTAGAAAGCCCCAGATTCTGAACTTCATTTGAGCACTGCCTACCACCCTCAAACTAATGGACAATCAGAATGGACTATTCAAACCTTAGAATACATATTGAGATCTTGCTCACTTGACTTTCAAGGTATGTGGGATCAATATTTACCTCTGGTAGAATTTTCATATAACAAAAACATCCATTAAAGTATTCAGATGGAACCATATGAAGTGTCATATGGCAAGATATGTCGCACACAAACCTTTTGGGATGATGTTGGTGAAATAAAACTCGTATGCCTAGAAATTGTTGAGGAAATGATGGAAAATGTGAAGGTTATCCAAACCCACATCAAAGCAGCCCAAAGTAGGCAGAAGAGATATGACGATAACCGAAGGAAGGATTTGTAATTTCAGGTAGGAGATCATGTTTTCTTGAAGGTATCTCCATGGAAGGGAGATATACAATTCGGTAAGAAGGGTAAAATAAGTCCTAGGTACATCGGACCTTTCAAAATTCTAGAATGAATTGGGGCTTTAGCTTACAGTTTGGAAATTCCACCAAGTATCTCCAAAGTTCACGATGTGGTCCCCATATCACTGTTGAGAAAATACATGCCTGACCCAACGCATGTACTCATTTATGAGGAATTAGAATTGGAACTCGATCTCTCTTATTGTGAAGAGCCTGTGAAGATTATTGATACAAGAGGAGAAGTGCTGAGAAATCGAACGACCCGTCTGGTAAAAGTTCTATAGAGAAAGCATAAGATGGAAGAGGAAACGTGGGAACCTGAGGAAATTATGATGAAGAACCACCCGAGTCTTTTTATGAAGTGATATTCTAGAAATTTCGAGGATGAAATTATTTGAATGATGGGAGAATGTAACACCCCATGCTTCCACAGTACACTTCTCTTTGAATAATACAGTAGCGTGTGTTGTACGCAACTTCAATTTCTAACACACCACAACCAATCAAACTAGCCATTATGAATTGTAATACCCACTTTTTGAAGTTTTATAAATTTTATCTTTCAAAATGGACTTCATATTTGGATTCGGAATATCGAAATTATCTTAGGGTGAATTTTTGGTATTTTTCTAAAAACTTTCAATTTTTGATGAATAGTGAAAAACACTAAGTTATAGTTTAAAACCGATTTTTTATTTAAATAATTATTTATTTTATTTTATTTTATTTTAGATCAAAATATATACATAATACCTATATAAGTTCAATTTAATTCATTGGAGTTAGTTTATAATAATTTTAGATATATAAAAATGTTAATGAACTTTTTACCGTCTTTTACCCACCTCCTAAGAGCATTTTCAAATTTACATCGAACTTAATTTTTCCACTTCTGTCAGTTGAATTTAAAAATTCCAAGAGACATGGTTGATATCATTAAGTAAATTTTTTTTCAATAAGATGATAATAATTTTTGGTGAATAGTAACCTTTTGCTTTTATTTACCACGGTTAAAAGTAAATAGGGTAATTAAGGGTAAAAATGATATTATTATTACCCTAACACATGTCCTAATTCTATTGGATAAGTATAATTCGTCCAAAAACAACCTTAGGAATAAAATATGAACTTTTTTGATCCACTTGGATTAGATTAGGACATTTATTATTATTTAATTTAAAGAACAGTTAAAAGTGTTAAATTCAATGTTTAATAACTAAACCATTTTTAATATAGGGTTATACATAAAATAAATTTGACTATAAATATTCATTATAAATATAAAAATATTTTCTAAATACTTGTATTTTATTTATAACTTTTAGAGATTATATAATTTAATTTATTTATGACATAATGATGATGCAGTAATTACCTAATTAATGATATATTAAAATAATCGATATTATAAATTTCCAAATAAATGTAATTTAGGACTTTTTATGAATTTCACTAACTTTATAGTTTAATATGACATGTTAGGTTTGGTTAGATGAATTTTTTTCGAAGTAATAATGCTGTTATGAATTAAAAAAAAACAAAATACCAAATAGTATCAAAATTCACATAAAATAGTTTTTAAAACAAATATTATATTGTTAATTGATATTCTTTTCTTAAAAATCTAAGCTTTAGAAAAAGGTCTTAAATAATATTATATATGTCATTAATGACACCACTTGAGGTTATCTTTTAAGTTTAGAGTAAGTTTATTAATCAGATAATATAAAAATACCAAGAGACATGGTAAATGTCAAACTATTTAACTAAGAGTTAAATCTAAATGATAAAGTTAATATAGTGACCCAAACCTGTCTAAAATCTTTTGTTTGAGTGGTTTTTGACCCATACCCACTTTATCCATTAACTAATTCATTTTTAAGCCATATTAAATAGAAAATTATTTTATTATAAAATAATATTTCTAACTTTTACTAAGGTGCCCCTCACCCATTTTATAAAAGGGCACTCCCCCTTCCATCAAATTCACACCTTCAAAGCCTTTTGTCTCGGAAAAAACCTACCCAAATACCCTCTCAATTGTACTCCATTCATCCTACAGGCCTTAATTTAGTCATAAATCCAACTTAAGGAGACCTTTTGATCAAATAAAAAGGAAGAACCCGAAGAAGAGGTAAATATTTCATCACCTCTTTCAAGTTCCTTTTTGCTTCCACTTCCTCTTTCTTTGTTGTTTCCATTATAAAATAATAACTCTATTATATTCTATATAATATGATGTTATTATATATATGGTGCAACCATATTCATTATTCTATCCTTCTTTTGAGTGACATGTCACCATACATGTGTACGTACAGCTTACCGTCTCCACGTCGTGGTGTAATTGTTATTCAATATATTATTATTTTGATACATATAATAAATAAGTTTAATTGATGTAAATAATAAATATAAAATTATAATTATTATGTATATATGATATAACATCCAATTATATATGATTTTAATATCAAAAGAATGACATTTTCACTCGTGTGTACGTACGGATTACAGTCTCCACGAACGCGATGAGATTCATTACCCATCATATCCATTCAAGACTAATTTTCATTTGATGATTAAAAATAATTTTGAAAGACTTAATATCATTCTGAATATTAATATTATACATCATATTCACAACAAACATTAATTACATAATAAATCATATAAAGTAAAATGAATGAGTTAACACCTGAAACGATAATAATACTAAAATATTATTAACAAAGAAATATTAAAAGATCATATATGATATCAAATTAATTTATATGATTCTTGTATAATTTAATAACAATTATTTCACCATTATATAGTATTTTAACCTACCCTCTACCAAGGTAATGTATATGGTAAGTGTTAATTTCACAATCTCTTCACTATCCAAGGTTGTTTATACGTAATTATCTACTGGGATCTCTTTATCATCCACATCCATGCTTTTTTAAAATGTATTTAAAAACATTTATAATATTTACTAGACAATGGGTTAAATTAATTTATACCCTTATTTGACCTTATATGTTCTGAAAGGAATCTTTCTGTCATTTTGCAAACAAGGTACCTTTTGACCTTTTCGACAAAATTAAGGTAACAATGTTTTTTTAACTTATACAGTGGGTGTGGATATTTTTAACCGTTATAACATCGTCGAAGCTTCCCTTAAATTCTTATAATAATATTTCCAAAAATAAATGTTTTCTTTTACAAATATATGACTATTAAATTATTTCAAAATAGAAAAAAGATATTTCTCTAAAAAAAGGTTTTGATTTCTTTTATGTCAACATCCCTTGATGGATTTTAAGCTTATTTGAAGTTGATTTATTTGGATACAAAACTTCCATATTATATTGAAGGTTTTTTGATATTTTTGATTGTGTATGTGTTATTTTTACACCATTCATGGTTTATGGATAAAGTATTGACATTTCGTATGCTTGGTTTAATATGAATGTTTATGTTATGTTTAAACCTTTTTATATGAGGAATGCATTGGACTTAGTATGTAATAGGTGGAGCCCTATATAGCTCCTTGATTCATTGGTAGGTCTCATGAGACAAACTATTGTCTTGGACCAAGTCATTGACAAAATATTATTTTTAGTCTTGGCATAAGGCCTTGACTATGTGGTTATGAAGTTTGGCATTTTTCATTCCATCATTATGAAACTGGATATTGATATTGCATTTGATTATTCGACTAGTAGAATATCCATGTGAATAAGTAAATGGCATTATTTGATTTTATATTTTCCATATTATGCTGAATTTCAAGTTTAAAAGACTTTTATTTATTCTTATACATTTCCTTTAAAGTTTATGCCTATTTATGAAAGTTTCTTCTATATTTCTATCCTTACTGAGGATCTGAGCTCACCCCTTTCTATGTTTTATTTTTCCCAGGATGTGAAGATGTATTTTATGACTGACCTGCGGGGATATTATGAGGGGATATGAGTGTGGTCTACAGAGACAATGTTGTTGTAGTCTTTCATTTTATAATGTAATGTAAAACTTATGAATGTATCTAGTACTTCCAAGGCTACTAAACTAATCGGTCTTTCAAGACGTGGTCTTTTGTGATCATTCCAATGTTATGTAATAATGCACCGACTCTGGGTAACTATGGTTGGGTCCTTACACAAGGTTATGAAGAAAAAAATAACAATCATGCCTATACAAATGTTATAAACAATTCTAAAAACAATTATTTTCACATTTAAAGTTGTAAATAAATCTAAAAACAATTATATTTATATATAACATCATTATCTCATGAGTCATAAAAAATATAAAAACGATTTATCAGGATATATAGGACCCCACCCATCACATAATGCTAAACCATACATATATATGACACCTGAATAGAAGAACAATCATCACTCCTTCATACATTAATTTACCTATGGAAAAGAAATGGGTTTTAAGAAAATATTCTAAAAAATAATTATAATACATCTTGAGAATGAATGTAGATAGTATCATAAGATTACACCCCAAATGAATTATAATAATAATAAAATTATGAAGTAATAGATAATTTTTTTAATTAAATTATTATAAATATTATTTAGAAAAAAAGGAAATATCTTTTATATTTTGGTAACATTTGAAAATGAATAACTCACTTATTAATAGGATTTTCTATGAGATCCCAAGGAGACTAGAATGGAATCATGATAATAATGAGTGGAAATAATGTAAAGAAAAGAAAATAGGGTGATAAATATTATATAAATGTTTTTTCACACATTTTTTAAGAAATAAAAAAATGACACATACAGAAAATGTTGAAAATATATCTCTTAAAACATATATAAATAAATAAAATGATAATGGAAAATAAACTTATATAATCATTTAAGTGTATAAAATAAAATTAATGAGATAATTTGAACAATATGGATATTGAAAAAAATAATTGTGTGAAATACTTTTAAACTTTTAAATCAATGATTTCAAATAAAGCGCATTGTGAATTTCAAAAATAAATTCCCCTCGAATGAAGAAATTAAAAAAGGAATTTAAAATAACATGATTATAAATTTATTCAAGAATTAATTTTTCAAATAGGTATTATATACACAATATAAATGAATATTGGTTTGAAATTAAAAACATGTCTCAAAGAAGGAAGTTTGAGATATGAAACCCTTAACTTTAGTCCCGACTAAATTAGGGTGTCTGTCTAACATCCTAAACAACCAATTTAATTTTATTAATTAGTTTTTTAGAAATGTATTAGGTATATTTATTTTTTCTAGATCATTAAATATCATATTTAATTCATTAATTATATATTCTTTTCTCTCCTCTTCCACTTATAGTAATTTGATCAATTCCCCCAAAACTTTTTCAATATATTTACTAGGGTTAAAGGTATCACAAAATAATTGTATCATACCCATAGTGTAGATGAATCTTTTTTATCATTATAGTAGTGAAAATTTTATACATATAAATAGGTTTTAAAATATATTAAAATTAATAAAATTATCTTTGTAAGCTCATTTTAGGTGGTTGGATTCATAATAGAATTTATTTTCAGTATTAATAATATAATTGGAAAATTATATTTCTAAAATAATATTAATGTTATAAATATCATATTTATTTATTAAATTAATTCTTGAACTATAAATTTAAATATGTGATGAAAAATTAAATATGACCTTTCTTAGAGGCTATAGTCTGCACATAACATGGGTGAGATTTTCATTTCCTAAGGTGGTATAAAAAGTAGATAATGGTTATTACATCAATATAATAAAATTTCAGTATAATAAATATATTGATATCATTATTTTAGGTTTTTATATAATATTTTTTGGAGGTAAAATAAAAATGAAACTTATAATAATTTGTTAAAATAATTAAATTTTCCTTCAATATCTTACTTTGGGATTCACTGTAAGTCATCTTCAATTGGTTAATTAATGGAACAATAACCACTCTGAAATATAAAGGAAGGTTGGAGAGAGGGTTTAATATTTTTTTTATTATTTAATGGTTTAGGTGTGATGATATGTTTGTTGGTGAAGGATTCACTATATTGATGAAAGGAGAGGTGCTATTGGAAATACTCATTTAGTAAAATAAAATTTATTTCAGATTCAAGAATAGCCTCTCAAAAAAGAAAAAATTTAAAGATAGCATAATTGATGTAATCATACAATCATAAATTAAATTAGATATAAGGTTTCATGATATTTTATTCCTTATCTCTTAATTTAAAACCTTTTTAATAATTTAATCCTTCACCAAGGAGACAAAATTTTACAATGGTAATTAAATTTTTATGCCCAAAAATAAAATGGATCTTATTAAATATTTTGAATGTGATTATTAATGATTTTAAATCTATTTTACAAGTTTCAATTTCTATAGGTTTTAAAAAATTATATTTAATAAAATTATGAAAAACAAAATAAAAATAGTAATTAGAAATATGCATTTTTAAGCATAAAAATTAATTTACACTAAAATCATATATAGTACTGATTCAAAAAATATTATTAGTTTATAATTAGAAAATAATATTTTTTATATATTCAAAGAATTTAAAAAATGAATGAATCAATATTTATAATTTATTATTGGGTGAGTAAAAAATAGTTTTCTTATCATAATAATGTATAACTTTGGTTTTTAAAATCCAAACATGGAATTATAATTCCTACATATTAATTTTAAATACATTATTTATATACATGAATTAATATTTTTCCAAGAAGAGTATTTCATATATTTTAATTTGAAGCTTATATCATAATGAGGTCATAAGATTTATGATATTTGTAAAACCAATATTTTGAATATTCATTTAAAAATAAATTTTGTTTAAAAATATCCAAAAATCATCCCAATGATAATTTATTCAGGATTAATATAAAAATGAAGTTATTTTTTCCAAATTCAAATTAATGAATTGATAAAATTTATTTTTGATATAATAAATCATAATGGAAAGAAATAACTTATTGAAAAAAATAGATTTAAGCAGAAAATGAATATTATCCGTACATTTATAAAAAATGATTAATTAAAGTAGTAATTACTATTCATATTATCTTAATTTCTATATAAAATATCCTTATGGAAATATACATAAGATATAAGGTTAATATATATTGTGGTGTAAATCATATTTGGTGGTTTATCATGAATGGATCTCATAGGGATTTCAACAAACTTGAACTTCTCATGGAGGCGATTTCCTTAAGATGTAGTTTTTGGAGTTCAGATTCTGATTAGGATATGGAAAAACATAGTGATTCTGCCTCTTTTAAAAGATCAAAACAATAATCCTCCTAAGTAATAAAATTATTTCTTGATTCCATTTCTATAGGTTTGATATTTTATGACATCTATTTATACCCAATAATTTTATGGCCATATTATAAATATAATATAAAATATTTTTAAAATGTATCATTATATTAATTCACCTCGATGATTAATGTGAAAAAAAATTATTCATAAATATTAATCTCAGTAGAAATATATCCTAAATTTGTGGGTTATTACAATCTTCAAACTCCTAAAAAATTCATCCTTAAAATTCCATCACTTTGATAAAAACAAGTGAGAGTAGTTTTGTCTCATTACATTCTATAGATCCCACATAGCTCCCTAAAACATTTTATTTCAAAAAAAATATTAAATTGATGGGTGGAAATGTTCCATATCACATTGTCTCTTCAATCTCAGATCTCTACTAGTGGTTCCTTATATGTGAGATCAAGTTACAATTTCACTACTTATGAGTTTGGTACACATTATTGATCAAGTATGTACTTTTCTAAATGTGATACATGGAATACATCATGGGTTTATAGAAATTATAGGAAATTAATTAAGAAATAAATTCACAAATCCTACACAATAGGAATATCTTTAGTGTTTAGTTTATTCGCATATATTTGGGATAAATACCCCTCATGATAAGGTATTATGTTCCATATAATTTATATAATATTCATTGAGAGTTCATAGTAATCCTTTGAATGATATAAAATTGTAAATTGATTCAGGATATGAATTGTGACTTTAGAACCAAAAAATATTTACGTACCCTATATTTATAGAGTTAATACAGGAAAAAATCACATAAAATTCAACTATAGAGAGAATAATTAATTTTTTATGAAACATGTTCCCCAAAACATCTATCATAGAAGAGTTATTTAATTGAGATGAAATGACAATACCATTATGAGTTTTCACTAGTAATTCAATATATAATCATTGTGGTTGTGATGTGATTCCCATAAAAAATACTCTAGATAAAAAACCATTGGTAAGATATTAATTGAATAAGATATTATCAATTATTGAGTGAATGATAAGTATAACATTACACAATTTATTTTTCTTTCCCATAATAGCAGTTTTGATTTCATAGGCTTTACTATTGTCTATTTGAATAAGAGGTAGCTGAAATAAATATTTATCACTAACCCATGGAATTTTACACTGATTAGCATAATGTCCATTCTACTTGAAATTAATGAATTTAAGTGTTGGTGGTCACATAGGGTAAGCTATATCTTTATCCATCTCATTGATCAGCCTATTCATTTCTCTCTAGCATTCATGTTCTAGATGGAACTCTTTTCCAAAATTAATGTACTTACTTATACCCTTCATGAAATTTATCTCAGGATTTCATACACATTTTTAACATGAAGTAATAATTGTTTTATTTACCCTATGATTTTTATAAAAATAGTCTTCTCAAAACACCATATTTCTCTTCTTGTCCCCAAAACAATATGAATAATTGGATTTATGATTCCCCATTTTAGCCTGGAGAGTTTATTAACCAATTTCTCAAATGTTAAAAAAAGTCCCATATATCCAATTCATTTAGGGGACTTGGTTTCAATACACTAAAGACACAATAATTCTCTATTTTAGGGTAAATTATAAAACCATAACTGTGTGAAAAAATTAATAGGAAATCATACATATAAATACCAATGGATTTTTCACCTATTTGGATTAACCTTGAAAATTATCACACTATTTTATTAGATATATTTTAGGGAAAATATTTATTTAAAACTCCAATCTAAACACCTAATGTCCCATGGGTTCAATATCTTCTTCTTTCCTTATACTGGTAAAGAGATTTCACCATTGACCAACTTCACCTTTAGGATAATACAAAGTTAACATAACCATTTCATAAATCAATTTCACAAAAAATGGAAAATATTTTTTCCATTATAATGATCCACTGCTGAGTAAATATTGGATTTAAATACACACTAAATTAAGTTAGAAGTATTTGTCTGATAGAATCAATTAAGTGTTATTTTTCCTTTGATATTTTGGTTCTTGAAATTATTTTCACTACTATTTATAAATGGATAGAGTTTAGTGAGAATACCAACTGGATTTTCCCTTCCATCTCAATTTTTATTTAGTTTGTCCTAAGGGTATTCATTTCATTAACCATCACATTCATTGTTAATAAGATTCCTACTTTACATATTCATCGAGTAAAACCAAAAT
Organism: Viscum album; assembly: GCA_963277665.1. NCBI lineage: Eukaryota > Viridiplantae > Streptophyta > Magnoliopsida > Santalales > Viscaceae > Viscum > Viscum album. The sequence goes on along the minus strand of OY728123.1, from coordinate 858,094,207 downwards.
ATCAATGTGAGTATCAATAGATATTCAGCATAAGTTATATTTATATAAGGTAAATCAGTCATATTATTTTTCAATTCATTCTAGAAAAATAACATTTTAATGTTCCCCCAAAATTATGTTTTTTAACATTGGTTGTTTTATGTTCTTTCCTATTTTTCTTCTTAACTTAATCCTCAAAAATAAATAAACCTTTTTCTGATACTAATTGATATTACCCTTGATTTTATCCATATATTATACATAATTTTCCTTATTTCAACATTAAATCACTTATATAACCTCATAATCAATGAACCTATAAGTTTAGTTTCTTTATTGATTAGTTACATAAAAATTATATTTTTATTTTACTCTACATTTCCTGTAAGAATCATCCATATGATGCACCTATTTTAGAAATATTACTTATAAAATAATTATTCATAACATGGGAATGTAAACATAAGAACAAGGTGATCTTATATGACTATTAATGGTAAATGTTGATTATATCAATCAAAGAGAATAAATGGCCATAAGAATAGCTTGTGGGTATGTGAACAAAATCAAAGTCAAAATGATATAACATATAATAATCATACCAATTAACCCATGATTAAAAAATCATCAAATAATGGTATAAATATTTTAGTGTAAATATGTGTCATGAGTAAATAATATTTATCAATGATAACATAGTCTTCAAGATTTTTAATAAGGTTATTTTATAAAAATAAGTATATAATATCATTTCATTTATAATTGATCAACACCAAGACCATCATCACATCATGGACATGGTCCCCTAGTGGATTGGCTTCACTCATCATTCACTGTAAACCTTGGTGGACAATTTACATAGTGGATATGATTCAATCCCCATTAAATTACATGTATCTAATGATATATAAAGATTTACAGAATTAAATATAGATATATAATGGACCCACTATTCACATAATGATAAACCACAAATATTTATTCCACTAGAACATAGAAATATTCATTATTCCTTCACAACCTAATTAACCTATTGAAATGAAATAGGTTTCATGAATACTTCCTTAAAAATAATTGTAATAAATACAGAAAAATAAATTGGATGGTGTCATTTGATTATATCATAGGTAAAACATAACAATAATTAAATTATGTTTCCATATAATAAATGTAATATAATAATAGTATTATAAATATTCATTGACAAATAATAATAAATATCCTTTTAGAAAAATTGTGAATAACATAAAATAATGGGAAGTTTATTTTATTTTAAAACACCAAGGAAACATGGATAATAATTTTAATAATTGATAATTAAAATTAATATGGGAAAATTTCATCAAGTCTTAAATGTTAAAAAACATTATTTCCACACATTTATAAATTAATTCAAAAATAACATGTATGGAAGACATTAAAAACATTCATTTTTAAACCTATGTAATTGAGGTGAATGATAGTTGAAAATGAGATTAAAAAACATTAAAATATATATAAGAGAATTTTTGAAACAATATAAAAATATCCACTTGAAGGAAAAATAATTGGGTAAATGTCATCAAAATGTTTTAAACTGTTATATAAAAGGAAACCCCTTAAATATTTGGTATCCTTTGAATTAAAATGAAATGAAAGAGAGAATAATATATGGATATTTAATTCACCATAATTTTATTTAAGGGTTTTATAAAATAAATTCCAGTGTAGTAAATACACTTCCAAGAAGAAAGAATTTGGTTAATATAGAACATATCATAAAAAAGGGAAATTGAAGTGAGAAAAACTCTTATCTTGAATATCAACTTATTCATACATGATCTAAAATTAATGTACAATACATTCAGGTTTATTATACAAATTACTAATAAGATTATTAATATTTATTTTATTTTATACCATCCATTTATAATTACTTATTACCCATATTCAAATTTTTTATTGTTAAAATTTAAATTTTTTTGTTAACCATTCCATCTCTCTTACATCCTCGGTTTGGAGGTTATAATCCTTGAGTCTCGTTCATGGATTCATCACCTCAAGAAAGTTTAATTTTAAGTTAATATATCTATTCAAATAGTACCCTAACCATTGGAATTGTAATCTATCTATTCAAATACTAATTTGACCATTGGAATTATACCATAACCATTGGAATAACAATATGACTGTTAAGAATAGTAACATGGAAATTAGAAAATTATCCTCTCTTATGTACGGGTAAAATAATATTTTTTTATCATATAAAATAAAAATTTGATATATTTAAACCATGGTACAAGTAAATGAATGTTTTAAAAATGATAAATTAAGTTTTTGTATTTTAGTAAAGCATAAATATATTAATGGTCCATTAATAATAAATATAATTATTTAAAATAATTATTAATTTTAAAAATGGTTTTAGAAATTAATATTATTTTTTATTTTAATGATTATATAATTTTATGAGACTGTAGGAACATTTTCAATGGGCTAGAAAATCGGTAATAGTATTAAAATTTCAATTTTTTAAATAAAAGGGGAATTTATTAAAAAATTATATTTCAAAAATTTAGAAAAAAATAGAAAATTGATATCATTTTTGGAACCTTCACATTAAAAAATGGGCGGGGTGAGTTTTTTTGTATTTTTCCAAAACAGTTGATTTTTTTGTGAATCATGAAATACGGTAAAATATTTCATTTGACATTATAGGTAAAGTATATGAATTATTCAGTCATGGATGATGTAAGAACCCATTATTTTGAACTAAAATGCTTAATTTAATTTATATAGTCCCAATAATAAATACTATTGATAGTCTTGAGCCAAAATAATAAACTAATGAATAAAATATTCAAAAACAACCCTATCTTCCCCTTATAAATACCACCCCCTTATCTTCACAGATTTTATGATTTGGATATTTCTTAATTTCTTATAAATTCCCTTACCAAAACCCTCCCATATGTACAATTTATTCTGGTCTCACAAAAAGTACAATTCTATATACCTTAAGGAGTATTTCAAGGAGGCGATTTTAAAGAGATAGTATTCTCAATTTACCTTTTTTAAATTTATTTATACTTCTACCTTATCCTCAAATACCTCATAAAACATAAAAAAATTAATATATTATTATAAGTATACTATAATTGTATTGTGTTATTTAAATATTAATCTTTTACCATCCCTTTTTTTCTTATTTGACTAATGTGTTGTTTAAAATATGGTTAGTTTGTCTCCTCCATGAAAATCACACTATGTTTTTCAACACCACCTTTAAGGATAGTTATAAAAAATTATTATGGTTAAATATGATGATAATAAGTGTAATATAACTTATTTCAGGTTCATTAATTTTTTAATAATCAAATAATTAATTAAAATGAATTTAGTTCTTTGATGGTTGATAAATCCTCATTAAGGAACTAACCGAATAACGTTAATGTTTTTAGTAACACAATCATCCATATGTTGGAATAGATCTATATAATTAGGACTATTTAAATTTATTTAAGTTCATCAATACCATTTCATCACACTTCTATAGTTTTAGTCCCATTTGACGAGAACTTCAATAATTATCCATGAGTGATCAGACCCTAAAATGACAAAAACAATGCTCCCAGAACAACACAATTAAACATTACATCTCATATAAGTGATTATAAATGAACATAATGAAATTATAATAAATTAAATATAGTTATAAAATGTACTTAATTAAAAATTTATTTAATCTAACTTGATTATCAAGGGTGTTAAGTGTAAGAAAAAACAATTCTAGAACATAAGATAAGGGATCTCTCTGAACCACCCTTCTACTATAGGATATGGCCTATCTCTCTCTAAATCACTTTCTCTCTATATATTATGTTATTTAATGAAACTAAATTTGGTATATATGTCTATCACATATATACCTATCTTATTTGTGCTTCCTTTAATAGGGTAATACAACCATAAGTTCTTTTCCCAAATATAACCCATTTTATTCCATGTGTAATTTTTTTGTTTCTTCCTTAAGATTGATTTCCTTTTATGGAACACATAAGAATGTACATGTTATGATGGGTTCACTAAGATTTCACTCCAATGCATTGTGAAATGTATTTGTATCATGATATGTTCTGTATGGGTTTAAGAAAGTAAACCTAATTCATTATGGCACTTTTTCCAGCTTGTGATATCATCTTGGAAGTTAGCCTTTACTCATGTTAATGTCATGTTATATGTTTTTTCAACTTTCCTAAGTTTTTATGATCATATTATACCTTTTTCATTATTTTATTCTCTCATGTGATTATTCATGAGCCTTCTCTTTTAATATATCATGTTATTTCATTTGATTCACTTGTTATTCTTTGTTATTATGTTTATACTCTTACTGGGCTTTATTTCTCACCCTTTATTTTTTATTCCCTTGTATATCATATTTAATTTTGGGAGATCAAATTGAATTAGGATCTCATTATGTTGACTAAAATAAGGTTTTTTAATTTATTTTCACATGGATTTATTATGAAACTAATCATCCAATGATATAAGTTTTTTCAATCATTTGGATGTATTTAATGGATATTTAGGATATAGATCATATAATAATATGTCAAAAAGAATTCAGTTACAATAAACATTACACGAGATAACTCTGAGTGTATAGATTAATGATCTAAACAAAACACAAGCTATGATACCACTTGTCAGGGGTCATCTATAACATCCAATAACCAGACACCAAACCTCTATGCAATTCCATATAGTAGAAAAAATTGTCTAACTGATTGTATCCCTTGACTAAGTGTACTAAATAATGTAATGGATATTTTCCACCTGTAATACATTGAAATATATTATGGAATATTTTTGGAGCTAGGTGCTATGATGGAATTAGATTTATAGGCCCAGTGAGCCTGGAATTGTCATTATTAAAATATTCAATACAAGTAATGTAACATGCATATAATTTTCCTAAATAAGTGGAATAAGTATAAAACTAAGTCCTATATTGGAAATCCAATACAAGGTTTGATTACAGAACATGGGTTTTACCCTATAAGAAACTAATGTTTGGTCTGTGACTTTAGTGACCTAACCCTGGTAAGCCCAATGTCAGTCCTATACTTTTTTACATTGGCTTTATTACACGGAATAAAATCCTGTAAGACTGGTCCTTTTAATAGTTTTGGAAAACTTGATTACAGACATGGATCCCATTTTAAATTTTGAATAAAAAAACATAATACATAACAAAATAAAATTCTCAGCATCCTTAAAACTCAGTCAAAAAATATATCTTCATATCCTCAGCAAAAGAAACAAAATAAGGGTGAGATCAAATGCCTATTAAGGGTAAATTATAGTGGAAAATATCATGAATTAATATTTAATAATAAATATGGAAATAATAAAATATTATTTAATAATTCCATATATATATAATCACTCGAGAATAAAATTTAACCATAGATATTATAACAATTAAAATAATCATACAAGATAATAATAATTACAGAATGAATAATGTTGTCCGTATGCACTATCATGATCTATCTTCAAGATAGTTAAGTTCAAGATCTATCCTCAAGATAGTTTAAGTCTGTGGGTAGAAACCCGTCATATTTTTTTCATGATCTATCCTCCAGAAAATTTAAAACTTCTTGGAAACAAATACGAAGGGTTTATTGCCAACTAATTTCTTCCCATAAAACTATCGATGCATATATGGGAATTCATTAAATGGTCCCCAAACCATATACTATATTTCCAAAACATTCCTTATATCTTATATAACCTATTTATATCATAAACAATGTACCTTATCAAATATCCATATTTGGTAAAGGATATATATTTATCAATATTTTCCCAATAAATCATATAACTTTCAAACTAAACATCATATATAAATGTGGTATACATCTTATAAAATATTAATATCCATTATACAATAATATAGATATCATAAATAAATATAATTTCCAATGAAATATTATTACAAGTTTATTATTATTTTAGGACAAAGTTAACAATCACTAACCAAAGTGAGATTTCAAAATAACTTTTACCACATGGTAATTTTTAGATAAAACACCTTAGACGAGATAATCCAAAATTAAACATAAAATATAATGAATTATGAGTTAATAATGATACTAAAGTAAAAATGGGTAGTATATACACAACATTAATGTGAATTGGTGCATAATAATAAATTACTCTCAAGGGAATGTAAATTGAGATAAAATACCATACCTTATGTTTCCCTTTGGTTGAACTTTTTTTAACCTCTTATATAATGGTATTATGCATGTTAATAAATCATTATATAACTATAATAATTTTTATAATATCATATACGTTCCTTTTATAACATCTTATCACCAATTTATTAATAATGGTTCATTATTTTCATTGTTTCGGGTGTTAATTGCCTTATTTTTCGAGTATGTTTTGACTTGTTATTTTTTGTTCCCATTAATTAGATCATTATTTCATTATATAAACAATGTAAACCATGGTGAAAATATCATACATATTCTTTATATATATATTTATATTAATCCATAAAATTTGTAGATATGAAATGAAATAAACCATTCATAGAGAGTGTAGGCTGAATGTATGCATGAACGTTGTTTCCATTTTCTTTTCATATTAAAATAATGATATATAAAGAGTATATATGTAAATTATAATTACATTTTAATATAGGTATAATATATATTACAAATTTTTATTAAAATCATCATTTATGCATTCCATGTAAATTGTGAATTAATTACATCACTTTGTGGAGGTGGTAGACCACACGTCCACAAACGAAGTTATTGTATTCCCAAAAAAAAAATCATGAAGTTATGCATTTTATAATAATTAAATGAGCATAAATTCATTATAAATATCATATATAACATATGTAAACTTTAAATACATCACTATTCCCACCCTTGAAATGTGGTAATAGGAGAATGAATGACATCGGTTCGCGAAGCTGTCGTCTTCCATACACACAAATGATGATTGTGTATCCCATTTGATGGAAGTGTGTGTGAGTGTAATTCATACCCTTATCATAAAAACCTATCTTTATATTTAAGATACTCAAGTTATTATATAACGATGATATAGTAATATTTTAATGGATGGTGAAATAAATAAAAAAAGTTCTCGTTGAAGAGTGTTACCACTTATTTGAGTAACTCCTTTTGGTTTATACCAACGTCCTTACTCAATTTTCTTTATTCCAAAATTGAGCCTTCTATAATTTTTGTAGGGATTTTTTAAGATTATTTGGGTAGTTTTTGTAGCAGGAATATTTCTTGAGAGGTTCGAATAAGTGAGGGTGGGTGAGTGCCCATTTATAGTGAAGGAAAAGCACTCACTTGAATGTTTTTAAAATAATTATGTTCACCCCATGTTTTAACTACCAAGTGTCACACATAACACACCCAATTTAATAAATTAGGTTTTATGTTAAAAATATTTGGACTTAATGGGTATTTGATATGGGTAGGGTTATTTTTACAACCTACACACTAAGTTCTTACTAAGTAAACATGTTTTACCGTAATCACGGTAATTAATTTTAACCGAGTTCACTAATATTTTTAATAAAAAATAAGTTAAACTTAATATAAATTAGAAATTATTATGATTCCAAATAAAAAATTAATTTTTACAAATTTTAGTCTTATAAGGGGCATGAAGTAATTTAAAATTAATCCCTTATATGGGATGGGAAAATGAGTTTTTAATGTAAAGATGTTCAAAAGTTTGAAATGTTTTTATATCTGATATCAGTATAAAATTGATTCCAATAGAATATTTTTGATTAATATATTTATAATAGACCTATTTTAACTTTAAATCCAATTAAAAATATAATTTTACCATGTAGAATATTTAAATAGAAAGGCACTTTTCAATTTAAATTCACAATTTTTCACTATTCATGAAAAATGAAACATCTCATAAAAATTAAAAAAAAAATTCACCATAAGATAATTTTTAAGTTACACATTCAAAAAATAATAATATTTTTTAAAATTTAAATTAATCGATTTTACAACATTTAGTTTTAAAAAATGTGCATTATTAAAATGTAGAAAAGCTACCTTTATAAAAATATAGCTTTCTATGTATAAAATTGGGTCAATTTTATCCTATTCCTATAAAATCTTTTGGATGAATGCAAAAAATATTTTATTCAATTTATAATTTATAAATATCATTAATATCATTCACTAATTGTAATTAATTTTATTTATTAGGATAAAATGACTTTGTAAAATCATTTCCTTTATATTCAATTGATTTTTATATTGATTTATAATCAATTTTTAACCAATGAATTCAACCATATATTTTTATAATTTATTTAATAATATTCCTAACTGATATTTTAATGCCTATGAGATAACTATCATTTTGAATAATATTATTAATAGTATTCTGTAAAACTCGATCTTATGTGTAACACAAGACATCAAAAAAACTCATTATTGCATGTAACACAAGATAACTCAATGTTCCATGAACTACAAACTATATCATAGATTATATTTATTTAAAATATAAATTATATTTTAAGGTATCATGATATTATATTCTCTTCTATTCTTGGTTTTTCATATCATACACTCTATTGAATAAAAGATATTATTTTAGAATTTTAAGGGTGTTACATTCTCCCCCTAGATAAATTATGTCCTTAAAATTTAAAATTGATCATGGATATAAATTATTTGATAATTTAAAATACCTTTTTTAAAATACCACATCATGAGAAGGGTTGGTAAAACATCCTCTTGAAAAGAGAGAATGTGATGAACCAAGATCATATGGAACAACACATAACTAAGTTGCAGAACATCAATGGAAAAGGAAGAAATAGACTTAGAGGGAAAGTGAACATAATTTTATGGAGTGATTATGGTCATTGATTACAGAAAAGTCAATGATCAATTGAAATTTCAGGACCTCAAAGTTATAAATCTATGCTGATTTAAAACACAATTGGTTCAACAAAAATTAATGTATTAGAATGATATTTTTTTATAATTTTCATAATGTTGAGTAATTCTTTTACTAACTATGAATATAATAAAATGTACATAATTCCATACTTTGGTTGTGTCTCGATAATTTTTTGGTCTATCCCCTATATTAAAAATTGAATATCCAAAAATAAATTTATATTCTTGAAGCACAAAAATTTTCTTTTAACTAATCATAGGATCAATAAAATAAGTCTTTATATTTGTCTCTAACTATTTTCCAAAACAAATATTGTTAATACATTAATCTCTAAAACAAATAATTAATATTATTGGTTCATCATTAATATTTATATGTCAAATTTTTTAACTAAAAATAAGAAATATTAATCAGTACAACACGTAGTCCAATGGTAGGCACCAAACCCTTATCATCCTTCAGTCATGGTTTCATACCTCACTGCCTCATGGGATGCAATGGGTTGTCACCTTGTATGTGGGTTATCCTTTTTCAAAACTATATTAATATAATTATTATAAATTTTCCAAAATATTATGATGGAAATCCTTGAAATGAAATTAATCATTAAATAACCTTTTTACATAGATTTTCAATACAACCTATTTTTTTATTGTAACATCCCAGGTAAATAAAGAATATGACATTTTCATATTTATTAATATTTGTGAATAAAATGTTAATATTACTTTAAAGGTAATGCTATGTTCGATGGCATACCCAATACACAACAACGAGTTTCTTTGAAATCTTACGTTGCACACTAATAATATAATATTATTATTTTAAATGGTAGTTAACGCCTAGCTGTTGTAATGGAAAGAATGAATAGAACTAACTAAAAAATGATTATATATGTTTGTTAAATATTTTAACAACTACCCAATAAATGATAGAGGCTTAGAATGTGAATCAATCCAATTTTAAGCATAAATATTCTAATATTATTTAAAAGGTCGATTAACCACATTTTGATGATGAACCCTTTTTTAAAAAACTATTTTTTTATATTTTATATGTTATATTTGAAAAAATAAAATCATTCTTTAGAATCAGGAAATCAAAATTTACTTTGTGTAAATTTTTGTTATTTTTCAGATAAAGTTCATTTTTTAATGAATAGTGAAAATGATGTATTTTAATTCAAAACCTCCTTTTAATCTAATTTATTTATATGGTTACTTTATTTTTTTTAATTGGGTTTAAAGTGTAGTTAAAATATATTTTTACCATTTAATCCAATGGTGGTCATTGGAATTAATTTCTCTTTGAAATTGGACATAAACAAGTGTTAATCTTTTGATAGATATTGTTTCTTAAAAACACGCTATTTATTTTGACAGCGAGAATTAATTATAAAATTAATTAATGAAAATTATATATTTTTAATTTGGTAAAATGGAAATCATTTTTGAATTTGGAATATCAAATTTACTTTGGATAAATTTTTGGTATTTTTCTGACAAATGTTCATTTTTAACGAATAGTGAAAAATACTACATTTTACTTCAGAACTGCATTTTCATCTAATTTAATTATATAGTTATATAGTCCTTTTAATTGGTTTTAAAGTGTAATAGAATTATGTTTTTATCACTTAATACAATATTGTTCATTTTAAGTAATTTCACTTTTCAATTGGATGTAAAAACAAGTCAATATTTTGATAAATTTTACATCTTAAAAACCCATCCTTGGTTGTGACAACGAGAATTATTTATAAATTAATTACTGCAATTTCTGTGTTTGGAATTTGGTAAAATAGATTCCATATTTGGAATCAAAAGTTCCAAATTATTTAATTAATACTCTTTTGTTTTTTTACATTATGAATAGTAACAATGATAATTATCTTTAATTATAGTAATTAATTAGTAATCGAGTTGTTAAGGGTAATAAAATAATATCATAATAATATAAAATGACCCCAACATGTGTCCAAATCTTCTTGTTTGAGTCATGGACGACCATGTAAAGATTTTTACCAAACTTGAGGGCCCATGGAGTCACATGGGTGTGATAGTGACATTTATGACATTATTTTTAAAAAAGAAGAGAAATATAACAAAGGTTTGTATATCCTAATTAAAACAATTTTAATTTTTTTAAATAAATTATATCTTAGACTATAAATATTAAATGTAAATATAAAAATATTTCCTAAATCACTGTATTTTTTTTATAATTTTTAGGCATTAAATAAATAATTTTATTGATGACACCAAGATGATGCAGTGATTAGCTCATTAATGAACAATTTAAATAAAATGAAAATATAAGGTAAAATAAAAGACTTAAACTTGTAGAAAACCTGTTGGATGGGCGTATTTCAAACCCTTATAACCTTATCCTAAAAATATATCATTGTAGGATCTTTAAAATCTGAAAACCATTTTATAATAAAGTAACATTTCAAGACTTTCCAAAAGTGACACTCCTCCCTCTTATAAAAGGCCCCCACCTCTACCCCCCTTACCCACACCTCTCAAGCCCTTAGATCGTCTAACCTCTAATCATATTATCTGTCCACATTCCTCTCTCACTCTTATAATCCTCACTCTGGGCAGAAGTCTTTCCAAGGAAGCCTTTGGATCAAATCAAAAAGAGTTTCCCGATTTAGAGGTAATGTCTTCTATCGAGTTTCTTCCTTTTATTTTCCTTCTTAACTCACCACTATCTTATTATTATTTGATCCCATAAAAACAAAATTATCCAAAATATACTATTATTTTTTATGATAATAATTCTACCTACACTTACACACACCTCCGTCTAATGGTTAAAGAACATACTGTTTTTGTGGGTGGTGAATTACTGCCTCACGAAACGATGATTGTTCAATATTCTTTTAACACATCTCATGGTGTCCATTATGATGAAACTATATTTATATATTATATTTATTATATTTATTTCCTCTAAATTATTCTTTATTTTATATTTAAAACATACCTTTATTCTTTTCATGTTGTGAGAATGCAATAATTTCATATGAGGAAGTGTGGACAACCGCCCCCTCAAGTGATGTGACTTGTTCATGCCAAACATGGAATTTATAAAGAATGTAATTAATTAACTTATTTTACCTATATAATATATATATTATACAAGAATTATAATATATTTATGTATAATTTTGTTTTAAGGTCCATTAATATGACAAAAAAATGAAAGTAGCGGTCAAGCGTACGTACAACCTACCGTCTCCATGAACGGTACATTTCATTTCTTTTCTCCAAACATTATGGAATATTATTAAATAAATATATACGAGATATATATGATATTTAAATCATGAACACCATTCCAGAGATGATGTACTTATAACTACATGGACAATTCTCTTCAAACAAGTTTATTGTTGACTTATGTACCAAACATCGACAAAACGTATGATATGAACTCACATAATTAACTAATTATTATAACATGATAATATGTGATATTAATTGTATAATAAACTTTAAAGGAAGTCCTTAAGAAATTATAAATTGACCAAAGTTTATTATTCAGTAATATAAAGAAACGAACAAGACAAGTCGGACTTGAGGTTAGGGGATTTCTTATCTCACTTTTAATTTCGTTAGATTTCCATTGTTAGACAATTATTTATTGCATGTGGTGTATTGTGTACTGCCATTTGATATATATTATCATGATTCTATTTATATTCACGGCATTCTTTGATTCATTTGGTTCTTATTATCTTTTGGTCAAACGACTTTATTGATTACAACGAGGTAAGGGGTTTTTATCTCACTTTTTATTCCCATGAGATTCATGATATATTTGACACTATCTCCTTTGAGTGGTGTATGTTATGACCATTTTTATACTCTTTGAGTAATATACATCCATTTATTGGTATTTACATCAACATTTTATGGTCCTTCTTTCATGGGGTGTATGTTTCGTAGGTTACCAAATCGGTAAAGGAACCTTTCACCCTCTTCTTTTTAAAAGGCTTCTTTTTGTTATGTCTTTTAATTCACATTTTCTTATGTTGGGATATGTTCTTCTATATCCTTATTTCTGTAAATATTATGTCCAAGTGATTAGATACCCTTTTTTCTCTCATCAACTCGTTTTTTGAAATTTTATGTGACGTCGTTAGGCTACCGAATTTTTTTAAGGGAACTTCTTAATCCAATTTAAATTCTTTAGGTTAAACCTATACTTCTTGATTATGTCGTGCTATGAATATGTGTGAATGACCTATGATTGTTTTACACTTAATATCCAATTGTATTGGGTGTATTTATTTTTTTCACACATAATTATGTCATTGATTTTTCCTTAATCTAAGGATACCGTCTTTATAAGGGACTTCGTCTCAATATACTTTAACTGAGGAATCCTTTGATTTATACATGACTTTATTTTATAAAGTGTATAAAACCCTTTTGAATTTTCATTTCATTCAAAGGGAATATTTTCCCTATGAAGGATTTTACTAAACAACAAAAAGTAATGTTTCTTTTTTTACGTAAGCGGTGACAACGACCTTTTTCGCCACCATGAGTATTATTTGACCTTTGGCTTCCTTATCAAGCCATAATGTTTTTAAAAGGAAAATAAATACCATATTCTCTTTTTATGTATTTTGGTATTGAAAATGGTTTTTAGAATGTATTTATTATTTCAATATCATAAAATGTTATATTGTTATTGCAATGTGGGAATGTTATCTTTCCTTTATGCTTAAGTTATGTGTTATGATTATGTTATGGTTCTTGTCCATTGTTAAGTATACGGGTGGTTCCATGATAAACCTAGTACTAGTGAGCCCAAGATAGCTCTCAAATGCATTGGATAACATGAAGGAGGTAAACATGAATGTTTCTCTGAAGAGATTTGGGGAATATACTGTGATGGGTATTCCAAATGTGACTCCCTATGTAGCTGTGATAGCTACAATGTAAGTATTTTATATATTTATTAAGTTACCTTTATGATTTCTATTTGTATTACACAAATATTATGATTTCATGAGGTATGTTAAAAACCTTATGTTATGTATATATAGATGATCTAATGTTTTCTTTCCTTGTTTTATAACCCTTACTGAGCTTTTTATGCTCATACCAAGTTTTTGAAATGTTTTCCAGAGGACTTAAAGAGGAATATGCTCAAGGATGGGATCCTGGAAAGACATTCTATCTAAAACATGTAACTATACATGTTTCTTGTTAAGAGTTTTTATTTCATAAAAAATGTAAACTGAGTAGAAATGTCTACTTTGTAATCTTTTGAGATGCAATAGTTATGTCCTAATTCTCTAAAACTCTAAACCTGAAAAGATCCTCAATGTGAATTATTTATTTAATTCATGATTATGTAATGTTTTAAGGCCGAGTCCTTATAGTTGGTATCAAAGGTCAGTTTATATAACTTTAGATGTTAGGGTATTCTAAGCACATGTGACATTACCATAATGGTTAGGATTTTAGAAAGAGTCATAGTTATTTTTATAAAGTGAATGAGTTTAACATAACATGAATAAGTATATACTAGTATTTATCCTCCTCATAAGATATTATATGATGATTTTACTGATATACTCACACTAACCTTTTTGGTTTTAGTAAATGGATGTATCTAGCAAGCACCAAAGTAACAGTGGATGTGAAGGAGACTATGATAGTTTTCTGAATGAGAAACTGAATGATATGGGAGCTGCAATGAGAACTCTTGTGGTTATTCTCAACCAACTATTTGGAGTCATGATTGACCACCTGAACCTTAGTTATTTTTATAAGGCATCATATATGTGAGAAACAAATCCCTATGGAAGTTTAGGTAATAATCATAAAGGTAAGAATGTTAAAAAACCTATGTGTCAAAGATGTAGAAAGAAACACATTGGAAAATTTTTCAAAGGGTCAAAAGATGCTATAGATGTGGAAATGAAGGTCATAAAGCAAGAACCTTCCATGGAAAAAGGAAGCATCTAGTTGACTCTAGGAAAGGGAAAGAAGTTCTTTATGAAGGATCAATTGAATGTTTTAAATATGGTGTGCGTGGTCATTATGCAAACAAATGTCCTACGAAGAAATTTTTGGAATGGGATCACTAGGATCGTACAAATATTCGTTTACCAATACCTAAATCCATTCCGATTGAGGATGAAGAAACTGACAATGACCAATGAAAGGTATGGATTATTTCTTGACATATTTTTTCCTATTATTTAAATCTTAGGACATGATTCATGATTTTGTTTTTAGGAAAGAAGTATTTTAGAATAAGTTGGAAAGGAATGGTTAATGGATCATGAAGAATGTTGAATGTGTAAAAAGTTAACATATAAGGGATTCAAGAGTTATGGTAGATTTTAGGATGGTGAAATTATTAATTGTATGAAGGCTATTTTGATGATGATATTACATTAGAAGACTTTTTATAATATGTGAAACCCTGATGTTTGATATATGAAAATTTTATTCAAGGAATAATTATCTTTTCTTTTGTGTATATAGTTCTAAAGAACCATTTTGGTTTATATGATCCTTGAATTTGAGGTAATTACTAGTTAATACATTTTGGGATGCAAAACGAAAGTTATTAGATAACCTTTGTGGTTAAAATATGTTATGGTTATTTTTGATGAATTTATCTCTTTTTTGGGAATGTTATAAAATTATGTAGTTTTTGAAAAGGGAAAACACGCAAACCGTGTGACAACCCGTCGCATCATACGAAGCTGCGAGAATCGAACCCACAAGAAAAGTGCGACTGGTATTTATCACTTACCACTAGACTACATGAAGTCCCTGGTTAGTATAACTAATTATTTTTAGTTAGATAATATTATGAATCAGGAATAAGTTGATTTTGGGTTATCTATGAGAATTATTAACTTATCATAGAGGATATGTGATTAGGTTAATTACTTTTCAGTATGAGACTTTAAGAGTAACTGATGTTATTTGGAGATAAATGTTAAGATTTACCTTGGAAGACTGTGATTAAATCCTTCAGAGAATTGGTTTTCAATCTTAGTTTGGATTACTTTGAAGAATTTTATGGATAACTGTTTATTTAATTGTCTTTCTTGAACCTTGGGTTATTTTTGTTGAATTTTGGAGATTAAGAGTAGTAGTTCTTTTTATAAAGGATTATACTTTTGGGGATTATCTGATCTTATACTAACAATTTCGGTTTTGGCTAAGTTCTAAAGACATGGGAAATATAAAATTCATCATTTATGGATTAAGTGATTCTCAAGAAGTTGATTATAGCGCTCTTAATGTGAACAAGTCATCCTAAATACTCATCTTTTGGAGAAAATATGAGTTTGTGTAAGAAATATTGTAAGAGATGAAAGTCTAAATGACAAGTAAGTATGTTTCCTTATGATTTAGTTAAGCTCAGAAATAAATTCCTCAAAGAAAATTAACTTAAAACAAAAATGTTGTCTGTTAACTTTTCCTAATGGGGAATCAAATACTGTTTAACCCATTATAAGATTGTGATTTTCTGGTGGTTAAATTTCTCCTAGACATATTTTCTATCACTCTCCATCAGAACATGATGGTTTGTTTTCTCCTCCATATCTAGGTTTTTAGGGAATCCTAGTATATGTTGTCTTGAGTGACCTTTGTACTTTTCTTTCTTTATTTTAAAGTGATAGTTTAATTTACTCCTTTTCCGATGTGGGGCTTTGAATAAAGTTTCCGAGCCCAATTTTAAAATTGCTAGGATGAAATTCCCAAAAGGGGGGAAGGATGTAATATCCCAGGTAAATAAAGAATAAGACATTTTCATATTTATTAATATTTGTGAATAAAATGTTTACCTTACTTTAAAGGGAATTCTATGTTCGATGGCATACCCAATACACAACAATGAGTTTATTTGAAATCTTACGTTGCATACTAATAATATAATAATATTATTTTAAATGGTACTTAACGCCTAGCCGTTTTAATGGAGGGAATGAAGAAAACTAACTAAAAAATGATTATATTTGTTTGTTAAATATTTTAACAATTACCCAATAAATGATAGAGGCTTAAAATGTGAATAAATCCAATTTTAAGCATAAATATTCTAATATTCTTTAAAAGGTCGATTAACCGCCTTTTGATAGCGAACCCTTTTTTAACAAAACCAGTTTTTGTCAGTTTTATATGTTATATTTGACAAAATAAAATTCTTCTTTAGAATCGGGACATCAAAATTTACTTTGTATAAATTTTTGTTATTTTTCCGATAAAGTTCATTTTTTAATGAATAGTGAAAATGATGTATTTTAATTCAAAACCTCATTTTAATCTAATTTATTTATATGGTTAGATTATCTTTTTAATTTAGTTTAAAGTTTAG
The DNA here is from genome assembly GCA_963277665.1 of Viscum album. Taxonomy (NCBI): domain Eukaryota; kingdom Viridiplantae; phylum Streptophyta; class Magnoliopsida; order Santalales; family Viscaceae; genus Viscum; species Viscum album. The sequence goes on along the minus strand of OY728123.1, from coordinate 858,076,897 downwards.
TTAAAATATATTTTTATAATTTAATCCAATGGTGGTCATTGATATTAATTTCACTTTGAAATTGGACATAAACAAGTGTCAATCTTTTGATAGATATTGTTTCTTAAAAACATGCTATTTGTTTTGACAACATGAATTAATTAAAAAATTAATTAATGAAACTTATATGTTTTGAATTTGGTAAAATTAAAATCATTTTTGAATTTGGAATATCAAATTTAGTTTGGATAAATGTTTGGTATTTTTCTGACAAATGTTCATTTTTAATGAATAGTGAAAAATACTGCATTTTACTTCAAAAATGCTTTTTCATCTAATTTAATTATATAGTTAGATTGTCATTTTAATTGCTTTTAAATTGTAATTGAATTAATTTTTTTATCACTTAATACAATTTTGTTTATTGGAATTAATTTCACTTTTCAATTGGATGTAAAAACAAGTCAATCTTTTAATAAATTTTACTTCATAAAAACTCGTCTTTGGTTATGACAACGAGAATTATTTTTAAAATAATTACTGAATTTTTTGTGTTTGGAATTTGGTAAAATGTATTCCATATTTGGAATCAGAATGTCCAAATTATTTAATTATGACTCTTTTGTTTTTGGATATTATGAATAGTAACAACGATAATTATCTTTAATTATCGTGATTAATTAGTAATCGGGTAGTTAAGGGTAATAAAATAATATCATAATAATATAAAATGACCCCAAAATGTGTCCAAATACTCTTTTTTGGGTCATGTACGACCATTGGAAGCTTTTTACCAAACATGAGGGCCCATCGAGTCACATGGGTGTGATAGTGACATTTATGACATTATTTTTAAAAAAGAAGGGAAATATATAAAAGGTTTGTATATCCTAAGTAAACCAATTTTAATTTTGTTTACATAACTTATCTCTTAGAATATAAATATTCATTATAAATATAAAAATATTTCCTACATCATGGTATTTTTTTATAATTTTTATACATTAAATAAATAAATTTATTTATGACACCATGATGATGTAGTGATTACCTCATTAATGAACGATTTAAATAAAATGAAAAGATAAGGTAAAATATAAGACTTTCACATGTCAAAAACCTATTGTATGGGTGGATTTAGAACCCTGATCACATTATCCTCAAAATAAATCATTTTGTTATCTTTAAAATCTGAAAACCATTTTATAATAAAGTAACATTTCAAGACTTTCCAAAAGTGCCCCTCCTCCCTCTTATAAAAGTCCCCCACCTCTACCCCCTTAAACCCACCTCCCAAGCCCTTGGATCATATAACCTCTGCTCATATTATCTCTCCAAATCCCACTATCACTTTTAGAAGCCTCACTTTGGGCAAAAGTCTTTCCATGGAAGCCTTTGGCTCAAATCAAAAAGAGTTGCCTGATTTAGAGGTAATGTCTTCTCTCGAGTTTCTTCCTTTTATTTTCTTTCTTAACTCACCACTATATTCTTATTATTTGATCCCATAATAACACCAGTATACTCAATATACTAGGATGTTGTTATGATAAGGATTATTCCCACACTTACACACACCTCTATCTAATAGTTAAAGAACATACTGTTTCTATGGGTGACGAATTGCGGCCTCATGAAACGATGATTGTTCAATCTTCCTTTAACACTTCTTAGGGTGGCCATTATGATGGAACTATATTTATATATGATATATATTATATTTATATCCTCTAAATTCCTCTATTTTTTATAATGAAAACATACCTTTATGCTTTGCATGTTGTGCAAATGCGATAATTTCATATGAGGAAGTGTGGACAACCACCCCCTCAAGTGATGTGACTCGTTCATGAAAAACATGGAATTTATAAATAATGTAATTAATGAACTTATATTACGTATATAAAATATATATTATACTGGAATTATAATATATCTATGTATAATTCAGTTTTAAAGTCCATTAATATGATAAAAAATGAAAGTAGTGTTCATGCATACGTACGACCTACTGTATCCATGAACGGTACATTTCATTTATTTTCTCAAAACATTATGGAATATTATTAAATAAATATATACTAGGTATATATGATATTTAAATCATTAACACCATTTTGGAGATGATGTACTTATAACTATATGGAAATATCTCTTCAAACAAGTTCATTGTTGACTCATGTACCGAACATCGACAAAATGTATGATATAAACTCACATAATTAAATAATTATTATTACATGATAATACGTGATATGAATTGAATAATAAACTTTAAATGATGTCCTTAAGAAATTATAAATTGACCTAAGTTTATTATTCAGGAATATAAATAAAGAACAAGACAAGTCCGACTTAAGGTAAGGGGATTTCTTATCTCACTTTTAATTCCGTGAGATTTCCATTGTTCACCAATTATTTATTGCATGTGGTGTATTGTTTACTGACATTTGATATATATTATCATGATTCTATTTATATTCATGGTATTCTGTGATTCATTTGGTTCTTATTATCTTTTGGTCATACGACTTGATTGATTACAACGAGGTAAGGGGTTTTTATCTCACTTTTTATTCCCGTAAGATTCATGCTATATTTGACATTATCTCCTTTGAGTGGTGTATGTAATACCCAGTATTATACTACTTGATTTATATAAATCCATTTATGGGTATTTAAATCAACATTTTATGGTCCTTCTTTCATGGGGTATATGTTTCGTAGGTTACCAAATCAGTAAGGGAACCGTTCACCCTCTTCTTTTTAAAAGGCTTCTTTTTTGTCATGTCTTCTAATTCACATCTTCTTATGTTGGGATATGTTCTTATATATCCTTATTGCTGTAAATATTATGTCCAAGTGATTAGATAACATTTTTTCTCTCATCAACTCATTTTCTGAAATTTGATGTGACGCCGTTAGGCTACCGAATTTTTGTAAGGGAACTTATTAATCTAATTTCAATTATTTGGGTTAAACCTCTACTTCTTGATTATGTCATGCTAATAATATGTGTGAATTACCTATGATTATTTTACACTTAATATCCAATTATATTGGGAGTATTTATTTTTGTCACACATAATCATGTCATTGATTTATCCTTAATCTAAGGATACCATCTTTATAAGGGACTTCATCTCAATATCCTTTCATTGAGGCATCCTTTGATTTATACATGACTTTATTTTATATGGTTTATAAAACCCTTTTTACTTTTCATTTCATTCAAAGGGAATATTTTCTCTATGAAGCATTTTATTAAACGACAAAAAGGAATGTTTCTTTTTTTACGTAAGCGGTGACAACGACCTTTTCCGCCACCACGAGTATTATTTGATCTTTGGGTTCCCTAACAAGCCGTAATATTTTTAAAAGGAAAATAAATACCATATACTCTTTTTATGTATTTTGGTATTGAAAATGGTTTTTAGAATGGATTTATTATTTCAATATCATAAAATGTTATATTGTTATTGTAATGTGGGAACGTTTTCTTTCCTTTATGCTTAAGTTATATGTTATGATTATGTTATGGTTCTTGGCCATTGTTACGTATACGGGTGGTTATGTGATAAACCTAGGGTGGGTGAGCCCGAGATAGCTCTCCAATGCATTGGGTAACATGAAGTAGATAAATGTGAATGTTTCTATGAATAGATTTAGGGAATATACTATGATGGGTATTCCAAATGTGACTCCCTATGTAGTTGTGATAGCTACTATGTATGTATGTTATGAATGCATTAAGTTAACTTTATGATTTATATGTGTATTTTACAAATCTTATGATTTCATGTGGTATGTTAAAAAGCTTTTGTTATGTACATATTTATGATCTAATGTTTTCTTTCCTTGTTTTATAACCCTTACTAAGCTTTTTATGCTCATCCCAAGTTTTTGAAATGTTTTCCATAGGACTTAAAGAGGAATAGGGTCAAGGATGGGATCATTGAAAGACATGCTATCTAAAACATGGAACTAGACATGTTTCTTGTTAAGAGTTTTTATTTCATAATGAAATGGAAACTGAGTAGAAATGTTTACTTCGTAATCTTTTGAGATGTAATATTTATGTCCTAATTCTCTAAAACTCTAAACCTAAAAAGATCCTTAGTGTGAATTATTCATTTAATTCATGATTATGTAATGTTTTAAGGCTGGGTCCTTATATTTATAATGTCTAATAATATTTTTTTATATCAACCTAGAAGTTTTTCAATACCTTTAAAATTGCTTCTATAAAATATAAAACTGTTATTAATTAAATAACTTTTCCACTAAAACATATACTTTCCTTAAATTTCTCTGAAACAACCTTAATATTGGTAGGCTCTCATAAAACCTAAAAAGAAACTAATTATCCAATTATGATATACATAACTCTTAAATCAATGAGTAAGTTTATCCTTCTTTTGTAATCCTTATAATTTATCTTAGGATTATGTCTCATAGTCTATTTTTTCTTAAATCTTGTTCCCAAAGTTGTTACTAAATAGCCTTTGATACCAACTATAGTGACCTGAACCCAGTAAGCCCATAACTGGTGCCTTACTTTATTAAATCTCATGATTATAAAGAATAAAATCATGAGGGGCTGATCAGTTTAGAATTTTTTGAAAGCAAAATTACATACGTGGAACCCATTTTACATTGGAAATCTAATAATATAATACATAAAAAATTAAAATGCTCAGTATCCTTGAAACTCATTATAAGAATTAATCTTTATACCTTGTGGAAAGGAAACAAAATAAGGGTGATCTAAAATTATAAGTAAGGGTAAAGTATATGGTAATATTCCATGAATTAATAATTAATAATAAATATGGAATGAATAAAATTTTATCAGGAAAACCATATAAATAATCACATGAGCTTAAAAATTGACCATAGGTATTATAACAATTCAAATAATCACATGGAATAATAAAAATAATGGAATGAAAAATTTTGTACATCTTCACTATCATGATCTATCCTCAAGAAAGTTACTATCATGATCTATCCTCAAGAGAGTACAAGTCTTTTTTTAGAAACCAATTTGATTTGTGTTATGATTTATCATCCTAACAATATGAACATTCTTAGAAATAAACGTGAAGGGTTTTTTCCCATCTGATTTCATCCCATGAGAAAACTGATGCATCGAGGGGATTTCATTAACCATTTAATAACCCAAATCATTTACATCCAAAACATTCCTCATATATTGGATAATAAATTTATATCATAAACAATGTTCCTTAATAAATATTTGTATTGAGTAAAGGATATGGATTTGTAAATATTTACACAATAAATCATATAAATATCAATGAAAACATCATTTTTAAAAATTTTATACAGTTTATGAATTAATAATACCAATAATAAAAAATATTTATATCAAACATAAATATAATTTATAATGAAAAATGATTACATGAATGCGATCATTTCAATAGAAAGTTAAAAAATCACAAAAGAAAGTGACATTTCAAAATAACTTTTAGCACTTGGTAATTTTAAAATAAAACACCTTTGATGAGATAATATAAAATTATAATTCAAATACCACGAATTATTATTTAATAATGATATGAAATTACAAAGGGGCAGTATATACACCACATTAAACAGAATTTATGCATAGTAAAAAATAAGTCTCACTGGAATGTAAATTGAGATGAAATACCATAACCATTTTATAATGATTTTAATCATTTTAAAACTCATTATATAATAATAATAATGTGTATAATATCATATATGGTCCTTTTGTAACATCTTATCACCTAATTGTTTACAATATTTCATTATTTTCATTGTTTCAAGTGTAAATTGCTTTGTTTTTTAGTATGTTTTGACTTGTTATGTTTTGTTCTTATTACATAGATCATGATTTCATTATCTCAACAATGTAAAACATGATTTAAATATCATATATATTCTATATATATGTATTTATTTTAATCCATAAAATATTGAGATAGGAAATGAAATACATCATTCATGGAGATGGTGGGTCATACATATGCATGAATATTGTTTCCATTTTATTATCATATTAAAAGAATGATATGTTAATAGTATATATGTATATTATAATTTAAGTATAATATTTTTATCATATATATTAAATATTTTTATTAAAACCATCATTTATACATTTTATGTAAAGCGTTAAAGAATCACATCACATTGAGGAGGCAGTGGTCCACACATCCACTAATGATGTTATCATATTCCCACAAAATTGAAAGAATGAATGTTTTCATTATATGATAGTTACATAAGAAAAAATAAATTATAAATATCATATATAACATATATAAACAATAGATCCATCCTTATTCCAAACCATGGAAGGTGGTAATTGAAGAAGGACTGACATCAGTTAGTGAGGAGGTAGTCCACCATACACATGAATGGTGGTTGTGTATCCATTTTTATGGAAGTTTCTATGAGTGTAGTTCATACCATTAAAATAAAAATATATCATTATATTTAATATATTTAGGTTATTATATAATCATTACATAATAAAAATATTAGTGGTGGTGAAATAAATTAAACAAAAGTGCCCAATGAAGAACATTGTCTCTTATTCTAGTAACTCCTTTTGGTTTATAACAAAAGTCATCCTTAGTATGATTTCTAAAAAATTAAGGATTATAAGATTATGGTAGGAATTTTTAAGTATATTTTGGTGGGTTTAACAGTATAAAAATTTCTCAGGAGGTGTGAAGAAGTGAGGGGGTGAGTGCCCTTTTACAGTGAAGGAAAAGGACTCACTTGACATTTTTTAAAAGAATTGCGCATTCCTGGTGTTTTAACTACCAAGAGGCTTACATGACACAAAAAAATTAGATTAATAATGTTTTAAGGTATATATATGGATATAAAATTGGTATTTTACATGTTAAGGATCATTTTTACACCTTATACTCTAAATTTTCCCACTAAGTAAACACATTTTTACCTTAATCACTAATATTAATTTTAAATGGATTCACTGATATTTTTGGTGAATAACTATATTGAACATAAAATAAATTATATATTTTTTATGATTTAAAATATTTAAGTAATTTTTATAAATTTCAATCGTAGTAGTTGCATAAATTAATTTAAAATTAATCCTACAAATGGGACAGGAAATCGGGTTTTTAATGTAAACATGTTCAAAAGATTGAAATGTTTTTATATCCTATTTCAAAATAAAATTGACCATTATTATTGAATTTGGATTAATAAATTTATAATATATCAAACTTAACTTTAAAACCAATTAAACATTTAAATTATCCATATAAATTATTAAAATGAAAAAATATTTTTCAATTAAAATTCAGTATTTTTTAGTATTCATCAAAATATAAAAAATCTTAGAAAAATACTAGAAATTCACCCAAAGATAATTTTGATGTTCCACTTTCAAAAATTAAGTTTATTTTCTCATATAATAATTATAAAAGTTACAAAATTTAGTTTTATAATAGTTTCTCCATTAATATGTGGAAAACCTGCCTTTATAAAAATATGGATTTTTGCATAAAATTGGGGTTGTTCGTATCTTATGCCTATAAAGTCTATTGGATGGATTTTAAAAAAATTGATTGAATATATACAATATAAATTTTATTAAGGTCATTAATTAATAGTTATTAATTTAATTTATTAATATAAAACTCTTTTATGGGCATAAAAATAGTTTTTCATAAAAAATGTTCCTTCATATTCAATTGATTTTTCTGTTCATTTCTAATCTGTTGGTAACCAAATAATTCAATGATATATTTTCATAAGTAATATAATACTGTTCATAAATATTTTTTAATATATTTGAGGTAACTATCAATTTAAATAATATTATTAATAGTATTAAGTAATAGTCGGTCTGTGTGTAACGTAAGCCATCGAAGAAATTCATTGTGGTGTCATGCAAGCTAACTCAGTGTTGCATGCAATGAAATCTATATTGTAGTTTTAATTCATTTGATATATTAAAAATATTGTAAGGTATCAGAATATTGTGATCCCTTTTATGCATGTTTTTTCATATCATACATGTTGTCGAATAAAAGTTATTTATTTAGAATCTTTAGGGTGTTAAATTTTCACCGCATTAAATAAATCATGTCCTAACAATTTAAACTCAATGATTGTAATAATTGTTTGATATTTTAAAATTTTATTATTTAAATATCCCATAATGAGAAAGTTGGTAAAACAACCTCTTGGAAAGAGAGAATAGGATATACCAAGGTCATATGGAGAAACACAAAACTAAATAAGAGAACATTTGTGGTAAGTAAAGATATAGACTTGGAGTAAAATAGTAAATAATTTTAGGGAGTGATTGAGGTTATTGATCAGAAATAAGTGAATGATCAATGTAACTTTGGGGGACTCAATTACCTAAATTTGTAATGAATTAAATTACCATCATTTAAAAAAAAAGTTAATGTATTACAATATCATTTTTTTGATAATTTTCTTAATTTTGAGTTATTATTTTACTTCCTAATTATATAAGAAAATATTGAATATTTTATCTTTTTGTTTTGATTTAAAAAATTTATAGTTTCTCCCATTATCATTGAAATGAATATTCAAAAATTAATTTATTTTCCTAAAGCACTAAGATTTTCTTTTAATGGATAATAAGATACAGAAAAAACAAGCCTTTGAACTTTTCTCTAACTATTTTACAAAATAAATATGGTTAAGACATTAATATCTAAAACAAAAATGTAATATTATTCATTCATAATTTATATTTATTCACCAAATTTATTAACTAAAAACAATGATATATTGACTAGGACATCGCATAGCCCAGTGGTTGGCGCCAAACCCTTATCATCCTTCGGTCATGGGTTCAAGCCCCACTGCCTCTCGGAATGCATTGGGTTGTCACCCTGCATGCGAGTTTTCCATTTTCTAAACTATATTAATATAATTTATATAATTTTTCCAAAAAGTATGATTGAAATCCTTGAAATGAAAATAATCATTAAATAATTAGTTTACCATGGTTTTCAAAACAACCTATTTTTTTATAAAGTCTTATAATCATAATTTTATATCAACCCTAAAGTTTATAAATACCTTTAAACATATGTATATAATATGTAAAGGCCTAATACCTCAAATATTTTTTTTCCACTAAAACATATTCTTTTCTAAAATTTCTCCAAAACATCCTTAATATATTTAGGCTCACTTAAAACCTAAAATGTGGTTTTTAAGACTTTTAACTTATGATCGATCATAAAATAATTATCTCATTATGGTATCCATAACTCTTAAGTTAATGAGGAAATATGTGATTCTATTATAAGATTTAAAGTCTATATCAGGGTTATTTATCCAAATCTATGTTTTCTTAAATCTAGTTCTCAACGTTGTTACTAAAACCTCCTTGGATACCAACTATAGCGACCCAACCCCAATAGGCCTAGTGTTGATGCCTTAATTTATTACATTGGAATGATATAAGGAATAAATTACTGAAGAAAAAAAAATCAGTTTACAGCTTTTTGCGAAACCATATTACTTACACGGAACCCATTTTATTTTACAAATAAAATAACAATACATAAAAAAATAAAATTCTCAGCATCCTTGAAACTCATTCCACAAATTCATCTTCATGCCTTGGGGAAAGGAAAAAAAATCAGGGTCAGCTCAAATTCTCAATAATAGTAATGTATAATCAATGATATCATGAATTAATAATTAATAATAAGTATTTAAATAATAAAATATTCTTGAATTATGACATATAAATAATCACATGAGCTTAAAACGTGGCCATGGATATTCTAATAATTCAAATAATCACATGTAATAATAATAATGACAGAATGAATAATTTTGTACGTCTTTACTATCAAGATCTATACTAAAGATAATTACATTCAAGATCTATCCTAAATATTGTTTAATTTTTTGGGTAGAAACCCAAATGATTGGTTTTAAGATCTATCTTCCTTAATATTTAAAATTTCTTGGAAACAAACACAAATGTTTTTTTCACGAACCGATTTCATCCCATGAGACTATCAAATAATTGAGTGGATTTCATTAACTATTCCCCAAACCATCTAATTTATGTACATAAAATTTCTAATTTATTTAATAATCAATTGAAATCATAAAAATATTCCTTATCAAATATCCATATTGATAAAAGGATGCTAATTTATCAATATTTCAGCAGTAAATCATATGAAATTTAAAGTAAACACCATACATAAAAATATTATAATTTTTAGGAAATAATAATATCCATCATAAAATAATATTTATATCTAAAATAAATATAATTTCAAATGAAACAATATGAGAATAATGTGATTTTTTCAAGATAATGTAAACAATCAAAAAAGCAAGTGAGATTTCAAAATAACTTTTACCACATGGTAAATTTGAAATGAAACCTCATGGATGAGATAATAAAATTTGAAAAATGAAATACCATGAATTATGATTTCGTAATGATATTAAATTTCTAATGGGTAATATATACCCCACATCAAATTGTATTGGTAAATAATAACAAATAAGTCTCAATGGATGGTAAATTTAGAGAAATTTATTACCTTACACTTCTCTTTAATTAAGAATTATTTTTCTTTATATATAATGTTTTTAATCATCTTAATAACTCATTAAATAACCATAATCAGGTGTATAATATCATATATGGTTCTTTTGAAACATCTTATCTCCCATTTGTTAATAATCATTCATTATTTTCAATATTTCGGGTGTTAATTTCCTTGTTTTTTAATATGTTTTGACCTCTTAATTTTTGTTCCTTTTAAATATATCATTATTTAATTATATACAGAATTTGAAAAAAAATTAAATTAAATATTATATTTATTATTTATTTATTTATATTAATCCATAAAATTTGGAGATAGTAAATGAAATACATCATTCATAGATATGGTAGGTCATACATACGCATAAACGCAATTTCTATTTTATTATCTTATTAAAAGGTTTAAATTAAAATAGTATATATGTATATTATAATTATATTATAATATTGTTTTCATATATATCACATATCTTTATTAAAAACATCATTTTTAAATTTCATGTAATGTAGAAATGAGTCACTTCACTTTGAGGTGGCGATATTCCACATGTCCACAAACGATGTTGTCGTATTCCCAAAAAATAGAAAGCATGAACGCTGGAATTATATAATAATTACATAATAATAAAGATATTATAAATACCATATATAACATATAAAAATAATAAATCTATCCTCATTCCCAACCTAGAAATGTGTTAATGGATGAACGTAATACATCGGTTCATGAGGCGGTAGTTCATCATACACATGAATGATGATTGGGTATCACATTTAATGGAAGTGTGTTTGAGTGTTGGTCATACTATAAGAATAAAAAATTCTAATTATATTGATTATAATGAGTTTATTATGTAATAATGATATAATAATAATATAATTAGTGGTGAAAAAAATAAAACAAAAGTGCTCATTGAAGACCATTACCTCTTATTCGGGTAACTCATTCTGGTTTACAACAAAAGTATTCCTTGGTCTGGTTTCCTACAAATTTGTGGTTTATAGTATTATTGAAGGTATTTTGGAAGATTACTTGGGTAGATTTTTTATTATCAAAGGGGATTGAATTTTTTTATGAATTTAAGGGGGGTGAGTACCCTTTTATAGTGAAGGAACACGACTCACTTGGCATTTTTGAAAAGAATAATGTTCTTCCAATGTATTAACTACCAAGAGGCATCCATAAAAAAAATTATATAAACTAAGTTTTAAGGTAGAAATATTTACATAAAATGTGTATTGTATAAGTTTAGGGTCCTTTTTACACCTTATACACTATGTTTAACTACTAACTAAACTTGTATTTACCATAATCACAATAATTAATTGTAACTACATTCACTAATATTTTTTCTCAAAAACTGTGTTGACCATAATAGAAATTATAAATTATCATGATTCTAAATATTGAAACAATTTTTACAAATTTCAATCATATAATTTTTAGAAATTAATATAAAATTAATCCTGTGGACGGAACCGTAAAGCTGGTTTTCAAAGTAAAAATGTTGGTTTGAAATTATTTATATCCAATTTCAACATAAAATTGTGCCCAATGACATAAATTTGATTAATATATGTATAATTTATATAATTTAACATTAATAAAATTCCAAAATATAATTTAACCATATAAATTATTTAAATGAAAAAGCTGTTATAAATTAAAATTTAGTATTTTTCACTATTCATCAAAAAATGAAACTTCTTAGAAAATAATAAAAAATCACACTGATATGATTTTGAAATTCCCAATTCATGAATGAAGTTATTTTTTTCAAATAAAATTTATAAATGTTTCAAAATTCATTTGTAAAATAGGTGTTCCATTAAAAGGTAGAAAAACCACCTTTATAAGAAAATCACTTTTTATGTGTAAAATTGGGTTTATTCTTATATTATGTCAATAAAATCTATTGGATGAGTGTAAAAAATATTTTAAGGAAAATATAATATATAAATTTCATTAATTTAATTCAATAATAATAATTATTTTAATTTATTAGTATAAAATTTCTTTGTGGGCATAAAAATAGTTTTTCATAAAAACATTTCCTTTATATTCAATTGATTTTAATATTCATTTCTAATAAATTGGTAACCAATTAATTCAACCATATTTTTTCATAATTGGTTTAATAATATTCATAACTACTATTTTAATTCCTTGTAGAGAAGTATCATTTTAAACAATATTATTAATTCTATTTTGTAAAACTCAGTTTTGTATGTAGCGAAAGCCATTGAAGAAAGTCATTGTTGCATGTAACACAAGCTAACTTATTGTTTCATGAACTAAAAGCTATATGATAGATAGAATTTATTTAAAATATTAAATATTTTTTAATGTATTGTTATATTATTTTCCTTTCTGTTCTCAGTGATGCATATCATACATGCTATTGAATAAAAGTTATTCTTTTAGAATTTTTATTGTGTTATAGTGTTAGAAATATAGTTAAGGTAGCCATTAGTGAGTGAATTTAATTAAAATAACCAATTAAATTTATTTATATTATTATAAATTACCTAAATTAAAATCACTATAAATATATCATGAGGAAATTTCTATAGGGTTATCTGCATGAACCTAGGAGCTTATGAGAGGAGGCCAATGAGAATTCATAATTGGTGGAACAAGATTAGACAATGAATAGCAACTGGATCAAGGTGGATCGGGAGGTATAAAATGCACAGATAATTCTCATTGATGATGAATGCATTCTTCACCAATGATTGTCCCAAATCATGGTAGGGTATGTTATTTGTTGATTTCCAACACTATTTTGTTTCATCAAGATTTGATCTTAATTTTCAATGATTTATAGAATTTTCTAATCATTCCTTGAGCCTCACAATTTTTTTGATAACATTTTATCCAATTTAATACCTTTTTTATTTTAATCATACCCCAAAAACATCCATATTATGTAATTTTTTCCTGATAACATTGGGACAATGATTTATTACCCTTTTTATGTGCCTTTCCCACACTGCTTTTCACATTCTTCACTGTTGTCCCATAGTTTTGATGTTAAACCCTGTCAGGGTGGGTTTGAGAACCATCAAATACCTAGATTCAAGGAAGATTCCTGAATGATGAATGGATTTGATATTTTAAGATGGATTTAGATGAGTTCAAAGTATCTAATTATAGCTATTTGGATCTATGATCTAGAGATGTGATGGAATATTTCATTGATGATGGGAAGGAGTTGTGTAGGGTTTAGGTATCCGTAATTTTCCCACTAGTAATTTTTTGTTCTTGGATGGCCCCAAATCCAAGACCCCCTAACATGATTTAAACTGGAAACAGAGGAAGTTGTGGCACGATGAGTAAGTTTGAATAAATCAAGGTTTATGTGAATAAGGATACTATACAACACATAGTATAGTAACACATGCCATGTACACTCTTAGAACACAGTGTTAGGGTTTCATGAAAGATAAGGACCACAAGACATGTTCCCGAGACCACATGTTGTGTGGCCCTCCTCAGGAGGATAATTCGTGTTTAGGATTCACACAGATAGGACCCTGTGCAAGGGTCCACACTATGTTCTTCAAGTGTAAATGGTCATGGATTGGTACCCATGAATGGTTAAGTACATAGCCAGGTAAATGGGCATGGCTCAAAATACATTGGCATGGCCAACAGAATATGGGCAGGCCTCAAGTTTCTGAGACATGGGTTTTAGTACCCTTACACATCTCATAGTGTTACGTGGACATCCAATCTATGTTTTAGTCAATACATGGCCAAGATTCTAAGTGAATTCACACGCTATGTCACATTGGTACATGGCATGTAATTTTCTTAGGGACTACCAACTTATTTATCTCCTTTATTTGGACTCAAATTTTTGCTCGTGAGTAGCCTATACTAAGAATTTCTCATATAGAATGTAGTGAAATCATTTTTTGTGTATTTAGAGATAAGACATAAGGTGCTGAGAGATTTATTCTTATTGATGTGACACTAATCCAATAGCAATTATCAGACTGGATCATCATAGAGATGTCAGAGTTGGCTACCCCCTATCACACCAGGTTATTGGTCACCCATAATCCATACAGAGGTTCAATGGAACCCCCTAAAATACTATGGAATGGGTTCTCTACCCTCTGAGTAAAGCCCCCTATTCTACTTGTGTGCGGTTATTTTACACACCAAGTGGCACCACCATGATGCATGAGGGTATGGGTCCTCTATCAATACCTATTGAGTGGAACCAATTATGGTACTAGGATGTGGGACATCTACCCAATGCATGGAACCCCCCTAACGCACTAGGGTGTTAGTCCACTATATATTCCAATGAAGTGGAACCCATTATCATTCTAGGGCATGGTTTCTCCATGATTTGAGTGGAACGCCCTGATGCACTAGGGCATGGTTCCTCTTTCCATATACTAAGTGAAATCTCCTGATCATTCTATGGTGTGGATCCTCTATCTACTGACTAGAATCCCCATGTAACTATTGATCAAGGGTCCTCTATTGAATATTGTTCCCCCTTGTGATGTGGAGTAGTGGTGATGTGGCAGTCCTTCACATGGATTTCCCTTACATACACTCAAGATATTGGATATCAGAGATAGACCTTTGGAGTTACGGGTAGACTAATCATTCTTAAAAGGGGTATTGATATGTATATATGTTTTATCCCTCATTTTTTATTCTTCCATAGCATAAATAGGTTAATATTTGTGGTTTTTTATTATTTTTTGAAGGACATATTTTAATTGGGTTGAGAAGACCTTTTTTGTATCTTCTTATTTATCCCTCTTTAGTTTTCAGGGAATCCTAT
Source organism: Viscum album (assembly GCA_963277665.1). NCBI lineage: Eukaryota > Viridiplantae > Streptophyta > Magnoliopsida > Santalales > Viscaceae > Viscum > Viscum album. Next base: position 858,061,507 of record OY728123.1, on the reverse strand, counting down.
TGGGCATGTATATACTCACCCATGTATGGTATTTTCACACACGTGTCATGTTTTTTTGAAGATGATGGAAAAATTGGAAGTGAAAATGGTGGATCATAATGGTACTTGGTTATATAGACTGTGTAAAGTGGTCAGAAATTGGAGATTAGGATTCAAGACCCCTTAGTTTTCATTTATTCCAATTATTGTTAGGTTGGGACTTCATTTCTGGTTGGGAATGTATTTTTCCCCTTTAATTTTGTTTTATATGGTCATCCTACGATTTATTCCAAAGAAATATATCATACATGGTTTTATCTAGATGTTATTGTCTTTTATTATAATATTTCTACACTATTCATGGAGATAGATAGGTGCATGCATAAAACTACCTTAGTAAATCCATCCAATATTATATTATTCCTTTTTAAATCTTGTTACCAAACCATGACTATTAGAGCCAAGATTAGGGTTATGGTGTCTTATCCTTCCACCAGCCATGTGGCCCCTAGTGGTTCGAGCCGTTACAGAGTGGTATTAGAGCAATTCATTCCTTTATAAGGTGTTTGGATTTGTCTCCTTATGTTGAATTTTTTGGGACATAGGGTATTGGTTTCAAAGTGTCTTGACTGTGGATTTCACATCAAGGAACCCATTGATGGTGTTGCAGCCAATGTATCTATACAGCAAGGCTCTAACTAACTTCTTATCCAGTTAGAATACTGATACATTAGTTGCACAGAATAATGGTACATGCATCATAGAGGAACAGTTCCTTTGTATTACTTTCTTCAGTCATCTCCCCATATATTCTCTTTAACTTCTGTATGTATTGTCATCTTTCAAGATATATACATAATTATTAGAAGCTATAATTTTAAGACAATTTCCTGATGATAACCATTTGAGTGATGAGGACTCAGCTCAAGTACCCATACAAGAGTTGTTCCCTTCATATAGTAACCGAGCAATTCTAGCACCTATTGAGAAGTATGTGGACCCACCTTTAGTTGTTCAAGAAGTTTATCATCACCATTTTGATTAGTGGATGGATCTGATATTATAGGATGATGGTAAACTCAGGCTTATCATGTTATGTGAGTTGCAATGATAGATACCATTGAGGTATCATGACAAACTAGTCCCTCAGGAAAAGGATGATTGGCTCAAGACAGTGGTCTATGTTTTCTAGATTTTATGGGACCCGACCAACAAGATGGTCACACTTATACGCAATATCCTTTATAGAGAAGAATTTTACTATGGTGGTACCAGCAGATGACATGCCTTTTTCTCTTGGCCATCATGGTTTCTAGAGTTAGAGACCACCGATGTTTTGTGGTGAGCCAGAACCCCCTTCTCAGGTGGTAGACGACTGACATGAGCTTATGGTGTAGATTCCTTCTTAGATAAGGCCCCTCTTGATGGTTTTCATAGTGGATAAACTTCTCTAGGGTTATTCCGAGTTTCAGTATAACTCGGTGATAATGATGATAGACGTGACTTCAAGCATTTAAGGAAGAGGGAAACTTCCCCCATTGAGACACGTACTTGTGACATGGTACAAAACCATGTGGGTTAGTAAATACATCCAAAAGGTGATACTTTAGAGGATTTAAGGATTATTTTATCTTCATTTTGTGTTTTATGTCATTTTTACATAAAAAGGTGTCATATAGGTCTATAGTTAAGGAGGGAAGGAAGGAAAGGTGAAAGCAGGCTTCATGTAGTATAGGCTCAGGATCGAGATGCCCAAGGTGTGATCAAAGTACAATATGTGTCTTCTATAATCCATTTAAAATTTTGGTAGATGGTCTCAATACACTTTCTATAGACATGTGCCATGTTCGAAGCCTATACATACCAGTATTTACTTTTTTCTCAACCCTTTTGTTTGAGGACCCCATAGAGAAGATCGATGATCACAATCTTTTACTGATATTGTGAATCAACTCTATGAGGGGGAAAAGAGAGCCTTTTGTATAATATTTTCTTCACTAATTTTGATTCCCTGTGATTTTTTCCTTATTATTGGCCTATTTAATATAATAAATTCCCAAATTATAGCTACTATTAAGGTTTTTAGTGTACCCAAGGAAGCGGTACGAGATTTTCCTTTTTGAGTAAGAAGGAATCTAAGGCATAGTATGATGATCTCATGTGTAGGTGGAATACACCAATTTAATTAATTGTATTATATGACCCATGGATTATTGAATTCTATGAGCTCATTATTTACCATGATGGTGGAGGATTATAAATATTTCCTTCTTGAGGATTTTCTAGGTTGATCTCGCATCGAGTATTTTCTTTCTACAAGGGATTCCACCAAGGATGACTCGATATTCTCACCAACATATCGAATGAACACGTGTAGCTACTAGATATGAAAATAAATTTATAGGACATTAAATATAAGTGATTTATTAAACAAATATTTAACCTTGAGAACATCTAATTTTTTTCATGGAAAAAGCCTATTTGATCTTGAGGCTTTGAGTTGGTTATCATCTCCTGAACAAGGTAAAAATAAAGAAAAATTACCCCCTTTCCAAGGATTGAAATCCACTTTTACCAATTGTGAGGTGTGTGTTGGTTATTATAGATTTATTTTATGTCCATCTATCACAAGTTGAGGGTTTGTGAGGAAAATATTCCAAATATGGCTTTCATATGTTTCTATAGGCACTATGAGTTTATAGTGATGCCTTTCAGTGTGACGAATGTTTTCACTGTGTTTATGGATTTTATTCAGCCGATCTTCCAGTCATCTATTGACCTATTTTTTTTATCATTATATATGAAATACTAATTTACCTTGTGTCATATGAGGAGAACGTAGAGCATTTTAGGAGGATCATAAAATTACTACTAGATCACAAGCTTTATGGTAAGCTCCCTAAGTGCCATTTTTTGATCTATGAGGTTCACGTTAAAGGGAATGTAATATCTGGGAATGTATTGGCCATGGACAAAGTAAATATTGATGTAGTTATTTATTGGGACCCACCCAAGATAGTGTTAGACGTATGGATCTTTTTTTTCTTGGTGGGGTATTATTGTAATTTCATGCATGAATTTTCCAAAGTAGCATCCCCTTTGACTATTGTAAAATAAAAATGGGAAACTATTTACCTAGACCAAGATTTTTCATATAGCATTCATGAATATGAGGCTAATGTTTAACTATGTTCATGTGTTGAGAATACCAGAGGATGTTTTTGAGTATGCAGTGTGTGGAAGTTCCTGTGGAGTTGGGAATGGTTTCATATTTGTACAGAGGTAGGTAGTGATTGCATATAGCATTCATGAATATGAGGCTGATGTTTAACTATGTCTTCACTCATAGAGATCGTAAACTAAGGTAGAGGCATTGGATGGAGTTCCTATAGAAATATGACATCAACATATTCTATAATTTTAGAATGGAATTTTTTTTTGGATTCCCTCATCAATAATTCTCATTCTCACTTGGTGGAGGAGGATTCTAAGAATTTGGATTCTTTATAGCTAGCCTTGGTTGAAAATTGGGGTAAAAATTTTCATTAGTTGATGGTGTTTACTCCTCTATTATTTTAGTGTGTGAGGGAATATCATACAAGACACATCGAATGGGAGGTTATGTGTGAACATATAACCTCAGCAGGTTCACTAGATGGATTCTCTAAATGAGGGGAGCACATCATCTATCTCTTAGGATGGATAGTGGTTTTTAATGTGTTGTGAGAGAAGGTATTAATGGAGTTTTGAACTTCCTCATTGGTTGTATGTCCTGGTTTGGAAAAGATGTTAAGGGACCTTCAGTGGTAGTTTTATGGTCTATAATGAGGTTTATGTTAGTTGACTTAATTTCTTAGTTTCCCACATGTTAGTAGGTGATGGCAGGGTGCCATTTTTTCCAGGTTTGATGTTGCCCCTTGAGATATCTGAGTGGAAATGGGATAGCATATCCAAGGACATTTTTATAGGGATTCTATGGAAAGGGAGAGTCTAAAATCCCTTTTGGGTTATATTTGATTGACTTAACAAGTTAGAACACATAATTTTTATCAGGAAATAGAGTTTAGTGGAGAGTTTAGTTTGATTGTATGTGTGGGGAATCATTTGACATGATTTGGTACCCTTGGGGATTGTCTATGAATATTATGCATGATTTATGTCATACTTGTTAAGATTATACCAGGAGGCCTTCAAGGACAAATTTATGAAGAGAATAGATTTTCACCCCCAGTTAAATGGGTAGATAGAACATACTATCAAGGTGTTGTAAGATATTATGAGGGCCTATGTGTTGTACTTCATCTAGAGCTGGGAGGATCTATTTTCATTGCTAAATTTTTATGATAACAACAATTACTACATTATGATTTTTATGGAACCATTATAGGCCCTATATGGGAGACCTTTTAGTTAATCCTTATGCTAGATCAAGATAGGAAAGACATATCTAGTTGCGATATAGATGGTGTAGGAATTGACGGAGAAGGATAAGGTGATTTGTGATCGGTTGCGGATAGCCTAGATCCCACATAAATCTTTTTCAGATCGATGTCATATAAATTTTTTAGTACAATTAGGGAGATAACGTTTTCCTAAGAGTATCACCATGAAGAGTAATTTTGAGGTTTTGTGGGGGGGAGGATATATCATCAAGTTTCATTGGTCCGTTAAAGATCATGCATAGGGTTGGTGAGGTTTCTTACCACTTAGGCATTCCCCCATAGTTAAAGTGGGTGCATGATGTCTTCCATGTTTCGTAGCTAAGATGATACATGAATACTCCAATTCACATTATTTAGTGGGGAAATCTGGACACTGAGTATGAATCCTCATTCATAGAGTACTCAATGGAGATAAAAAATTGGTAAGAGATGATACTATGAGGAGAAACCATTCCCTTTGTTCTTGTGTTGTGGTAGTAAATGAGCATTTCTGAGTTCTCCAAAGAGTGAGAGATCTAGATGTGGGTTTGGTATCCCCATATTTTTTGTTAGCTTGTGATTTATAGGGAGAAATCCCTTAAAAAATAGGAGAACATAGTCACTCTATTATTTCCTTATAGGAATTTGAAATATATTCAGGAATATTTTTAGAGCAAGGTACTAAGACAGTAAGAGATACCGAGGTCTGGTGATCATGGAATTTATATTATAAAAATATTAAATATAATTAATTTAGGTGCACATAGTTTTCATGAAAAACTGTAAAAAAAACCAAAATTGTTACTTGGATTAGAAATTTGGGACCATAGTTGAGACCAGAATGCATGGTTTAACCTATGTGTTACATAAGTTAATTCGGTACTAGATTTTTGGTTAAGGCAGTCATTGGCAGCTGTGTCTAATTAAAATATATAATTAAATTTATTTATTTTATTTTAATTTTACTAAATTAAAACTTCTATAGATTAATCATTATGAAATTTCACCAGGGTTATCTGCATTACCCTAGGATATTTTGAGATGAGACTCTTGAGAATTTCTTGTTATAGAATCTAGATCAAACGAGGAATGATGATAGGATCATAGTGGTTTTGGAGGCGACAAACACAATGGATTTTCCTTATTATTGTAGAATGCATTCTTCACCAACAATAAATTCAAATAAATATAGGGAATGTTATTTGTGAAATTATTCCCTTATTTTGTTTAATCAAGAATGAATCTTTAATCTAATTTTTTTTCTGTTTTTTTTCTAATTTTTTCATGATCCCTAAAATTTATTTGATAATATTTTATGGGATTTAATCACTTTTTTCTTTTAATATCTCCCCATGAGAATACTAATTATGAAATTTTTGGAAGAGAATACATGCCCAATTATTTTTCACCTTATTTATGTGTATTTTACCCTCCACTCTTCACACACCTAATCATTGGCCAACAGGGTTGTGTTTTGACATTACTAAGGCGTGTTTGATCATGATTGAACACCTAGATTCGTAGAGGATTTATGAATGATGAATATAGTTTTGATTATTGGATGGATTGAGATTATTTTTTTGGGTGAGACCTATATGGATCTGAGATCTTTATTGATGAAGGGATATTGTGGTGGTGAAGGGAACTAGACATGTGGGTTATGTAGCTGGAATCTGGCCATTAGTGATGGATTGGGTATGAATGGCCCAAAATCAAATACCCCAAGATTTTTTTCGGATGAAATGGTATTGATGGAAGCATTATAATAATACATGAAGAAACATAGGTTTCTATGAATAGGGTGACTATACTGCATTTATCTAAGGAATAAATAGTATATAATACCCTTTGATTTGGAGGTAGGATATCGGGGAATATAAGGATCACATGATATGTGGCCCTCCCTGGGTGGCTAAGACATATACCGGCTATGCTCGGCTAGGACCTAGTGCGGTAGGACACACCGTGTACTATGGGAGTATATGAGAATTTCCTAGTACTCAATCATGGATAGTAACACATCTAGATATATGAGAATGGACCAAAGTACATGGGTATGGCTAAGAGCACATGGGTAGGCCCTAGGTGGAAGATATATGCCATGTAACACTGTTACATTCCATATAGTGCTACATGGCCATCCATGATTTATACCAGTGAGGACATGTATAGTAGTTTAGGTGAGTTCACACACCATGTAGTTCTCTAAGAGACTTACACCTTTTTTATCTCATTCTTATGGACTCAGATTTTGACCTGCATGTAGTTTATCTTTTGTAGATTTTCATATAGAACATGATGGTTGAATTTATGGTATATTTTTATATATAGAATGTGTTTTTGAGAGTGTGATTATTCTTTAGATTATATTGACCCAATAGCAATGATCATACAAGGTCATCTGAGAGAGGTTGGGGTTTGTATCCCCCCTATCGCACTAGGGTGTGGGCCCCCTATGCTCCTTACACTGGTCAAGGGTGTGGGCCCCCTATGCTCCTTACACTGCTCAAATGAAACCACCAACATACTAGGGTGAAGTTCTAATACCCTATGAGTGTCACCACACTATGGTATTACAGTGATGGTACTCTACCCAATGAGTGGCACCACCTCAGGCATAATGGGTGTGGGTCCTACAGCAATACCTTCCAAGTGGCACCCCCTATTTATTAGAGTGTGGTTCCCCTACCCACTGAGTAGAACCCCCTAATGCATAAGGGAGCATGTCATATATTAGTACCTACCAAGTGGAACCCCCTATCATGCTATGGTATGGGTAATCCATGCTTAGGGGGGAACCTTGAATGCACTAGGATGTAATCCCTCTATACATCTACTTAGTGGAACCCCATTTCATTATATGACATGGATCTACTATCTACTAAGTGGAATCCTTATGATTTACTAGGGAATGAGTCCTCTATTTGAGATTTTTTCCTTTCGTTTTTCGAGTAATGGCGAGTTTTCAATCCCCTACATGGATTTTTCATAAAGGAACCTGAAATAATAGTCATCAGAGATGGACCATTGGAGCTATGGGTAGACTCATTATTATATATTAGAATGTGAAGATAGAGATCCCCTTTATCTCAATTTTATGCTTCATATTGAAATTATCTAGGTTAATATTTATATTTTTTTCTCATTTTCCAATTGACATGCCTCCATAGGGTTGATCTAACCATTTTTGTATCTTTTAGTTGCTCACTCTTTGATTTTTTTTGGGATCCCTAATGGGTATGTTTATATACTCAAACCTACATCATATTTTACCACATAATTCATGTCATATTAAAAAAGATAGATAGATCCATGGTGACTATGGTGTATTATTTTGGTGCTTGGGCGCATTGACTACATATAGTGGCCAGGAATAGTATATCAGGAGTCGAGCTCTCTTAGTTTGCATTTATTATAGATTTTTTTTCATATTGGGATGTCATTTCTGGTTGGGCATGTATTTTTTCACTTTTCATTTATATTATTATTTTATAATTTATTCCCTATAATTATTGTATTTATTGTTTACTCTAGATGTTACTGTATTTTATTATTATACCTCTTCACTCTTTCATGGATATGGATGGGTGTGTGCATGAATGTACTTTAAAAAAAATCATACCATTTTATATTATGCCTTATTGAGACTTGTTTCAAGCAACCATCCTATTTGAGGTGGTTTTTGGGTTGGTAATATCATCCTTTCATTGTCCAGGAAGTCCTCAATGGGTTGGGTAATTATAGATAATAATAACACACACAACCTACTCACCACACAACATTAATCCATGCACACACTTAACCAAATTCAAACATGACAAAAATTCAAATGGAAATCATCAAAATAAAATTGCATAGGAATTTATGTAGTTCAAACAATTTGACCTATTCCTACAGGAGAAACACTTCTCCACTTTTTAGAGTATTCAAATGTTACAATAATTAAACATTCAACTAAAAAATATGTCAGTAAGGATTAATTGTTGGAATTAACTCTTTTGTTATCTAAATCACTATTCTGGTCATTATTTATGAGGTATACATTATCCTTTTATAAAATTTATTATCAATTTATCCTAGTCACACCAAACTCCAATATTAATGATTCTCTCACAATATGGAATGATGACTTCTGATCTCCTATGGTATTCTGAAACATCATCACTTGTCTCGGTGATCACTTCAACCTACAAATTTCCAATAATTGTTTCCTTCCACATCTCGACCATCACCTGTGAACACTTCCATCGAATAGTTTCATATTCCCATCACCTATTTTTCAGCTATATAGATGCGACTTCCATTTTCCATACATTATTCAAAGTTATGTCTAATGTATCTCTATTTATTTTTCTAAATTTGGGAAACTAAATTGGGTTTCACTTCACAATATCAGTTAAATTTTTTTTATAGGGGATATATATTCCATAGTTTCTCACTTTGTGTTGTGCAATTTTCTTTGGAAGAGGAAATATAGATTTATAAGGATCCTTATTTATTATTGTGAAATAAATTTCTTTACTATTATCAGAAAATACCCTTCATCGCGTATTTATGATCTATTTTAGCAACGTTATGGGGCCCAAAACTTCTTAATTATTGAAACTAATTTTTTTTATAATCATTTAATAGTTAATATTGATTATTTACTATAGGAACATTTTCTTATAAGGTACAAATAGTATGAATTCACAATAATTAATTTTTTTAAAAAAATGAACCCTCTCTATTTAAGGATCTGGTGAATAGTGTATTCAAGGATTATCTTGAAAATTGTTTTGGGTATTTATTGATGATATAAAAATATCATATAAAATATATAAAGAAGATGAGAACCATATGATAATTGTTCTGGTGACCATTTGAGATAAGTAGTTATGTGGGAAATTTAATATGTGTGCATCTTGGATCAATTTTTTTCTTGGATAAATTATCTCAAAGAATGGGATAATTATAGACCCCTCAAAGACCATGGTCATAAAATAAGTTTATACACCAAAAAATATAACTAGGATTCATAGTTTCATTGGTTTTTCTGGTTACTATCAATGATTTGTTCAAAAAAATCCCAATTATCCATTTGTTAACCATGCTGACATGTAGAGGTATCAAATTCACATGGTCAAAAAAATGTGAATAATGTTTTGAGGAGATGAGGAAGTTATTGATCTGTTCAAGGGAAATAACATTATCATTAGGGAATAGAGGATTTTTTATATATTGTGATGCAACAAATAAATGATAGGGGTGAACCCTTATGAAAACTTAAATAGGTTTTTATTGTGCATCATGTCAATTAAAGATATATGAACAAAATAATTGAACTCATTATCTTGAGTTGGTTGGATTAAAATTTTCCATGAATATATGGAAGAAAAATATTTATAATGAAGGTTGTGACATATATATGGATCACACTATTTAAAAATATATATAATCATAGAAATATCTTAACATGAGAAAAATGATATGGATAAAACTACTAAATAAAAAAGATTGTGCAACACACTGCCACCTTGGTGAGGAAAACATGGTGTAAGATTCATTGAGTAAAAAATATTGTAGAATTATATATATGATGAGATTTTATAAGGATCTAATAATCATGGATTTAGAACATCTATAAATGAAATATTTTAGTAAAGGAAAAACATCATTCCTTTTCTTTGTAATTCAATAACTAAATTTTCTATAGAAGATATTGATTTCTCAACAAGATGACATGGGTCTTCAATATAATGTTAAATCTATATAATGTTGGATATTGATGGAATTTAACTATGAATATTGGGTTTTAAAATTTTGAAAGAGGTTATGTGTAACATCAATACCTAAAAATAAGATGGAATTACTATATGAATCACATAACATAAATTTATAAATTCACCCTAGTAGTACGAAGATGTATAGGGATTTAAGAGAACATTTTTTGTGGGAAAGGAAAAGTAGGAAATTTATTAGTATATGTCTTGATACATGGTATAAAAACAAGTAAATGGTGAGAGAAAACTCCCATAAGGTGTCTTGAAACCTCTCCCTATACTAATGTGGATGTGGTATAACATAATAATGGATTTTCCTTCATGGATTCTTATGATATCTAAGTGGAATGACCCAATATGGATTATTCTTGATCTCCTTAAAACACTTTCACACTTCCTTGAAATAAGGGATCATATACCCCTTAAGAATATTTCACGACTCTATATTAATGAATTTTAAAGTATTTATGGTGCACCTATATTAACCACTACAAAAATAGAGAAAAATGTCACCAAGAACATTGTTCCACCACCATTGTTGAAAACTAGGCCACCCAAAACATAGACACCTTTAGTTTGATATTACCTTCTCATATCACACCATCAAAACCACTTCACAACATAACCACTTAATAAATATTAATCTAAATTATAATATCTCTACTTCTAAAAAAGGATCAAATTTGAAAAACCATATTTCATAGTTATCCACAAATCATATTGGTAAGATAAACAAAAAATAAATTGTTCAAGGGAATACATAGAAAGAGGAAACAACAAAAATCAATTCAAGGAGAAAAAAAGTGGACCATAAGATTAATATAGGGAGTGAGATACCAAATAGATAAAATCACCACATAAATAAAACACATTACCAAAAAAACTAAAACCAAAATAAAATATACAAAAAAATTAAACACAAAATTATTAAACAATTTAATCATCAAAAATGGATTCTAGTAAAAATGAAATAAATCATCCATATCACTACTAATAGATCTTGAGAAATCATCAATTCACAAGTAGGGAAAAGAGGGAATTAAAAAACCTCTTTTGGATATATTTACCTCCACCATAACTGCAAGAGACCCTTGAGAACTAGACCTTGTACAATCAATATAGTGGACCAAAAATTGAGGCTTGAAATTTGATCCAATAGATAATAGAAGAAATCATAATTGGGTGGAACCATGAGTGAATACCCCACCCAATAAGAGAAATTGGGGTTGAATACAACTGACTAATGATTCAAACATTGGAAAAATGGATGAAAAATTAGAAATAACATGGTTTAATAACATTTAAGTGAGAATAAATTATTTATAATATCTAGAAGGGGTCTATAAAAAGATGAAACGATGAAGTGATAAAATCCTAGTAGTTGATAGGAGATATTGTACAATACACAAGCTTTTATTTCATCATAATAATGCAATACCAAAAAGTAGAAAATTGCATTCACTAAAATGAATGTAATTGGTGATATAGAATATATAGAAATATAGGGAAACACCATAATCAGGAACTCTAAATCATCCTATTCTATAATGAATTATAAGAATAAAAGAGACATTGATATTATGAAGGGAAAAAATAATAAATATTAGAAATTTTAGAAAACAATAGAATGATATGAATTATTCTGGAGGAATTAATGAATTGTATTTATATGAATTATTATATTATGTAACCTAGGAATAATAATGGATCATTGGAATAGTACAAAAGTTTAGGAATGACAATCATCCATTCATAATAGTAAAATATCTATTAAGAAATATTTAGCATGAATAAGATAACTAAATATAATTATTATAACTCTATTTAATTATTTATAAATTATATAACATAATGTATGTATATGTGTATGTTTTTAATGAGTAATTTTTATCATATTTAGAAAAACATTAATTTCTATGTTAAAATTTAATTTTTAGAATTATTTAATTTATAAATTTGTTCGATAAAAGTAATCTCATTTTTTTAATCAATAAAATAAAATTATCCTATGGTGAATTTTTGGTGTTTTTCTGAAAAGTTAAATTTTAGATGAATAGTAAAAATATATTTTCTACATATAATACAGGTATATGATATCATAATTATGTAAAAATATCTCAATAATTTATATAAAATTTTCAAAACATAAAATTAATTTAATGGGTAAAGTAATGTATTTAAAAATAATAAGCAAAATTTCCAAACTAATAAATGAATTTTGAAATCCTAATGTTTATTTTGTTCAAATAAAAAAATTTGATTCTTTAATTTTAATTTAATATACTAGTGATACCATTTAATTTTATGAGTCTTTAAAATTAAAAAAGATTTATATTATTAAAGGAATCTATTTTTAGTCATAAGAATCAAATGTATCCCCAATCTTCATCAAAAAAATTAAAATATATTTTAATCAAAAACTCCCCTCCCCATTTCTTATAAATACACCCATGTTCAACCTTTTTGTTTTCACTTAAAAGATATTCACTTATCTAATATATAATAAAATATATCTTCAATCCTTCCTCAAATTTTTTCTGAAATCTTATTCTAACTAAAAGACCTTTCCAAGAAGGCTTAATGGGTATTCTAAAGGAGGCATCCCAATTAAAACGTAACAACATTCTAACCATCCACTTTTATTTTCATCATTATCAGACCCATATATATATCAAATTTATAACCTTGAAAACATTAAATTTTAATCATATTTATAATCCAATATAATTATAAAATCTAAGTATTCAATACTTTTTATCTATTTTAATAATTAAAAATCATTGTTCACACTATGGTGGGTTCGTACCACCTATGATAATGACGATGTTTTATATTACCATATTTTGTATGTTAATTTCAAAAATAATAATTAGTGTGTAATTATTCTTTTAATAAATAGTTAAAATCGTGTTTAATTTTATGGAGTGACAATATATCTTAAGATTAAATATATTATAATACAATTATAGGCATTTAAGCTTCTCAAAATAGGTATATTGATACATCCTTCATGTTCTTCAATAAATAATATCTATATATTGATCATATAACTTATATAATACTTGAATTAAATGAATATAAATACCTTGGAACTTTAAGTCTTTATGATTATATTTTTCAAACGCAGCAATCATTACCATTATACTATACATATATTGGAATTGCATACCAAAAAAATATAAATGAATGATGTTAGTAAACTATTCTAATACAGGATTGAAATATGAAAACAAATGGGTAATAATATATGATTTAATAATTAATAAGGTCTTAAATTTTGAAATCAACATATTTGATTCAACTATTTACATTTTTATAGGAGCTTCCAAGTGATTCAAGACTCGAGGCAAGAGTTTCTCATCCAAACCCTCAGTATATCCATTTATTATTTTCCCATTATATATATTGTATTCTATTTAGTATCACCAAAGTATTGAAATTATTCCATACTATTTTCCCTATCTTTTAGGTATTATTTTACTTTTACGTCTCTTATTGATTTAAGGGGTCTCTTCTACTCCTATACACATTCTTGCAATTATGGTCACTATCACTCTCTCTATATCTCAGTACTTCATATTTCCTTCCATGACAAAATTATCTATCTCATGGATGTATTTTATATCTTCTTGATTGATTCTATATACTTGATGGTATACCTTTAACTCTATATTGTGTAAACACCCTATATTTCATAATTCAGTCCGAACAATGGTTACTTAGAATGGTATACTAATCCATTTATTAAGGAAATATTGGACATTGGTATTCTTATTATTTCAATATGGATGATTATTAATTATATAGGCTTGTTTATGTAATATTTTACTTAACTAATCTATGTGTTAGATTTTTTTCTATTTATTTGTTTATGGCATATACTCATTGGACTTAATAAGTGGTTGTTTCAACCGGAGGTGATCATTTAGGGAGAATACAAAATGGCCTGATGAGAACCATCACACATCTATTATTGTAGAGAGAGTTTCATGTTGGGTTCACTATTTTTGTTTCGACCTAAGTTAAGAATTTAGGGAGAACAAAAATCAGTCCAATGAGAATCATCACACATCACTTATTGCATAGAGAGTTTCACATCGGGTTCACTATTTTTGTTTCAACACGATTCACATCATCATCCTTTAATGAAGGATTGGATTGAACCTGTGGGGACTTAGTAGTTTTTCCCTTGTGTATTGCGAAGGATGTTCCACCGTAAAATGGTCTCGACAGGTGATTTTCATGGGGACAAGTACTTGTCAAATTGGTTCTCTTATGATATAACATAATCATATAGTCTCCAAAAAGTTTATTCATGGAGCTAGAAACACCCAAAGACCCTGGTATCCATGATTCATTATCCTTATTTCCAAACGTAGGCACTCATTGGATGATGATTTAGCCAATGATACTTAAGGACTCCATTGGTCGAGATGATGGGAACTCAGGCACATTGCATCCCTTTTGGGGGGAGATTATTACCTATTCCGAGACTCACTTATAGATTTAAGTCATCTTCATATGTTCATGAATCCTTGGTTCATTCCTAAAGAGTGTGTCCATGGGCTACCCTTGGTTTGAATGATCTTCATAGACATACATGGATTTGATGCTATGGAGGAAATGATATCTTAAGCCATGCAATAAGGTCATCTAGAGTTTATCTACATCCAAGGTATGGAAGGTGATTTGATGTTAGGATCAGACCCATAAGAAGGGCTTCCTACGTATCCTCGGGAGAGGAATCAGAGCCCATGTATTTTTGGAATCTTGGGGCTTATGCCTGGGAGATTCCATTTGAGGGGACATGATTTGGTGGACCCTTTTGGGAGGGTACCCTTTTGATCTTAGGCCATTAAGAAGGCATCCTACGTATCCTAGTTTGGCCAAGAATTAGAGTTATTGAATTTCAGAATTTGGTTTGGTTGTGTGGATCTGGTAATATTCACATATATCTAAGCCCATGTGATCCGTGCTCAGTTTGAGAAACAAAAGGATGTGATACATCCAACCAACCACACACCTTCTCTCCTGCTGATGGGAGAGGTTGGGCCTATGATGGAAGAAGTCGAGGAGACCAGGGAAGAGGGTGCATAGCAATGAACCCTTCAATATGGGATGACATTGGAGGTCATGTAGATCATCCCTCAGAAGATTGGGGACGTAAATAAGTGGGAGTGCCTCAGAACATGTTCTGCGAAAGGGGAGTAATGTCAACTCTCTTCAAAAGGAGTATAGAACATAATTCCTTCAACTGATCATAATTTCTCATTGAATGGAAAATATAGTGATCACCCTTAATCCCTAGAACAGGTAGATTCACG
Organism: Viscum album; assembly: GCA_963277665.1. Taxonomy (NCBI): domain Eukaryota; kingdom Viridiplantae; phylum Streptophyta; class Magnoliopsida; order Santalales; family Viscaceae; genus Viscum; species Viscum album. Next base: position 858,046,021 of record OY728123.1, on the reverse strand, counting down.
TCAGCATCCCAAGGTTTGAATCTCAGTTACCATGGGAGTGTAGACTTACAGACAACCCTAGAGTCTAAAACATTCTTGGGATATCCTTTGTGACTCCACTTACCATGGGTATGTAGACTAAAAGGGGTACGCTAATGGGCTTGATGATTTGACCGTACAGGTCTAGTGGCTATAGAAGAGGCTTTGGCTTAATTCTGAGGGATTGGTTTGTGGATGAGATATAGAGGAATGCACGGTAACATAGGGGTGAGATTAGAGCTGGAGGGAAGAATACCTAAAAACACCCCATTCTGCAAACTATTTTCTTATGTGGGATGGGGGGAGCTTTGCATACCATAGTGGTATATGTGTAGAGGGGTCATAGGAATACTAAAAAAGTACATGGGATTGGGAATGGACCACCACACACCACAGTGGTGTGAGATCTTGAATGCGGTATGCCATGCCACTTCAGGATCCATCCACATACTGATGTAGTATGTGGTGTTGGGTTAAATATGTATAGTGATACACTATGAAGAATGCCATATCGATGGAGGGTCTTGGGGTCTATTGTTCATGGGGAGTTCAATTGTGATAAATATGTGATTCGTGATTTCACCAATTAGGTTCGCAGTTCTCCCATAATTATTATGTTCCTTCGTTTTTAGGGTTCATGGCTTGTTACACCTATGAAAAACATGGTTTGAAATTCGTACATCATCGATGATTCGATACTGAAGTCGGAATCCCCTCAAAATTATTTCTTCCAACCTATGGGGTCTCCTCCATGATTTCTTCATGTATTCTTTCTCAAATCCTTATGAGTTCCTTTTATAGAGCATTGGGGAAATCATATCTATGGGCATGCAAAAACATTTTTGGAAACCCATGAATAGATATCTTGACCCACAGAAGACCCATTCAACCGGGGTTTGTGGAGGTTGTGGTTCGCGAGTCAAGGTTTGTGGGATTTTTCCAATTTTCATTGTTCGCGAACTGCTGATTCTATGATACTGTATGCAGATGTCTATTGCATACTTGATTTAGCCAGTGATGTGGTTCGCTGGCACCTGGGTTCACTGGACATTGCTCTGTAGTCCAGCACCTTTCGGTTCATTCCACGTACTGGTGGTTCATGGTTCATGTGGTCCGCAAACACTTTCTGGTTATCGTATGTAGGTCACTTAAAACTCCTATAGAAATTTAATTCCTTCATGTTTTCTCTGAAGTTTTCAACTCAATTTGAGTCCATTCACTTTACTAGACTTGTAGGGATGACTTCTTCCTTCTGAAAAGTGATCATGGGAGTATTTTATTTCCTTGTAGAAGTTTTCAGGACCCTATAAATTCCCCTCATTAGAATTGGATCCATTAGAAATGAAGAGTAGACAATTCCAATGTTGAAGCAGTCCAAAACTGAAGTGGTTCACGGTAGAATAGATAGGTCTAGTAGGAGGGGACACCATCTATATATAGAGGCCCATATCATTTTTCTATTACCGTTTCTCACGGAAAAATGTTCTCTCGACTCTCCCTAGGCTTTCTCTGCCTTTTCATACATTCTTTTTTGCTAAATCTATATTCTCCAATCACATTGTACGTACCTCAAACCAAACTTTTCACCATTGCTTCTACCCACAAACCGGGTTTTGGGTTTCTAAAACTGTATTTTGGAATATAAAACTAAAATTTAGACCTCCGTATGGGATAATACTACACGGTTTGCATGTCCCGCACACCGAACATGAACCAGAAAACTAAACTTTAAGCCTTAATAATCCTAACATAAACATTAAAATAGAAACTATGAATATGGACTTAGAGAGGCCTTGGTTCGTAGTATCCAACTTCTGTGAACCCTTTTATCCACTGGCCAACACTCCATGGGTCAGCGCCTCATGGGAATTTTGCATACTGTAGTTATTTGTGGTATAATGTTTCCTCATAACACAGAAATATAAGGGTATTATCTTTGTATATCATGTAGCATGCGAATATTAATTCAATGTATCATTCAGAATACTGGAAATGGTTACCATGTACTATTTCTAGAAACAGTATACAGATCCCAATACGGACATCCTTTAGAAATTTTTGTGGCAATTATCTAACAATTTTTCATTGGAATAACTTTTTGTGGGTTTTTGGATATCTATGTGTAGGATTCAATGGCTCTTTTATAGGCTTTTATGAAATTGAACAAGACTAGGGAAACTATGGTGGGGGATAGTGAGGATCGCCTTCGATCCTACATTTTTCCTCGTGATAGATTCTTAAAAGATCTCCTCACGCCATACCTCCTAGCTTACCTGTTGTCCATGCTGTTGCCACTTTATGGCTTTGGTCTTCCTGATGATGTTCCTCTTCCATTGGATGACCCCAATACTCCTTTCATTCTCTTAGATGCACTACAAGGACAAGATCGAGAAAACATTTCGTCAGCCAGAGAAGTCACAAGTACTCTTATTCAGGAAAATCTATTCATATTATAAGGTTTTTCATGGAATTATGGCGATCGTAGGTGCTAAAACACTGCCTCAAGACTAGTCACCAGATAGTACCCATGTATTATCAATACTTCCCAAGAAAACCCTAATGGTGGGTGGAGTACCAAATGGGACCTATGAGCTTTAGGATGCTTCTTCGATGAATGGGCCTAGAAATTATGGGTAAATGAAACCTATTTAGAGTCCCCTAACCAATTGGAGGCAGTGAACTTATATCATCCAAACTGGGTTTCCCAGTTCACAACCGTCTTCCTAGGCGATATTCTTCCTGAGCTGTCGAGCTTCTTGTGTTAAAGCACCAACACCTTCCATTTGTTTCATGGGAAGGGGTGAATTATCTTGTGGGATATCCACCAACATAGAGGACTCCCCATCCTTGGAGATATGTCTGATGAGTTTCCCCTAGAATCCACTACATTTGATAATACCAACCATGTATCCCAAGTTACAAGGAGCCTACTGGTCATGGCAGAGGGATTACATGATCATCCCTTCTAGGCTCACTCTCATATCCCATTTGAGGCTTGGATAGGGTCATTTATATAAGGGAATGGGCATAAGCTGTGAGATCTCCATAGTCGAACTCATCCATCCTGCCAGTGTCGATAGAATCAAGTGTCATATTGTGCTACCCTCAAAGCAGGATGATATACCACCAAGGGATATGAGCTTCAACCTGAGGTTCCACCTATGCTTAGATTAGCAGGTTTCTTTTCCTTTTTTTTGAGTGTATGGCTCTTCCTATCACATGATGTATATACCGAGGTCTAGCCCTGAACATTCATGGTGGTGGTTGTGCTAGCAGAGGGTCAACTAATTAATTTGGACACTCCTACTCTCACCCGAATTTATGAGCTATTAGGAAAATACAAGATGGTAGACCTCCACATTATCTCTGTGGACCATTTCAATTCCTGTATGGGTTGATGGCATAACACTTCCCTTGCTATGAATATAGAAACAATGAAAATGTTCCTTACTCCGACTTTCTGCCTACCCTTCTCAACATTTCTACTATTCTTCCCATGACTTTAATCATTAGTAATGTAGTTTAGCTCCTAAATGATGCTTCTTGATTCTCATTTTCACTACATCCTACCCCTCATGGGTCATTGAGAGGTGACATGAGCGGTTATTTAGAGGAACTCTAATACATTATCATGCTTCGGGGCGGGATGATCACTGTTCGCATAGATAGAGTGGCCATTTGTGAGCAGTACCCCCCTTACTGGTTTTCCAAGCAATTTGGGTGCCTTCAACAAACTGATCTTTTTCCTAGTATTCAATTAATGGGAGAATCTCATCTCATAACTCTTCACCAGTAATGTCTTACAATGATGTGGGAAGGTATCCTTATAGAGGTTATCATCCCCAATATGAGGGGATCCACTTTTATGTCTTTGGAATATGCCCAACTGTGGGTGGGATATTACCCTGAAGGGGTGCTGAGAAGACCAGTTCGGAGGGTCCAAGATCCTCTAACCATTCTTCATCCTATCCTAAACCTGATGACCATGCCATACATTCCTTCTTCTATCATAAGTGCTATGGATACATCTCCTACTATTGTCCATGTTGCAGCCATGATGGACACACCATCTATTCCTACCCTTGTGGTAATAAGATGCTCGATTATCCACCAGAATAATCTATAAGGGGCTTTATTTGTGCGGACTATCTCAGGGGGAGTGATTAAGACTTCTCCTCTCTTGTGGATACTACCCATGAACCTAACAAGGCTAGTCCCATAAGAGTATCACCAGACACCCTGGAATTCGCGGCTAGTCCTCTACATCCAGATCTAGTGGTCGAACCATCTGAGGGTAAGGAGAGCCCTCCATATTGGGTAACCAATCTTAGGTCCATTCCCACTCCTATAATGACACTTCCTGCCTATAAAACCATTACGGTAGGGGAGGATCAAGGTACTGGTGCCATAGGGAGCCACCAGGCAGTGCGAAAACAGGCATGCCATCATTTATGTTCCCTTGCCGCAGAAACACTTATAACTATATTTACTGATAGGACTGACAACATCTGGTAGTTATTCACTAAGCTAGGTTCTAGTGGATTTTATTATCTACACTTACATCTCCTTATCTACTAAATTTTCATATCCTGGGAAGACCTCGCTTCTTGTGAGGATAAACTTTCCAATTTCAATTCTTCCAATCATTAGGTGACGAACTTTTGAGATATTTTAGAGGAACGAAATCACCTAACATTCGAAGAGTTGAAGGCTCATGATTTGGTGATTTCCCAAAAGGAAGACTGATGGGATTTCAAGGCCCATGTATCAAGGTTAAAGGCTCAACTGGAATCTTCTTTTGATAATTACAAAGCTATCCATAAGAAAGGGTGGGACCTTAAAGCCATTATGGAATGTGTGCACCCAATGGTCAAGGCTAAAACAAATGAGAGAGATTCTTTAGAACAAAGTCTTGATGGCTCGTAGTAGTCACTTTCCATTTTTCTGGAAAGGGAAATCCTTGCCCTATTGTAACTTTAGCAAAATCATGATGTGTACTCATTTTCCTTTTGATTCTATGGAGAGACTCTGAACTGGGGATGTTCCTCCATTTTTTTAAACTCAATGAAACTAATTTTCCTTTTATTTCTTATTCTTTTACTTTTCTTGTCATGTCAATTGATCATAATCAATCATATAAACATCACTTCAATCAGGTATTAATTTTAATTCGTGATTCAAAACTAGTAAAGTGAAATAATCGAATTGGGCTCTAATTTTTTCTTATTCCATGAAACTCAGTGAGCATATCTCGACTATTTCAACAGTTTTATAGAAAACTCCATGAACATTTAAGACCTTTTCATTATCACCCTAATTTTTACCTAAGCCTTCATTGTACCGTCTTAGAGGGAATATATTGACTTTTTCTTAGGCTGCCCTTTTTGGGTTTTTACCTAACAAGATTTACATCTCTTTGGATAACTCAACATTTTTTTAAACCAGACATGGTATAGGTTTAACTAACTAATACTAAACTATTTTCTAGAGGTCACTTTATAGATTTTAACTCTAGAAATTATGGTGTCTTTTTCACAGGTAGGTCACGATCTTGCTAACCAAACTTATTACTGATGTTTTAGGTCTAACAACTTAGACCAAAATTAATGGGTCATGGGCCCCAATTTGGGATTCATCAACCGATAATGTCGTAATATCTTTCATACATGAATGATGTATTTTTCTTGACCCTAATTTTGTGATTTTTGGACATACATGAGGCTCAGGATCTGTTTTAGGTGTACAGATATAGGAGAGGACTCTCCTGATGATGAATTTACCTTTGATTGATGGACATTTTGTATGAATCATATATAGATCCACTAGGTCATGATGTGTATAGTCAAAAAAGGGTATTTGTGGGACACTGGACTTCCATCTCTGATGTCTTGGGAGGATTTAAAACACTTTGAATTTGTTTTTATGTTGGGATCCATAGTGGGTGCCCTGTCTATGTGATGATATCCAAAAGTATTAGGGAAATTTATATCAGCTTTGAGCAGGAAACCTCTCCCACATGATTCTTACTTGCGTAAGGGAGATCCAGTGAATGGTCAGTTCAATTAGAAATCTTTTTCATGATTGGTAATTTGAAAAGGGGGGATATGTAAGTTGTTTTCCTGAGGGGTTTCCCAAATCTAGGGGTGAGATGGGACATGAGTGTCGTATGAGTGTATCGAAAATGGAAAGGAATCTCCAAAGGACGAATTTTCCTCTGATTGATGATTGTATTATATGCATCATATGCAAAGCCCCTTGGGCATGATGTGCATAGTAAACAAGAGTGTCCACATGACATTGTCCTTCCATCTCCGATGGTTATGAAGGATTATAGAGATTGGGACCTTTCAGAACATGTCATATAACCATTGAAAAGGGGCGTTCCTGATCATGAAAAGGAAAATTTCTTTGAACTTCTCTATGGAAAGCCTAAAATAAGTGGGGGAATGTTTTTTCTTATATACAGATCAGATTCACACATATCTATGGGGTATCTTTATTTTATGGAAGCCTCAATAGGGAACAAAAGTGAATTGAGCAAGCGCGTTATAATATATATAGGACGTGGGTAGGAAGGAGAATGCAAACCATGACTTTGAGGGCCCTTGAATCAAGAGGGATGTCACAAGGTTTGGAATCCATTAGGTGTACTGAGATAAGAGAGGACTCTCTTGGGGAAGTACTTTCCTTTCATTGATGTTCATTTTTTAGGCATCATATGTAGATCCACTAAGGAATGATGTGCATAGTCAAACAAAGGTGTCCACATGACACTGGCCTTCCATCTTTGATGGCCATGGAAGATTATGTGGATTCAAGATTACTCAAAGCCCAAAGTTTTTGGTATGGAAGGAGTGTGTCCTGACACATTAGAAACATTGAGGCAGTTGCTCACTCATGGGATCAGGTATCCCCTATGTAGATCTAACTCATATGTCGGGTGAGACATTTGTCCCATCTTTTTGGTACACTGTAGTTTAACGTTGTATGGCTAGGACACAAGGTTTCTTATGGGGAAGGGAACTGTGACAATCCTTTTAGGGTTGTGCTAATTGGGCCATATTTATGGGATAATTTCCTATGATTTCATGGTGAATCGCTCACTGAAATCCCTAAGCTCATGTGAGCTATGATTGGTGCGAGAAACAAGGTATTACGAGGATTCCAGATCACCACTTAAGAAAGGAAAAATCAACAACAGGGAGATATTTAGGACTAAACCAATGCTATGAAATTTAACGTCATAAAATAAGAATGATTATGGCCTTTCATTTTAACATTGTGCAGTGAGGAAATTATGTTATCCAGTTTACGGTCATGCAGCGAGGATATTATGTTATTCAGTTTAGGGTCATGCAGCGAGGACATTATGATGTTCATTTTAGGGTCATATAGCAAGGAAATTATGATTTGTAGTTTAGAGTCATGTAGTGATGACATTATGTTGTATAGTTTAGAGTCATGCAGCGAGGACATTATGTTGTTCAGTTTTGATTCATGCAGCGAGGAAATTATGTTATGCAATTTAGAGTCATGCAGTGAGGACATTATGCCACCACAAAGATCATTAATAGCTTTGATTTAATCATATTCAGTATATTTTGTCATTCCTTATATATGAGTGATGATATAAGGTGTAAACCATAGTCCCACGGGGGAATTTGGATTAGGAGGAATGACATAGGGCTTGGAAGCCATTGGGAATACTGAGATAGGATAATACACTCTTGGGGATAAACATGCCTTTGATTATTGGTCATCTTGTAGGCATCATATACATAGCCACTAGGGCATAATTTGCATTGTCAAACAATGGTTCCCATAGAAAATCGGCCTTCCATATTCGATGGCCATTAATATTTATGGGGATCCAACATTTCCTGGAGTATAGAGTTTGACAAATGGGAAAGATGTGTCTGGGAATGTAATAAATACCCAAACCGCAATTAGTCATGAACTAATGGAGCTTCCATATAGACCTAACTCATATATAGGGGGATGTATGATCTTTGGACTCCTTATGAGTGGGGGTGAAAAATATCCCAACTTATTATCATGTGGTTAGGACCTTTCAAGGACTCCCCATAAAAATATGACCTCTACGTGGAGGAAGGGTGATTTGTTTAATGGTTAATGGGCTAGGATACCATATCCGTGTGGCACTACATATCCTATAAGGGCAAGAATAAAACTATGTGTAGTTCTAAACGTTCCCTACAAAGGTTTAATCCACATGTAAGGACATGAGAGGGCATTTTTTGTTGGTGGATGGGCTAGGATGCCAAATTCGGGCATCACTATGTATCCTAAAAGGGAATAAATTAAGCCTTATATAGTTATGAACATTCCCAAGAAAGGTTTTATCCACATGTAGGGCCATGAGAGGGAATTGTTTTGTTTGTGGTTGGGCCGAGATGCCAAATTCAGGTTTCACTGCGTATCCTGCATGGGCATGAATCAAGTCGTACGTAGTTTTGAACATTCCCTATAAAGATTTGATCCATGTGTAGGGATATGAGAGGGAATGTTTTGTTGGTTTCTAGGCCAGGATTCCAAATCCAAGTATCACTATGTATCCTGCAAGGGTAGGAATAAATTTGTACGTAGTTCTGAATGTTCCCTGTACCGATCTGGCTCACACATAGGAGTAGGGGAATTTTGGTTTCATCCACTACAGATGTTGGGTCTACCATATTTCTCTATAGTTTTCTTACGTAAGGGAATCCTTACCACTAATCCTAAGCTCATGTGTGTTATACTAGATGTGATAAAGAATGAGTGACAAGGGTTTCCATTAAAAATATGGGGAGATATAGGATATGATATAGGAATTGTTTCGTGGGGGGAAAGATCAAGGATCAAGGAATCTCTAAGTATACCAAAAATTAATGATAATCAATTCATACATAGTTCTTTGATGGATCGTGTAGTTTATCATCATGCGATTAGGATGATTTATGTCATACAGTTTAATGTCTTGCATCATGGACGTTATGTTGTGCAATTTAGAGTCATGTAGTGAGGACACTCGAATCCCAGTTTAATGTTGTGTTGTAGGGACTAATACTATATAGTTTAATGTAATGTGGTGAGGATGATAACACATTTTTTAGGGTTATAGAGTTTAGACTATAAAATGGGTGTCACTGTTACACGAAGTACTTCATTCAGAACCTTTCATTTGTAGGAGTCATGATGAGATTTTTGTCCATTCATATCAAGTATTATTCTCCATTTGAATAAACCCATGTATGACATATGGTCCCTCCCACTTGGGTTTAAGCTTCGGGTGCTTCTTCTCAAGTATCATTGGGGTTATAAGGACCAACATCATATCTATTTCGAGGAAAGATCAAAGCTGAACCTTTCTGTTGAACGCTTGTGAGATCTGATTTTGGTTGACTTCCAAATGGTGAAAATTGTGTAGCCTTTTCTCATATAGTTTCTCCAACTCATCAAACCATCTCTCAAATTTCTCATTGATGGATAGTTTATTTCAAATGGCTATAGGGTGTGATGGAACTTGAATTTCAATAGGCAAAACCACCTCTTCTCTATATACTTGTGAGTACGGAGTTTCCTCAGTGGTATTGTGGGTCATGGTCCGGTAATCCCACAAATCCTGAAGGATATTGTCTATCCACGATTTCTTATCCTTTTCTATCTTATTTTGGAGTATTTTAGAAAAGGTCTTGTTAAAACCCTCTATCTACCCATTTTTCACTGTATTGTAGTGGCATGAATAGTTGTCTCTGATTCCATACTCCCGGTATAACTTGTCCAACTCAGTAGAGAAGAAGTTAGTGTCATTGTATTTTATTATTGTGTGAGGGACACAAAATCTGGTAATGATGTTGGCCTTCACAAATATAAAGATTCTATTCTCCTTGACATCTTTAAGGGGTATGGCTTTGTCCAATTTGGAATAGAAGTTGGTTGTTATGAGTATTAACTTGAATTTTCTGGATGTGGTAGGGGGATATGGTCCCACAACATCCATCCACTAAGAGGAAAACGACTAGAAGTACTTAGTTGTGTGAATTAACTCGGAGGTTCGGTGAATAAAATTGGCATGAACTTGGAAGTAATGACACTACTTGGAGAATATGACATAATCATGTATCATAGTGGCATAGAAATATCCAAGCCTTTGAATTTGATGAGAGAGATGGGTTTCTGATTGGTGTGCTCCACAAGCCCTGGCATGCACTTCTTCCATAATGGCAACAGTCTCTACTCCATTAATGCACCTGAGAAGGACTCTGTCAAGGCCTCATTTGTATAGAACCATTTCATGGTTTACCCCATTGTACAAGACAAATTTGACTACTCATCTTTGGATCTATTCTCTTGCAGCCCTATCTGGTGGGATTTCCCCCCTCCAGAGATTATTCGAAATGGAATTCATCCAGCCAGTGTTATGAACATATGTCTCAGAAATAGGGTTAACCTCATCGATCTCCTGTTTATTGTTCTGAATAAATGGTAAGGCCATCCAGCAGGGGGAAATTCTAATAACCATTTCATCCCAATCTAGATCTTCTAGAGTTGTGGCTTCATTAAACAATGCATCATCTTGAGCATTTTGTGACCAGGGTACATAGGTCAGCATTAGTTCTGATGGTAATTGGGCCATCAGTTCTCGAACATGGTTCACCAATGGGGGAAACACTTCTTTCTTAATGGCACAGTCACTATTGACCTCTTTGATGACTAGCTCTAAATTGAATTTTATCTTCAGGTGTTTGGATTGTGCATAAAGTGCCATCTCTAGGCCCACAATGATGGCATGGTATTATGTGTCATTATTTGTACATCCCTATGAAAGTAGTAAGGGGTGATACAAGATGACCTTTTCATGGGATACGAGTATAACTCCTAACCCCACTTTGTTGAGCTCGGGCTCCTCCATCCATTTCCCTATCCGGATTCTGTAATCCCCATAAAAGTACATTTCCCATGTTTGGGGGTCCTCTCGGATGTAGAACACATCTTCATACGGATGTTCAGCATCCAACAAGTTAGTTACTTCCAAGGGGTTATCTTCCTGTATGTCTACTAACACCTAGCCTTTTATGGCCTTCTGGGTAACATACTGTTTGTCAAACTTTTGTAGGATGACTACCCGTCGTGATAGGCATCCCGTTAGCATGGGACGATTGAGAATGTATTTGAGCAGGTTGCTATGGGAGACCAGGTGGACCTTGTGGTATTGTAGGTAATGCCTGAATTTCTAAACCACAAAGATTAGGGCTAGGAAGTTCTTTCTGATTCTTGAATATCGAGTCTCGGCATCAATCATTGTTCGGATGAGGTAATAAAGGTTGTTCGCATTGGTAGATTCATTCTTCATTGTGAGGAAGGAACCAAGTGATCGTTCCAAGGAGGTTACATAAAAAATGAGTGGTCTCCCCTCAACTGGAGAAATTAGAACTAGTGGGCTTAGGAGATATATTTTTAGATTTTCAAATTATTCTTTACAATCATTATAACACTCATACATGACCCCTTTCTTCATTAATATGGTGAAAGGAAAGCATTTACTCGTAAGGTTTGCTATGAAATTCTAGATTTAGTCCAAGTTCCCCTTGAAACCTCTCAATTTGGTGAGTTCTCAAGTTGGAGACATTCAAAGGATGGATTATTTCATCTCAGGGTCAACTTTTATTCCATAATGGTGTATAGAAAAGCTGAGGAATTTCCCAGAGGTAACGCAAAAGGTTCACTTTAGGGGATTCATCTTTAAATTATGTTATCCTAGTTTGTAAAAGATAGTTTCATGATCATCCAAGGTATTTGAGCACTATCATGATTTAACCACCAGATCATCAATACAACACAAGACAAAATTTCCCAAAAATAGATTGAAAATGAGGTGCATGGTGTGCTGATATATAGCACCAACATTTTTTAGGCCAAAGGGCATCACCCTATAATAGAACACTCCCTGAGGGAATCTCAAAGTAGTGGATTCTTCATATCCTCTGTCCATTTGAATCTGGTTGTATCCAAAATAATCAACCATGAAAGAGAGGGTCTCATATCTGGTGGTCGCATCGATTATCAATTCTATGATCAGTAACAGAAAATAATCTTTTAGGTAGTGTAAATTAAGGTCTATGAAGTCATTGAAAATTATAATCTATCAATTCTTCTTTTTGATAGGGACTTTGTTTTCTGGCTAGATTAGATATTGGACTTCCGGTATGAAGTTGGATTTGATCATCTTGTAAACTTCAGCCTCTATTTTGACAGCATGTGTCGGTTGGGTCCATCTAGCTTCTTTCTTATCGCCCTGGTGATCTTTTGGAAGACCCAGATGATGAGTGGAAACCTCACGATCAACGCATGTAATTTCAATGTTGTTCCAAGAAAACACATCTCTATTAATTTTTAGGAAGGAAGTATATGTGTCTTCCTCCTTGAGGGGCATAGCCCGACTAATCAGAGTGGGCCACGGGTTATCTTCGATGACCAAGATTATCTCCCTAAGTTCATCAATTATTGTAGAGACACTTTCTTCGAAAGTGGTAGGGGCATCATTGGGGTCTTCCTCTTCTTCCTCTTATTATTCTTCTTCATCTTCATCTTATTCCTCTTTTGGTGGAGAGAGGATTCTCGAGTTGGACTCTCAAATATTGGGAGAGAAATCATTTTTTTCCTTAGTTATTAAGGCAGGGACAGTTTGGGGTCCTAATGATGGGTCAGGAGAATCATTATTAATGAATTTGCTGGCATCATATGTGTTAGACAGCTCTTCTATGTCTTTGGACTTGGTGGTCATAATGGAAATAAAGAAAGAAATTGAGTATGTATCCGGGCTTGAACTTATGCATTCAACTTGGTAGATGGGTAATACATACTCTTCCCCAAGCCGTTAAAGGTGGTCGGTGGAAGCCATTTCCAATCCATTCGGTGTAGTGATCTAGTCAATGTCAGTTTCCAAAGACTGCTTCTCTTTCGATTCATAAACCCCTACATCGATGTAATGAGACTCATAGGAATCGAATGGGGATTTATGGGCATGCAATCTCCCATTTTTTCCATTAGTAAAATATTTGACGTACTAATCATATGATGATGGAATTGCAGCATGTTAATGTAGCTAGGGCCTCCCTAATAGGATGTTGAAGGTCGTTCTTTTCTCCACTACTAAGAAATTAGAATCATACACAAGGTATCAAAGAGAAGTTTTAAGATTGATTTACCCCAACAGATTCTACTCTCTTTTTTCATATCCTAGTAGAGTTTTGGTGTAGGGTGTTAAACTATCCTCATCATATCCCAACCTAATAAGTTTTCGTAGAGGTAGGAGGTTGACTCCAGATCCATTGTCAATGAAAATCTTCCGTACATCAATGCCATTTATCATTCGAAACACATATAAGGGTTTGATGTGCCCTTGCATAATGGCATCTTTATCCTTGTATGTGAATGACATGACAGTGTGAAATTCTTTGAGATTGGTCTTTGTCTGATATAATTTGGTTGCTGCTACTTTGGACTTGAATTACTAGGGTCTTAGAAAGGATTCGATTAGAACCTCCCTAAGGTATGTGTACAGACTCAAAGCATCTAGGATTGATATCTTTTCCGATACTGAAGCTAGATACTTTATAATATCATATTTCTTCTCTAAATTTCGGATCTTCTCAACTCAAGGATTCTATTTCATAGAAACTTTATGGGATTCATATTTAGATGTAGATGGTCCAACCTCTGTAATAGGAGCTGGTGGTGATGCGGTCCTTTTTGGGTTTGGCCGAACTCGTCTAACTATATGTCTTGGGTGATTTGATAATTTTTCTCCCTCCAACGAATACTCCAAGATAATAGGGATTGGATTTTATTCGGTGGGGGCAGAGGAACATTCCAGTTCACGTTGTATCTACTAGAAGGTCCTTTCATGAGTTTCTACAGTGTTAATGGTTTGAGTTAAGGTGTGGCTATGAATTTGTCTCCAGCCATGATTACACCTTCCTGAACACGCTCGACCTCTACAACCTTTTCCACTGGCTCTCTGGTTGGATGCGTGGAATTTGGTTTCATGGCCATAGTCTCCATCAGAAATGGGTCCATCATGTGAATTACATTAACTGAGCTAATGATCAGTTCTTGACCTGAAAATGTTTTTATCTTACTGTCTCTTTTTGATGTTGTGGTTTGGTGGGGTGGTTCTAGTTATACCAAGTCTACTGGTATGAAGTCCAAAAGTGTCATGACTGGCTTCAAATTTGTTGGAATACCATCTTCTTGCTCCTTCTTTCTGCCCTTCTGTACCTTAAAGGACTGAAGGGTTGAGGATGATGGTTGTGTTGCATTAGGAACTTTTGGGGGCACAGTTGGGTATTTCAACTACACTTAGATGATGCTAGGAACTTAGTTGACTATTATCTAGTTCATCCAATTGTCAAATATTTTATAATTTTTAATAGATTATGTTTATCATTCCTCATACCATCCTAGGTATAAGGTGGATACACAAGCCACTTGTGCTAGCAACAGACCCAACTAGACTTACCAAAAATCCACTATCTTTTACAGGAGATACTTGAAGATGAATCATTCCTGGATGGTGTGTCCCAGTATCCAGTAATATGGAAAATAATTTAGATATTCATCAATTCATACTTAATCGTCTCGCTTTGGCTATGGTAGCTGGAGCAAGTTGCAATTCATGGTGACTATGAAGTTGTCATGAACCTGGTCATCTTGGAATGAGTAGACTTTATTTCTTCGCTCCTCAAACTATTTTATTTTAAAACCCCTTCACTCATCTTGGTGAGTTGGGTGTGTGTGTTGGTTTCTAGAGGGTCCTACATGGTTCGGTGAAGACCTCGTAACTAGAGATGGTGTTGGGGGTGGCTTAAGCATAACCAAAGCTGCTTCATCTTTTCCCGCCCTTTATCCTAGGCCTGATGCAGCCACTCAGGACTTGAGATTGGTTCACTGTAAGGAGTATTCAATACATTGGGAAATGAAAAATAAATATCAGAACCCACATATGTACTTTATCAGGATGAGCGGTGTTCACAATTCATCACGAAGGTTATCAATGCACATAGCGAGCATTTTATCCTGGGGGACTAGTCAGTTCAGGGAATTTGTCAGTCATTTCCATCTGGAAATGAAGTATGAAACTCTTTCATTATCTCACTACTTGTATTTCATATGGTCATTGACCATTTTATTAGGTAATGTCGAACTGAGCCGGAAGAGAAACCATCGCTAGAGGTCCTCCCAGCCTATGATTGAGTTAGCTAGAAAGCTAGTTTACCATATAAAGGCCAAGCTCGGTAGGGTTCACATGAAGCATCTGAGTTTTACTGCTTATTTCTACGCTGGAGTGCCCATAATGGGGTCACAGTAAGAGGCATATTGCACTATATGTTGTTCTAGGTCTTTGGAGACATTAAACACTGGCAATAAGGGGTTTTTGAAGTTCGGTAGTGGCGGAAAATCACTCACCCAATTAGGGTAGGGTTTGCGCTATGGTTGTATTGGAGAACGTTGCCACTCCATGGATTCTAGTTAAGATATTAGTTTCTTGAAGTTATTCAAGAGACCTTTATACATATCTTATTGGGATTGAGCTTGGTTGGGTGCATAAGTGGCCAAAGTTGGGCATGTCAGTGCTGTTGGAATTTGGGCTGGATACCCAGCTGGGGGTATCCTTTGTGGGTTAAACTAAATATACATTGGATACTTTCCTAGTGGGGTGAAGTCTTGATGTCCATCTGAGGTGGGATTTAAGTAGTTTGACGTTCTTGGTGTTGGATTAGATGGGACTTTGAGCATGACTTCATTCACCAGGATGAGTGCATGTGGCAAGGAAACCTCTTTTGGGAACACCTGTGGATGTTCCGTAGGGGGAACAAATCCAAAAAGATAGGTCCCTCGATGCAGATCAGCATTAATTCACTAGATCTCTTTCATTTCTTCCTCCTTCTAGGGAATCGTTCCTCAAGAGTGAGGGAAAAAAATTCTAGGGGAGGGGGATGTGGGTCATAGATGACCTAGTATTTATTCTTTTCCTTATTGGGGTTTCATAAGGGAGGTAATGACGGATTAACTAAGGGGATGCAAAAATTTAGGACCTCTCTCTTATTTCATGTATGCACACCATTAGGAATGGTGTGGGATGCCTCTGGGAGGGAACCATATTCTCTTGAATCCTCTCCCTTTGTATCATTTCCTATGATATCCATGGGGTTGATGTTTACCAAATTCACTGATGCATACCTCATTAGGGGTGGTGTGCCTAGTACTTAATGGTAGGAAGTCTTTTTGCATCCTTTGCTGGAATTTCTCCTTCCATTCTAGTATATTCTCTAGGTTTCTTGGCGAAGATTGACCCAAAGAGAGCCCTGATCTAACCTCATAATTCACCTTCGTATCGAAAGGTATGAACCATGAAACAAGGTGGAATGGGTGACTTCTCTGCTCATCTCTCTTTATTGATGGGAGAAGATAGACATCCGTAATGCGGGAATTTTTGGTAAAAATTCCACCAGCCCTATGGGCTGGGGTTGCTCCCATTATTCTATTTATGTGATATGGCCTGGATTTGTTGGTCTTATGGGGGAATTTTGAGTTAGAAATTCTCATATCCCTATAATCTAGGGTTTTCCCGCATTTCGGTGGTATCCACTACTATTTCCACCTTTTTGATTTCACGCACTCTTACGCGGGTGTGATACAAATATAGAATTGCATCTGTACGTGATTTATGAACTTTTGAATAAATTAGCACTACTTGATGGTTGACTTAACTTAGGTGGGAATCTTACTAGATGTTCTTGGTTTCCTATCTCAGAATCTTTTTGATGGCTTGATCTCTTTGTTCTTGTTGATTTTGAGACTTAATCCAAGCTGGTTTTTGTTTAGTATTCCATCTTTCCTAAGCGGGGATTTCATTTGATCGCTTCCTTTGGGTAATGATGTTGCAAGAAGTTATTTATAATGAGGTTTGATAGATGGGATGTGAGGTTAATTTTAAAGTTGCATGTTCTCCCCATCTCCGAATATGAACTCCAGTCAGGGAATTTCTAATGAGGCAATGCAACTTGTGCAGTACATGGAGGCAAGCCGGTTCAAGGTTTTTCTTTTTACTTTCTGATCATGGCTGATATGTGGAAGGGAGGGATTCCAGGTCTTTTAGATGAAGAATCTCCCCTAACCTATTGACTTTGTTCAAATACCCTTTTTAGGGTAAGAAAGTTTCTTTTATCTAGAAAATAGTCATCTATATATTGAGACGAATTTCATGCATACATTCCCCAGACAACACCTTTGGTAGTGAGAAGTGGTCATAGGCCAATACATCACTAGTATGTTATCTTAAACTAGTTGTCTTCCTAAGAGCAACATATCCTACTTTTGTTCTTTCAAGGACTCCTATACTTTATATACCCAACTTGAATGATTCTTAAAAATATCATTCCAAGCAGCTAGGCTAGTGGGAGCCTCATTGATATGTGAACAACATGGGGGTGGCTGAGAAGATGACTGTGGCCCAGACCGTTCTATGGTTGAGGAAGGATATCAATCATCATAGATGGAGTGCCTGATATGTCCAACTCTATCTTTCTGAGTGCCTCGCCATAGGAGGGCTTTCTCAAATTTGTTTAGGTAAGGGGAGTGCTTTCTTTCCAGTATGAATTTTGATTTTCGGGAGGACCATCACAATTGGTGCTGCAATGGCAAGGGCTACCACTGAAACATGATGTTCAACTATGGGAAATTTATTAATGGTTTATACCATGCGGAGGACCTTCACAGTTAGCTATAGTGAGGGGAGGACCTTCTTGTTGCTTGATGTCACTGAGGGGAGGACCTTCTCGATGACTTCTATGATGGTGAGGACTACTATCACAACTTGATACCAAACTGCAGGGAGGATTTATGTAGTGTACATCCCAGGGAGGGCCATCAGGATGTACTAAAATGAGAGGAGGACCTTATCATTTCCTGATGTTACCATGGGGAGGGCCTTCATAGACACCACCATTGGGGGGAGGGCCTTCACAATGACTGTCATTGTGGTGAGGACTACCATCAAGACTCGACATCTGACTATAGAGAAAATCATATCGGCTGTGTATACCCTGAGGAGGACCATCTGGGTGGATGATAGAAATGGGAGGACCTTCTTGTTGTCTAATATTCAGGTCAAGGGGAGGGCTACCCTAACACGAATCCGAAGATAGGCTCTCGTGATTGATCATTTCTGGCCAACAGAGTAAGCCCCCATGGGTACCTTGGGGAGGACCTTCAGAGCTACTGGTAGCGACATTGTGGGGAGGGACATTGAAATTGCTACTACCAATTCCATAATTTGGTAATGGACTGACAGGTTCTTGATCCTCTAATGATATATGTTCGAGGGTGTCAAGAACACCAACTTCTAGCAGATCAAGATCGTGTTAGTGCTCTTCATTTTATGGTTGCCTTTGGTGAATTTCATTTTTGAGCACTCTCTTACAGGTAATCAGGGTTACTTGTTGTTAGTAATGACCTTCATATATGGTTCCTTGACTTTTTAGGTCCTGTGATACTTCCGGGATATGTCGATGGGCATCTTGAGTTTTGGTAGGGATATATGCCTGCCCTAGAGCAGCCACCACGTTGGACCAACATCCCCTAGTTGGAATGGCTATTTTTTCACAATCTGGTTGTCCCTGTATCATGGGATATTATTGTTGACCCTCCTGGACTAGAGTAGGGATAAATAACTACTCCAGAGTGACTAAACCATTTTGTGATTAAGTCATTCCATTTGAGGAAATCGGGTCGTGGGCCTGGTTTCTCACCTTTTCCACTGATGTAATGATATCTTGGCATGTTTGGATGATATGTTCTGGAATCAATGTCTAATATTCCCTCATTTCCAGGATGTATTGAGATATATCTTTGGATGGAATGGGTATGAAGGCCCATTTTGATGTTGGAGCAGGATTTTGTGCCTACTTTGGCCCCCCTTGGGATGAAAGTAGGTACTTGAAGTTCTCCTATTTAGGGATAGAGGAATGAGTCTGCCACTTGTTGTCTTCTATAGTTGCTACCGTATTTGACTGGTGGTATTCTTATTCACAATAGGGGATTTTCATCTACTCACTTTACATTTTATTTTTCTCATGGGATTTTTATGTATACACATGTATTTAACTCTTCTCATATTTTCTTTTCCCCCATTTGGTTAGTGGGGTTTATAGGCATTAGTAGGAATTTGTGCCTGTATATAGCTAGATGCCTTCCTATTTAGATGATGGGTTTGATATGTATAAATAGGTATTTGTGCATGCGTATAGCTAGATGCCGCCCTATTTGGATCATAGGCTTCATATGAATCAGTAGGTATTTTCATCTGCCTGTAGTTTGTTGCTTTGTCTATAGGGCGGGATAGGCGATCACTAAAAGGAACATACACATGCTCATATTGTGCCCCATTATTTCTGTGGTGGGCTTGAGTGGAGGTGGAAGAGTTTTATGTCTTCCCAATGAATTCCTCTTCATTTTTATGGAGGAATTTCTCCTCAGGAACCAGGGTGATAGCATGTTCTTGATTATATGTTTTCCACCCTTAGCGGGCAGCCCGAGGGGCCCGGGTCTTCGGGAAATCAACAGGTTCATGTGGAATAAGGTCCTCTTCAGCATGAGGATACTTGGTTTCCTGGTGTCAGAGGTGAAGCTCTCGGGTAGGTTCCCATGAGTAGGAACCCTGGTTAGTTGAGATTAAGTTGTCGGCATTGACTTCATCTACCTCCCTAAGACAAGGGAGGTACTCATTGTAACGTTCCACAGACAAGATCCCGAAGTGGTTTGATATGACCACTAGGGATGGCTTGTGTTGGGGCGCCAGTCACAGCTGAGGAGGCATCTGGAGATCCTTCTCAGACTGGAGGGCTTGTCTTGCGGCCTCCATCGTGGTAAGTGTATCATTTCAGTGGTACTCTCTAATCAGCATGTTGGATACACAACATTAAAGATACTGGGTAGGTGAGGGGGTCCTACTCTTCCTCAAAGCATCGGCTGCCTACGAGATTGTTGAGGCGCATGTCTGTATTGGTTGTTGAGATGTCATTTGGATCAAAGGTTTCTCTGTGGGAACCTGCAATATGCATATATGGCATATATTGACCACAAAACCCCATCAAAGTAGCATTCCGTTGAATATATGCATATTTTTCGATTCATCTTAGCCTCCTACCCCCCTATATTTTTGTGAGATGAAGGGGCTTGAGTGGGGTAAGACCGCCACCATGGTTAAAGAATCATATTGGGTTTAGAATTTTTGTTTCGACCTGAAGTGAGCATTTATGGAAAAGAAGAAATGGTATGATGATATTAATCACACATCTCTTATTATAGAGAGATTTTCATATCAGGTCCACCATTTTTGTTTCGACCCAAGGTGACCGTTTAGAGAGAAGACAAAATGGTCTAATGATAATCATCACAAATCTCTTATTGTAGAGGTAGTTTTATATTGGTTTCAGAATTTTTGTTTCAACCCGATTCGTGTTGTCGTCATTTAAAACATGATTGGATTGACCCCTCCGGGACTAGGTTATTTATCACTTTTATATTGCGAAGGAGGTGCCATAGTCAAATGGTCCCAATGGGCGATTTCATGGGGTCAAGTACTTGTGAAATTGGTCCTCTTAGGATATAACTTCATCGAATGGTCTCCAACTGGTTTATTTGTGGATCCAAAAACACCCAATGACCATGGTATCCATGATTCATGGACCTTCTTTCCAAAGGCAGTCACTCATGGGATGATGATTTGGCCAATGATACTTAAGGACTCCATTGGTCGAGAGGATTGGAAGTCGGGCTCACCGCACCCATTTGGGGGGGGGGGGTTATTGCCTATTCTGTGACTCTCTTATAGATTTAAGTCATGTTCATATGTTCTTGAATCCTTGGATCATTCCTGAAGTGTGTATCCATAGGCTACCCTTGGTTTGCAAGATCATCATAGGCATACCGGGATTTGATGCTATGGAGGCAATGCTGACTTAAGCCATACAATAATGAGATCTGGAGTTTATTGTAATCCAGGGGGTGGAAGGTGATTTGATGTTGGAATCGGACCCATAACATAGGCTTCATACTGATCCTTGTGAGAGGAATCAGAGCCCACATAGTTTGGGAAACTTGGGGCTTATGCATGGGAGATGCCAATTTGAGGGGACATGGTTGGGTGGACCCTTTTGGGAGGGTTCCCCTTTTGAGATTGGGCCTTTAAGAAGGCATCCTACGTATCCTGGTTTTTCCAAGAATCTGATTTCTCATAGTTAAAATTTGGTTTGGTTTTGTGGATGTTATAATCATCACAAATATCTAAGCACATGTGATCCATGCTTGGATTAAGAAACAAGAGGATGTGAGAGATCTGACCAACCATGCACCTCTTATCCTGCTGATGGGAGAGGGTAGGACTACGATGGAAGAATTTGAGGCTTTCAGGGAAGAGGGCATAGAGAAATGAACCCTTCATTGTGGGATGACATTAGAGGTCATGTCGCTCAGCCCTCATAAGAATAGGGACTTACCTCAGTGGGAGTGCCCCAGAACACATTCTCGGAAAGGGGAGTAATGTCGATTATCTTCAAAAGGAGGAGTGTACATGGTTCCTTCGATTGATCACAATTACTCATTTAATGGAAAAGCAAGTGGTCACCCTTTATCTTTATAACGGGGAGGTTCATGACAGTATCCCAAGGTTGGAATCTAGGTTACCAAGGGAATGTATACTTACAAAAATCACTTGTGTCAGAACGATTATGGGGAGAGCCTTCATTACTCCGCTTACCATGGGTATGTAGACTCAAATGGGAATGTTGATGCACCCGATGATCTGACCATATGGGTCTGGTGGACTTGGAGGAGGATTTGTATTGATGTCGGGGGACTGGATCACAGAGGTACTATAGAGGACTAGACAGTAATAGAGGGGGGAGATTGGAGCTGGAGGGAAGAATACATTAAAACTCCCCATTCCATGTACTGGTTTCTTATACGGGATGGGGGAGCTTCTCATACCACAGTGGTTTGTGGTTATAGGGGTTGTCCGTGTACCTAAGTAGTACGTAGGCTTAGGCATGGACCAACATGCACCACAGTGGTGTGCGGTCATGAATGCGGTCTTCCATGCCACTTAAGGTTTCATCCATGTAATGATTCAATACATGACACCATGTTAAATCTTCATAGCGATAGAATATGTAGAACACCATAATGGAGGAGGGTCCTAGGGACTATCCTTCACATGTAGTTCATCTACGAGGAATACGTGACCAATTGGTTTTTGGTTCTCCCATTATTATTATGTTCCATCATTGTTATAGTTTGCGGCTAGTTATACCTATAGAAAACATGGTTTTCCATTTGTACTTCGTCGATGATTCGAGAATGAAGTAGGAATCCTATCTGAATTCTTTCTTCCAACTTCTGGGATCTCCTCTGTGATTTCTTTATCCATCCTTTCTCAATTCCTTATGTGCTCCTTTTATAGAGCATTGGGGAATCCTATATATGGTAATTTTTCACCATTTTTGGAAGCCCATGGAGAGATATCTTTATCTGCGGAAGACACAGTCATCTGAGGTTTGTGGAGGCTATGGTTCATAAGTCATGGTTCATGGAACCTTGCAAACTTACTTCGTCCGCAAACTTCTGAGTTCACAATATGGTATGCAGATTTCCTTCACACACTTTATTCAACTAGAGATGTGATTCGCAAGCACCTGGGTTCACTGTCCATCTCTCTACAGGCCATCACTTCACGGGTCATTCCGCGTTCTGGTGGTTCGTGGTTTATGAGGTCTGATAACCCTTCCTGGTGATGGCACTCATTTCACTTAAAACTCCTTGGGAAATTTAATTCCATCAAGTTTCTCCCGAATTATGAAACTCAATATGAGTCCATTCACTTTAATAGACTTGTAAGAAGGATTGCTTCCTTCTACAAAGTGATTGTGGAGTATTTTTATCCCTTGGAAAAGTTTTTAGGACCCTACAATTGTTCTTAGGGCCCATAATTTTATATCCCATTAATGCATTGGTAGGTCTCGTGAGACAAACAACTTTGGTTATTATGTCAGCCCATTTATATATGATTTCTTGGATAAAACCATTATGGTGTAGTCATAATGTTTAAAATTAGGAATTCTATCACTATGATATTATTTATTTCTATCCATGTGGTTATTTATTTGTATTATTCTCCTGTTTGTAGATATATTATGCTCATGTTACGAGTTATATGTAATTCTTTGATTATTTATTATTTTATACCATGTATGTCTTATTGATGTTATGATAGATCTCATCTGATGTTACTCCTTACTGATCAAATAATCTAACCTTTTTATATTTCTTCTCTATTTACCTTGGAAACCATGAAGATTATGAATTATATGATGATGATAAAGAAGAATTATAATATTCCATGTGTTGTGATGATGTCTCTTATGTAATGTACTATTGATATATATATATCAAGTCTCCAGAGACTACTAGGCTTTAGATCTTATGTACTATGATCTATGTATTTTAACCCATTATAATCAATTACCATTGGATCTAGGTTACTAGAGTCAGACTTGTTATAATAATGATGAAAATCCCCATATTTTATCTTCATTAGAAACCAAAACTATATAATATTAAAAAAATACCTTCTCCCACTAAACCGAGCAACCACATCATGATGTCACTACACAATCCAATTATCTCATTTTCTAGAGGAACCATTAAAAATATCTCATTCACAAAATGTTGACATTCAAGTGAAAATGATAACAAACAAATTCTTTGGAACAATTTTACAATTAGATATAATAATACATAAATGATTTAGAAACTTTTTCCATATAGTAACCAATTTTTCAAGGTTTATCTGTCAAAAGATAATTTTAATTTCTATGATCTCATTTTATGTGACAATAATGAACACTAAAAAAAATCAAATTCTCCCTCATATTTTTAAAGGAAATAATATTTTTTTCAGAATAAAAATTTCCCAAAATATCTAAACATAAACATATAATTATACATTGGTGTATATTAACCTAAGTGTTAAATAAATAATTATTCATCACCCAGTTCTTTTCGACAATTGATAATATTATAAATATATTTCCTTGATAATTTCCTATAATGGTAAAATAATTCATCCTAGTGAACAATGTCCATGAAAACCATTATTTTCAAAAGGTATATTTCAAATCTATTTATAAGCTTACACACTCTCCTATTCCCATCACTTTATAACATGTGTATACAAATACTAAATATAAAAAAACATATTCATAATTTAATTCATGTAATGCCCAATAGATCATACTCAAAAAAAATCTTAGGAAAACAATCAACATATAGCATATGTATTTCACATAATAAGGCTTGGTATCAATAATAAATAATAATGGAACCAATTTATATGTATGTCACATGAAAAAACAATTCAAAAAAACCATCATGTAATCTGTTAAAAATCATTTTTAATGCTTAAATATTTCTCATTATATCACTCATTATTAAACAACCAATTAACAACAATATCATTCATATAACTCCAATATTAAATCTAATGAAAAGGTATCAAAAAATTTACACTATAGTTAAAAATAAAACTTAAAAAATTTAATTATTCTGTGGAAAAAACCCATGTTTCACATACATATAAATTTTAAAAAAAATCCTTTTATGATATAAATTATTTACAATATCTTTTATTTACAAAAAATAATTATCTACTATAAGGGATTTTATTTTCATTTTATAATAATAAAAAGGAGTCTAAAATATATTTAAATAAATTTATAATTTTGAGTCCATTACCATAGATATGATTCAGGGAAGAAATACAATAATTTAGTGAAATTCTAAATTAAAATAAATTTTGTGACATTCAACCATATAAAATCATATATATATATATCATGAAAATATGCTCAAAACACCAATGAAAAAAATATGAAAACCTTCACCAATTCTATAAATTAAGTAAACAAAAAAATATGGTAGAATGATGAAAGTGAAACCTGGGTTCATATACTCAAAACACAAGAAAGAAAACCCTTAATAAATTAAGTGTAAAAATTAGTTTCCATGTATTTTATTTCAATATAGAACAAGAGGGGGATATTTATTAGAAAAAAATTATTTTTTATGAGAAAAATATTAACAAAATTTGGATAAGAATAAGAGTCTTGGAGTAGAGGAGATATGCGAAGGAGGATCAACCATTGTAAATCCAGGGTTTCTGTATTAAAAGGACATTTGGGTGCCAGTCATGAAAAAATAAAAAATGGGAGTGACTCCTTTATTGAAAATGCGGTATGAGTAATAGTAAAAACATTAGATGATGTTATGTATTATATAATAATAATTAAATTGGAAAAATAAAAGGTAAAATAAAATAAAATAATTATATTCTATTCCATTTCCATTTCCCAATCATTTCATCCCTTTTAATTGAACTCACTTCGTAACCAAAATCCATCACACTTTTCCAGTCAACAACATCACAAACATTTCATAACCAGGCCTCTATTATATATTGAAAAAAAATTAATATATTTTTTAACTAATTTCTTGATAACTAATAAATAATATAATGTTATTAATATAAAAGATAAACACCAATAGAAATTTTAATTAGTTAATTAATTAATTAATTAATTGATTAATTAAAATAAACTAGAAGAATTAAATATTTTCTTAAGGATTCATAATAGTACGTTATAGAAATATATCACCCACCATTTAAATAATTTTATATATTAATTATTTTGTAAAAAATTATTCAATCAATTCCCAAAATCAATTATTAGATCAATAATTAAATAATTCATTATAAATATTAATTTTATTTTTTAGGCATTACTTGGATTCTTAGATCATCCAGTAATTAACCAACCCAATGAATTAATCTAGATCTCTATTAATTATTTAGTAATTATGTTGTAATATATTTTCTAAAAATTACATAATAAATTTCACTCATATTTTCTTATCGATTCTCATCATAAATAATTAAATTTCTTGAATTATACACAATAAAATAATTTAAAATTTTGATGATAATGATCAAATGAATTTTTAAATTATTTTTTAAATAATAAATTTCTCAAAGCTTATAAAATTTACTTTATTTTTTAAAATTTCTTCATGTAATTCATGACCTACTTCTACAATTAAATAAATAGATTTGACTAAATAAATTCAAAAATTGTTGGGTTTTAAAATCACTACACCATCATAATTTTAATCTAATATAAGGGAGCATAATTATTTAATGATCAATCCATAGGTACTCCCAATAAATAGTTAATTATAATTGACCTTATGATAAATTTCACAGTCTAGAAAACTTTAGTTCATTTAAAGGTTTAGTCTCTTGAGAAATTTCAATAAAATTATTTTATAAAGGTTTTTTAATGAAAATAAAAATATATAACATATTATAAGGAAAACAAATTTACTCTCACTCTTGAAATATATACATGGGAGTCTCTATAAGTTGGATTTACTTATATAATAAGGAATACACTAGTTTAATTGATAAAAAAATAAAAATTATCTAAAATTATCTCTCAATATCCCCACCTAGATGGACATATACCCCACTCATAGGTTGATACTTAAATGATATGTTAAAAAATTACCCTATAGAAAATGAATCACATAAGAAAATCCAATATTAAGTATGACAAGACATTTTTCAATCTAGTAAAAAAAGTTTGAAATATTCAATATAAAGATAATAGATAAGTCAATGGTTTTAAAATGGCTTGTTACACTTGCTAAAAAATTTCTTTAAACCTGATGGGTCGAAAATAATTTAGTCTATAATGTGAATTATTCATAATACAAATAATTGAATGCTTATCCCAACATTTAATTAGTTCCACCAATATTTATTGAAGATACCTTGTACCAATTTTTTTATACCATTTAATTAGCAACAAATGGGTTATATCACAATATCTAGTACATGGTGAACTCCCACAATTTATGTCGCCATGGTTATTTTTAAATGAAAAAAATACATAATCCAAAAGTAGGTGTTCAATATGAATAATAAAAATTAGTGTACTTATAAGAAAGGGAATACATACCTCACATCTATCTTATATGTTTTAAATTGAGGAAGTATAATAAATATTTTTTTAAAGAAACCCCTTACCTTATTTCCCATTAAAAATGATTTAACAACCCATGGTGTTGTGGCTCATGTTTATGGCAAATATTTTAAATCATTAAGAATAAATTATGGCATGATCCACATTGGAATTATAGCATTGTTCTTTCCTAAACCAATAAGGGATGAATGGATACCATTTTAAACTACTAAATGGGTGAGTTAAAGAAAGAAATCATTAATTTCACATAATTTACAAATTTTTATCTTTTTTTACATCCTAGGAGATGTTTTCATTCATGTGGCCATGACTACCACATTAGTAAAAATCCACATATCTTTTTTTAGATGATAATTGATGTATAATAATTGGATACATTCCCAACATTTAGTTTTTTACACTATTACCTAATTATTAGATCTCTTCTTTGTCTCTTTATTTTTAGGAGGGAATATTTTATAACAATACTTGATGATGTATTTTTAGTAGATCAAGGGGGAAATTCACAAGAATATTTGGACCACTAAGATATGGGGTTGAATCAGTGGTGATATTTTATAATTTCCTTCCTCTTCCAAATATAATCTATAGCTTGTCAAATTTTTAATTCTATAAACATTATAACTCAACCACAACCATATTAAATGATCATAATATAATGCAATGAATATATATGCTTTTAGAATTTTTGGTCCCAATTTGGGTACTTAGTCCTTGTTGTGTCAACTCCCTTTAATCTAGTGATATCCATGTTATAATTAATGTGAATAAAAAAGATCCAAATCTCATCAAACTCTTTTGGTCTCTTAATTATAAATATTACTGATTCCAACTAGTTACAAGATTTGATTATTTTTTAGAACCAAAAAAAATATTATAACAATGAATTTTTCTCATTAAAAACTATATTTAGAACATATATATTTTGTCCCTCTCTATCTAGAAAATCATTGTTTGGTTATTTATCATTTGAAACAACTCTCTCTGATTCCTCTCTATTTGGAACTTCTTCATCTGGAGATACTTTATCTAGAACCTGAGGTTCCAATCTTCTCAAATTATTCCTTAAAAGGTAATTTTTCGATGATTAGATATATTATAGCTACAATAGTATCTAACAAAGAGACTTATCCCATGTATATACAAATACATTCTCTGAAAAATAATGAAGAATCAAGGAATCAAGATTTTTAATTTCCTACTAAAATAAAATATCATTTGATTTCCTTTAAAGATTATTAATATTCAATGTAAAAATTCTTAACCAATGTTTTCTAAAAAATTTAAATAAAAAATTCCTCAAGTCATCCTAAAATCTTGATGAGAATCATGATCTTTCCATCATGAATATTTATTCGTTTAATATCCATCTCAACATCATCACCATGTTTATAGATTATAAACATGTACGTAGCTATCTCCGATGGAGTGCAAGAACTTCTCTATCCCTTTACATAATAATGAGAAATTATTCATCTAAAAATTATTCATATGAACATACCCATGTAGTATTTCTTTATAATAAATCCTATTTCAGATAATTACCCTTCAATTGATACATTTTGTTGATTTTCTTCTCCCAGTACCTATTTGTCTGATGATTCCTTTTTTTTATCCAAGATTTTACAACCATGAATGATACTCTGTAACGCCTCAACCCCAGTTACCCTGAATCAGTGAATTATTATATAACATTGGAATGATACAAGGAATCATGTCCCAAAATACAGATCGGTTTAGTATCCTTAGAAGTACTAGATGTTGAAATAGTGGGTGCCCTAGACCCAACTATGTAGTACTTTTGATTACCGTTTCATGTGTATAGTTAGATATGCATGATGAAATCTTTCCATTATAGTGCATACTTTTCTGCGTCCACTATAATAATGGTATTTCCCAAAGATTAATTGTCGTATCGAGAGGTTATAGTAGATCCCAGGCTATAATGAGAACCTCAAGATACAATGACATTGATCTTAAATATAATTTCTATAGTCTAGATACATCTTACTGACTGGACACAGTAGATTTCTGACTAACAGGTGCTGGGGGCTCATAAGCATTGAGACTTATTCTCATGAAGTTCTCACTTGGTGATCTCTAGTAGTGAGATCATGAGGACAGACCCGTCAATAAGAACACCACATGTTTTGGGTGTCATTGGTTTTTTCCTATATATGGACATGTGTATTTTTCTCCTGACTTGATACCATTACCAATGTATATAATTTAATTACGTACTTTGATGAAAGGCGAAAACCATGGAATTAATGTTGTGGCAAGGTAGTTTGTGTTGAGTGCGTCGTTGGTGGTATGGCATTGGTTGAATGGTCAAGAAAGGATTTCTCGCTTCCAAGTTTAGGAAGTTGTATATCTCAGGCCTAGTTGATTAGGATGGTGCCGCCTTCATAAGTCTTTAGACAAAGCAGTAGAAAGGTGAATCCATCTGGATAGATCAACAAATAATAAAGCAAGATACGGATGATGACACAAGAGTGTGTCTTTCTTTTTGAGATATTTAATGACAAAGAGATTATAGTACACAGTCAGTGTTCGTAGGATGGTAGTTGTTTCTATGACTATCTTTATCTCTTTAGGGGGAATGATGAGTTTCTAGACTCTGCTCTTGGTTTGTGGATTTTATTCACTACTATTGAGATAAGGGCCTAGAGGGTCACACACAATAGTGTATTCAAGAATCCGCCCTATTTAGTTGAATAGGTATATGGACATAGTGGGCCCCGCCATGGGGTCCGAGCATTGTCCATGTTGTTGATCACCAAATGAATTAAGTAAATTCATTAATATTCAAGTTATGAATATTTTGGATTGAATTTATTTAATGTATTTACGAGTTTAGTAAATACAAGAAAAATATTAATCGAATGAATATTATTTAATATTCAATGTTCGTTTAATATTAAGTGGGACAAAGAGTCGAGTTAAATGGATCAGTTTTATCATGTAATATATTATATATATATTACCAGTATGTGATAAAATATTAAATAATATCGGCGTAGTTTAGTCCGTTGAAATTATATATTTAGAGAACATTGATATTAACGGGGTCTAGGGAACCCTACCGAGTATTTATCATCGTCTATATAAATAAGATAGGTGGATCTCTCTCTTTGCTGTGCATATCACTATTCATTCATTTATGGAATGAAAAATTGAGAGCCTCTCTCTCCTCTCGCTTCCTAGAGAGAGAAGCTGATGATCCAAGAGCTCGGATCAAGTTCTTCCTCACGCATAGCAAGATCAACGATGCGGTGATCGTCGGGACATTGAAGATATCATCGGATCACCGCACTAGCACCCGGAGTTCGATGATCGACATTCCCATAGATTTTTGGAGCACGTTTGGACGATCTTGAGGAATCATGCTTTGGACCCTTCAAGTGATGATCGCCATCGGCTAGCGGCATTTGACCACGTCTTCGGACATGAAACGAGTACGTTTTCATTTTAATTTTGTGCTCTTAATAATCTACATGAGATCCTTGGACTTCTCTGGGGCTTGGATCATCGGCGAAGAGAAGTTCTGTCATCTTTCTGAAAAAAAAATTTAAAATCCCCGGCCCACCGGCTTCCACTGCGGGCCCCGGGCATGCGATTTATTGTAATTTTCTTTTTTGTGTCATGTGCTGTTTTCGCGGTTGTACCCAATTTTTAAAATGTAGAACCTACCCAGTTGTGGAAATGTGATTCTTTGTCAAGTAAAACTAAAAGCGGTCATCAACTATATACCCAATATGGTATTTAGGCTCGGCACAACTAAACACCTATGGTATTATTGACATCCATAGTTTAGACAAAGAAACCTTTAGAAATAAAGGTATGCCACAAAGCTTCCGAGGTTAGTTCGACACAAGAGTGTGAACTGTTCCAAAGAAATCTAGAGTTAATGATACTTCATAATATTCCCTTAAGTCATTAAGGAATCTACCAATGAAGTATAATCTTGTTCAGAAGATATGAGTTGCTTTAGATTGGCATGCCGAAGAGTATCTTGACCAAGCAATCATCAATAATGATAATGTAGCGTGGAGTAATTCCTAAACGAATGTTACCTTATCTAAATCACAGTGTTGACATTCATAAAGAGGATCGATGATAAATTATTACATATTAACATTGGTAAAAAAAACATGTAGCATGGAGCAATTCCTAAACACATATGTTACACATCAAAGTTATGATGTTAGTTGTATCAATGTTTCAACTTTTATAAACTTCCATTGTATTTCATGATGTGCTTTGCAAATAACGGATTAAAACCATGACCAATATGCAAACTAAAATGGCAAATGGATATCATACGAGTCATAGTATGATGGAAAATCCAATATGTCATAGGATGTGTTTAGATGTAAAGAGTTTGTTAGGATTTAAACAAACTTGCATCAAGTTAAACATGTTGTGTATCTAAGTTAATTATCCTAACAGTTGCTTAAGATATTACCTAAATCCCTAAGATATAAAAGATGTAGTCAAGTATTAGACAAAATTTCTATACAAGGGTGAACATATATATTAGAGATAGTGGGAGATGAATTTACTTGGACTTAGTCAATGCTCAAGATGCACAAATGGTTGGCATAGAGAACATATTCCACAAGTACGTGTGGAATAGGAATGTTCTAGAGACACATACTGTGTAGGAAGAATGAAACCATGGTGATGGTTTTATATTTACCATGGTCGATGATATATTATTCATTGAGAATAATAAATCCTACAAGTATGCAGTATATGACAATGAGCTAAGATTGACAAGATCAACTAAAATTTAATAATGGATTCCATGTATCAAATTGCAAAGGGGCTTATAAAATTGAATACTGCAGTGGGTATTCAAATGAAATGATACATGGATGGTACAAGTATGGTACCAATAAGGCTCGATTGGTTATGCCAAGTCGGTACGCCTAAATCTATTAGAATTTTACTTGTCATAGATGAACTTATATGATCATTTTATTGGTCATTGGATGTCAAGATAATCTTTCGTGGAAGGTGTATATATGACGCAACCAGAAAGAGATGATGACATCAGATGATTCCAATAAAGGTTGCAAGTTACTAAAATCAAGTTTTGGATTAAAGTAAGTGATCTTAGAGAATTAATTATAAAAGAATCATTACCTTGTGTCTACCAAAGGTTAGTTGGAGCGCCAATGTTTTCCAAATGAAATATATTCGGCAACATATGGAAAACAGATTTTGATCTTATAGTTAGATAAGATCAGGCTAAAAGAAATTCTCCAATGATTGACTTCAAGTAGAAACCTAAGTTCTAGGGAATAAGATCCACTCAGGTATATCCAAAGATTTATTGGTCCTAGTCAATCATACATAGAGTGACATTGTATTGAAAAATACAAGTTGGAACAATTCAAGTTCAGAATTGTTGCTTATGTCACATGGCTTAATCTCACCAGGTTAACATGTTC
The DNA here is from genome assembly GCA_963277665.1 of Viscum album. Taxonomy (NCBI): domain Eukaryota; kingdom Viridiplantae; phylum Streptophyta; class Magnoliopsida; order Santalales; family Viscaceae; genus Viscum; species Viscum album. Next base: position 858,013,386 of record OY728123.1, on the reverse strand, counting down.
GGAGCATGTGTAGAGATTAAAGTTGTGAATTGATTCCATATTCTTTAGGAATGGATCAATCACATATGCCATATTATGTACAATAATTGATACTGCCAATATATAATTTATTATAGATAGATATCAATTATTTCCAGGAGCACTGCAAGTGACGCAGTCGGAACTATCATCTTGTACTTCAGAAAGTACAAATGATATGTACCTGGAATATGGAGAGGAATTTATACTAGTTTTGGTGAGACACAAACTAGTAATCCTTAGATCAATTTGATCTAGTATCATAGTTAGGCAAAAGAGATGAGCGAGTCAAGCTCATAAAATCTTGTGGTATCCATACCTAAAAATACCGAGTACATTGCAGCTTCTAAGGCATCTAAGAAGCAGTTATAAATTTCAACGATTTGTTCCAATTCTTGGATTCACACCTAGTGAGAAAAGTATTATCATAATGAGAATTATGATATTCTTACTAGCCAAGTTGTCATTTTATGACAATGGACAAAAGTAATATACTCGGGGATACCCTATCTTGAGAATTTTTACTCAAGCATATGAGGTCACATATAGTAGATATTCTACGTGGTGAAAATGTGGTAGGCCCAGTAGTTAAATCCATTACTCAGTAGAAGCATGTTATTTATCATGTGTGTAGTTAACAAGTTTAGTTATCATGTTGGATCTAGTTCTAGTGGGAGTGTTGAAATAGTGGGTGCCCTAGACCCAACTATGTAGTACTTTTGATTACCGTTTCTTGTGTACAGTTAGATATGCATGATGAAATCTTACCATTATAGTGAAAACTTTTCTGCGTCCACTATAATAGTGGTAATGTCCAAATATTAATTGTCATATCGAGATGTTATAGTAGATCCCAGGCTATAATGAGAACCTCGAGATACAATGACATTGATCTTAAATATATTTTCTATAGTCTAGATACATTTTACTGACTGGACACAGTAGATGTTTGAATATCAGGTGATGGGGGCTCATAAGCATTGGGACTTCTTCTCATGAAGTTCGTACTTGGTGATATCTAGTAGTGAGATCATGAGGACATACCCGTCAATAGGAAAACCCCATGTTTTAGGTGTCATTGGTCATTACTATATACGGACAAGAGTATTGATCTCCTGAATTGAGACCATTACCAATGTATATCATTTAATTATGTACTTTGATGCAAGGCGAAAACCATGACAGTAATGTCATGGTGAGGTAGTTTGTGTTGAGTGCATTGTTGGTGGTATGGCGTTGGTTGAATGGTCAAGAAAGGATTTGTCACTTCCAAGTTTAGGAAGTTGTATATCTCAGGCCTGGTTGATCAGGATGGTGTGCCTCCATAAGTCTTTGGCCAAAGTAGTAGAAAGGAAAATCTATCCGAATAGATCAACAAATAATAAAGCAAGATAAGGACGATGACACAAGTGTGCGTCCTATTTTATGAGATATTTAATGAAAAATAGATTATAGTACACAGTCAATGTTCGTAGGATGGTAGTCGTTGCTATGACTATCCTTATCTCTTTAGGGGCCATGATGAGTTTCTAGACTCCACTCTTGGTCTGTGGATTTTATTCACCACTATTGAGATAAGGGCCTAGAGGGTCACACACAATAGCATATTCAAGAATCCGCCCTATTCAGTTGAATAGGTATATGGACATAGTGGGCCCTGCCACGGGGTCCGAGCGTTGTCCAAGTTATCGATCACCAAATGAATTAAATCAATTCATTAATATTCACGTTACGAATATTTGGGATTGAATTTATTTAATGTATTTATGAGTTTATTAAATACAATAAAAATATTAATCGAATGAATATTATTTAATATTCAAGGTTCATTTAATATTAAGCGGGACAAATATTTGAGTTAAATTGATCGGTTTTATCACGTAATATATTATATATATTACAAGTGTGTGATAAAATATAAAATAATATTGGCAGAGTTTAGTCCATCGAAATTATTTATTTAGAGAATGTTGATATTAATGGGGGCCGGGGAACCCTACCAGGTATTTATCAAAGTCTTTATAAATAAGAGAGGAGGCTCTCTCTCTTTGGTGTGCATATTACTATTCATTCATTTATGGAATGAAAAATTGAGAGCCTCTCTCTCCTCCCGATTCTTAGAGAGATAAGCTGATGATCCAAGAGCTCAGATCAAGTTCTTCCTCACGCATCGCAAGATCAATGATGTGGTGATCATTGGGACGTCGAAGATATCATTGGATCGCCACGCTAGCACCCAGAGTTCGACGATCGGCATTCCAGCAGATTTTTAGAGCACGTGTGGACGATCTAGAGGGATCCTGCTTTGGATCCTTCAAGCGATGATCACCATCGGCTATCAGAAGTTGACTGCGCCTTCGGACTTGAAATGGGTACGTTTTCATTTTAATTTTGTGCTCTTAATAATCTACGCGAGATCCTCGGACCTCTCCAGGGCTCGGATCTTTGGCGACGAAAAGTTCTGTCGTCTCACCAACAAAATTTTTAAAATCCCCGGCCCACCGGCTTCTACTGCGGGCCCCAGAAACCTAACACTAGATACATACAGAAGTTTTACATTACATCATGAGATAAAAAAACATTTTGTTCTCTTTCAACACTCTTATATCCCTTATCTTATTCCTACAGGTTAATCTTAATATACTTATTTGCATCATAGGAAAAATTAAACATAAGAAAGGGGTGAGATCAGATGCTCGGTAAGGATAAAAATATAGCAGAAAATGTTATAAATAAGAATAAACATTTAAGGTAATGGATAAGACTAGAACACATGCTATTTAAATATAAACTTCAGTATAATATGGAAAAGATAAATTAAATAATTCCATTTAATTATTCACATAGATATTCTAATAGTATAATAATCATATGTAATATCAATATCCAATTTCATAGTGATGGAATGCATAATTCCGGAGAACATAACCACATAGTCAAGGCCTCATGCCAAGACTACAAATAATATTTTGTCAAGGCCTTGTTCCAATAAACAACATTGTCTCATGAGAACTACTGATGAATCGAAGAGCTATAGAGGGATCCACCTGTCGCTTACTAAGTCCATTGAATTCCTCATATGAAATGGTTGAAACATAATCTAAACATTCATATTAAAACTATCATACAAAATGTCAATATTTTAACCACAAACCATGAATGGCATAAAAATAGAACATCCACATTCAAACATAACTCATTCAATAGAATATGGATGATTGTATTATAATAAATAAACCTCAATCAAGAATAAAATACACTGAAGGATATTTACATAGATGAAAATAGTCATTAAAACTATTTTAGAGAAATATCCCCTTTTTCTTGAAAACATTTAAATGTCGCACTATTTATCAAAGAAGTCATTTAAAAGAGATTTTTTAATCAAAGTGTCTCATACCACATTAAAACTTTTAAAAGGAATTTCGATTTCAAAACATTCATGTCCATATAAATAAATACTTAAATCCATTTTTAAAACATGGACATTAATGAGAATGATTTAGAAGAATAATTATTTAAAACATTTAAAACAATATTTTAGTTAAAGAGTTCCTAACAAAATAAATGATGCTTGAATACAAGTAATTGAGGAATAAAATTAATAAAAATATTATAATATCATTCTAATAAATTCATTCATGATATAATATGTCAAATGAGATTATATACACCACATAAAATTGAATTGTTGCATAACGACAAAGAGGTCTCAAAGGAATGTAAATTGAGACGAAATACCTTATAAAGACCATATCCTTAGATTAAAGATAAATCATTGAAATAATTATGTGTTAGAAATATAAATACACTAAATATAATTGGATATTCATTGTAAATCAATCAGGATAAATTCACACATATTCTTGTAAAAATAAAACCAATGACTTGGATGTTCAACTCAATGAATGGAAATTGAGTTAAGATTACCCTTAAAAAGTTCATATCAATGGAATTTGAATTTATAAATGGAGTGATTATGTGTATAAAAAGGTATATACATAGAAAGGGGAGTGGAAATTACTACATAAATAATAAATAATGATTCCACACATAAACTTGGAGTAAAATAATCAATGAAGAATGTGTAAAGTCCAATGAGTGGAAATTGAAATTGGAAATCCCCTTACTGATTTGGTAACTTATGAAACATACACCCCATGAATGAAGCATCATAAAATGAAGATGTAAATACCCATAAATTAAATTATATTAAACAAATAATGAAATCATGGGAAGTACATACATCACACAAAAGGAAATAGTGGAAATATAGAATGAGTCTCATGGGAATAAGAAGTGAGATGAAAACCCCTTACCTTGTACTTTTATTTAGTATAGGGTAGGTTAAAATCCTGTATAATGGTGAAATAATTTTTATTAAATTATAAATGAACCAAATATATAAATATTATATCATATATGATCTTCTAATATTGCTTTTTAATGATATTTCAGTAGTATCATTGTTTTGGTTGTTAACTGATTCATTTTCCTTTATATGTTTTGTTATGTAAGTCATGTTTTTTATGTATAGTTTGTATTTCATTCATATATATAATGATATTAAGTTCTTAAAAATTATTTTTAATCATTAAATGAAAATTATTCTTGAATGATTATGATGGCGAATGAATCTCATCACGTTCGTGGAGACAGTAAGCCATATGTACGCACAAGAGACAATATCATTCTTTTGATGGTGAAATAGTATATAATTGGATGGTATATCATATATAAAGAATAATTAACATGTTATATTTATTATTTAAATCAGTTATGCTCATTATTATACCAATCCAAATAATTATGTTTTTGAATAACAAACTACACCACGACGTGGAGACGGTAAGCCGTATATATGCACGTATGATGACTTTGTCATTTATAGGATGGGTAGAATAAAAAATATGGTTGTACCATATTTATAATAACATAACGGTATGTATTAGGTACTGGAGTTATTATTTTTCTATGTAAACAACAAATAAAGAGTAAGTGGATAAATAAAAGAACTTGAGAGAGGGTGGTGAAATTATTACCTCATCTTCTGGTGTTTCCTTTTGAGTTGATCAAAAGGGCTTCGTAGGTTCGATCTATGATCAAAGTAAGGACCCTATGTTGATGTGAGGGATGTTGAGAGGATATTTGGGCCAGTTTTTCTCGATCCAAATGGATTTTGAGGTGTGATTTGGAGAGAATGGGAAGTACCCTTATATAAGAGAGGTGAGGGTCACTTTAGGAAAACATTGAAATATTATTTTATTATAAATAATTTTCGGTTTCCAATGGATCCAAATTGATTTATTTAGAATCTAAAGTGGGTATGGGTCTAAATCCTCTCAACCAATAGGTTTTAGACAAGTTTTTGTCACCATATTAACCTTATCTTTTAGATTTAAATATTAGTTAAATAGTTTAACTTTTACCGTGTGTTCTTGTATTCTTACACTATATGGTTAATAAACTAACTCTAAACTTCCAAGAGAATCTCAAGTGGTTAATTAATGAAATATATAATATTATTTAATCCCTTTTTCTAAACCTTATAGTTTTATTAATATTATATCAACCAATAATATAGTATTTGTTTTAAAAACTCATTTATGTCAATTATGACATTATTTAGCATTTGGTTTTTGTGAAAATCATAACAGAATTATTACTTCAAAAAAATTATTTAATCAACCCTAACATGTCATAATAACCTATAAAATTAGTTTAATTCATCAAAAGTCTCAAATTATATTTATTTGGATATTTATAATATCAATTATTTTAATCTTTATTTAATAAGGTAATTACTGCATCATCATTGTGTCATAAATAAATTTAATTATTCAATGTCTAAAAATATAAATAAAATACCATTATGTGGGAAATAATTTTATATTTATAATGAATATTTATAGTCAAATTTATCATATTTATAACCCTATATTAAAAATGGTTTAGTTATTAAACTTTGATTTTTAACACTATTAACTCTTCTTTAAATAAAATAATAATAAATGTCCTAATCTAATCCAAGTGAACCAAAGGGATAATATTTTATTACTAAGGTTGTTTTTGGTCGAATTATACTTAACCAATAGAATTAGGACATGTGTTAGGGTAATTATGATATCATTTTTACCTTTAATTACCCTATTTACTTTTAACTGTGGTAAATAAATGTCAAAATGTATTATTCAACAAAAATTATTTTAATCTGATTGAAACAAATTTTACTTACTGATTTCAACCGTGTCTCTCTAATTTTTGAAATTTACCTCACAGAAGAGGTAAAATTATGTTTTATGGAAATTTTTAAATGCTCCTAGAAGTTGGGTAAAAGACGGTAAAAAGTTCAATAAACTTTTATACATATAATTTTATTATAAAAATGACTCCAATGAATAAAATTGAACTTATATAGGTATTATGTATCTATATTTACATAAATAAATAAAATAAATAATTATTTATATAAAAATTCAGTTTTTAAACAATAACGCAGTGTATTTCACTATTCATCAGAAATTGAATGTTTTCAGAAAAATACCAAAAATTCACCCTAAGATAATTTTGATATTCCAAATTAAAAAATGAATTCTACTTTACCAAATTCAAAACATATAATTATCATTAATTAATATAAAATTAATTCCCGTTGTCAAAACTAAAAGGTAGGTTTTTAAGAAGTAAAAAATATCAAAAGATTGACATGTTTTTATGTCAAATTTAAATGTGAAATTACTTATAATGACCTAAATTGTATTAACTGATAAAAATATAATCTGATTATACTTAAAAACCATTAAAATTCATAATTTATCAATATAAATAAATTCAATTGAAAAATCTGTCTTCAATTAAAATTTGGTATTTTTCCCTATTCATCAAAATATAAATGTTATCAGAAAAGTACCAAAAATTTATCCAAAATAAATTTTTATTTCTAAAATATAAATAATAATTTAATTTTATTAAATTGAATATATAAAAGTTTCAAATATTGGTTTTAAAAGGTGTTTTCCATTAAAAGGTGGTAAAATTTTATTTTTTGAAAAATAATTTTTTATCTGAAAAAATGAATTTGTTCATATATTATGTCTAAGAAACACATAATTTGGATTATAAAATTATATGGAGTATATAAAATTCAAAATTATATTAATAATATTCATAACTTCTTTTTGAACGGCTAGTTTGGTAAGTCGTGGTGCGCTCGAACTCGGTGTTGCGTGTAGCGCAAGATATTGAATTAATTTAAAGAAAATAACTTACTATGAATTCTTGGGGTGTTAAATTCTTCCCCCCTTTTGTAAATTGCTTCCTTGCAATTTTAAAATTGGGCTTTGTAACTTCATTGAAAGTCCCACATTGGAAAAAGATTAAATAAAACTATCACTTTAAAAGAAAGAAAGAGAATTACAAAGGTCACCCAAGATAACCCATACCAGGATTCTATGTAAGAAAATATGGATATGGAAGATAATCTAAGTGTCATGTTCTGATGGAGAGTGATATAAAACATGATCAAAAGAAAATTAACAATAAGAAAACCACAAACTTGTGATGGGATAAACAATCATTAGTTTCCCAGTTGGAAAATTAAACAAACAACATTTTTTGTTTTAAGTTCCATTTCATAAAGTTGAGGAATTTATTTATGAGATTTACTAATAACATAAAGAGATATACCCACTTTTTAAGTAGAGTTTCATCCTTTAATAAATTTCTACCACTAACTCATCTATTTTTTAACAATGATTATTCAAGATGACTTGGTCACACCTTAAGTTCTAGAATCAACTTTTAGTGAATCACATAATCCACAAAGGATAAACTATATATCTACCTTGTCTTTAGAGATTAACCAAAACCAAAATGGTTAGTACAAGATTAGATGATCCCCAAAAAGTACAATCCTTTAAAGAAAGAAATACTAATCTTAATTTATAAAATTAAACCAACAATACCCAAAGTTCAATAAATACCATTTAATAAACAATTGTATTTAAAATCTTTCAATATAATAAAAACTAATATTGAAACCCAAAACATAGAAAAATTTGATTACGTAGTCTTTCACGTTAAATTGTATCTCCAAATAACATCGACTACGCTTAAAGTCACATACTTAAAAGTAATTAACCTAAAAAAATATTATCTATGATAGGTTAATAATTTCCTTAAATAACCCAAATTGATATAAATCCACAATAAAAACATAGATAAAAATCCACCAATACTCATCAAATGAAATCCCATAGTATTCTATTTTCCTTAGTCATATAGTGTTTCCAACAGAGCGAACGTCTTCAAAAATAACATTTATCACTTAATCACAAAATCATTTTCCTATAATAAGGATATCCATTTGATAATACATAATATCTAAAATCAACTTATTATTGGTAAATAAAATCATTTAACTAAAAATAATTAGTCACACTAACATGAGACTTTACGTAGTCCAGTGGTAGGCAATAAATCTCAATCGCACTCTAGTTGTGGGTTCGATTCCCGTAGCTTTGTCTGACACGATGGGTTTTCACACGGTCTACGTGTTGTCCTTTTTCAAAAACTATATTTTATAATATTCCCAAAATGAGATAAATTCCTCAAAATAACCATAACATAATTTCACCACAACTATTATCTCATACCTCCCATTTTCATCCCAAAATTTAATAACATGTAATTGCTTCAAATTCAAGGATCATATAAACCCAAATGGTTATTTATAACTATATCAACAATAGAAAAAATAATTCTTCCTAAAATATCATTTTCACATAACAAACTGCAAGGTTACACATACAAGAGAAAAGTCTTCCAGTGTAATCCCATCAACAAAGAGAACTAATACTTTTAAATATTTCTCCATCCATTTATTTCCACATAGGTTCTTATTAGACAAATATGTTATCCTATAGAATAGGGCATTCACTCGGGTAATGCCCAGGTCGCCTACATTTACGGAAAATAACTGTAAATGGATTCTTGGGATCATTTTTATTTTCTTCCATAGTACTCTTCATTTTTCATCAGAAATTATTTACTTTAGGTCATTATTTCCTACACATAAAGCATTTATTTGTTCCATTGAGACACTTTACTAGGTGTCTCCTTCCACATTTCTGACATGATAGAAATTGAGCTTTCTATTCTCCATGGTCTCCACTACTGGAGCTCTTATCATTCACCGCCTTTCTATTCTTTGAGGAGTCTGGGAGTTGGTTAATATATATGTAGTTGATCATATTTTTGGAAAACTGATTCGGTGTGTACATGATATCTTTTACACCTATCAACATTCAATTTCGTTGCTCATTTCTACCATAGTGCCCACCTTGTACATCATGTTCAATATTACTATGACTTCCTTGGAATCCATCCATTGACTAATACAAGAAAGCTTAGTGTGAGTCATAAAATCATTTAGAGAATATCATAACACCTTATTTTTAATCTAAAACACTTTAGGATTAACCAAGGTTATTTATTCTCATCTTATATTCAAATATTTCTAATCATTTTGAAATGAAAATGTGAATTATACTAAGCATATCCCCCTGTAGTGTCGTAACCAAGAGTGCAGAAAGGCCAGATTTCGTGTACGAGGATACCCCGAGTCAAGCCTGAAACTCCTTGTCGTAGTTTTCACTCCTAGGTACATATGTGTCAGAACCGCCTCTACCTGATCATATACATTCAAGGATTTATTGTTTGGAAAACCCACATAATATTTACATTACCAAAATTTGGGGATGTTCTTCTATACTAATCCTCAATATCTATCTTAGGGTAGTGTTTTCTAATCAGGTTTTTTTTCTAAATCTATCTTCTAAGGTTTGTACAAAACTTCCTATGATACCAAATGTAATTCCCCGACCCTAGTTACCCAGAATTGTATAATTGTTACATAACATTAGTATGATACAAGGAATCATGTCCCGAAAGACCGATTAGTTTAGTATCCTTGGAAGAAATAAATACATACATAAGTTTTACATTATGTCCTGAAATAAAAAACATCATTCCCCCTTTGAACACTCTTATATCCCTTAGCATACTCCTTCAGGTTAATCGTAATATAATTCTTTGCATCCTGGAAAAAATAAAACATAAGAAAGGGGTGAGCTCAGATGCTCAGTAAGGATAACAATATAGCAGAAACAATCATAAATAAGAATAAACATTTAAGTAAATGTATAAGACTAGAACACAATACATTTAAACTAAAACTTCAGTATAATATGGAAAAGATAAATCAAATAATTCCATTTACTTATTCACATGGATATTCTACTAGTCTAATAATCACATGTAATATCAAAATCCAATTTCATAATGATGTAATGCATAATGCCGGACATCATAACCACATCATCAAGGCCTCATGCCAAGACTACAAATATGATTTTTTCAAGTCCTTCTGACAATACACTACTTTGTCTCATGAGACCTACCGATGCATTAAGGAGCTATAGCGGCCTCACCCTTTACTTAATAGGTCCAATTAATTTCTCATTTGAAATGGTTGAAACATAATCTAAACATTCATATTAAAACTAACATACGAAATGTCAATATTTTAACCACAAACCACGAATGGAATAAAATTAGCACATCCACAGTCAAAGAAAACTCATTCAATACAATATGGATGATTGTATTATAATAAATCAACCTCAATCAAGAATAAAATACCCTGAAGTATATTGACATAGATGAAAATAGTCATCTAAACTATTTGATATAAATATCCCCTTTTTCTTGAAAACATTTAAATGTCACACTATTTATCAAAGAAGTCGTTTAAAAGAGATTTTTGAATCAAAGTGTCTCATAACACATTGAAACTTTTAAAAGGAATTTTGATTTCAAAACATTCATGTCCATATAAATAAATACATAAAACCATTTTTAAAACATGGACATTAATGAGAATGATTTAGAAGAATAAATATTTAAAACATTTATAACAATATTTTAGTTAAAGAGTTCCTAACCAAATAACAGATGCATGAATAAAAGTAATTGAGGAATAACATTAATAAAAACATTATAATATCATGAGAATAAAGGTATTCATGATATAATATATAAAATGACAGTATATAAACCATATAAAAGTGAATTGGTGTAAAATGACAAAGAGGTCTCAAAGGAACGTAAATTGTGATGAAATACCTTATAAAGACCGTATACTTAGATTAAGGATAAATAAATGAAATAATTATGTGTTATAAATATAAATACACTCAATATAATTGGATATTTAGTGTAAATCAATCAAGTTACATTCACACATATTCTTGTAAAAACAAAACCAATAACATGGATGTATAACTCAATGAATGGAAATTGAGTTAAGATTGCTCTTAAAAAGTTCATATCAATGGAATGTAAATTTATCAATGGAGTGATTATGTGTATCAAAGTTATATCCATAGAAATGGGAGTGGATATTACTACATAAATAATAAATAGTGATTCTACACATAATCTTGGAGAAAAATAATCAATAAAGTATGCATAAAGCCCAATGAGTGGAAATTGAAATTGGAAATTCCTTTACCGATTTGGTAACTTACGAAGCATACACCCCATGAAAGATGTATCATAAAATGAAGATTTAAATACCCATAAATTAAAGTATATTACACAAATAATACAATCATGGGTAGTACATACACCACACAAAAGGAAATAGTAGCAATATAGAACGAATCTCATGGGAATAAGAAGTGAGATGAAAACCCCTTACATTGTAATTTTACTTAGAATAGGGTTGGTTAAACTCCTGTATAATGGTTAAATAATTGTTATTAAATAATAAAAGAACCAAATACATAAATATGATATCATATATAATCTTCTAATATTTCCTTGTTAATGATATTTCAGTTGTATCATTGTTTTGGTTGTTAATTGATTCATTTTTCTTTATATGTTTTGTTATGTAAGTAATGTTTGTTATGTATAGGATGTATTGGATTCATATCCAGAATTATATTAAGTTATTAAACATTATTTTTAATCATAAAATGAAAATTATTCTTGAATGATTACAACGGGGAATGAATCTCATCGTGTTCGTGGAGACGGTAAGTCGTACGTGCACACAAGTGACAATATCATTTTTTATGGTGAAATCATATATAATTTGATGGTATATGATATATAAAAAATCACTAAAATGGTATATTTATTATTTAAATCATTTATACTCATTATTATACCCATCCAAATAATGATGTTTTTGAATAACAAACTACACCACAACGTGGAGACGGTAAGTCGTACGTACGCACGTATGGTGACTTTTTTATTTATAGGATAGGTAGAATAATGAATATGGTTGTAACATATTTATACTAACATCATAGTATGTAGGAGGTACCGTATTTATTATTTTGGTATGGAAATAATGAAGAAAGAGGAAGTGGAATAAGAAAAGAACTTGAAAGAGGGTGATGAAATTATTACCTCTTCTTCAGGTGTTTCCTTTTGAGTTGATCAAAAGGGCTCCATAGGTTTGCTTTCTGATCAAATTAAGGCCTATAGGTTGATTTGAAGGAAGTTTAGAGGATATTGGTTTGGCCGTGCCAAATGGATTTGGAGGTGTTATTTGGAGAGAAGGGGAAGTACCATTTTATAAGAGAGGTGGGGGTAACTTTAGAAAAACCTTGAAATTTAATTTTATTATAAATTATTTACAGTTTATAAAGGATCAAAATTAGTTTATTTTGAAGCTAAGGTGGTTGTGTGTCGACATTCTCTCAACTAATAGGTTTTAGACAAGTTTAGGTTACCATATTAACCTTTTCTTTTTTATTTAACTATTAGTTAAATAGTTTAACTTTTACCATGTATTCTTCTATTCTTACACTATATGGTTAATAAAATTACTATAAAATTACAAGAGAACCTCAATTGGTTCATTATTAAAATATATAATATTATTTAAGACCTTTGGCTGAAACTTAAATTTTTAGTAATATTATATCAACAAATAATATATTATTTGTTTTAAAAACTAATTTATTTCAATTTTGACATTATTTAGTATTTGGTTTTTATGAAAATAATAATAGCCACAATTGGAAAGACTAGAATTCCCAACACTTCTATACCAATGTTTCAAAAGAACCATTGGTAAAGGTGTGGTTATTGAGGGATTTCCCAACGGTTTGAAGAAACCATTGGTAAATCCTTGCTTTTCCCAATGGTTATTAAAAACTGTTGGGAAAAAACCCCCCAAAATTCACTTAAATAGAACCCCCCCCAAATCCCAGAAGCACCCCATTTCTAGAAGCACATTCTCAGCTCCCAAAAGCTCTCGCCCAGGTGAACCTCTTCCATCGGATCAGCTGCAACTCCCCCATTCAGGTTATACCCATTCAACCTCTTCTCATATTAGCTAAGGATATCCTTCTATTCTCAACATTTCTCCATTTATTTCGCTATTTAGAAAGATCACATCATTTTTTCCTATTTCTAGGGATTTTGGAAAATTTTATGATTCACTACTCCCTTCACGAATTGCGTACTCAAATCACTACATCAATGTACACATTTTACAATTAATGTTTTCCTTACACATATACATTTATAAGGGAACGGTCTCTTTATTGTGTTCTAATTTTAAATATTCATAGTTATTTTTTTAATCTCAATGCTCCAAATATTATAGCTTCATGTATTTGAACTCATAATAAATTGTTTGTAATATTTATTTATATTATTTCCGGAAAATTACTCCTTTTATTAAGATTATTTCAAACATGAAGATCTTATTCATCTTCATTTTTATACACTATGTGTGTTACATAACAAGTATGTATCATGTTTCTATCAAAATCATTATATATATAAAATTACACACTGTTCACTTATCCTTTTCACAATAGAACATATGGAGTATCTTCTTCAACTTTGAAAAATAGTATGTGGTCCCTAATTATTTTTCACATAAGATATTAGAAATACTTAACCATAAAATCCAATGCTCTTTATGAATAAAATATCTACAAAGGTAACTCTCGGTGGGACCTCTCCTACTCCCATGTAGTACTTATTCCTTCTTCATGAAACTAATTCACAGAAAACCCTTTTAGATTTTTTAGTTGTCGCTTAAATTTATCATATCATTCTATTAAAATGTTATATAAATAGACTGGATAGTTATAGACCTCTCAGTGGTCACCTACATGAATTATATCTCACACGTTGTTCGAGATGCCACTGGGTACCCAGATAAACTACACGATTATATGTTTAGATAAGGGGAATCACCATTTTATAGAGGCATGACTACTCATTTTACATAGGATGGATCATGTAGCATATTATTGGGTTGTAGCTCAAGAATCTAGGTCGAATTTTAGAATTTATTGAACCTATTGAATAGTACTACTTCCTACTAGTTGTAACTATGTTTTTCTTCTTGATATATGACATACATTAGCATCATTCAGTTTATGATTCTGTTATTAGTTGGTATTATTGATTTGGTTATTTTCATCCATTTCCAATATTTTCCCATTGTTATATTTCTTTTACTTTTTAACTGATAATATTAAAATTGTTCAACTTAGGTAATGAGGGAATATTATCCCCTAGACACACCAAAGGATCTCACTATTAGTCAATAACATTTGGAATTTTGGTAGATTTTCTTGAGGCCATGTGGCCATCTGGGTTTGGGTCACTAATGAGTGGAATCCTGGTTTGGGATGTCACAATTCTTGGATATCATTTTTATAGGTGTTTCTAATCAAATCTATACCTGTAAATATTGAAGGTCCCTCTCCAAAATCAATTGGGACATGATTCAATGAATACACTCTACCAACCTATGATCAATGGCCCCAAACCTAGGATCCTTTAAACATTGGTTAAGGTGAAAATTGATGAGGCCATAAATAATTACTTCCATATTTATTTTCATTGCAGGAAATGACACCTTTTGAAGAGAGGTGGTGGAAAAAGATGACAAAAAATAATCGTCGCATGATACAGATGGGCGTTCCTCCACTCATCCCTATTGTGAGTATTTTATTTAATATATATTCATATCAGCAACTTATAATATAATGTGTTTAATTTTGTGTTAAATTTTTTTAGGATCCACCCCCTAGATGAGATATATCTGATAAGGAGACTGATATTGCTCCCAGTACAGAGGCTGGTGGTAGGAGGGGGTGGTGTCAGAGTTAGATGATCATCTGGTGGTCCCGGTACAGAGGTCGGTGGTATGAGGGCTCGTGGTGCGAGAGTTAGATGATCTATTGGTCATACCCGATTAGACTATGCACCTACCAAATATGTATCATATACGCCCCATTTTGATCCTGGTGTGTCTTTAGGGGCACACGAGATATTTAGGCCTCCGGTGTTTACACTACCAGTTGGCCAGATGTCTGTGCCATTATCTTTTTCTTCCGGTTCATTATCTCCGAGCTATTATATTCCACCTTCTTCTACTCCTGCTCCAACACAATATGTAGCAAAGGAGTAAACACTGAGGGACACTCCACCTGTATAGGATATTCCTTTAGCTTCTGCACATCCAGTGACACCCATTGATCTGACTACCACAGTTATATTTATATAACTCTAACAAATTTTTATACCAAAATTTATTTTTATTATAACATGTAATGATATTTTTTTCTTTAATAATAGATTCATCTACTGATAGGAGGTGAGGGAGGGGGAATACTCACTTGCGTGTGGTATGGAACTGCCAGACATAGTTGATGGTTGAATACAATGATGATGGAAAAATGATTGATAAATCTGGTCAGGAATGTCATGGTTTTTTTGGCAACTCTAACCAAATACTCCGATATCATTCTGGTCATCCCTCTCTCTTGGATACACCTGCCACACGAAGTCAAGGATAATGCGTGGGTACAAATATGGGTAAAATATCTATTGGATTTAATGTAGTATATTTTTTTTATTTATATGAATTAATCTATTGGGTGTCAGCTTCGGTTTAACTTCCCTGATGGCGAAGGTGCACGACCAGCACATTTAAAGGAGCTAGGAGAGCTTCAGAGAGATTATAAGCATGAGTTGTATGTTGGCTGGTGTGATAGAGTGGGAACGGAGTTAGAGACATTACCTATCATGGATGACTACCCGAGAGAGAAATATCTCCAAATGATTGCCCATTGGGTGACTGCCAAATTTAAGGTATTAATCCCATTTGAGGTATTTAAATAACAGTTTTCATATTTTTCATTAATATTATCTTATTTATTATTAAACATTATTTGGGAATATTATGAAAAAAACAAAAAAAACATTGATTCAAATAAATACCTCCACACTTGGGGGCGCACTACTATGTCAGATCATGAGAGGCAGCTGGTACGAAATAGTTGTTTATAATTTTTCTTTAGGACTTTCCCTTTTTATTATTTACTACTTAAATTCTGTGATTTATTGAATACTGAATATATGATTATACTTGCACTTTATATTGTTTCGATGTCATTACAGAAGCACAAATTGAATATTGAAGGACGTATCCATCGCACAAAATTGGTTTGCTCGAGTAAAAGGAAAAAATATGGAACTCTGGTTAATTAACCGACACAAGAAAAGATTGTATGTTTTAATTTGTTTATTTAAAAGTTTAATATATATTTTAAAATTTAATAATATATTAATATTTTTAACAAGATGCTTTAGAGGCCCTTGATGCCCAAGATCCTGACAATTGAGGGCCACACGATCATTTATATCAGGTTTCGGGAGATGAGAACTCTGGTCGAGTACACTACCGACCTGGTAAGAATATAGTCCCGACGAGGTATTGGTCCTCTCCAGGTATCTATTATAGTACCACTGAGTTGGAACAGGTCAAGGAGCATGCAACACAGTCTGATAAAAGGGTCATAGAGTTGGAAGAACAGGTTCAAACAAGGGAGAAAGAATTTATGAAACTGATCAATGCTTTATCTTCATCACTTCCACCAGAGGCTAGCGTAGCTTGTCAGACATATATGTCGTTGATGGGTGTAGTATCCAATGCACCAGATGGAAATTATAGTAGCGGTCGAGATGATGATGTTCCTGGTGATGATGAGGATGCTTGAGAGGATGATGGTGAGGATGAGGATGAGGACGAGGACGAGGATGGGGCTGAGGGTGAGGATGGGGATGAGGATGAGCATGGGGATGATGACAAGGATGAGGAAGAGGATAGATATGGTGGCGAGGATGAGGATGATGATGACAGTGGGGATGGTGATGGTGATCAGGGGTAGATTTATCCATTACATTTTGAATTCTGTATAACTCTTTATTTTTGAACCTGTTTTTTCACTCTGGTATGGATAATTTTGAATTTAGTATAACTCTTTATTTTTGACCAAATATGGAAGACTAATGATGTTATAATGGTTTATGGGGCTTCTGGGGCTTGTTCAGAGCTCAAAACCCATGTCGGCGTGGAAAAACACTATGCCTCATGGTTAGAAAAACACTATGCCTCACGGTTAGAAAATAACATATTGGTTCTTTATAGAAGCCCCTGGAATAGGTCCCATAGAACATTGGACAATTTTTACTTCCTTTTATAACCATAATAAGAACTTTGAATAATTATTTCATCCACTAAAGCTCATCCCAAGTCGATCCTTCCAAATATCTCTTCTTTAGCAAAATAAACATTATCCAATACCTCCAGGAAGGTTGGAAGGATAAAAAGAACTAGCATCAACCAAACATCGTCCCTTAGTCCCATCTCAAACCTACAAGATTTTATGTAATAATTTTTGAAAATATCTAGTGCAAGATTCACAAACTCAACAAAGTGGTTGGAGAAATCTAGAAGAGTACGCTTCACTTTCTCCAACTTCGGAAACTCCAAAGTATTTTACACGTGTAAAGTTTCATGATGAAAAGCTGGTTAAATATCTTATTGAATGAAACTCAAGTAAGACCTTTGTGAAACTTATCCTACACTATAGAATCCCAACATACTCATTCTTGTCCCTAGAGAATATACATGGAAAAACCCACATGATAATACTTATGGCTCTTTAAAAAATTTGAAGACCCTCTCAATCAATTCAAGCCACTCCGTAGAATCGTGTTGTCCACTATCAATACAGAATACACATGGATAATTCCAAAACAATCAAACTCAAAAAAAATATAAACAATTATTTAAAACAAAAATACTTTCAAGTAGTCATGAATTCTACAATTAAAGAGAAATACCCATTAATTGGAAGAAGACCATCTAAATGAACTCCCCACTAAGTTTATTCAACTGACCTTACACAAACCAAGTCCTGAAACATTCTAAATAGGTCAATTAAATTAAACCCCACATATTATTTATTAAAAATATCCTAAAAACTCAATCTTGGAATCTGTAATCATTTTTTCAGTCACCTATTGCAACTTTGATTCAATAATGGGATTTAGTTGTTCAGTCCCCTCTTTCGCACCTACTATCCAAACTGATCAAACGCATTCAGATTGTGTTGATACTTTAGGACAACAATACATTGGTCATTTGTGATGGGTAAAAGTAAACTCCTCCTCAATCCGAGACACGGTGTGGCCGGTATCACTCAAAGTGTCTCACTTTGTTTTGAAATGGACAACATTTTAAGTGAAAACAACCACTAAAATACGAAAAACAAACCAAACATATTTGGATTATGTTGATACTTTATGACAATGATAAAATGGTCATTTTAGATGTGTCCAAGACAACCCCACCTCAATCCATGGCACGGTGTGGCTGGTATCACTCTAAATGTCGCTCTGTTGTTTAAAATTGACACCATTTTAATTAAAAACAACTAGAATATGGAAAACCGACCAAACGTATTCAGATTGACTAATACTTTAACACAACGATTCATGGGTCATTCATGAGGTGTACGAGGAGACGACATATCATTTGGACATGCGGTTTGCACGAAACAGCTGAATATGTGTTTTTTAGGTGTTTGGCAGCTTGAAAAGCATGCGTGGGGTGGTCAAAACTGGCTGAACGACCTCGAAATTCCATGAAATTGGACGAAAACAAAGGGTGGGTGAATTTGAAATGGTCGGCTAGATGTCATGTCAATCGGAGGTTTTGTGTGACCACGGTGAATGAAAATGAACTCCGCATGTCATAAATGGCCAAAACATGCATTTAACGATCAAATGCATGCCGAACAACTTCAGAATGACTTTAAATCACACAAATCACCCTAATTTTTATTCATGAGGTGTACAAGGAGACATCACATCATTAGGACGCGTGGTTTTAACGGCATGACTGAATATGGGTTTTCTAGGTGTTTAGCGAGCTTGAAAAGCATGCGTGGGGTGGTCAGAACCAGCCGAACGACATTGTAATGCCATAAAATTAGACAAAAACAAAGGGTGGGTGAATTGTGAAATGTTCAGCTAGAAGGAACGTCAATCGGAGGTGTCGTGTTACCACGATGGCCAAAAACGAACTATGTGTGTCATAAATGGCCAAAACATGTGTTTTACAGTCAAATACGTACCCAAAGACATCATAATGACTTGAAATCACACAAAAAAACACTAATTATTATTCGTGAGGTGTACGAAAATATGACACATCATTCGGGTACATGGTTTGCACGACACGGCTGAATATGTGTTTTTTAGGTGTTTGGCATGCTTGAAAAGCATGCATGAGGTGGTCAAAACCAGCCAAATGACCTCATAATGTCATGAAATCAGATGAAAACAAATGGTGGTTGAACTGTGAAATGGTCAGCCAGATGGCTTGTCAATCAGAGGTGTCGTGTGACCGTAGTGACTGAAAACACACTCCGCGTGTCGTAAATGGCCAAAAAATGCGTTTAATGGTCAAATGCATAAAAAACAATATCATAATGAATTGAAATCACAAAAAAACACCCTAATTTTTATTCATGAGGTATACAAGGAGACGACACATCATTCAGATGCACGGTTTGTGCGGCATGACTGAATATGTGTTTTTTAGGTGTTTAGCATGCCTGAAAAGCATGCGTGGGGTGGTCAAAACTGGCCGAATGACCTCAAAATTCCATGAAATCGGATGAAAAGAAAGGGTGGGTGAATTGTGAATTGGTTGGCCATACGACACGTCAATCAGAGGTGTCGTGTGACCGCGATGGCCAAAAACGCACTCCGCATGTTGTAAATGGCCAAAACATGCGTTTAACGGTCAAATGCATACCGAATGACATCAGAATGACTTGAAATCACACTAAAACACCCTAATTATTATTCTTGAGGAGTATGAGGAGACAACATGTCAATTGGATGTGCATTTTGCGCGACACGGCTGAATATTAGTTTTTTAGGTGTTTAGTGCGCTTGAAAAGCGTGCGTGGGGTGGTCAAAACCGGCTGAACGACCTCAAATTTCCATGAAATTGGACGACAACAAAGGGTGGGTGAATTTTGAAATGGTTGGGTAGACAACACATCAATCGGAGGTGTCTTGTGACCGTAGTGGCCAAAAACACACTCTACGTGTTGTAAATGACCAAAACATGCATTTTACAGTCAAATACACATTGAATGATATCAGGATGACTTGAAATCACACAAAAACACCGTAATTATTATTTGCGAGGTGTAAGAAAATACAACATGCCATTCGGATTCATGGTTTTCGCGGCATGGTAGAATATGTATTTTTTTAGGTGTTTGGCGTGCTTGAAAAGCGTGTGTGGGGTGGTCAAAACTAGCCGAATGACCTTGGAATACCATGAAATCGGATGACAACATAGATTGGGTTAATTGTGAAATGTTTGTCCAGACAACATGTCAATCGGAGTTGTCGTGTGACCACAGTGGCCGAAAACGCACTCCATACAACCCCCCCCCCACCCCGGACAACCCCCTCACCCTCGGATAGCCCCCCGCACCCCCCCCCCAGATAGCCCCCCCTGGACAGCCCCCCTCCCCCCCGCCCACCGGACAACAACCCCCCAACCCCCTGGACAATACCCCTTAGCCCGAACACCCCCGGAAAGTCCCACCCCCCAGACAACCCCTCACTCACCCCGGACCGCCCCCACCCCCAAGACAGCCCCCCACACCACCCAGACAACCCTCCCACCCCCTAGACAACCCCACACACCACCCGAACAACCCCCACCCCCCCGACATCCCCCACTCAATTATTTAGTTCTAATATGTAAGTTATAATTTTATTCATCAATTTTTTTTATTTTCTGTTTTGATTTGGTCTAAACTAGATCCCTCTCTCTTTACCTAGGCTGGGAACTCCTTCCTCCCTATAGATCCATCAGAATTCAATCAATGTTTTAGTTCTGCACTCCAAATCGGTAAGGTTTAACTTAGTTTTAATATTTTTCATATATTAGGAATGAGTCTTGACATCCCATCGTGAACATGCACCAACACTCGTGTTCTAATTCTCAATCACTGGTTGTTCATTCAATACAATAACATACAATAAATAAATATCATATAACGATTTCATATGAAAACTATGAACACTCAAGCATACCATATAAAAAATTTGTCAACATGGATACACATATATTCTTGAAAAATAAGTTTCAAAGTCTCATAAAAATACCCCAATGATGAGGAAAACATATGGCGACACCAAATCCCCATGTATCACCTCAATCCCATCCTCAAACAGTGGGTTCTAGGACCAAACCAAAGTCCTTTTGGGAACCCAATACCAAAGAATTAATTGAATAATCATACCCACTCCCCAAGATGGGGATTCACCTCACATCACACCTAGGAGATCAAATTACAATTATCCACATACCCCCATATTCTAATTGAAAATTCTATGAAAAACATGTAGGCTATTCTGATAACCCATCTCATATGTTGAGATTGGCCAATGTTTCCCACTAACACATCAGGAACCATTTATACATGGATACATAATCATTAGAGGAATATAAACATACCATGTGCTTCCTATAACTCATCCTAGGTCTAAGGACAAGACCACTACCATTGTCTATCTTATGGGTATCATGATCCTTGTCAACTCTAACCATGTTTTTATGTTAGTTTTAAGATACTCAACCCAAGACTGTGACTAAACAACCCATGTGCTTCCTATAACATGTAGGTTTTTTCTCCTGTGTGTATTGGTGTTATGGTTTGAGTGAGGAATGAATTATAAATTTTGAATACTCTTATATGTGTTGGTGTTGTGGTTTTAGTGAGGAATGAATTCTAAATTTGGAATACACTTATGGGTGTTATTGCATTTCCTATAACATGTAGGCTTTTTCTCTTATGGGTGTTATTGAATTTGAATTTCTAAATTTCTAAATTTCTAAATTCTGAAATGAATTCTAAATTTTGAATAATTTGGATGGGGATTTTGTATTGGTGTTGTTGCATGTCTGGAGAGGGGGAGGTGTGTTGATCTGTTGTTGTGGAGCTATGTTGTTGCAGGTCTGGAGAGGGGAGAGGGGCTTGCTACTGCTGTGGAGTTGAGCAAATGTATACCAACGGTTTAAAACCGTTGGTATAGATGCTATAATATAACTATACCAACATTTTTTATAACTGTTGGTATAGGTTTATACCAACGGTTATAACAAAACCGTTGGTATATCCTTATGGCTTTCCATATCCCTTCTATACCAACGGTTGTAACCGTTTGTATAAGTGTAACATATATATACCAACAGTTTCACAAACCGTTGGTATATGTTATACTTTAACACACATATACCAAAGGTTTGTAGAAACCACTGGTATACCTTCTATTTTGACACCTATACCAACGGTTTTCACAGAACTGTTGGTATATGCCTATTGTCACGGCTTACTTGGCCACGGTTGAGGGAACCGTTGGTATACTATATACCAATGATTTCCAGGCCTTTACCAACAGTTTTGAACCGTTGGTAAAGTGTTAAATTCCAGTAGTGAGCATTATTACTTTGAAAAAAAATTATTTAATCAACCCTAATATGACATATTAACCTATAAAATTAGTGGAATTCATCAAAAGTCTCAAATTACATTTATTTGGATATTTATAATATCAATTATTTTAATCTTTCGCTATTAAGGTAATTACAACATAATCATTACATCATAAATAAATTTCATTATTTAATGTCTAAAAATTATAAATAAAATACCATTATGTAAGAAATATTTTTATCTTTCTAAAGAATATTTATAGTCTAATTTATCTTATGTATAACCCTATATGAAAAATGGCTTAGTTATTAAACAATGAATTTAACACTTTTAACTCTTCTTAAAATAAAATAATAATAAATGTCTTAATATAATACAAGTGGACCAAACGGATAATATTTTATTCATAATGTTGTTTTTTTGTCGAATTTTATTTATCCAATAGAATTAGGACATGTGTTAGGGTAATTATAATATCATTTTTACCTTTAATTATCCTATTTACTTTTAACTGTGGTAAATAAAAGTCAAAAGTTATTATTCACCAAAAAATATTTTCATCTTATTGAACGAAATTTTACTTACTGATGTCAACCATGTCTCTCAGATTTTTGAAACTCAACTCCTAGAAGTGGTAAAATTATGTTTTATGCAAATTTTCAGATACTCCTAGAAAGTGGGTAAAAGACGGTAAAAAGTTCAATAAAATTATATACATATAATTTTATTATAAAAATGACTCAAATGATTCAAATTGAAATAATATAGGTATTATGTATCTGTATTGACTTAAATAAATTAATTAAATAATTATTTATATAAAAAGTCGGTTTTTAAACAATAATGCAGTGTTTTTCACTATTCATCAAAAATTGAATGTTTTTAGAAAAATACCAAAAATTCACCCTAAGATATTTTTCATATTCCAAATTCAAAAATGAATTCTATTTTACCAAATTAAAAATATATAAATATCATTAATTAATTTAAAATTAATTCCTGTTGTCAAAACCAAAAGGCGGGGTTTTAAGAAGTAAAAACTATCAAAAGATTGACATGTGTTTATGTCAAATTTAAATGTCAAATTACTTATAATGACCTACATTGTATTAAATGATAAAAATATAATCTTATAATATTTAAAAACCATTCAAATGCATAATTTAACAATATAAATTATTTAAATTAAAAAAGTTGTTTTCAATTAAAATTTTGTATTTTTCACTATTCATCAAAATATGAATGTTATTAGAAAAGTGCCAAAACTTTATCCAAAATAATTTTTTATGCCCCTATTCTAAAGAAGAATTTAATTTCATTTAATTGAATATATAATAGTGTCAAATACTGGTTTTAAAAAGGGTTTTCCATTAAAAGGTGGTAAAATAGTATTTTCTGAAAAATACTTCTTTTAACTGAAAAAATGAATTTGTTCTTATATTATGACTGAGAAACACATAATATGGATTCTAAAATTATATAGAGTATATAAAATTAAAAATTCAGATAATAATATTCATAACTGATTTTTGAACGTCTAGTTTGGTAAGTCATGGTGCGCTCGAACTCGATGTTGTGTGTTGCGCAAGCTATTGAATTACTTTAAAGAAAATAAATTACTATGAAATCTTGGGGTGTTACATACTCTATTTAAAATAATCTTCAACATTTGAAAGATATCCATATGGAATAAATTTTCATCTAGATTTATCTCTCTAGATAACTCTTGAATGCTTTTATAGTAAAATCAACTTTCTCCATCTGAAATGTTAACAAACTTTTTCCATCTAGTAATCTATGTTTTTTCAATTAGAAAATGTGATGAATGGACTCATTTTTAACCATGTAATAATTTAGTAATCATGAAGATAGAACCTTATAGGATCAGTAAAGAATAATCTAACTTATGAAACAAAATTAAATCTTCATTTGATAATACGTCAACTCATTTTTTTGAAATACAAAACCATACATAGACAAAATGTTGTGAAAAAATATATGATATTTATAAAATAAAACCAAAGCTTCTATAAAGGGAACATGTAAGTGTCAAATCATGTTACCATAACTTATACCATGAAATAAATATTCAAGGGTTAAAATAGCCTCTTTTAGTAAGTATATCATGGAACACAGTCTCATGTGAGGCAAGCACTTATTGAGATACATTTTTTTAAACTCTTAGTCAAATATAATTAAGGCTTGTAATAACATTGGGAGGGTTTAGATATTAATTAGTACATATTCCCCAATTTTATTTTATAATTAATTCACATAATAATTTTCTTGAACCTTCCTTAATAGAATGGTTATATAATATTAATAACAGTATTTAATAAAATACTCCAAAATCATAAATTTATGTTATTTTCATCACGTGAAATCCCTTTAATTTAAAAATTTTCCCCTATCCAATTCATTAACCAAATATCATATCAATTATATTTTAAGTAAATTTTTAAAACATAAATGATTAATGTTATCCGAGAAAATCATTTCCTATAGGAATACCCAATAAATATTAATGTAAATCCCTGTGAGAGAAATAATTTTATAACCTTCATGTCCAAATAGACACCCAGATTCGGTTTTATTCCCCCTTGAATTTAAAAAATATTTTTTTGGAGGAAAATATAATTATTCATTTGGAAAAATATGACATATTAGGATATGCATGAAAACCTATAATTATAAATGTTTCTAAAACATCAAGATTTTATGTGACATCTTGGCCCTCTTTATTGGTTTCAGTTGAGGTGGAGGTTCTACTCATACTTAGTCGACACCCCCAAGGCACCAAATGATGGAAATTAATGTCGAGGTCTTCATGAATAGTGCTGGATAATTTTCCATTTTTTTCATGAAAAACACCCAAAAAATATTGAAATAACAAAAAAAATACATAATTCATGTCAACTGTGTTTCATAATTCAATAATACCAAGGTACCATTACAACCAAACCATAATAATTCATAATTAGAGTACCAAGAGGAATAATATACAAAAAACCCAAAGAATCTATGACACAACACCCCACCTCCACACTAAACTCCATGCTCTAAGCACCATAGTACCACTCAAGCATCATGATTCACCACTAAAGGAATGATATGCATTACCTTTTCCTCTTTCTCAAAATACAACATCTGCAAAATCACCAAAGTTACAAATAAGGGGGTGAGTATAAGACTCATTTGTTTTTCCCTAAATGAATTTTCTAATCATGTCACTAGGATAAAACAAGTTATAATACTTATATAAAATAGTTTTTATAGTCCATTGAAGTATTTCAACAATTAACAATGATCCAAACACATCTTCGCCCAAGGAAATTCACCCTAACCAACACAATTCCATAGAAACGACCACACATGTCTTTATCCATTCTCCACATTCCATATTGCATAACCCAATTCACCTTACAATGTCACACACACATTTCAACCATAAAAACCATTTTCCACATGCCCGAGCTTAGTGTTACCATTGAATGTGTAACTTCACATCCAACCCCATCCCCTTTTTAAAGTGGTACTTCATTCCCACATTTAGAACCTTGATTGTTATCCTTCACACCCATTATCCATCCCAACCAACCCATGCTTGTTTCACATACGCCAATAATCATAATAATCAACATTTACCAAAATCATATCAACAAACAATTTCCAAACCAAAAAATCCCTAAAGTAAATCAACAATTCCAACACAAGTCATAACAATTTCAATAAGACCATCATTTATTGAAAACGCTCTTAAACCATATTCAATCCAAATGTCATTTGAATATAACAACCATATTATTAAAAAGAATTTTTTGCAGACCATTCCCCAAATCTTCTAGGGCATGATTCAAAAATTACCATTTTAAAATCCAACATCATGAACATTACACAACAATAACCTATTTTTCCACAAATCCACAAAACCTCACAAAACGGGTGTCAAACAAGCTTCACACATTACCAACATCATCAATTTCAGGAAACAACCATTAATTTGAAATTTAAGCCTTCAAGTTCTATCAAAATGTAGATGAGAGTGAGGCCACCTACCTTAGGGTTTCGGGGAAATCAACCATTGCATAACCGCACAACAAATCTAGGTGAAATGTCCATAAAATCACCTTGGATCTCATTTTCTAAGATCAGTAAGCCCAAATATCACCATTTTAGGAAAAAAATACCTAGACCTACATGTTAAAGATGTAGATATAGAAAAATGTGAGATAGAGAGAACTAGATATAAGAAAAACCAATAAACAACCATGATATGAGACTTACCATAGGAGAATCGCCTTTATCTCACCAAGAAACCCCTCAAAATGCCTCTAAGATGAGTGGATGAGGTTCCCTAACCCACGAGAAGAGAAAATTCTGAGTGGGTTTATAGTGGGATACGAAATGTGTGATATAGGGTAAATATTGAGTGATACCATTTTTGAAAAACCAATTTTTATTTCCACACATGATAAGAATGAAAAATTAGACAAACTGTGTGCTAATTGTGCGACTAATACTTCCCCAAAGGGTGCCCCACATGATTTCATTGCATGGTTAGACAAATCATGCACCATCCATGTAGAACCCAACTATCTCAAGTATCATGGTTTACCTGGGCTGAATGCATGGTTTGGAAACCTTGTGCCCACCCCATTGCCGCTACCACACTATGTATGGTTACTTGGGTTTTTTGCATGGTTTCCACTAACTGTGATCAAACCATGCATCCCTATAAAATCCTCCAACCATGTTAAAAACCCTTCAAATCACTCCGAAACATTACCAAGACCCTATAAAAACATTAAAAGGAATAAACAAATGTTACATACCTTAAACCAGGGGTACTAAATTCTCCCCACCATTTGACTTTTCATCCTCAGAAAGTAGAGGACCAATGCTTTGCCGAAAGAGATTGGTACATTGCTTGGACATATCTTTCTCCCACTCCCAAGTCTCCTCCTGATTATAACTATGTTTCCACAAAACCCAAACTAGAAAGATGATTTTACCACACAAGACATTCTCTTTCCTATCCAAAATCCACACTAGCATGTGCACCAAGGATCAATCCAGCTCCAGCTCAACATGATCCCAAAAAATTACCAGGTCACGATCTGGTTGATACTTTTTTAACTAAGGAACATGAAACAGATTATGTACTATGATAAACTGTGGTGGAAAGGCCAACCGATAATCCACCTCTCCAACCCACTCAAGTATATCAAATGGCCCAATATAGCTCAGATATAATATACCCATCTTCCCAAACCGATGATGTCCCGTCCTCATAGATATTCTCAAGAACATATGATTACCCCTTGAAAGACAACGACCATAGATAATGGTCCGCATAAGATTTATGAAGACTCTGAGACATCTCTATTTTCATCCTAATCAAATTAATCTTCTCCTTCATCTCTTGGACAAGGCTCATCCCAACCATCAAAGTCTCACCAATTTCCACCCAACAGAATGGTGAATGACACAAACACCCATAAAATGCTTCAAATGGAGCCATATGTATGGATTCCTAATAACTATTATTGTAGGAGAACTCCATAAACGACATGTGCTCCTGCTATGAGCCTCCAAAATTCATCACTAAATCCCACAATATATCTTCTAATGTTTTTTTGTTATCTCGGACTGACCATCTGTCTGGGGATGATACACCATACTCATTGTCAAATGAGTCTAAAGGGATTTCTAGGAGTATTTCCCAAAACGAGATGTAAACCTCAGATCTATATCTGATACAATCAAAATTTAAACATCTTTCCTATTTGACTCATCTCGGATATATATTTTTAAAAAATACTCCACCATATGAGATTCAAAAATAGGGATGAAATGGGTTGACCTTGTGTTCTGATCCACTATGACCCATATGGATTCATGATTTCTAACCGTTCTTGGAAAACATGTAACAAAATACATCACTATTTGATCCCATTTCCACATAGGGATAGGTAAAAACTGCAATATACTTTCTAGTCTCTATTGCTCCGCCTTGACTTTCTAATAAGTCAAGCATCTTGAAAAAAACTCATCTATGTTCCTTTTCATACCAGCCCACCAAAACTATGATTTTAACAACTTTTACATTTTTTGAATTAAATTATGGAAAACCCATATGTAATGATGATATGAATTAAGGAGTCGTTCCTGACAATGCACTGGTACAACCATTTGATTCCAAAAGTGCAACACTAAATTCCCATCTAGTTTCCACCCCTCAATGGTCTCTCTGCCATTGAGTTTTGAACTCATAGCCCCACAATTTGAATCACACTTATGCTCTTCTTTAACCAAACCAACCATGTTAGGAACCAAAAATACTAGAAATTAAATGGAAACATCACCCTAGTATTCACATTCCAACCTCATGTAGGCTATAACTGACATCGTCTTCCACTAATCTGATGCATGTTTCACCATTTGAGCATATGACTTTCAACTAAATTTATCCTCCACTAAATTTCCCTTACTCAGTGTGTACAAAAAGTCAAAGTTAAACATCTAGAGATACTCCATTTTTCTTCTCTACCTCAAATTCAAATCACTTTGTGAGAAAATATTCTTCTAGCTCTTGTGATCGGTATACACCATTAGTTTCTTACCAAAGAGATAATGACCCCAAATTTTCAATGCATTAACCACTGCTACCGACTCCAAATAATGTGGTGGGTAGTTCTTCTCATGAATCCTCAACTTTTGTGACCGATACTCAACCACATGATCCCCTTTTTTGAGAATACACCATATCCTTGATCTTGATGCATCACAATACCCCACATATGATTTCCCTAGTTCTAGAAAGACCAAGATTGGTGCTAATATAAGATGGTCTTTAAGCTCTTAAAAAAAATATCTATCAAAACTCATTCCATTGAAATAGAACATTATTTCTATAAAATATTTCATTGGAAAATATAATCATGATAAGTCATGAACAAAGAATCTATAATACCCAACTATACCAAGGAAGCTACATATCTCAAAAACATTCTTCGGTTGTTTCCAAGAGATAATAGCCTCTATCTTCCCCAGATCCACTGAAACACCTCTATAAAAAATAACATGGCCTAGAAAACATAACTCTTCTATCCAAAAGTCACACTTTGACAATTTTTTATACAATCTATGTTCTCTCAAGATTCCCAACACTACTTCTATGTTTTTCTCATTCTCCACCCTTTTCCTTGAATACAACAGTATATAATCCATGAATACCACCTGGAAAGAATCTAGATATCTCTAAAATATCTGATTAATAAATTACATAAAGATTTTTGGGGAATTCTTAAGACCAAAGGGCATAACCACATACTCATATTGTACATATATGCTCCTGAATAATGTTTTGATAATATCCACCTTCCACACTCGTAACTGATGATATCCTGATTACAATTCAATCTTGGATAACCACTAAGATCTCCTTAACTAATCAAACAAGTCATTAATGTGTGGAAGTTGATATCGATTATTTATCATGACTTGGTTAAGATTACAATAATCAACACATATTCGAAGAGTTCCATCCACCTTTTTAACAAAAAACCAGCACTACCCATAGAGACATGCTAGGTTGAATGAACCCTTTGTTACCTAGCTCCTCCAACTTTACATTCAAATCCATCAATTATACTAGTTCCATAAATTATGATAGAAGTGATATAAGACTGGTCCTCGAAAGGAGATCAATTTTAAACTCCACTTATCTCAATGGTGGAATCCCTTATAACTCTTTAGGAAAGACATCCATAAAATGATAATCCACTACTAGAAAACTACTTCTCACAACCTCTTATAATGATACCAAATAAAATTTGACTAATTGATATGATATTGTATCTAATACTACTCCCAAAAAGACTCTTTCATCCAACATCACATTTTTCTCTCTAAATAGATACTAGATTCCACCACCCATCGTAAAACTAACCATTCGTGCATAACATTCAATGTGGGCCTTAAACATTTTCAACCAATCCATACCCAAGATTATATCATATGTATCCATTTAAAGAACTAATAAGTCCCACATCAACTCAACCTCATCCAGAACTATAGCACATGATTTAAATAGGAAGGATAAACACTCTCTTTGACCGAGAAGAGTTTGATATTTTAAAACAGAGGGCATCATTTCCATACGAAAACCCAATAAATCAATAACAAAAGTAGAAATGAAAGAATGAGAATCAACTACATCAAACAACAATTGAATAATGGTAAAATTCATAAGAATTTTACATCTCACTTTAGATGGTCCCAACTAATCATCCACCACAACCTGCTCAGCTACAAACAACTACTTGCTTGCCACACTCTTATATTTATTACCCTGCTGAAAATACCCCTACTAAGGAGTCATGGTAATCCTACAATAACCATGACTAACTCGGCTATAATGATGAGGAGTATGATTCTTCCCCCATTTCATCAAGGCATAGGATGCTTGTGACCCTTTAGGAGTGCAATAAACACCTGACCTTAGAGAATTATGATAATAATGCTGAAGATGCCCCATTTTCTTGTAGTTATGACGTTAATGAGTTTGTGTTGTACAAAGCTACTCCATGTGGAAGGTAGAACCAAACTGAAAACATCAAAGATTACTATGTAGATTCAGAGGAATATTCAAAGATCCTTCCTTTAGCTTCTGGGCCATACTCCCACCTTGGAAATAAGTGTCCCTCTTCCACTTGATTTCCGCGTTATAGATCCCACTTTTCCCCATGCGTACCTACATGAATCCCCCTATTTTATCCCCTAATATATCCCTTTCATACACTAATGATATATTCACCATTTCATTATAATCACTTACACAATGTACCACAATTTTGGAAATAATTTCTTACCTCAAGCCTGATTCAATGATTTTCACCTTCAAGGATGCACTGGCCACCACCTTCAAAGATGTACTGGCCACCACCTTCAAGGATGCACTGGCCAATATATCCATTTTATCCACTAATGGTTCTATGTGAGTTCACTACACACATATAAATTTCATCTCTATTAGTGTTTAATTTAGTATTGAAGTAAGTCTTTAGTTGAAATTAATCAGAATCCTGATTACATTCCAATATTTTATATCCAACCACATTGAGCCAAAACTTGACATAACAATCATATAGACAAGGCCCAAATCCCATGCATGATATAATAACTTCCGAATAAAATTAAAATCTCAAATATGTGATGATGTAATGGATTATTGTGCTATCAAATTGGAACAACACAAGTCACGCACTCAAGAATTCACACCAATCGGTTAAAAGAATAGATAATTCCATTAAATTCAATCAAAAAAATCAATAAAATATGAATAAATGTAAGATAGATCTTAAATACATGTTTTCAAACCCAATATAAATAAAACTATTTGTATAAAAAGTGATATAACTCACTTTACAAGATGTGTAGCCCCCTCACAACAAACACCCACTATTTAGACCAACTTCAAGAGGAGGAGGAAATTTGAGTGGATATACTTATTCATTTAAACACTCCCTATAAGGATAGGGATCTCTAGAAACTCCATGGGGATGAGAATACTCCTATGGAACTCAAAAATGGAATCACTTCACTCATTGGTTGATCTTGAAAATGAGGTACCCATGGTGCCCTTTTATAACTAAAATGGAAAGTGGTTTTGGGGACCAAATTATTGAGATACCACATGTGTCCTAGTTTTGGGTTGGTAAATGGAATTATATTGAATTTTTAAGAAGGTAAAAGTTGTTTCTAGTACTCTTGAATATAACCATGTCAAATATGTTGGCCATCGAACTAATAGAATCAGAGATATTGTCATAATACTGAACCAAACCTCTAACATCATGCATACTCAATTCCCTAGACAGAATGGTTTGGATGGGCCATTATAAGGCTGAATTGACATTCAGTTTTTATATGAAAGGTTGAATATTTTATTTTGGACTAGGCCAAAACAATTAAGCACATTTGGAGCCATGTATTTCACAAAATGTGAAAAATATTTGACAGGTGTCCTTGGGTTTCCATGCAGTTTGGCCCATTTTCATTCTAGATCATCTTAGGGGCTTCCAAATAACCTCCACCTATAATGAAAATATCAAAATAAGTATTATTTACCATTTAAAAAGTGATAAATATAAAATAATAGAATAAAACATAAATTTAAATTTGATATTATATTTGTAATTTATAATAAAAAATCAGTTTAATATAGTGGTGTAAGGGTGAAATAAAATAGTGAATCATGGTGCGATCACACCACCACACATAAACATTTTCACTCCTAGGAAAAGTCACATTTTCAAAAACAATCTTGTATATATTCCAAACTTCAGGAAGATTTAACTTTCAATTAAATTTAATCATTAATAGAAATGTGATCAAAGAGAAAATCACACCAAGGAGTTATTCTCAGTGATCATGGAAAAATATGTCTCATAAATTATATTATAATGAAATTCTAAGAGATGCATGATACCAATTTGAAAAAATAGTTCACAAGTTAACAATGTCACTAATTTTCCATGTGCATGTGAAAACAATTCCATGTAATTCTTTTTCACTTTCTATCCAATAAATATAGATCAATTTAAAATTTCTCAATTTAAATGATTTTGTCCACCGAACCTTCCCTATATCCTTTGCAATCCAATTTCATGACCCACTTTCTAATATTTAAAAACTTAAGCTCCTGACCTAGATATCCCCATATGCTTTACATTTCATCACACCCCTCAATTATTTATTTTTTCAAAATTTGATCTTGGAACAGATCTCACACTTGTCACTCAACCCTTGTTTTATTTCCTTATAAAACTAATTTAAATAGTTATAAAAAGATAAAAATATGAGGAAGAGTGGTTTTTGACCTTCCCAAGACACAACCTATAATTGTTATTTTATTTTTAGGGCGTAAAATAGTCTAATAATTGGTACACATGAATAGGTCAATCTAGTAAAGTAATGAAAATGATCAGATAAGGAATGAACATTTGAAAAATAAATTGGTAAGCTAATAAATGTTAACCTAACTTAAATTTACCTTCTATTAAGTTTGAAGTATTCACACTTCATGGTTGGGTGAAAAACAAGTCTGGAGATATATTGTGAAAAAAATTCCCATAAAATATTCACACAAAGGATACCATTTTTTTTAAATGTTTCAAAATGATAAAACAATTTATATAATCTATAAACAAGCAATTTTTAGGAGAAATTCACACCAAAATGTAGAATTCATGCTGAAATGAACATTTCATCAGTGATTTATTTAATGTTAAAACAAATTGAAATAGGGAAATTCCTCATTCATGTTCAATAACATCCATGATTAAGAAGGTTTCATTTTCTATGATAATTTGGGCATGAAAAAACATTCCACCACAAAAGTGAGGGAGAAAATAAGGGGTAAGTGAAAATACTATTTAGCAAGATAAAAATAGAACAAGAAGAAAGATGATGACAATTCATAGATAACCATGGAATGTACCCATCCCCCCACACCAACAGCACGTAATGTCCTCAGTATAAAAAAAGAATGTGGTAAGGAAGGATAAAACCTAGTGAGTGTTATTGGTATAATGCTTCTTGAACTTGAAGTTCCTCAATTGAGGACTCTGAAAGGGATTTTTGAAAGTTATTAAGTTTCTACCCATTGATAGTAAAGGTTTGTTTGGTTTCATCCTTCTCAACATAAACAACACCAAATGTATAAACATTTTTAATATTGTATTGGACAAACCAATAGTAATGAAGCTTACCTGGATGCAACTTCAACCTTGCATTATAAAGGAGGACCTTCTTACCAATTTGGAATTGATGATGAAGGCGGAGACGGTCATGGGAAGCCTTGGTTCTCTCCTTATAAATCCTTGATATCACATATGAATATATATTCATTTCCTCCAACTCTGGAATCTACAACTTTATTTGATAAGTTGTAACATAAGTATGATAATTGCATTGTTTAATGTCCCAGTAGGCCCGATGTTCAATCTCAATAGGGAAGTGACAAATATTTTCAAACATAAGAAGATAGGGTGACATGCCAATGGGATTTTTGAAAGCAGTGCGGTAGGCCCATAATGAATCATTGACTCTAAGAATCCAATCTTTTCTATTTTATTGAACCATTTTTTCAAGAATCTTTTTTACCAATATATTAGACCCCTCAGCTTGACCATTGGTTTGTGGATGACATACAGTAGACACTCGATGCCCAATCCCATACCGATCCAAAAGAGATTCCATTGTTCAGGTGCAGAAATGAGAACCTTGGTCACTAATGATGAACCTAGGTAATCCAAACATATATAAGATTTTGGTTCTAAAAAATTCCACAACTATCTTGGAATCATCTATCCTTATGGATCATTCTATTACATATTTTGAAACATAATCTACTAGAAGAATAATTTACAAGTTCCCAATTGAATTGGGGAATGCTCTCATAATTTCAATTCCTCAAACATAAAAATATCATGAAAGAGAAAGGTTTCTGTGGAATTTCATTTATTTTAGAGACACTCTCCATTATATGACAGTGAGGAAAATATTTACATAAATCATGGGAATCCCAAAAAAGTGTTGTCCAAAAGTGACCAAAATCATGGACGTTGCAAGTAGTCTGTTGGGGAACAAAGTGGCCCTTGTAAGCAAGAGTGTGGAAGAACCTAATCATAGACTGAAACTCACTCTCAGGAACACAACGCCTAAGTTCATGATCACTACATGTTTTCCAATGGCAAGGTTCATCCAAAATGTACCAATGGGACACAATTTTTAGACGATCATCTTGGTTTTTATTGAATTCAGTAGGAATGCAAGATGCTGCCAAATAATTTTCAATTTTAGCATTATAAGGAATAGCATATTCCACTCGATAAAATTTCTCATCTAGAAACATGTCATCTATGGGAATACATGGGGATGATTCAATTTATGAGGATGGGTGGATCCTACTAATATGGTCAACCACCAAATTCTCTGATCCTTTTTTATCACTAATTTCTATTAGAATTCTTGAATTAGGAGAATCTGATGAGTGAGACATGTTTTGGCTTCCGATGTCATAAGGAGATACCATATGGATGTATAGTCTAAGAACATACTTACTTTAAACCTTGAAAAGTATGACCTGAATTAATACAAGGAAAACACAATGTAAAGGTATTATTTTTCTGTTATGGTGTAGTTTTCTTGGGTAGGGTCCAGTGTATGTGAGGTATAGGCAATTCCATGTGGAGCTCAGTTGACCCTTTATGATAAGACTGCCCCAACTGCATAGTTAAAATCACCACACATGAGATCAAACGGTAAATCCAAACAAGGTGGTTGGATTATTGGCGTTGATGTGAGACTCCATTTTAATTTGTTAAAATCTTCCTCACATTATTTATCAAAAACAAATTCCTTTTCTTTTTGGATTAATTGAGGGAGGGGGAGTGAAATATTACTAAAGTCATAAATGAAATGATGGTAAAATCCAGAATGACCTAGGAATGACCACACATCTTGTACATTTTTGGGGAATTGTAGGGAAAATTACATATAATTTTGATTTATCTACTTGAATACCTTCCCTAGAAATGACATGTCCCAAAACTATACCTTATCGCACCATGAAATGGAATTTCTCATAATTTAATATGAGATTATTTTCAATACAGTGATGTAGGACAGAACCCAGACTACTCTAACATTCATCAAAATAGGATCCATAAACAGTGAAATCATCCATGAATACATCCATGAAATTCTCTAGGTAATCTGAAAAAAATACAAACCATGCATCACTGGAAAGTACCTGGAGCATTACACAGACCAAATGGAGTCCTCCTATAGGAAAATGTTCCAAAGGGACAAGTAAAGGTTGTATTTTCATGATCCTTGGGGTGAAATATGGATATGAAATTATCCCAAATATCTATCAAGAAAATTTTAATGGGAAATCCCTGTTATCCTCTCTAGAATATGCTCAATGAATGGAAATGGGAAATAGTTAATTCTAGTTTTTTGGTTTAGTCGGCGATTGTAACACCCCAAGATTTTGAAAATAAATTTAATATTGAATGAATGAAACACTAAGTCTTTAAAAAACACCACTTTTTTATAACCTATCCAGTAAACATAATTTTACCACCCTTATGATTTGAATTTCAAAAATCTGACATGCACAGTTGCGATCAGTAAGTTCGTTAAAGTCTAATATGACCAACATAATTTTTGGTGAATAGTACCATACCATTATGAAAAGTAATGTTACTTTTATGAATAGTGTCATACCCTTATAAGTATTAACCTCACCTATGATTGTATATATGTAGGATTTAAGTGAAATTATGATGTACCTATGTTTTGGAATAAGTAAATAAATGTTTAAAAAACTGTATTTTTCAAGTAAATTATGATTTTAATTAAAAATTAAATTTATAATACATAGAAATTTACTTTTGAAAAATGGAATGCAATTTTTTATTCGTCACATCAAAAAAATGGTTAGGGTTAATTTTTGGTATTTTTCTAAATTACATGAAATTCTGGTGAATGGTAAAATATGATAATTTACAATCAATGCTAAATAATTGATTTATTGAGTCATTGATGATATTATACTGATTTAAGAACCAATGGTTCAAAATTACATGCACATATTACTATTTGTTGTCATGTAATCATCAATATTTCACATCTTATGAAAAAATAATAAACTAATGATTAAAATATTAAGAAAAGCATCCTCCCCTCCACTATTAATACCACCTCTTCCACCCTCTTCTCTTCACTCCTCTCAAACCTTGTTCCTTCTCATAATTCTTTCCAAATATTGTCCCAATATCCTCCCCCATGACCATAAGCACTTGGTCTCATAAAAATACCAAATCCTCTTCCCTTAAGAAGCTCTCAGGGAAGGTTAATTCAAGAGGTAAAATTCCTCTTTTATTTTCCTTCGTTTTCAGGTTCCTTTGTTCTCTTTTCATTCCTAACCATCCAAAATAAAAATGTTATGACAATTATAGTACCACAAATGTATTTTACTGTTTTTATTCTAGTGTTATAACCCATATTCATCTCTCCTTTCCCCCTCATTTATGCTAAAAATGAAACATCGTCCAAGATGTGTTGATTTATCACATTCACAGATGATGATGATTTAAATTGAATTTACCTTCTTCAACTATGGTCATTAAACCATTTTTATGGTTGAAACAAACTATTATATTTTTATTTTGTCTTATTTAAAGTTTTGGAATCATTAGTTCCTCATGATGTAAAATAATAATACAAAACAAGGTAATTGTGAGAAAAATCATCAAATTAGTCCAAGTGTTTATCATCAACATTTTATATAATTATTCACCTTCACACCAAATAACCAAATGAATTTTATAACCATGTAATATTTTTAATGACCATTAATAACATATAAAATCAATTTTAGACTTCCACTCCCATCTTACATGAACTACAATACTCTTTTATAAGTGAGTCAATCATGAATATTATGAAAATGAGCACCCGTACTGAAATGGAATCCCTTAACCCATATAAAAGGCCATGAATGAACTTAATAAAGTCATAATAAACCAAATAAATATTTAAATGGTTATTTAAATATTAATTAATGAACCTAATTTTGTTATTCAGGTCATTGAGATCAACCAAACAACACCCTCAGATTTAAGGTAAGGGATCCTCTCTCTCACTTTTATTCAAGAACACACTCCCCTATGTTGTGTCCTTTTATTTTTAATTCCTAGTTATGTTTTTAAAACTCCCACACACTTTAATTATGATATATAAATTATGGGATACACCTTTAACCCTCTTTAATTTCTCACAAGAACACTTGTTACGATACTGAAATGTTTGTATGGGTTTCTTCACATAACTTCCATGTTTGTGATATATTTTGTATTCACTACTAATAAATGTGCATGGTGTATGTATACCTAAAATTTAGGTTTATTATCATTAATATATTTATTTTAATTATATTAAATGTATCATTTTATGATTATTAATTTTTGGGCATATTACTCAATTGATTGCAATATTTTAAGTATTTTCTACCTGAACCTCTATTTTCATTCGGGTTTCTCTTATTCTCTACACACCTCAATGAAATTATTATTTATTACTATGTAATCCTAATAAATTATGTGTGAATTATATATATATTTTTAATAATCATAATCCTTCTTCATTTTATGTGTAGTTACATGTTTTAAAAGAATCTTTCAAAAATTGTTCTGAAATGCAAGTTTGATTCAAGGAACTTCTCAAAATCTTCCCTATTTTTAAGTTCACACTATAATATCTTTTAAGACACATTTATCTTTATAAAATCACAAATTTTAATATTAAAACACTATTTTTGGTGCATTTATGGTTTTATGAAAGAAAACATGCCTTTTTTGCTTTAAACTCCTTTAATATCTTCCTTAAACTACACTAAAATGTTTTATTTATAAAGCTTCTTTAAGAACAATTTTTAAATGATTTCACCACAATAATACATTTTTAAGCCTCAAAAAAAATTTCAATGAAATTATATTTTATTTTATGGGATATCTATGTTTAAAATCTTATTTCATGAAAAATTTAAATGATTTTCCAAAAGAAATCTTCTTTCCAAAGTAAAAAAGGGCTTTTCTCATCTCACTTTAACTTTTATGAGATATATGCCTTGTTCGCCACTTATTTATTTAATGTATTTTATGTAATACCCTTTGGTATATCATATAAAGAGTATACTTATTCTCATGATATTATAAGGGATTATGATTTGAATGTTTCAAGTTGGTATGGGACACTTTGGAATGTTAAAGGATTATTTCCTCAAGTATTTTTCAATGGTTTCATTTAAAATTATCTTCATCTGTGTCAATGCAATTTTTTTAATCTTGTACTTTATTGAGTTTTATATCCTATGAAATCATCCACCATGTTTTACTGAATGGTTTATGATTATTTTGATTAAGGATGTTCTATCTTGAAACCATTCACCATATTACTCTGAATGGTTAGTGTTTATGATTAATGATTGGGGAATGTTATTTAAATTTCATATGTTAGATTCAATATAAATGTTTAGGTTGTATATGTTTATCTTAGTTCATAATAGGAATGCATTAGACTTAGTATGTGTTAGGTGGGGCCCACTATATCCCCTCGATACATTGGTTGGTCTCATGAGACAAAATATGATCTTGGCACAAGGCCTTGACAAAATAGATATTTATGGTCTTGGCATAAGGACTTGACGGTATGGTTATGATGTCCCGAATTATGAATTATCTCATTATGAAACTAGTAATTGAAAGTTCATGAGGTTATTCAACTAGTAGAATACCCATGTTTTTCCTTTAATATGGCATTATTTATTCATCTCTTATTCCTACCAAAATGTGTTCAAGTTCATTTTTAAGGGCATGTGTTTTTAGTTATTCACCATGCCAAATGTTTTTATTTTTGATATCTTCCACTGTATTTCTTACCCTTACTGAGAATTTGAGCTCATCCCTTTCTTATTTTTTATCCTTATAGGTTATGAATATGATTATACAATGAATGAATTGTAGGGTTAATCTAATATATCATGGTATTATCTATTGAAGTTGTTATGTTTTTTAGTTTTGAGTTGTAATTTTGAACTCTTGTATGTATCTTGTTTCCAAAACAACTAAACTGATCAGTCCTTTGGGATGCATATTCCTTGTATCTATGATAATGTATTAAAATTTGGCACTGACTCTGCACTTATGGGGTTGTGGTATTGTAGTTGGTATCAGAGTAAGTTTACTAGAAAACTTGGGAACTAGATATAGAAAAAATAGAATAGTGAACAAAAACCCTATGATATACTTTGGGGATAAGAAAACAAGGAAATCCTAGAATTTTGGTAAGGAATATATTATGTGGTTTTTAAATCAAATATATCCTTTTATAGATTCAAACAAGTTGAGGTGGCTCTGAAACAAATGTATCTAGAGGTAAAACCTGAAACCACTGCTTTGAGCTAGACTCAAATGGGAACTTCTGCACGAAAATAGGCATTGTTGCACTCTTGGTTTGACACATCCAAGGGGATATGCTCTGGTAAATTCATAAGATTATTAAAAACCATTATGAAGGATTTATACCCCCAAAGTAACCCAAGTATATGGTTCTAGGATTTATGATGCACAAATTTATGTTATGTGTTATAGCATGTTTAGAGATATAGAGAGTTCATAATTTTATGAGCTAATATATTATATATAATTGATTAGAAATGGTTCCTAGAATAAGGAATGAGAACTTCACCAATGCACATTATACACAGAGTGAGAAGGATCATATATTTAATTGTCTTAAGACATCATTTCAAAGGAATATAGTCTCCAAAGTATCCTCGTCATATGAATAAATAGTATCATGTGTTGATAAGGAATGTAAGGAATTATATGAGTTCTATGTATTTTATGGGAATAAAACGAAGAAGAGTATGGTAGATAAAAACATGGATAATGGGAATAAGGGAATGTAGGGTTTTCCCACATGTGATAACTGTAGAAAGAATCACACTGGTAAATTCTTGAAGGGAATGGGAGTTTGTTATAAGTGTGGAGAAAAAGGACACCAAGTTCATGATTACAAGGGTAAGAAAAAGGTTTCTAATGTACAATGTTATAACTGCAAGGAGATGGGACACTATGTGAATCAATGTCCAAAGCGTCAAGGGAATATACCTCAAATGATGTTACTTTATAAAGATAAAGTTATGATACTACCAAAGATGAAGTGGAATGATTAATATTCTGAGTCAATAAAAATTTATTTTGAATATTTTATCAGCAATACACTGGCTATAATAAATATGTAATATATGAGTATTGTACTACAATACTTTTTCTTTAAGGACTTAAGGTCATATGATTAATGATACGAAGGAAAATTGACTCAATAGTAGGTCCGACTTTTGGAAAATATATGGTCGAGGGATAGATAACCCTTATTATTTTCATAATACTGATGTTTTAATTTCAGAATATAGAGATGATATATATGGATAAAGTAAAATGGAAAATACTAACTACCATTTTAATGATTCTAAAGTATTGGATCTTGATCTTTTGGAATGTTAAACCATTTATGAAATGGTTTAAATTGATCCTTGTATGTTGTTTTAGAAGATAATGACACCA
Source organism: Viscum album (assembly GCA_963277665.1). Taxonomy (NCBI): domain Eukaryota; kingdom Viridiplantae; phylum Streptophyta; class Magnoliopsida; order Santalales; family Viscaceae; genus Viscum; species Viscum album. Next base: position 857,971,241 of record OY728123.1, on the reverse strand, counting down.
AATGATGAAACTTATCCTAAGAGATGAAGTATAGGTAGTTCTAGGAATAATCAAAAGATAATATCATTTTTATGAAAAAAATGTATATTTATACACTTATAGAGTGGAATAATCCATCAACACTACCAAAAAAGTCTTAAATGTTGTTATGTTGTCATAATATTTGATAACATTAATGAATTTTTTCATAACTGTATTTTATGGTTTTGTGGTAATCTAATTTCATCTAAACCTATTTTCTATCACTATAAATTCTTAATTTGGTTTTTCTTTTATGCCCAAGTTTTCAATTACAATCAATGTCACTCTATTCGAAAGGGTAGTATATTCATTTATTTATTTATTTATATATTTATTATTATTATTATTATAATTATTTTTACCACCACTTTTACCTTAACCTTTTTTAGGAGTATATTTTATTAACCCTATTTCTGATATGGGTTTTTTCTCAGGTAAATCTTCATGTGACAACTAATAACTTTAAAACTGAAATATAAAATTTTGAGGACGAAATTTTTGTAAGGAGAGGAAAATATAACACCCCATGACTTTGAAAATAAATTTAATAATGAATACATGAAACATTGATTCTCTAAAAAACACCACTTTGTTATAACATATCTAGTAAACATAATTTTACCAGCCCTGTGCTTTTAATTTTGAAAATCAGGTATACGCGGTTGCGATTATTAAATTATTTAGAGTCTGATATGACCAACTTAATTTTTCATGAATATTAATATACCCTTATGAATATTAATTTCACCCTTATTAATAGTTACATACCCTTATGAATATTAACCTCACCTATGATAGTATAAATAGGATTTAAGTGAATGTATGATGTACCTATGTTTTGTAATAAGTAAATAAATGTTTTAGAAACATTATTTTTCCAGTAAATGTTGATTTTAATTAGAAATTAAATTAATCATATTTATAAATTTATTTTTTTTAAAATAGACTAAATTTTTTTATTCTACACATCAAAAAATGTTTAGGGTGAACTTTTGGGATTCTTCTGGAATACTTGAATTTTTTGTGAATAGTAAAATACTATAATTTACAATAAACGATAAATAATTAATTTATTGAGTCCTTGATGATGTTATACTGTTCTAACCATAAATGGTTCTAAATAACATGAAAATATTAATGTTTTTGGTAATGGAATCATCACTATTTATTGTCTTATGGAAAAATAATAAACTAATGATTAAAATATTAAGAAAACCCTCCTCCCCTCCACTACAAATACTGCCTCTTCCACCCTCTTCTCTTAACTACACTAAAGGCTTTTACCTTCTACAAATTATTCCCAAATCTCCTCCCATGCTACTCTCCCAATAAAATTAGACCTTGGTCTCATAAAAAGGACAAATCCTCTTCCCTTAATAGGCTCTCAAGGAAGGTTAATTCAAGAGGTAAAATTCCTCTTTTCTTTGGTTTCATTTTCAGGTTAGGCCAAATCATTTTTTTTATTTTCATAAAAAGACACTTTGAGAGAAAAGTGGAAACTGCACATATTACGCCTAACACATTTAAAATTCAAACCATATCCAAATTCAAAATCCAAAAGACAATATCATCACCGCAGGATCTATCATGGCCGCAACAAATCTCGCAAATCACACTGCCACTAGGAAATGTGCATCACCGTCATCATTACAGCACCATCATCATCCATGTAGAATTGCACTGGAGATCACACCACGTCAGCGAAAACCTCACCATCATCATTTCAACGCCCCTGAGACATCATGCTAGGAAGAACATCACTGGAGACCACACCCTCACCGCATCAGCATCCTCGTTAGACAACTCGTTCAACATCGTAGTTCATACCGTTGTCATCGCCACCAGCATCCTGAGAAATGTAACAAAATTATAACCTCCATCGAAGAGCCAGACGCCCACCTGGAGACCACAAGCTACTCGAACTGAACCTTCCAGAGCCTCTTGAGGACCCATGTGCCATACCGACTGGGAAAGGAGTGCAGGACTAGGGTGCCAGAGCAGGGTTGAGCAGATGGAGACCCAGGCAGGGGACAACGCCAAAAGCCAAATCTTTGACCATTTTAGGTTCCTTTGTTCTCTTTTCTTTCCAGACATAACATACTAAAATTTATATGAAAATTACAATAAAATAAATTTAATGTATTTTTGTTATTATAATGGGATAATTCATCTTCATCTCTCCTTTCCCCCTCATTTATGCTAAAAATGAAACATCATCTGAGATCTGTTGATTAATCACATTCAAGGATGATGATGCTTTCAATTTGATTTAACTTATTCAAATCTGGTAATGAAACCATTTTTATATTTGTACATGGATATTATATATTTATTTTACCTTATTTAATGTTCTATAATCCTTATGCACTAATGATGTAAAATAATAATACGAAACAAGGTAATTCTGAGCAAAATCCCCAAATTAATCAAAGCGTTTATCATTAATGTTTTATATAATGATTTAGCTTCACTCAAAATAACCAATGAATTTTATAGTCATTTAATATTCATAATTATAATTAATAACATATATAATAAATTTTGTACTTCAACTCCCATATTACATGAACTTCCATACTCTTTTATAAGTGACCTGATCATGGATATTATGTAAACAAGCACTCACGAACAAGGAAATTGAATCCCTTAACCCATCTAAAAGTCCATGAATAAACTAAATAAAGTCATAGGAAACCAAATAAATTTGTAAAGGGTTATTTAATTATTAACTAATTAACCTAATTTTATTATTCAATTCATTATGTTCAAGCGAAGAACACCCTTATATTTGAGTTAAGGGATCCTCTCTCTCACTTTTATTCAAGAATCCCCCCTATATTGTGTCCATTTATTTTTAATTCATAATAATTGGGTATGTTTTCAAACCTCCCCCATACTTCCCTTATGACATATAAATTATTTTATACACCTTTTCCTCTAATTAATCCCTCACAAGAACACTCGTTACCTTGCCCAAATGTTTTTAAGTGTTTCTTCATCTCACATCCATTTTTGTTAGATATTTCATATTCACTACTACTACTTTTGTATGGTGTATGTATACTTACCATTGATATTTAATATCATTAATCTCTTTATTACAATGATATTAAATGTATCATTAAATTATTTTTAATTTTTTGTTATACGATTCAATTGATTACAATGTTTTAAATATTTTCTACATGAACCTTCATTTCCATTCGGGTTGCTATTATTCTATACTCACCTCCATAAAATTATTATTTATTACTATTAACTCTTCATAAATTCTTTTTGAATGTTATATATATTTTTACCAATCATAATCCTTTTTTATTTTATGGGGAGTTACTAGTTTTAAAATAATCTTTCAAAAATTGTTCAGAAATGCAAGTCTGATTCAAGGAACTTCTCAAATTCTTTCCTATTTTAAAGTACACTCTATAATCTGTTTTAAGCCATATTTATCTTTATAAAATCATAAATTTTGACATGAAAAATATAATTTGGTTCATTTATGGTTTTATTAAATAAAACATGCCTTTGCGCTTTAGAATCCTTTAATATCTTCCTTAAATCGCACTAAAATGATTTATTTCTAAAGCTTCATTAAAAACTATTTTTAAATTATTTCACAAAAATAAGACATTATTTAATTCTAAATTATAGTTTAAATGACATTTTATTTTATTTTATTTCATATCATTGTTTACAATCTAATTTCTTGAAAAATAAAAATGATTTTCCAAAAGAACTCTTCTTTACAAAGTAGAAAAGAATTTTTATCATCTCACTTTAACTTTTATGAGATATATGCCTTGTACACCACTTATTTTTGGCTTATGTTGTATATAATGTAATTTGTTATATCATTCAATGAGTCTCATTATTATCATGATACTCTAATGGATTATGATTTGAATGTTTTATGGTGTTTCGAGACACTTTGGAGTGTTTAAGGATTATTTCCTCAAGGATTTTTCAATGGCCTCATTTAAAAGTATCTTCATATATGTTAACTTACTTTGTTGAATCCTGTAATTCATTGAGTTTTATCCCCTCTGATATCATCCACCATGTTTTAATAAATGGTTTATGATTATTTTGAGTGTGGATATGAAATATTGAAACCATTCACCATATTACTCTGAATGGTTAGTGTTTATGATTAATGATTCGGGAAAGTTATTTAAATTTCATATGTTAGCTTCAATATGAATGTGTATGTTGTTTATGTTTATCCCTATTCATAAAAGGATTGAATTGGACTAAGTGTCATGTGGGGCCCTCTATAGCCCCTCGGTGCATCAGTAGGTCTCACGAAACAAACTATGGTCTTGGCATGAGGCCTTGACAAAATGGATACTTATTGTCTTGGCATAAGGCCTTGACGGTATGGTTATGATGTCTCAAATTATGCATCCCCTCATTATAAAACTAGTAATTGAAAGTTCAAGGGGTTATTTGACTATTATAATATCCATGTTTATTCTTTAATATGGAATTATTTATTTAACTCTTATTCCTTCTATAATGTGTTCAATTTCAGTTTTAAAGACATGTGCTTTTTGTTATTCAACATGCCTATTGTTTATGTTTATGATATCTTCTACTATATTTCTTACCCTTAATGAGAATTTGATCTCACCCCTTTCGCATGTTTTATCCATCCATGTTACAAGGATGATTAGACTATGAAAGAATTTCTGGGTTAATCTAATAGATCATGGTCTTTTCTGTTGAAGTTATTATGTTTTTTAGTTTCGAGTCATAATTTTGAACTCTTGTATGTGTCTTGTTTCCAAAATTGATAAACTGATTGGTCCTTCAGGATTCATTTTCCTTGTATCTATTTTAATTTAATAAATAAGGCACTGGATCTGAGCTTCTGGTTTCAGAGCGTTACAGCGATGTTCTATACAGACACGTCAACTATTACACATATAGGTTGAAACCAATTCATTGTTCTAATTTTTTATTATGGTTAGACCAGTTTTTTTAGGAACCACTTGAACTGGATGACCTATTGTCAATTAGAGATGGGGTAAATGATTCCATCAGCCAATAATTTTGTTACCTCTTATTTAACAACATCTAGGAGGGTTGGGTTTTGTCAACATTGTGATTGCATCACTAGTTTAGACACATCATTTAACAATATATGATGTGTGAAAATTGATGGTCTAATAGCAGGAATATCAAAAAGTGTCCATCCCAAAGCTTGTTTATACTCCCTCAAAAGTTCAAGTAGTTTCAATTCATGCTCAGTAGGGAGTGAACTTGCAATGATGACACATATCTTTTTTCTATTCTCAAGATAGGAATACCTTAAAACTTGATGCATTTGTTTAAGTTCCAATTTAGGTGGATTTTGGATTTATGGGAGTTAATGTGATAGAGGATTTTCAATGATCTCATCTAACTTCTCAATAGTAACATCCTCAAATGAGGAATGAGATTTTTCAAGCTTAGTAGTGTCATCGATGGTCATATGATCCTTTGTTTTCAAGAAATCATAAATTAAAAAACATGCAAACCATTTTTCTAGACCCATACAACATTATATACATGATTAATTTTCCATCATTTCAATCAATGAAGCAAAATTAGAATGGGTATCAAGGGAATGAAAAGAAGGGTTTTTAGTGGAAGTAAGTACATAAATAGAATTAACAAAGAGAGAGGAAGGTTCTTCTGAGTGGTGCTTCATGGTATTAAGGATGTTTAAGTGGAAAATGAAACCACCCAAATCCATAGATAATGTACCATTATGGAAATTAATTATCGTTTCAGTGGTTTTCAAGGAGGGCCTCCCTAATATAACCGGGGAATGTCCATTCACCCTATCATCTTACATTTTTATCACATAAAAATCAACATGAAAATTTAAATTTTGTACCCTCACAAGAACATCCTCTAACACACCATAAGGGTGTGTTTTACCCCAATATTCTAATTGAACAAAAATTTAAATGGGAATCAAATCCATGACCTGCAATGAAGAGTAAATAGATCAAGGCATCATATTTATAGAAGCACCCAAATCAAGCATTGCATTGGAAAAGGGATACTCCCCTATGGTTCACAAAATCTATAATGTTCCAGGATCATTTCATTTGGTGGGTAATTATGGCTCTGTCAATGAAAATATATTCCTCACCAAGCTCACATTTTCATATCCATAAAGTCTACTTTTTTGTGTACACGTCTCCTTTCGAAACATGGTGTATGGTGGAATTTTCTTCACGGCATCAATCAAGGGGAGGTTGAAATTCACTTTTTTTAATGTTTCCAAGATTTATTTATCAAGTTATATTTCTTTTTTTTTCTGGTTAGTGGCCCTTTTTTAAAATGGAAGAGGAATGGTTGGGCTAGGTGACTCACCAACAGACACACTCTTTCCTTTACAAGGTATTCTCTCTGGATAAGGGTTTTCTACATTTGGACTAATTTCAACAGTTGGGATGGTTTTTTCCTCTAGAGTTGATGACTCTAAATGAGGGGTCATTTTCCTTTTAATTTTATTTCCACTTCAAAGGGTGATGACACTAAAATATCCCTTATCCATAGGGTTTATTATAAGTTGAGAGGGTAGTTTACCTAACCCATGACTTTGGATTTCCCCCACCAAGTTGGATAGTTGTCCTAAAAGGGTTTTTAGATCTTCTATTGAGATTGGGGTAGTTTATTAGAATTAGATATTTTTTGAAGCCATTTATTTAATCATTTATTCTAGTTTAGGCTCAGATTTTGGAGGGTGTTGTTGGAAAGGCCTTTGGGGTGGTTAAGGATTTATAGGTGGTGGTGGTGGATGACTACTCTAGACTGGTTGGTTTCATGGTTTTTGAGCTTGGTTTCAATACCCCCTTTCTTGTAGGCTTAGTTTTCTCTCCATACATTGTTGGATGGATATTATGTTTTTTGCCTAAAGGGATGGTTATAGGGGTATCTTGGGAAGATGGCCTCACAACTCTCACAAGTCGCTATCATTTGGGGCCATTATTCAGAATAGTGGGTTTCAGAAGAACATATACCACAATGGATGGGAGGATAAGGTTGTGATTTCCCTTGTGAAATATAAAGTGGTCGAAGAAGGGTATTTACCTCTTTACACTTTGTGCCCACCTTCTTCTCGAATTCAACACTATGCACCTCATAGACACCTTGAATTGGTACCCTAGACCTTGAACTGAATTTTTGAGTATTTTGTGTCATGTTATCAGTTAGGTTTCTTATATAAACTAGGATCCATTAACTATCACACCACCTACAGAGCATCAATCATGTTTCTATCAATAGGAATAAATCCTTCATAAAAATATTTTATTAAAAGTTGATCACTTATTTGGTGGTGTGTGTGCATATTCAACAAATCCATTTAAATATTTCCCAGTATTCATGAAGTGATTCCCCTTGATATTGTCATATCCTACATATTTCGTTCCTTATTGTTGCAGTTCTAGAGGTTGGGAACTGTTTTTCAAGAAAAAAGTGTTTCATTTTCACCCTGATTGTAGTTGGGGAATTAACATAATATAGCCAATCCTTTTTATTGTATTGCAATGTAAATGATAAAGACCTAAGATTTACATGTTCTTCATCCAAATTAGAAGGTTTTAATTTATAACACACAATATGAAAATATTTTAAGTGCTTATGTGGATTTTCTCTCACAAGTCCATGGAATCTTGGTAATAAATGAATTAAACCATATTTAAGTTCAAAATTGGTTTCCTCACCTTGTAATTGAATGTAAGTGGGTTTTATATCAACATAATTCAAGGTAATATCTTTTAGTGTTCTATTGTTTTTTTCCATGTTATGCACGTTAATTTAAATTTTAACATGGGTTCCAAAAAAGAAGAAGAGGGATTAATAAGAGTGTTGATTTTTTGTGTCCTCCTTTAAAGGGTTCACTTGCACAACTCGGTGTCACTAACGAGGGATCATATTTGGTTAGAGTCCAAAAGGTTGAAAGTCTCCCAGAGTAGAATGAATCATGAATAGAACCAAGAAAAATAAATAAATCATAACACAAAAAGATAGGTAAATGTATAAGATAATACAAATAAATATTCACAAAATTTACAAAAACCCAATAACATGCACTAAAAACTAAATCAATCCCCGAAAATGATGCTAAAAATTGAATGCATTTTCATGACATGTAAAATTTATTTTGATATTAAGGTTTATTTATAGTATATCGTAGATGCTACATCATCTCTCCAGAATCATTGGATGTTTAAACTTTTTATTTTTAATAAATATTACTACAATAAAGAGGTGTTTTTTAAAATAATTTTAAGAAAATAAAATGACTTAATTTAAAGAGTTTGGTAGTATAAAAACAAGTGGATTTTGAAAAATATGAGAGAAAGTGTTAGTTTTCAGTTCACTACACACATATAAAGTTCATCAATCTTAGAATTTAATTCATGTTTTAAGTGAGTCTTTGGTTGAAATTAATCAGAATCTCTATTAATTTTGACGCTTTTATATCAAAGCTCGTTGATCCAGAATTTTACATAACTATCATATGGCCAAGGTCTATATCTCATTCATGATATAAAAACTTTCAAATAAAATTGAAATCTAAAATATGTGGGGAATAAAAGTATTCATGTTCTATCCAATTAGAACAACACAAGTCACAGACTCAGTACTTCACACCGATCAATTAAAAGTAAAGAGAATTCCATTCAATTCAATCAGACAAAGAATGAAAACATGAATCAAAGTAAGATAATTATAAATGAAATGTTTTCAACCCTAGTATAAATCAATAAAATATTATAACAAGTTCAGTAACTCAATTTAGAATATGTGTATCTCCATCACAACAAACGCCCACCATTTAACCTAACATCGAGGGGAGGAGGAAAGTCAGGTGGATATCCTTATTCATTTCAGTTTTCCCTATGAGGATAGAGAGCTAGAGAACCTCCAAGGGGATGATAGTACTCCTATAGAATTGTAAAATGTCATAACATCACTTCTTGGTCGTTATTTTAAATGAGGTACCCATGGTTCCCTTTTATATCCAAAAATGGGAAGTGGTTTTGGGAACCCAGTTTTTGAGATACCATTTGTTTCTAGGTTATGGTTTGGTAAATGGAATTATATCAACTTGGAAAAATAAAAAGTTATTTCTAATACTATTGAATATAACCATGTCAAATATGAAATCCATTTATCATTTATAGTTATATATATACTAAGAATACTGAACTAGACTTCTGACTTCATGCATATTCGGTTCCCGAGATAGAATGGTTTGGATGGGCCACCAGAAGGCTAAATTGGGATTTGGTTTCTTCATATGAAATGTATACCATTGATTTTTGGACTATCCCAAAAAATATAATCCTATTTGGAGGTACTAATCTCTCTAAATGTGAAAAACATTTGATAGGTTTATGTGGGATTCCGTGTAGTTTGGCCCATTTTCCTTTTAGATCATCTCTGTGGCCTCTAAATCACGTCCATCTACAATGAAAATATCAACCCAATTATAATTGGCCCTCTTAACAGTGATAATTATTAAATAATGTAATAAAACATGAATTTAAATTTGATATAATATTTTTAATTTACAATACAAAATCAGTTTAATACAATGGTGTAAGGGTGAAATAAAACAGTGAATCACAGTGCGATCAAGGAGTTAGATCATGTATATCATTTTGGGATCCTCATGTATGAGTTTAAATTTTTGGGTTGATTATTTATTTTCCACTCAAACCTTCCCTTTAGATATATTTATTTTTATATGATTATTTTGTATCAATTCCTTTTTGGTTTATAAAGTGATTTTGGGATTCAGGTAATTTTAATTTGTGTTATTCTCTATTTTTTCTTGGTCCATGTTATTGATAATATTATTTGTGTATAGGGATGTTCAAGAAAAATATACAGTATACTTTATTCTTAAGTGTGGGGTTTTATTGATTATAAGATTTTTAGGATGAAATATTTCCCAATGGTTATATTGATAACCTCTATGCTTGTTTTAAGCTCATGGAAATCAAGAATAATTGTTGGACATTATAGCTATATAACATGGACCTAGGTTAGTTCATTATAGATCAAGCCAATAAAATGGGCTTCCTACATGTCCCTTTGAATCGAATCAAAACCCATATATTTTAGTTCCATATAATGAGGCACATTTTACCTTTTATAGTCATGTGACAAGGGAAAATGGTGTCCCTTTTATGGTCATATATACAGGATCAAAATTTTATATAATTTAAGTCTATATGAATTGGACCAATATGTGATACATTCTTATAAATGGATTTTTTGTGACTTTCGAAAAGGAATCCCTTTGTATATCATCCTAAAAGATGATTTATTTAAAGGAATAGAGAGTATTTGACAAGAATGGTAGCCTATTTTAACCTTTTTCATATTGATTACATGCACAAAATGTGTGTTCTAATAAGGGGAAGTTAAGAGGGGTAGATTTTGATATTATGGATACCACTGATTTCCTTGAGATGATGGCACCCAATTGAAAATTGAGTACATTATTTACTAGAATCTAGGGATCCATGGTAGAGAAAGGAACTGAATGAAGGACAATTTTATAGGATATAAAATCAGTCATATCAATGTAATGCATAATATAAGGGATACATGAATGTAAAAAGTGTACCCAACATATATATCTGGAGAACATGGTTTAGTGTCGGGTAAAGTAATATTTTTTAGGGGTAAACCTAAGAGAAAGAGTGTTAGAAAGTTCTTGAAAGATGATAGGTTGAACTGATCCTACTTCACCCAAGTAGGAAACCTAGGTGATAAGGGAGCCCACATTATCCATTGGGGGTTAGGCATGTGAGCCCCAACTAGATGTACCTGGGTTCTATGGGGTCTCATAATTTTTTATAGAACATCACATTTAAAGGGTTTTGTTGCACCAGTCTATATAAATACTTTGGAAATTATTATTTAATTGGGGTCATGTTCATGAAACCTTGGATAAATTAGGTACTACTGTTTTCTATATCTCCACCATTTAGTTTATATTCAAGAATCACCAATGATATTTTATGGAATTATCAAATTTTTAGACTAAGACTTTGTGAATTTAAATTCTTGGGGTATCCTCTTAGTGTTGAAATTAGATCCCATAGGGTGATTTTATTAAAAAAAGGTTCCCCTAGGCTCTAAAACATAATGGTAACAACTATGGGAACCAAATCCTAACCAAGGGTGAATGAAATGATTGAGAATAGTTTATGTGTGATGGGTTATATTAGGGAGATTATGCATGGTTAGATAAGGGTGTTGTTTGGTTTATAGATGTTTTCTTCAGGTTTCATTAGACCGAATTTTCATGATGGAATTAACCATACAAGATTCATAGAATATACTAGAAGGATGGTTTTATTGTTGTGATGGTTCAAATCATTTGGGTAGAAGTTATTTTTCATCTGGTAGAACTTATATCATACAATTTAAATTGGATAGAGTTTGAGTGGATGTAGTTCATTATATAGTGGGTCCTCTGTAGTAAGAAATCGATGATCAGATAGAGATCATCAGACAGAGCTCTCATAGTTTGATGTTTTCAAGATAACCTTACATAGGTAAATGGATTTCACTAGTACCTTTACATAGATAGGTGAACACACTTATACAGGTTCTGACATTTTCATGAGGAATGGATAATACCAGTTTCAATAGGTTTTTATAATAGTGTATTGGCATTTTCTCATGTAAATGAGAGGATGACCATAAAATCCAAAGTTTTTATAAACTTTTTGACTGTATAAAGGCATCTATAAAGAGGTGTGGTGACTCAACTCTATTTTTAATTGAAAACTAGATGAATGTTGTTTTTTTAAAAATTACTTTTTTGAGACCCAACATTATAGAGGAAGTGAGAGTGTTTTTAATTTTATTGTATCTCCAATATTGAAGGATGTTTGTAGTGTTCACCCATGGGTGCAGGACTTTGACTAAACAATGTTAAATCTTGTGAGTCTATTTCTTTAGGCTATTTTTTTGGGAATTACAAATCCTTAATTATTATGTGGTTATTAAGTTGGATATTCATTGTTCTGATTCACATTACTCATGAGGTGAAGGTTATCATACATTATATTCTTCTAATAACATTGTGGATCCTTTTTTATATAAAATATGGTGAATTCAGATATACATCACCATCTGATAAATCGTTGTCCCACCAAGATTTTCCAATATATTGAAGCGACAATGTTTTGCTTCTCAAGGGATTATTTTTCCTCCTCTCCTAATAAGTGGTATAAGTGTATATTTTAGTACAATTTGTTTTTTTCTACAATCAAGTAAGTCCAATGTTTACTCCCCTTGGTTTCCAAGTTATTTTATTTTAGTTTTTTTACTTTTATTAAAATAATGAATTCAATGGATGGAATATTTTGTAATGATAAGTTTGATGGAATATGATTTTCCTTTTGGATAATTCATATATAATATTTTTGAAGAAAAAATATCATTATCCTCATTTATTTGGAATGTGTCATGAAAAAAACAGACAATGTGGCATGGGGGCAGTTGGACAATAATGTTTTACCCTTAATTAAGATTTCCCTTTCTAAAAATGTTATGATTAATTATATGGAGAATAAAACTACTTCTAAGGTTATGAAATTGTTGGTTGAAATGTAGGATAATATAAAATATATTAAAAATGTTTTTATAATGTGAATATTGTTCAACTTAAGGTTGTGGGACGTAATTCATGCTGAGGATTGTATGAATGACTTCCATATGATATGAGGAGAACTTGAAACTGTAATAGTAACATTCAGAGATGTTGTTTGGGATTTTATTTGTATTTTATAACTTCATGAGAGTTTGATTCCAGGTGAAAGTACTGAGAAACTACAGTTAAAAGGAATCTACGGTGTTTTATGACATTCAAAAATTGATATTCAATGATGATTTGAGGCCAAATTAAGTTCATACTTTGTTCAAAAATGCTCTCAATGCTTCCGGATGTGGATAGACAATTCATCGGGTGGGATGTCAGAAAAAAATAAATCTTTAGAAGATAATTATAAGAGAAGAATGCAAAGTAAATTAATAGGTTTAGGTCATACATGTTTTATTTTTGGTAAAACAGAACATATCAATAATTATTTTAGGAATTATTTTGAGGCTCTAAATTTCATACAGAAAAATATAGTCAATACATTAGATAAAGGATCCAACTTGATACCAAGAATGATCATTCCAAAAGAGTCATGTATTATTATCTCTAGTTAATCATTTAATTTAACTAGTGTTCAAGACTATATGGTTGATTATGTACCAAGAACCATTGGAAAAGTACATCTAGTAGATGATGAAGATCTGGATATAGTTGTGAAGGGTGATGTGAACATTTTAATGAAAAGTGGAAGTATCATGAAACTAGGATATGATAGACACATCCCATATCTTGGGAAGAAACTTATATCTATAGTATAACTTGATTATGTAGGTTTTGAAAGGAAATTTTCAAATGGAGTTTTGAATATCATCAATGGTTCCATAGTGATTTCTCAAGGAGTAAAAATGACACATTTTATCTTACTGGATGGAGTGATGAAGTTGAAACTATTATAATGACTTCAAAGAACTATCTGAAAAAGTTTCACTATAGGTCTGGTTCCCTAAGTGAAAATAATGATAAATTTATAGCAAAAATAAGCATACTCAAACTTGATCACACTAGCCTTAAAAGATGTAATAGTATTATTTTAGGGAAATAATAATTATTTTCTATCAACTCATATGGAAGAAAGATAATTAACCAAAAGTTATAACTTGTTCATCCTAATAATTGGTGTCTATCCCCAATTCCTTTGTATATAGGATCACTATATTTTTTTTACCTTCATTGAATATTATACACACAATGTCTGTATATACTTCCTAAAGAATAAATCTAATTTTTTTCAGGAATTTATTTATTGGAATTTTATTGGATGTGAGATAGTGCGAAAGAAATTTAAATTATTTCCAAACCAATAATGTAGGGAATACACCATACATGACATTCATAACTTATATAAAAATAATGGAGTTAGTCATGGGGATATTATTCTAGGATCTCCAAATAAAAATGGAGTAGCTGAGAGGATGAATAGAACATTGAATGATAAATCTCAGAGTATGAGGATACATATGAGAATACCAAAGGTAATTTTTGTAGATGCCTTCAATACATCATCTAACTTCGTTAACAGAATTCTGGCATCATCTATAGGGTAGCAACATCCTAGGTAACCTTGGTCTATTAATATTCTATATTTCTCCATCCCATTATCTTTGTAAGTGTCACATATGTTTATATTGATGCTAAATATAGAGATATGTTATAGAAAAAATACAAAGTTTTTTTTCTTGTTAGGTTTTTTGATGAGAACATTGGTTATTGCTTATGGGATAATGAAAAGGAACAAGTCATTTGAAGCTGAGATATTTTTTTCAATCAAGATATTATATTAAAGGATCAGAACCTGGATGATAAGGATGTTGAGGATATATAAACAATTTAATTTCAGTGTGATCACATGTAGGTCAATAGAAAAACATTTATTCTGGAATGTTCATGTCAAACATTAGAGACTGGTACTCTAATTGTTAGGGTATGATAAATAAGTTGATTGGAAAGGTCCTTGTTAGATGGTGGATGTTTGGATAGACACGTACCATATTGAGAATGATAAAAAAACCTTTAATAAATAGAATACAATCCTAAAAGGAGGATCATATAGATGAACCTGAGGTTTCTTATGGGGATCCACACTTATTAGGAAACCAGTTTAAGGGTTCAGGGCTTTTATGAGACTCTTAATTCTAATAGAAATACGGGGACTTGGTATTTTTTAGGAAGTGTCTACTTTTAAGGACTCTAAATAGTTAGATTATTCCATGAAAGAGTAATTGAGTTCCTTAAATCTCAAAAATACATGGTAATTGGTTGATCTATTCAAAGGAAAGATATCTCTAAAAAATGGGTATTTTATTTGAATGATAAAGCTGATCTAAGTAAGTGATACAAACAATGTTAGTTCTGAAATGTGTTTAGTGAAAGGAAGGGATATAATTTTCTAAAATTCTATAACCAATGGTGAAATACAAAACCATTAAGATAGTTATTAGCATTATCACATTTGATGATCCATACTTGGGGTATATGGATGTCAATATAGTTTTTCTTCTTGGGGATTTTAGGGAAGTTATTTTCAAGGTTTAACCCAAGGTTTAAGAAGTTCGTCCGAAGGAATATTTGGTTTGTATATTGAAATGAATTATTTATGGGTTAAAGAAAACTCCAAGATAGTGGAAATGTAAAGTTAAACACTTTCATATTTAAATAAAGTTTTAGTTTATGTGATTATTATCGCCGTTATTATAAAAATAATGGGAAGATGGATCATATATCATATTACTATTGTATATGGATTATATGATGACTTTTAGTATAGAGTTCTATTAGATTGAGGAAATGAAGAGAAATTTTTTTAGAAGGATCCAGGTGAAAAAAATTAGGTAAACTAAGAAAATATTCAATATGATAATTGAGAGGGATAGGAAAGATAGTTCATTAGTTTTATTCTAGAAGGAATGCATTAGGAAATTCATCAAATGATTTAGAATGGATATTTATAAACCTTTCTCAACCAATATCTCCAATAATTTAAAACTTAGTAAACTTGGGAACCATAAACATATATAGATATTCATGACATGGATAAGGTTTCATATTCATTGGATCTGGAAGTTTTGATATACGCAATGGTTTTCACTCAATTTGATATTTATTTTTCAGTGGGAGTTTTTAGTTATTTCATGGAAAATATTAGAAGGAAACATTGAGAAGGTATGAAATGGGTCTTATAAAACTTGAAATGTTCATAGGATATAGATTTATGTTTCAGTGATGATACATTACTAGATACGTGTATTCATGTAAAAGTGTTATATGTTTTTTTTTTTACTTTTGGTGGAATAGTGGTATGTTGGGTGTCTTGGTTGGGACCATTGGTCACTTTATCTATAAATTAAGTAGAATATTTTTCTAAAACTGAGGCAAGTAAAAAGAATAAATTGTTTTTGTGCTTTATCAATGAACTCATAAAGGGATCAAACATATAGAGGTCTCTAGTGAATTGAAGAAGAAGAAATATGAAAATACTAAAGTAATTTCTAAGTGGGTGATTGTTTCATTGGTTGATTTTTTCTTCATATTTCATTGGAAATGATTTTATAAACATAGATTATTAGATTCAGTTCATCAGATTTACCATGTGGATCCATTTCATACTATTCCAGTTCAAAGAATTTGGGTAGAAGTTCTTCTCCATTGGACTAAACTTCCAATAGATAGTGTGCATCAGGTAGAGTTTGTCTAGATTCATTTCATTAGACATATGGTCTTATAGGGCGAGGGTTTAATTATCATACATTGATAATTTGAAATATATATCAATATTTTACATTTTCATGTTATCCTTACATGGGTGAATAGATTTCATTGGTACCATTACACAGTGAGAGAAATACCCTTATACATGTACTAAAAGATACATGATGACCTACTGTTGAAGGTTTCAATATATTTTTGCAAATGTTTATTTTTAGTATCTCATGTCAATTGGAGTATGACCAAATAACTCAGAGGATTTTGGTATCTTGTTGACAGGTGAAGAAATATATAAAGAGGTATGGTGGACTAGCTCTATTTGTAACAGAAAACTGTATGAGCAGTGTGTGTTTATAACTTTATTGTATAAGACAAAACATTGGAGATGAAGTGAGTGAGTGTTTTGTAAGCATATTTATCTCCTAAAATAAAATATATTTTCAGTTTTCTCCCATTTATGTAGGACTTTTCTCAAACCATGTTATGTCTTGTGTGTTTATTTATTTTTGTTGTTGTGTGTGAAGTATAATTCATGGAATCTTGTATAGTTATTAGATGAGATCTTCCAAATTATAGTGAATGTTACATTGGAGGTGAATGTTATAGGATAAACTCTTTATTGGATAAAATTTTAGAGTATTTATACTATGGATGTGGGAGTGATCATATAGAAATCACAATATTATAAATTATTACATCACTTGGTTTTTCTGTTGGATCAAATAGATAGAGTGATTCTTCTTAATAGATTGTTTTCCTCATATCCCAATATGCAATAATTTTTTGTTGAATTAGAGTTCATGTTCTAGGTTTCTTGAGGGTTTAATCATTAGCATTGATATAACAAACCTTCTATTTATTTCATATTTAAACGTGATTTATTACATAAAATTGAACTTAATACAACTTATAAGATCAATAGGTCTAGTGTATTTTGGGCTTAAGAACATTAAAAAACAACTTAAAACATTAAATACACATCTTTATTGAAAACTTATTTTACATCACCAAAACATTCATTCGTACTTAGCATTTCATGAGATAACCTGAGGACATACATAAGAAAAGGATGAGCTATAAAGACCAATAAGGTAGTAAACAAGGAATAACATGAAGAATACAATACATGTTAGGCAATAGGCATATAAATGGTTCATAAGAGAAAAATTAATATAAAGTCATGATGTAGCATGATTATCATAACCTGGAAATGTGGAAACAACTTAAAACACTACATCATTAACATAAAATAATAATGTAAAACCCTATCCCAACATGGTGGAAAAAATACCCATACAGTAATCAGGTAAACCCTTATCCCAACATGATATATCTTGATACTAAACATTACCCAATGCATTAGAGTGATACTAGGGCGCACCCTTCATAATCATTTAAACCTCATGCTTATGGTTGCCACATATATCATTTAACATGGATTCATTTAACATCATAATTTATTCCACGATCAAGGAATGTGGAATTAATACATTTAAGTCACCATTACATAATTATGTATTCATAAAGGTGAATTCCCTTGATAGAGTAATGGGTATGGTACTCACTACATGATGATTTTGGAATGGAAAATCGTGGTGTAATTTTGGAAGCATAACAACGTCATATGGAAATGCATAAATTGGGTTGATGAGAGTGAAAGGGGTCTCTCATAATTTATACATGGGATGGACAGTAATGGGATCCTAGAACATAATATCCCAACATCTGAAATGGAATTTATTTTCATAATATAAAATAAAATGCTTGAATGGAAATGAGAAGAAAGAAATCCCTCACGTAACTTTGGTATACCAATGGGTGGGTTTAAAGGATCATAGGGTGGATTAATGGGAGTGAAAGGAAGATACAATCATATATAAATAAAATATATAGTAAGGAGGGATGTAAGAACATATCTGAAATCAATAAAATTGAAATTAAAAGGCATGACATAAAAGTGGTGCTTGAAGAAAAAGTAGAGAGGGAGATCCCTTACATGGATGTGTCACCCCAAAGGCTTGGGGGGAATATTCAGAGATTATGGGATCCTTGGTAGGACTATAGGGAGTAATAATTAGATATTAGTTGAGCTTCTAGGATCTTGAGTGAAGAGAAATTGGTGCTTTGGTTGGTTTATATAGGAAGGGTAAGGGAATTATTTATTATTTTTGTTTTGGACACTACACACTTATATATTAAAAACCACAAACCATCCCATGATTTCTGCCCATTTTTTCTAGAAAATGGGAGTGGTATAAATTATTTTATATGTCTAAGGGCCTAAGATATTAAAAAATTTCCCTTTATTATGTGGAGGTGAGTCACACAATCAAAGAAATGATTTTAAAAACTTAAATTATTTTATATGTCTTGGAAGATTCAGTAAGGCTTTATAAAATAAATAAAATAAACCTCAAATTACATTATTTTAATGGGAAAAAATATTTTTCCAAAATATACCTTTTATATTATTTTATTACCTGACTATTGGGTCATTATAATGTCATAAATCAGATTATATATTTATATGGTATTTAATTTTTACCCAAATATTTTATTATCTCAGAAAATTATGAAAAATTAACCATTGGATAATTTTGATTTCCTGATTCAAAAAAAATATATTAATTTTATATAAATAATTTTCTAAATATTTGAATTTTCACTTTTAAAATAAAAACCAACATTTATTAAAAATTGATATCTTTTGACAAAAACAGTTTTCAAACCTTAATAAAATTTACATTTTACTTCATAAAATTTATATGATTTTTTATGTTTAATAAAAATAATTTAAAAATATTATTTTATTAAAATATTATTTAATATAAAATCCATTATATATTCAAAATATATTTCTTTATTGAATTTGAATATTAACCAAAAATACTATTTGTGATTTAAAACTCATTTACAAAGTAACAATGATAGAATAAAAGTATATTAATTATTCTATAAAAAAATATTGAACATACTCATAATTCTAGGTTCTTGTTACATATCCCTTTATTACACCATCATACACCCTAAGAGTAAGGTTTGCGATTGTGGGGATTTCATGGGGCCTTTTGGTGAACATGGTTTGGGTCGGGATCTCGATGAGTTTGAACTTCTCTCATAAATAATTTCTCTCATGCTTAAGTTGTTGGATCTTAGCTTGGGATTGGTCTAGGGAAATCCCAAAAATTCTATCTCCCATAGAATCTCTGATAAATGGGATTCATAGGGTATGATCCAACTGGTTGAGTCCACCACTTCCTTTGTCTATGCTAAAAGGATTTGCTAAAAATATATATTTATACTAGTCATGTGATCACTATTAAACGAATATATTATCAATGTTAAGGATACATAAGGATCATTTAAATCCAATTATATATAATATTAAAATTATTTCATGTGAATTATATATCCATAAGACCTTTAATTAGAAGAAAAGGGAATTATATTCATAAATGTTTTTTTCGTTTCTACCTTCCCCCCTTATGAAATTTATCCTTAAAAAATTAGTTTTCCCAAACTAAAATAGATGGAGGTAATTATTCCCCATCACTTCCTTCGATTTCCACATCGCTTCTTCAAACTTGTGGTTTCTTCACATCACTTTGATGAGGGGCATTATCTTTTTTCATAGAACTTTTTCTCTACGATCTAAGATCTTCACCAGATTCTACTCATAAGAGAGGTAATTCTCCAATGGTACCACCTATGGATTGACTACATGTGATGGGACAAGTATTTACTTCATCAAGAGTGATACATGGAATACATCATATACATGAGATAGGTTTTGTGGGAGTTATAGTTGATAGGCTACTACTCTGAGGTGGTCAATGGTCTCAAAAGTTCTCATGTACCTTGGACTAAGCTTTCCCTTATTCCAAAATTTCATAACTCTATTCCATGGAGATATGCAGAGGAATACAATGTCTCCAACATCAAACTCTAGTTCTCATCGATGATTATCATCAAAGCTCTTTTTTCGACTCTGGGCAGCTTTGATGTGCTGCTCAATGGTCTTAACCTTCTCCACCATTTCTTCGACCATTTCTAGACCTATAATTTTTTGTTCCACAACTTCATCCTAACATGTCATTGTTATGGACTTCTTCCCATAAAGGGATTAATAAGGAACCATTTGGATGCTTGAGTGGAAAATGTTGTTGTAATAGAACTCTACCAAAGGAATATGTTGGTCCCATCTACCATTGAAGTCCATTGAGAAAGCTCTCAACATGTCAACAAGTGTCTAGACAGTCCACTAAAATTGATCATCAATTTAAGGGTGATAATTTGTGATGAAGTTCAACTCAATGTTCAGAGCATATTGGAGACTCTTCTAGAACTTATTGGTGAATCTTGGATCTTGATCAGACATAATCAATAGTGGTACTCCATACAAACTTACCACTTCTTTGATGTATATCTGTTCCAGTTGACCTAGTGAAAAATCCTCTCAAATTGCAATGAAGCATGCAGTCTTTATAAGATGATCCACAATAACCCAGATAGCATTGTTTCCTTTGGATGTCTTCAGAAGTTCAGTGACAAAGTCTATGGTGATGTTTTCCCATTTCCATATTGGTATGGGTAATGATTGCATCATCACCTTATACTTAGGCCTCTCACCCTTCACCTGTTGACATATCAGGCACTTTAATGTATATCTAGTGATATCCTTATTTATGTTATCCCACTAATAGCTCTCTCAGAGATCTTGATGCATATTTGTGTTTCTTGGGTGAATAGAGAAATTCAAACTATGGGAATCATCCAAAAGATATTTTTTTTACTCAGGATTTTATGGAATACATAGTCTCGATCTAAATTAAAAAATTCCTTCTTTATTAACAATGATCTCTATGGATTTCCCTTTTATGATAGTTTCCAATTTTTTCTAAATTCCCTCATCATCTTTTTGAGTATCCTTTAACCTTTTAAAAAGATATAGTTGAGTGATCATTTGTGAATGGATTGATGGTTTTTCCTTCTTTATGATTCCTATGTCTTTCTTCATCAAATCTAAGAAGATTGGATCCTTTTCAAATCTCATCAATGATGGACTTTCTCGGTCATTTATACATATAGAATCTTCCACCTTTTTCAATTTCCTAGGGTTGTAAAGGATTGATAATTTATAATCCTTGATGAGCTCTAACCATCATCATTGGTACGTATTCATCTCTTTCAATGTGAATATATATTTGAGACTTTTTTTATCCGTATATATTTCACACTTCTCCCAAAAATGATAATTCCTCCATATTTTCAATGAAATTATCATGGCCCCCAAATCTAGATCATGCATGGGATAGTTTTTATAAGGAAATTTAACTTCCATGAAGCATAGGAAATGAATTTTTCATTATGCATCAACATACAACTCAATACCTTCTTCGAAGAATCACTAAAGATTACGAAAATCTCCCCACTTGTGGGTAGTGTGAGCACAGGGATAGTGACAAGACTCTTCTTCAAATCCAGGAATCTTTCTTCACATTAATTATTCTAATAAAACTAGACTCCCTTCTGAGTTATCTTGGTAAGAGGGTTTGAAAACCGTTATAAATTTATCACAAATTGGTGATAATATCCAGCTAACCCTAGGAAGCTATGGATATCCATCACAGATTTCATCCTCATCCATACCTCAATTACTTTGGATTTTGAAGGATTCATAGATATCTCATAACTTGCGATGATATGCCCCAAGAATGAGACTTCCTTCAACCATAACTCACACTTTTTGTACCTTTCATAGAGCTTCTTCTTTCGCACGATCTATTGAATAGTTTGTATATGCTTCTCATACTCTTCCTTGGTTTTGGAGTAAATTATAATATCATCTATAAATACTACCAAAAACTTTTCAAGGTAATCTATAAAGACACTATTCATCAAGCTTATAAATATTTTTGGAGTATTAGTGAGCCCTAAATGCATTACTATGAATTCATAGTGCACATACCCTGTACAAAAAGCCTTCTTGGGGATATCCTCATTCTTCACCCTTACATGGTAATATCGTAACTGCATATCCACAATAGGGAAGTATTGTAGAGACCCAAAGCTTGACGTACATGGACATTACATTACTTTTTTGGAATACTTAATACATAACAAAAACAAACACACAAGGACCGTAATATTTTAGTGTCTTTGCAAACTCGGAACATAATCTTCTAATCGTGGTGAAAGATCTTCAACATCTCCCATAAAGATCTTCCCCTTTTTTTCTTACCTAAAACCTTTCATTATATCTTGGGGAAAAGAAAACATATAAATGGTGAGCTAAAATGCTCAGTAAGGGTAATAATGGAGAAAATAAAACAAACCATATAAATTTGAACTTCAAAACATGAACATAAAGTTTACACATCAAAATCTTGGGTTGTGAAATAAATCCTGGCAGTACGTAAGGAATAGGTCATAGAGAAAAAATAATCATGATAAAATAGCATGGGAATAAAATTTTTAATTGTGGAAAAACATTAAGCACATGATATGATTTCCATAGTAGCCAAGGCATTGCTGCCAAGACCATCCTAGTGGACAAAGTCCCATTCTGAATCGAGTTCACTCCTCATTCCAGTCCTGTATCGCTGAACCAGATTAACTTAAAATTAAATCCATGTCTATCTCATGAGATATAAATATTTACCCAATTAATTGGAGGGAGATATAGGTCCCACACATCTCACATTGAAATCATTCTTACTTGTGCCACAAAATAAACATAAATAATTTATCATAACCCAAAGAATAAAATGGGTTTCATAAACATCATCCCATCATAACGTAATCCATATAAAACAAATGGATATCATTTCATCATAAGAATAATCAAACCACATAAATAATAGAGATAGTATACTTGAAACATAAACATGATACATAATGTCATCTTAGATGGAAAATGGTTTTGATAAAACACTTGAAATGAATTCTGGTGGAAAATATCCTTTCCTATTCAAAATCATTTTCTTTTCACAAAATGCCATGAAATTTTAAAAGAAAAGTATTTTTTTGAAAATAGTCATAAACTTTTGTAGATGAAACTTCATTGAAATAAGTCATTATGAAACCATAAAAATCCATTCACGTTGTATAAGTTAAAAATAAAATTCATTTCATATTTTTGTCAGAAAAGTCAAAAAGTGCCTCGTATGGTAATAAAAAGAAAGATTCCTTACATACCATGTAGTAAAAGTAAAAAATGGGTAAAAAGGAATTTAAATATACATGAAACCATTTTTAGAAAAAAGGCACATGGATAATAAATATAATCCCAATAAATACTTACGAGTAGACAATCTCGGATAAAAACGAGATTGGAAAAGTTATCCCCTACCTTATGTCTGATATGATTCGTATATATCAGAACCTCATGTATAATGATTTAAATAATATCATTGACTTATTACAGAACCATATTAATTGTTATGATATCATATATGGTTCACTTATGACTTTATATTACCCGTTCTTTTGTAAATTCCATGTTAAAGTAGTGTTTTGGTAAAATTGTTTCATTTATCGTACGTGTTTCCACTTGTTGTTCTTGATATTATTACTTATATACTGATATAATTAATTCCAGAATGTAAAACATTATTTATATATAATATATATTCAGAATATACATATATATAATAGATCGATAAATAGAAATAAATACACTGTTCATGGAGACGGTAGGTCGTACGTACGCCTGAATGCTGTTTTTCGTTTCTTTATGGAATTAAGTAGACTTCATACATATATATATACATAAATCTAGTATCATTATTATGTCATATATTTCATGATTACTTATTATATATACTTTATCATCATTCTTGAATTGTTAACATGGAAAATGAATCTCATCGCGTCGTGGAGAAGGTAATCTGTACGTACGCACGAGCGATGATATCATTCCCATATTTATTGAATGGATATGGAGTAGATGATATAATATCTTAGAATCCGTATGATTTTGTAATCATATATAGTTATTCTTTACACTATTATACCCATCCAAGTAAGGTGGTGGCAGAAAAAATGATTACACCACGGTGTGGAGACGGTATTCCGTACGTACGCACGCGCGGGGATTTCGTTTTTCGTAGGATGGATGGAAGGTGAAATAGGGTTGTTTCATATTTATAATAACATATCAATATACAAGTAATACTTATGTTATTACTTTATAATGAAACAACTAAATAAGAGGAAGTAGAAGAAGAAAGAAACATGAAATAGTCGGTAGAAGAGATTACCTCTTCCTCGACGCACCTCCTTTAAACTTATTCTTAGGGAACTAGAGTTGGTCTTTTAAAAATAACAGAACCTCTATTATGTAACTAGAGAGGTTGAGAAGAGTAATTGGTAGGGTTTTTCGGAACTTCAAGGCTCAAAAGGGTGTAAAGAGAAGAGGGAAGGGGTGCCCTTTTTATAAGGGAGGAGAGGGGCACCTTTGGAAAAACTTAAAATATTATTTTATAATAAAGTCATATTTGGTTTATAATAGCTCAAAATTGATTTATTTAGAAGATAAAGTGGGTATGGGTCCAAATACTCTCACCAAATAGGTTTTAGACAAGTTTAGGTTACTATTTTAACCTTATCATTTAGATTTAACACTAAGTTAAATAATTTAACTTTTACCTTGTCTTCTTATTTTCTAACACTATATGGTTAATAAACTTACTATAACAATCCAAACGAACCCCAAGTGGTTAATTATTAATATATACCCCTATCTATGTAATTTTACCGAACATTAGATTTTTATAAATAAAATAACAATTAATAATATAATATTTTTTAAAAAAACTATTTTACGTCAATTTTGACACTATTTGGTAATTGATTTTTGTGAAAATCATAACAACATGATTAGTTCGAAAAAAGTTACTTAAATAAATACTAACATATCATATTAACCTATAAAATTAGTGGAATTCATAAAAAGTTTCAAATTACATCTATTTGGGTATTTATAATATCAATTATGTTAATATTTCATTAATAAGGTAATTATTGTATCATCGTTGTGTCATACATAAATTAAATTATTTAATGTATAAAAATTATAAATAAAATACGATTAGGTAGGAAATCGTTTTATCTTTCTAATGAATATTTATTGTAGAATTTATCTTATGTATAACCCTATATTAAAAAAAATTTAGTTTTTAAACTTTGATTTTAACTATTTTAACTCTTATTTAAATAAAATAATAATAAATGTCCAAATCTAATCCAAGTGGACCTAAATGGTAATATTTTATTCCTAATGTTTTTTTTGGTCGAATTAAACTTATCCAATAGAATTAGGATATGTGTTAGAGTAATAATAAAATCATTATTACCCTTAATTACCCTATTTACTTTTAACAATGGTAAATAGAAGTAAAAAGTTACTATTTAAAAAAAATATTTTTATCTTATTGAACCACATTTTACTCCTTGATATTAACTGTGTCTCTCAGATTTTCAAAATTCCACTCACAAAAGAGTTAAAATTAAGTTTTATGTAAATTTTCAAATTCTCCTAGGAGGTGGGTAAAAGACGGTGACAAGTTCAATAAAATTTTTATATATCTAAAATCATTATAAAATGACTCAAATGAATTACATTGAACTTATATAGGTATTATGTATCAATTTTGACCTAAAATAAATTTAAATAAAATAAATAATTATTTAAATAAAAATTCGGTTTTTAAATAGTAACCCAATGTTTTCACTATTCATCAAAAATTGAAAGTTTTCAGAAAAATACCAAAAATTCTCCCTAGGCTAATTTCGATATTATGAATCCAAAAATAAAGTCCATTTTGAAAGATAAAATTTTTAAAATTTCAAAAAGTGGGTATTACTATTCATAATGGCCTGTTTATATAATATTTTAATAACATATCGCTATTTAGTGAAACTCGGTATTGCATACAACACACGCTATCGTGGAAGGTTGTGATTGCGTGTAATGAAAGTCAAGTCAGGGTTGTATGTAGTGCAAGATTCCTTTGTTGTTGCGTATAATAGAATCCAAATATATTTTATTTATACATTGAATATATATATATATACACTCAATGTTATATAGAATAACTTCTATCAAAGAAACATGAAATTGTGTGTAACACAATCCAAGATTAGTGTTGCGTATACTTCAAGATAATACGGTGTTGCTTATAGTGCATGATATCCTTGGTGTAGAATATAATAGAAGATACTAAAGAAATTAAAAATAATATATCTTATAAAATCTGGGGGTGTTACATTCTACCCCCCTTAAAATGAATTTTTCCCTCGAAATTCATCGGGGTTATAAATCGTTTACTACTTGAAAGTTTCTTTAATAAAAACCCACATCATAAAAAGGAATACTAAAGATTAATTTTAAAAACTAATGTATGAAATGTAACGGTTACCCAAATTAACTCATTACTGGGTTTCCACATAGAAGAACATAAGTGAAAATATGGATATGGAAGAGAAACCTAACCATCATGTTCTGATAGAGAGTGGTGAAGAACATCGCTACGAAAAATACAATAATCACAAAGCCATAAATTTCTGATGATTTCAGGTACCATCTGATTCATCAGATATAAGGGCACTAGGACAACATTTTTTGTTTTCAAGATCATTTCCCTAAAGTTAAAGAAATTGGAATTAGAAGAAATTCATTCTTGATTTTGGTACAATCTCGCCGTTGGTCGTTACTTGGACAATTTCCACTTCATCTCTTAAAGAAATGAAGTTGAATTTGTCATTTGCGAAGTGTTAGCAGATCAAGTGATAGAATGATGGGTCATTCCATCTGTCTCAAACAAATGGTTAGAAAAAGTTATCAAAAATACATAAGTCCATCTATAGTGAGATTAATCGTATATGGTTACTAAAATGGACTTATACTTCATATATCATACTACTTAATAAAATAAAACTAGTTTCTACTAACTGAGGGCTTCCTGTAGGCCAGTGGTAGGTGAGAGAGGCCTGTCGCACTTTGGTTGTGGGTTCGATTCCACAACCTTGTCCGACGCCACGGGTTTCCGTCCATCCTGCAGGTTATACCTTTTTATAAAACTACATTATTATAACATCTCATCAATAATATAAAAAAACTTTATATACTTAAATAATACTAACTTGCATCCAACATAATCCATTCCAATATTTAGGCTTATCTAAAATACTTCTGTCTAAGCTCATAGTATAAAGAAAACAATTACTTGAAATGTCATCTACTGAGCATGTGAATACCATCATTTATCCTCTATATATCATACGAAATATCTTTTTGGTCACATTCCAAACATGTGAATACCTTAATCATGTATTCACTTAAAACATGACTTACCATAGAACCTTAGTTGAAAACACGAATGATGTCAAAAGTTGTCTCTTTCCACATTCCAAAATCCCAAAAATTCTTTATACTCAAACCATGATATCACTTTGTTCTTATATTAGTCACAAGCTCCTGAATACTGTCAAACATTTCATTTTCTCATTATCCCTTCATTATGTGCATATCATCTTCTTTCCAAAAATATCTCAATCACTTTTCATGGTTACCGATGCCATATTCTTATGGAAAACCACAATGGACAAATATATAGGTATTCCAATATACCATAAAAGTACCTCAATAACATTATTATTGAATATCAATACATAAACACTTCAAACCATCCTCTTCAATGATTGTCATGTAATAAGTCCTTCCTTGATTTAGAAGTAACCTCTTAGGTCAGGGCATTGAGTTGGGTAATGCCCATGTTCTCCATAGATAAGACATTGAACTCCATAACATTCTGTCACTCTATGACCCTTCTCTCCACACAGATAATATCTTCCCATCCATTTGATGTATTTATCAAGGTTCTTCTTCCCTTATTTATAAATATCAATCTTCCTTTCTCTATGCTCCTCAACATGCGAACATGCATGAAAGTCCATTTTACTCTTATTTGATGAATTGGGAATACCACTAAAGTTCACCTTGTTAATCATATATCGTGATGACTGATTAAGAAAAATCACAAAATCTTTCTTTATAGTAATTAAGCAACTTCTTTTCTCATAGTCACCAATTTTCCATTGGATTCAATGTTGACCCAATTCCTTCTAGTTCCTTCCATTGACTAAAACCAAAAACCATGGTGTAAGAAACAGTTAAAATAATGAGGAACCACATAATTATAAAAAGTTACTTATGGGATGTCTAACTTATCACACATTCTTTAATCCATGACACCTTAGGTTCACCCTAGGTTATTCATGATCGTCAACATAATTATATGACTGTAACCTAGAGTTATACTAAACCTTAGGGAAATCCCTAGACATACCTTAGAAATATATATAGGGATCTCACTAAAGTTCTCGCATCCTAGTTTCCAAAGGCTGACAAAACCTATCCTCTGATACCAAATGTAGAGACCCAAATCTTAATGTACATGGAAATTACATTACTTTTGCGGAATACTTAATACATAACAAAAACAAACACACAAGGACCATAATAGTTTAGTGTCTTTGGAAACTCGGAACATAATCTTCTAATCATGGTGAAAGATCTTCAACATCTCCCATAAAGATCTTCCCCTTTTGTTTTCTTACCTAAAACATTTATTTATATCCTGGGGAAAAGAAAACATATAAAGGGTGATTTCAAATTCTCAGTAAGGGTAAGCATGGAGAAAATAAAACAAACCATATACATTTGAACTTCAAAACATGAACATAAAGTTTACACATCAAAATCTTGAGTTGTGAAATAAATCTTGGAATTATGTAATGCATAGGTCATAAAGAAACATTAATCATGATAAAATAGCATGGGAATAAAACTTGTAATTGTGGAAAAACATTAAGAACATGATATGATTTCCATAGTAGCCAAGGCATTGCTGCCAAGACCATCTTAGTGGACAAAGTACCTTTCTGAAACGAGTTCACTCCTTGTTCCAGTCCTGTATCACTGACCCAGATTAACTTACCGTTCCAGCCATGTCTATCTCATGAGATATAAAGATTTACCCAATGCATTGGAGGTAGATATAGGTCCCACCCATCTCATATTGAAATCATTCTTACTTGTGCCACAAAATAAACATAAATCATTTATCATAACCCAAAGAATAAAATGGGTTTCATAAACAGCATCCCATCATAATGTAATCCATATAAAACAAATGGATATCATTTCATCATAAGAAGAATAAAACCACGTAAATAATAGAGACAATATACTTGAAACATAAACATGATACATAATGTCATCTTAGATAGAAAATAGTTTTAATAAAACACTTGAAATGAATTCTTGAGGAAAATATCCTTTCTTCTTCAAAATCATTTTCTTTTCAAAAAATGATATGTAATTTTAAAAGAAAAGTATTTTGTTGAAAATATTCATAAAATGTTTTAGAGGAAACTTAATTGAAATAAGTCGTTATGAAACCGTAAAAATCCATTCATTCTGTATAAGTTAAAAATAACATTCTTCTCGTACTTTTGTCGGAAATGTCAAAAAGTACCTCGTATGGTAATCCAAAGAAAGATTTCTTACATACCATGTAGTGAAAGTAAAAAATGGGTAAAAAGGAATTTAAACATACATGAAACCATTTTCAGAAAAAAAAAGGCACATGGATAATAAATATAATCCCAGTAAAAACTTACGAATAGACAATCTCAGATAAAAATGAGATTGGAAAAGTTATCCCTTACTGTATGTCTGATTTGCTTCGTATGTATCCGAAACTCCTGTATAATGATTTAAATAATGTCATTGACTTATTAAATAATCATATTAATTGTTATTATATCATATATGGTTCACTTATGACTTTATATTACCCGTTCTTTTGTAAATTCCATGTTAATGCCGTGTTTTGGTAAAATCATTTCATTTATTGTACGTGTTTCAACTTGTTTCTATTGATATTATTAATTATATCCTGATTTACTTAATTATATAATGTAAAACATGATTTATATATAATATATATTCATAATATACATATATATAATATATCGATAAATGGAAAGAAATACACCGTTCATGGAGACGGTAGGTCGTATGTACGAATGAACGCTATTTTTAGTTTCATTATGGAATTAAGTAGATATCATAAATATATATATACATAAATCTAGTAGCATTATTATGTCATATATTTCATGATTACTTATTATATATAGTTTATAATCATTCTTAAATTGTTAACATGGAAAATGAATCTCATCGCATCGTGGAGATGGTAATCCGTACGTACGCACGAGCAATGATATCGTTCCCATATTTATTGAATGGAATTGGAGTGGATGATATAATATCATAGAATAAGTATGATGTTATAATCATATATAGTTATTCTTTACACCATTATACCCATCCAAGTAAGGTGGTGGTGGCAAAACTGATTACACCAAGGCGTGGAGACGGTATTCCGTACGAACACACGCGCGGTGATTTCATTTTCCGTAGGATGGATAGAAGGTAAAATAAGGTTCTTTCTTATTTAAAATAAAATATCAGTGTATAATTAATACTGATGTTATTACTTTATAATAAAACAACTAAATAAGAGGAAGTAGAAGAAGAAAGAAACTTGAAAGAGTCGGTAGAAGAGATTACCTCTTCCTCGACGCACCTCCTTTAAAATTCTTCTTAGGGAACTAGAGTTGGACTTTTGAAAATACCAGAACCTCTATTATGTAAATAGAGAGGTTTATAAGAGTAATTGGCAGGGTTAGGCCGAGCTTCAAGGCTCAAAAGTGTGTGAAGAGAAGAGGGAAGGGGTGCCCTTTTTATAAGGGAGGAGAGGGGCACCTTTGGAAAAACTTAAAATATTATGTTATAATAAAGTCATAACTAGTTTATAATAGGTACAAATTTATTTATATCTAAGATAAAGTGTGGATGGGTCTAAATACTCTCAAACAATAGGTTTTAGACAAGTTTATGTTACTATTTCAACCTTATCATTTAGATTTAACACTAATTTAAATAATTTAACTTTTAATGTGTCTTCTTGTTTTCTTGAACTATATGGTTAATAAACTTAATATAACAAGCCAAACTAACCTCAAGTGGTTAATTATTAATATATATATCATTATCTAAGTCATTTGGATGAACCTTAGATTTTTATTAATACAATAACAATTAATAATATAATATTTGTTTTAAAACAATTTTATGTCAATTTTGATACTATTTGGTGATTGTTTTTTGTGAAAATCATAATAGCATGATTAGCTAGAAAAAAGTTACTTAAATCAATAATAACATATCATATTAACCTATAAAATTAGTGTTATTTATAAAAAGTCTCAAATTACATTTATTTGGGTATTTATAATATCAATTATGTCAATATTTCATTAAAAAGGTAATTATTGCATCATCATTGTGTCATAAATAAATTAAATTATTTAATGTCTAAAAATTATAAATAAAATACCATTATGTAGGAAATATTTTTATCTTTCTTATGAATATTTATAGTCGAATTTATCTTATGTATAACCCTATATTAAAAATGTTTTAGTTATTAAACTTTGATTTTAACTATTTTAACTCTTTTTTAAATAAAATAATAATAAATGTCCAGATCTAATCCAAGTGGACCTAAAGGGTAATATTTTATTCCTAAGGTTTTTTTGGTCTAATTAAACTTATACAATAGAATTAGGACATGTGTTAGGGTAATAATAGAATCATTTTTACCCTTAATTACCCTATTTACTTTTAACCGTGGTAAATAAAAGTAAAAAGTTACTATTCACCAAAAATTATTTTTATCTTATTGAACCACATTTTAATCCTTGATATTAACCATGTCTCTAAAATTTTCGAAATTACACTCACAGAAGCGGTAAAATTATGTTTTATGTAAATTTTCAAATTCTCCTAGGAGGTGGGTTAAAGACGGTGAAAAGTTCAATAAAATTTTTATATATCTAAAATCATTATAAAATGATTCAAATGAATTACATTGAACTTATATAGGTATTATGTATCAATTTTTACATAAAATAAATTTAAATAAAATAAATAATTATTTAAATAAAATGTCAGTTTTTAAATAGTAACCTAGTGTTTTCACTATTCATCAAAAATTGAAAGTTTTCAGAAAAATACAAAAATTGATCCTAGGATAATTTCGATATTCCCAATCCAAAAATGAAGTCCATTTTGAATGATAAAATTTATAAAATTTCAAAAATTTGGTATTACTATTCATAACGGCTTGTTTATATAATATTTTAATAACATATTGCTATTTAGTGAAACTCGGTATTGCGTACAACATACGCTATCGTGGAAGGTCATGATTGCGTGTAATGAAAGCCAAGTCAGGGTTGTATGTAGTGCAAGATTCCTTTGTTGTTGCGTATAATAGAATCCAACCATATTTCATTTATACATTGAATATATATATACACTCAATTTTACGTAGAATAACTTCTATCAAACAAACTTGAAAATGTGTATAACACGATCCAGGATTAGTGTTGTGTATACTGAAAGCTAATATAGTGTTGCGTATAGTGCAAGATAATCTTGGTGTAGCATATAACAGAAGATATGAAAGAAATTAAAAAGAATATATCTTATAAAATCTGGGGGTGTTACAAGTATTTTTCTCCTCGTAGCTGATCGAACAAGTCATCAATTCGTGGAAGAGGATATTCTTTCATCACCATGATTTTATTGAACTCGTGATACTCAATGAAAATGAGCATTGACCCATCCTTTTTCTTGATGAACAGGACTAGTGTACCCCATGGTGAATTACATGGGCATATAAACCCTTTATGCAAATTCTCCTGTAGTTTTTTCTTTTGCTCCTCAATCTCCATAACTTCCCTTACATATAGAGTCTTGGATATTGGAAACACTCCATGAATAAGATCAATCGATAATTAAACATCTCTTCTAGGATGAAGACAAGGAAATTCCTCAGGAAACACATCATCAAATTCCCTAATAATAGGCTTTTATTTGAGGATTCTTCCTTCCTTAGACTCGATCATCTGAGCAAGATATTCTTGCTCATATGGTAGTAATATCCATGCTTGAGATGATGGTTCTAAAGAAGATTCATCCTGATCTTGGAACTTGTATATAATCGGGGGTCGATTAACCATATGGAGAGTTATTTCCCTCTCATGGAAATTTATGTTGGCTATATATAAGGAAAGTTAATCCATGCTAATAATTTCATCAAATTTCACCAAGGGAAGTATGATGAGGTTCTTCGGAAATTTCAACCCACAAATTATGATAGGGGAGTCATATGCATGTGATGCTATAATTTCCCAATTTTTTTTTCACAGACATATCTACTTCCAGGATTTCTAGGGAAATTTGGATTGTTCTACTACACTTTTGGGATACAGAAGAATGTGTAGAACTAGAATCAAAATGTAAGTTCTCTATACTTTAATGAATAATCATTTTACCTATCACCACATCATTTTCAGGATTCAATCTTCCAGTAGTGATGGAAAAGGCTCACCCTTGTGTCCTTGGAGGTTATTGTTTGCCTCTAAAAACCCTTTTATTAGGGAACTGGTTTGCAATGTTCCATGCTTCCTTGAAGTTGTATCAAAGAACAATACATTGATGATTGAATGGATAATTCCATTCCTATTTTGTGGTAACATGTTTTTCTTACCATAAATCACTAGGTAGGTACCCTTCTTTTCCGCACCTAAAGAATTTCCTCATCCACTTCAGAAAATTTACAGGGTGCTTATTTCCAAACTTTTGACAAGCAAGGTGCTGTAATTTTTTGTCACCATAGGATTTATCCATCAGACCCCCAAAATTAAAGTCCACTTTTCACTTCTTATCCTCATGATGCCCCTAAGATTTTCCTATCTCCATATCAACTTTGAGGGTGAATCAGAAAATCTCTTCATAGATATCAAAGTTGTGGATCTCTAGGGCTTTCCATAGGCTAGGTTTTATCCCACCAAAGAAGTGGTCAAACTTACATTCAAGGGTAACGAGAAAACTGGAGGCATATCATGAAAGTTTGGTGATGTATTCCTCATATGCCCCAATAGATTCATCATCCTTTTTCTTGATGGAAAGGAAATATCTTTTCATCTTAAGACAGAGGGTGTGGGGAAAATATTTATCAAAACAAATTTTACAGAAATCCTTTCATCCTATCTCCTAGATCTCTTCTTAGGCTTTATATTTTTTATCAATTTCCACCATTTATTATCTTCAACCTCTATATGATATGTTTCCAAAATAAACATCTCTTTTTTGGAATGTTAAATGATGGAGAAGATCTTATCAATGGATTTGATCCATTTTTTGGAAATTGAGGGATCAGAATATCTATTGAAAGTAAGAGGCCTTTGTCTCATAAAGCTCTCGATTGTGACTTGTTATTTCTAAGGGGAGGTTAGAAACTCCTCTTGATCTAGGATTCAATTCAAAACTTGACTTAACTGAGAGTGTATCATGAAGAAGTTTTTGATTCTCGCACCCATCAGATTTGGTATCTTATTAGAGTTGTCATCACATTGATATTCACATTAGTTGTTATCTTGATTCCTCCTATTACTATCCACTGGCTAAAATAAAAGGAAAATTATGGTTAAATATTTTAATCTATTAAACACATAAAGGGTAATCTAATTATATTAAATGGATAAATAATAAATTACATTTATCTCCTTAACTTGTGAATTTATAGTCTTATATCTAAGTTATCCATGATCTACTTCCTAACGTATATTCATATGAGATTTTTTTTGTTCCCTTAATAATGGGTCATACTAAGCTTATAAATTTACCAAAGCATATCTCCCATGAGGGTCAAACCAAGAGTGCAGTATGGCCCATTTTTTCACCAATTTCCATTCAATTCTACCTCAAAGTGGTGTTTTCATGTTTTACCCCTAGATACATTTGTGGTTGAGCCACCTCTACATGTTTTTATCTAGAAACATATGTATTTTCTTAATAAACCACTTACTCTATACTCACCAAAATATAGGGATTATTTTCTTATACTTAGTATTATTACTAAGGCTTTCACTAGATTTTTTTAATCCTAATCCCAAAAATAACTAAACATATCCTTTGATACCTACTATAACAACCCTACTCTTTATTGCATATTTAAACATGATTTATTACATAAAATTTCACTTAATAATACTAAAAATATCAAGAGGTCTAGTGTCATTAGAGATTATAAACATTACATAACAACTTAAAACGTGAAATATACATCTTTATTGAAAACTTATTTTACATGACCACAACATTCCATCATACTTAGGATTACATGGGATAACCTGAGGACATAGATAAGAAAATGGTGAGATATAAATCCCAGTAAGGGATTAAACATGTAAAAACATGAATAATAAATTAAATGTTATAAAATATTAATATAAATGGAGTATAATAGAAACCTAAACATAAAGTAATTATATAGCATGAATATCATAACATGGAAATGTGGTAATAACTTAAAACACTACATCATTAACATAAAGGAATCAGGTAAACCCCTATCCCAAAATGGTGGAAACAATTCTCATAGAGGAATTAGGTAAACCTCTATCCCAACATTATATATCATGATACTAAACATTACCCAATGCATTGGAGCGCTATTAGGGTGCACCCTTTATAATCATTTCAATCTCATGCTTATGTGTGCCACGTAGATCATATAACATGAATTCATTCAACATAATAATATATTCCATGATCAAGGAATGTGGAATTAATACATTTAAGTCACCATTAGATAAGTATGTTTTTAGGAAGGTGAATACCCTTGATAGAGGAATGGGTATGGTATTCCTTACATGATGATTTTGGCATGTAAAATCATGTTGTAATTTTGGCAGCATAACAGTGTCATATAGAAATTCATAAATAGGTTTGATGAGAGAGAAAGGGGTATCTCATTATTTATAAATGGGATGGATCGTAAATTAATCATGTAACATAATATCACAACATGTGAAATAGAATTTAGATGTATAATATAAAATAAAATGCTTGAATGGAAATGAGAAGAGATAAATCCCTTACGGAATTTCAGCATAGTAATAGGTGGGTTTAAAGGATAATATGGGGGATTAATGGGAGTGAAAAGAAGATAACATCATGTATACATAAAATTAATATTAAGGTATTATGGAAGAAAATATCTCAAATAAAGAAAATGGAAATTAAAAGGCATGACATAAAAGAGGTGCTTGAAGAAAAAGGAGAGAGGGAGATCCCTTACTTGGATGTGTGATCCCAAATGCTTGGGGGAAGGCTTATTGGGAGCTTGGGGTTCCTTGGTATGATTATAGGGAGTAATTGGAATAGATTTGTAGAGCTTAAAATATCTTTTTGAAGAGAAATGGGTGCTTGGGTGGGATTATATTGGAAAGGTTGGGGAATTTTTTATTATTTTGGTTTTGGAAACTACACACTAAAATATTTCAAACCACAAACCATATCATGATTTCTTCCCATAGTTTCTAGAAAAGGGGAATGGTATACATTATTTTATATGTCTAAGGGCCGATGATATTAAAATATTTCCCTTTATTATGTGGAGGTGAGTAACACTATCAAGGAAATGATTTTAAAATCTTAAAATATTTTATATGACTTAGAGGATTCACTAAGGCTTTATACAATAAATAAAATAATCATAAAATTAAATTATTTTAAATTAAAAACTTATATTTGGATTAATATAAATTTTATTTTATTTTATTAAATCACTATTGTGTCATTATGATATCATAAAATATATTATATATTTATACAGTATTTAATTTTTACCCAAAAATTCGATTGTCACATAAAATTATAAAAAATTCACCATTGGATAATTTCAATATCCATATTCCAAAAATAAAAATCATTTTAACTAAATAATTTTATAAATATTTTAATTTTCACTTTTAAAATAAGAAAATGATATTTATTGATAATTGATGGCTTTTGATAAAAACAGTTTACAAACCTTAATAAAAATTACATTTGACATCATAAAAATTATTCTATAATTTATATTTAATAAAAGAAATTTAATAATAATATTTTATTGAAATATTATTTAATTATAAAATCTATTAATTCCTCATAATATATCTCTTAATTGAATTTGAATATTAACCAAAAATACTATTTGTGCTTTAAAAATCATTTACAAAGTAACAGTAATAGAATGGATGTATATTCATTAATTATATACAAAAATAATGTACATAATCATAATTCTAGGTTCTTGTTACATATCCCTTCATTACACTAGCATACTACATAAGAGTAAGGTGTGTGATAGTGAGGCTTTCTTGGGGTAGTTTTGGGTACATGGTTTGACTCGTGATCTTGATGAGCTTAAACTTCTCCCATAAACAGTTTCGCTCATGCTTAAGTTGTTAGATCTTGGCTTGGGCTTGGACTAGGGAAAATCCTAGAAATTCTATCTCCAGTAGAAGCTTGGATAAATGGGCTTCATAGGGTACGATCCTACTGGTTGACGTCAACAATTTCTTTGTTTTTTCCAAAATTATTTGTTAAAACCCTATATTTATACTACTCAAGTGATCACTTTTCAATGGATTTATTATAAAATGTAAAGATACATAACCATCATTTAAATCTAATTGTATATAACAAAAAAAAGGAGTGCATGTTTTTTTTATCGACAAGAAATTTAATTAAAATAAAGGGAATTTTATTCATAAATTTTTGGGTCATTACAATTGATAAGGGTTCCTATAAGGTTCCAACTAGGGCATGCGACCACCCTTTTATCCAAAATTCATTAAACTTCCAGTTAAACAACATGGGACTTACTTGAACAAAATTTTATCATAAAAAATTACCAATATCCCTTGGGATTTTTTTAGGATTAAAATGATCAAATTATATGTAAAACATAGCCTCAGTATGGTTTTTAGAATAAATAAGGGTGTGTGACCTGGTTAGTAGACAAATTCATGATTTTTTGTGGGTTTGGATGCATGGATGGATGGTATGAAAGTATGAAAAATACTGGGATATAGGTATACATAATACTCATATCTAGGTTCTTATAATTTATTGGAAGAGTTATTCTTTCATTTTATAAATAGATGGACTACCCAAGTAGGGTATATTAACTTAAGAAAATTCTATAGATCAAACCCCTCTCTTATTTCCAAAGACAATCAATTCCCTTTCCCAAATATAAGTCATAGAGATACACTCCATCAATAAGGTCTTAATGAACATGGATAGTTTTATGAATTTGGGAAATTTTAAGTGGGAAAATAGTGTTGGGTGTTCTATGATGCCATGCCAATCTAGGAAAAGAGATTTGGTCAAAGGGTATTGGCTGAAGTGAGTTGGGTGAAGGGATCTGGGAGAAATTATTTACTTTTTGGAATTGTTTCACTTTTATTTAATTCCTTTATTCATATCATTATCCTCAAGAATCACTTGTTTCCTCTCCTTCCTTTACATAACTTGACACACATTTTATTGAAATATTTGTGGAATGTGGTCAATTATTTGGATTTGATTTTTTTGAAAATTATTATTATGAAAATTTATGAAATGGTTAATGCCATTATGCCCCCGAAATGGTCACCAAATTTGACTATATATATAGAATCTCACAAGAACCATTGTATGGAACCTTAAAAACTATCCTTTTCAAAACTTCTTTCTTTTATACAGCCACATATTGTTGACCAACACAATGATCCCATAGCCATATCACAATTCTCTCATCTCTTGGTACACTGTTTTATCAGGATTAGAAAGCAATAAAATTTAAACAATTTGCGCATACATTAAATATTTTTTTTAATACAAGTATACAAAATGTGGCACATGACTACCCCACTAAATAATCAATTACACATTCTTGATCCCAAGACATCTAGTTACACTTATATTAATCATCTATTAGTTTCATACCGACTTAATGGATGGAATAAGAGTTTATATCTACACATTGGGTGTGTATTAAAGCTAGAGAGGATGTGGTAATTATAATTTATGAACTATTGTGTTAAAGTTTATGATTTATTTAAATCATTATCTATTTATGAAGGTGTTTTTATATCTTATATGTATATTTATAAGAATGTGGGATTCATTAATGATATCTTTTTAAATTAGATCCCTCAATAAAACACATTTCATTTGTTCCATAGAGTGGTAAGAATCATTCATTAGGATGTGTATATTATTATTGGAGATCAATTACTTGGGGATATGTATGATGATATTTTCTCATAAAAATATTCTTGGGTAGATGTCAATTAAACACTACCTTTATTGATAGTACTATTAATGGAATAACTAAATAACATTGAAAAATAGACCCAATCGGTAAAATATATAAGATTTTATATATGTATAGAGATATTATTCATGGATCATGAAAATTTTTAAATCTTTATAAGACCTATATGAAGTCCCATAACGAGTAAAAGTGGAGTTTTCGGTAGTTACTAGTCATTTTTGAAATAAGGATAGTATGAGAATGGAAACTGGTGGATTACAATTTAAGTAGACCCCCCAAGTGCATATCATTGATTTACTGGACCTATGGCTAAGAAACTAAATGTTTTTTATATGTTATTCACATGATAGTTTGAGACAGAGCACTTATATGATAAAATCCTGCTTAATGGATAGATAACATATTTTTTAGTGGTACTAATTTTTGACAAAATTTATAAATTTCAATAGCATATATACTTAGGGAAATACCTCTTTCATATCTCTATACCATTTTAGATATTTTGGGGATAGATAGTTTCACTCCTAGAACATATGAGTTCATGAATCCTTTTGGGATTAAAAGGTACCAATTATGATCATTTATTCATTTTTCTGGGGGTTCATTTACTTCCATTGAAAGATGAATAAATTAAAAATCTTTAGGGATGTATTCATAATTAAATTTCTTTATATATAGTTAGGTTCCAACTAAGACCAATATAGATAATGGATATTGAGAGTATGGGGAGTGATAATACACATAACATTGAGAGACTAAGTCTTGTTTAAGAGAGTTTGCTATGAAATTATCTTTGAGATTTATACACTATTTATTTTATCACCAATTTTTGTGATATCAATGGGAAATACATGAACCATATACATAAGAGTAGATAAAAAAGAATACTATAGTGGATAAAATGTTCTGGTCAAGGAGGATAATCTAATCAAAATCATATTACCACAGGATTATTTTAGTATTGGATTTGTTCGGCCTATACTGAGTGTCATGTCTCAACTTAAATATAGGTGAAGACCCCAAGCATGCCTCAAATTAACTAGGGTCTAGTTACCAGTGTTAAGGTATCCACACTGACAAGAGATGAATTAACTCTAATAAACCTATCACCTTCTCTCTTAAATAAATATCTACATTAATGTGTATGACATAAAAAATGATTGATATTTAATATGAATATATATATATAAATATCTTGGATACAGTGTGAATTTATACAGAAGAAACCCTAAAAATACAACTCATACATTCTAAACAGATTCAATCCTGATCCCAATTACATAAAGGTTGACATCATTAAGAATATCCACTCAAAAAAATCCATATCAATTTCCCATCTCTTGATATAATAATCATCCATCATACACATATGTTTATGTATGTATAATAATGTGAATAAAGTTAAAGTGAGTATGTAAGAGTGAGTGTAAAAATTCCTAGTATGGTGATCTAAAGTTGTGATCTGACCCCACAACTTCTTGTGTATATGTGACACAATAAAAGTTAATGTGTATATAAGAAAAAATAACCTAAAGTCATCATCATCCATAATAATAATCATGATAAAACTTGATCAACCTATCTATATATCACTTTCATCATGTGTTTTAATTAAAAATGTTTCCCAAAAAATGAATATAAATCATATATCATAATACACTATAGTTTTTCTGGTTTATAATTGACCATAGATACCTTTATTGAGATAATATGGAAGAAATATAAATATCCACCTATCCAAAAAGAACACAAGGAATATGTGTAATCATATATCTATGAAGTATTGAAGGAAAAAAATATCTCTAGCTGTAAGAAATTCACATATCTAATGATAAAAAAATATTAATGTCTTGATGTTAAAGGAAGTATACATCTCAAGGGATATGCAGGTATCTTAGGTACTCTTAATCTCAAAAAAGTGGGTTAGAAGTAGAGATAGTGACTAGTGTATTATTATCCACCTCAATCCCTATAATATGAGAGAAAAGGTATGTAACCACTTGGGTAAATTACCATTTATCATATTCTTGAATCTGGGTTGCCTGTTAAATTACCCATATCCACTTATTCCATTTATCATGTTTGTGTATCGAGTATTCTAGAGGAAGTACTTATCTACATCTGTCTCACACTAGATATGTTAAAGGAAATGCTCATATCCAATCATATCCTAGAAATATTATATATATATATATATCAATATATATTTTTGGGTGAGTATATGTAGATACATGTATAAAAATCTTCTTCTTCTACCATGTTCAATGGGTAAGAATAATTATGCCCACTTTCATCTCACTCTGATCCTAGATAGAGGATGAGGGTGAAAAAGATCGTAGCTTCCTCTCATTGTGATCAATATCCTTCTATAATATTATATATTTCTTATCATGGTAGATAATTACACATAATCAATCACATCATACAAAATCAAAGATCCCCTATATGTCTTTATAGATTTTATGATTATCAAATTGGATACTACATTCACCTCAATAGATTCCTACTTACCAACCTCAGGGAAATCAAATGATAATTCAATAATAGATATATTTTTTGTTGAATTATCTTGATATTCATGTCTCAATATAGGATATCTCACTCTCTGCCTATAAATAATTTCTAAGCAATTAAGATTATCTCAGGGTACTTCTTATTAATTTCTCTAGTCAATTCCATGTTTTATGAATGCTTATCATAAATATTAAATCGCTTTATTTGGTAATTATTTCACCACTATTTATCTTTTCCTACCATTATTCATATTTATTAAGTACTTCTATTTCATTCATGGTTGTGTCACACTATCCGAGGTAGCGCCTATCCTTAGTGTTATATCATTATCACATTCTCATCATTGTCTCATAACATTAACCACCATAATCACTAATAAATTTATTCTATTTCTCAACATTTTTCTTTTAAATAAATTCCATTTCATTTCATGATAGATACTACTTTATTTATATCATCTAACAAACTTTATATAGATTTATTATTTAAAACATTCTTAAAGAAGATTACACTTATTTTGAAAACTATATTGATTAATTAAGTAGTAAGATCACTTTATTCATTTTACAACCCACTATTATACTTTTGGAATAAGATACTTTACAAAAAACAATTGGATATTTACTCTATTTTTATTTACAAGGGAATTTAGTCTCGGTTCACTGGAATAGGGATACTATGGTTTATATTTTCTCTAATTGAATGGTGGGGGTGGGGGTGTTTTGGCTCTATGCACCTTAGATCCTCTTAAAGACTTGGTCCCTTTGTCCTCACTTATTAATGGTTCCAAATAGCCACTTTTTTATTCCTTAAAATCTCTACCATTATGATATTGAGATATCCTTTTAGGGTTCCTTGGAATTTGGGTTCAAAGAGGGATAGTCTGGTGTGGACTATGCTCTTGCCCCCTTTTTCTTACAGTGGGTCCTAACAATGAGCGTATCTCCTCTCCTATGAGGCTATTGATTTTTTCTAATCTATATAACGTAACTCCCTTCAGATATTATACTATTAATGATTTTAATCTACCTTCCTAACCATTACCTGTAGATCTGGTCGATCGACAAGACTGATATCCCCTCTTCTGGATCCTCTATTGGTCCTCTTCCTCCTGTTACACCCCTCCTATTTAATTTTATCCCTTTAGACTTATCAATGGTTTCTTAGGCCCTACCTTAGGATTTTATCAATCCTCTCCCCTAAAAGTGAATGCCCATTACCACTATTGCAATATGTCTTTTGTGTATTTTGTGATATATGTATATATTTGTATATATTTACATGCATTATTCCATATATTTATTCACATAATTATATATATCCACATAATTGTAATATTCATACAATTATATATATATATATATAATTATATATGTTTATATATTTATTATTAAACACAATTATAAAATATGTTTTGTGTGTGTGTACATTTGTGTGTCTTTATATTTATATTTATGTGTGTGGATTAATATATATATAAATATATATATTTATGTATTTATATATTTATATATACATGAATATATATCTTTTTTTAATACAAACACACACACACACATATCTATTTTTCACATTACATATACATTTATATGGTTATATACATATTAATGAATTTTACAACATAAATAAAATGGATAATTTTTTATTTTAAATAAATTGAATGATTTATTTTTATTAAAAAAATGGTCCATATATTTAAAAAGAAAATAAATATATTTAAATATTTATTTGTAGAATAAAAAAATTATGAAAAATATATGAAAATATACATATATTTCATGATAAATAACCCTAAAATAAGGAAAGGGTAAAATATCAATACTATAATATCTATATTACTATAATAACTGGGATTAAATTCATCCTTCACAAAAAAAATATAAGAACCACTTAAAAGAATCTTATTTTCCATTGATTATCAAAATATTAGAGTATCTCAACTAAAAACTCATTTTTGGGGCAATTTTGGGATTTTTTTGCCATAAAAAAATATAATCCAAGACTCCTTATTCATCATGGTGTTGATCTATTTATAGGATTCAATTTGATATATCATGGACCCAAACAAACACCCAGATTAAAATTTATGTTCATTCGATGTTTAAGTCATGTTTTCAACTTATCTTAAGATATTGACTAGTTTCTTAATTTTTTCTATAACCAATTATTTATTAAATATTTATTATTCAATAAAATTTTCAAATTATTAACTAATATTAAAAATTAATTGTTTTTTGGAACCATTTTTCACCAAATATAATATATAATAAGTGTAAATCCATATTTAGTATTTTACATATCATGTTCATGTGAATATTATATATATATATATATATGTATCAATATGAGTATATTTTTATTTAAATATTTGATTTTTAATAATTTATAAATTTTTTATAAAGGTCACATTTATCAATGTTATGAAAAATACTCATAAAGGTACCATCTTTCAGTGCTGAAAGAATTTCTAATAAAGGTATCTCTTAT
Organism: Viscum album; assembly: GCA_963277665.1. Lineage (NCBI taxonomy): Eukaryota > Viridiplantae > Streptophyta > Magnoliopsida > Santalales > Viscaceae > Viscum > Viscum album. The sequence continues at coordinate 857,926,526 of OY728123.1, read as the reverse complement.
TAGCACTAAAAAAGGGTAGATAAAATCTCGGAAACCCACTAATAAATGAGGAATTTATCTATGCTAAATAATTAATTATAAAAGCCAATTTTTATCAATACTTTTTCATCACTAATAAATATCGTTGTTGTCTATGATTTTCTCTTATGCTTGAACCCTCTTTATTAGTTAATTTAGCACTAATAAAGAGTAGTTATTAATATATAACATTTTATAGTAGTGAAATTGAAAGGTATGGATATTGTGGAAAGATCATGTGTAGGTGGATCTTTAAAATTTCTTTTCCTAACATGTTTTAATGAAAATAATTTATCCCCAATTTACGTTCATATTATATTTGGTTTATTCAAAGTCTGAGATATGAGATGGGGAGAATCCTGACAACTTATTCAATTTTGATTATATGTCACTTCCTTAGTTTATCATATAGTACTTCAATTCCATTATCTAATCACTAGATAATAAAGGAGGTTGTATCTTCTCCAGGAAAAGTTTATCAAATTTCAATAATTTCCTATCAAGAAATCACTAGTATAGATTTCACTATATTAAATACTAAACTTTATCAGTGTTTAAAATAATAACTAATAATGGAAATACTTTTATCAATGCTAGCTAAAATAATAGATAAATGGGGAATTTATCAGTTTTATAAAAGCATTAATAAAGACTATTTTATTAGCATATTTTTAGCACTGATAAAGCCTTCCTTTACCAGTACTTTTCATAGCCTTTATCGACTCTTTTTTAGCATTTATAGACACCCTTTATCATCATTTTTTTAGTGATAATAAAATGTGACCTTCATAAAAGTATGTCAGGATAAGAAATCAATTATAAAAAGTCATTCATTTATTTTGGAAATCATATTTCAGCTCCATGGAAAGTCTCTAGGATTAAAAATTTTGGAATTCAGGAGGGCTCTCTTCCTTTTACATATCTTGGAGTGCCCTTATTATGGGGAAAGCCTTGGGCCTCTCATTTCACTAATGTTGTGATCCAGATAAGAAGAACTCTTGCCTCTTGGAATGGTAAAGCTATGTTAATGGTAAGAAGAGACTGTCTTATTAAGCATGCGGTGGTCTCAAAGATGGTCTATTATTTTATGTTTTATTCTTATCTGGCCTCTGTGATTAAAATCAACAACTCAATGATTAGGAATTTTGTCTGGAGTGGTAGTATTTTGGAAAGGAAAATCACAATATCCTCTTGTAAAAAATGTATCTTACCAAACATTCTTAGTGGACTTGGAATAAAAAATCTGTAATTCATAAATTAATACCTTCTTTAAAAATTACTATGGATGTTACTCAACAATCATTCTAATTCCATGGACTTATTATGATCTTGATTCCTTGTAAAGTTGATTTATGGAAAATTGGGTTACATGGAGTCCTCCATTTGGAACGACCTTAAGAAACTCTTCCACAAAATTCATATGAATTCTCATTGGATTTATAACAGAGACTCCGGTATGAGATTATGGTATGATAATTGGATGGGATATACTTTTATTGATTGGATCAACTCCAATACACATGATTTTGACCACTCCATTTCTATTAAGGGTTAGGTGGAAAACTTGGATACCCTATATATAGACATCACTTAATCTATTTCCAATTATCAATTCCCCAACCAACCATACATACTCATCTGGTATCCATCCTCTAATAGTAGTCTGGACTCTAAGAACTTTTACATGAACTTGCTTCATGAAAACCTAAATTGGATTGGCACCTTCAAGAAAAATTGGTTTCCTTCATCCATATTCATACTTCTTTGGAGGATTTCTCTTAACAAGGTCCATGTTGATGCCAACCTTCAAAGAGATGGAATTTATCTTTACTCATAGTGTGTCCTCTATCATCAGAATAGGGAATATGTTGACCATCTATTTTTGTGTTTCAAGACTATGCAATCTCTTTGGAAAGCTATTTTTAAGCTTTTTTAAGGTCTGGCCCCTCCATTCTGTCTCCCTCCAGGATCTTCTGTTTTAATTCATGGGCCTTCATTTATTGTATCAAATTACCATCCTATTCTAAGATTCTTGTGTGGATCTATTATATATTATTTGGAATATCTGAAACAAAGCACTAGATGAGAATAAACCATTCAGTTCTAATGTTATTGTCACAACAATTATAGATGCGGACCAAAGCGCAAATGCACTTCATGCTACTCAATGCAACAATACTGTGTGGGATTTTTCAATTCTTATAAGGTTTGGAATTTAAGGGAACTTCCCTAAACCCTATGGCACTCTCAAATTATTTTTGTCCCCTCCCTTTCATGACTGGATTAAATTCAATACTTTCGGGGCTTTAAGAGGAAACCGGAGGCCAATAGGTTATGGATTCATTTTCAGAGATCATAATGGAGATGTGGTTGATTCTATCCATGTCTCTTGCACTCGTGTCAATGACCTCAAGGCTAAAATGACTGGATTTATTAGTGTTGTTTTCCATTAAAGTCAATGAAACTGGAATAACATATGATTCTAGTGCGACTCCACTACCATTGTTCAAGTTGTCCGGATGGGTGTGGTACATATTTCGTGGAAGCTAACCGTGAATGGGAAAATTGTTTGTATGTTCTGTCTAAAATTAACTACATTATCATGCACATTTATCATAAATCAAACTTCATCACTGATGGTATTTCCAAAAAAGGTGTGACTGATAAGGTATACAACTGTTGTAATACTCTTCCTAGTGATATGCTCTCTATCTTTCAAAGGTTTAAATGTAAAATACCCTCCTTCAGACTCTTATAACTTGTATTTATCTTAATTTTAGAGACTATATGCTCACTTTTCCCAAAAAAAACTTAAGAAGAGTTGAAACTCTGAATTCAACATCAAATGGTCATAAAGTTTTATTCAGGTGTCCATTTAGGTCATACTAGATATCAAATCAAATTTAATGAAGAGATCTATTCCAAATTTATTGGGAGGTGATAATTTTTTTAAAGTAAAAAAATGGTCCTTAAAGCCTCTAAAACTGATATTTTAGATGAAATACCCTAATTTATTAATATTTGATTGAATTTAAGATTTATTTAAGCGGATATTATTGTCTTTTTTTATGGTGACTGAATTTATTCTTAGGGATAACACTCATATAGATATTGTAGTGTTGAAATTTTAAAATTTTTCATATTATAATGTTACTTTTAATTAAATATATGCATATATATTTATATGAATTTAATAGTATAAATAATTTTTTAAAAATATTTACATAAAAAATATATTTAAAATATATAAACCATATGGAAATAAATATTTATTTTCCATTTTAATTACATTATAAAAAATTAATTTATATATACTTATAAAATTGTATATATAATGTTTATATATAAATATCTATGTCCATTAATAAACATATATATATGTATATAATATAATAATTTATGTAAGTTAATATTATTATATATATATATTAAACAAAGTACATATAAATATAAATATATATAAATATATTCTAGGCTAGTGGTAAGGGTATTTGATGTTTTTCTATATATATGCATATATATTTATACATTGCATAAATATATATATATATGCACATCCTTAAGTATACACACACACACACTTATATAAATATATATATATATATATATATATGCACACACACACACAAATATAGATAGAAGGGGAGGGTGAGAGAGAGTCACAGACATACACATATATATAAATATCTATATATATATATATATACATTCCAAAATATAAATGTATTTACAATAAATATATATTTTATAAATACATTATACAAAATTTATAGTAAATATATATATATATATATATTCTAATTTTTTTAAAATAATTATATATATATATAATATGAATATATAAAAAATAATGTATATAAATATATATATATATATCATATAATATGTAAAAAACCAAGTGGAGAAGTGGAAAGATCATTAACCATGTACAAGTAGGTCCCATTATTGAGTCTTCACAAGTGTGAGTGGCTTAGCAAGTATAAGCGTATATAAAGGGGGTATGGGAGCTAGGGGGGAAGTGTTGATAAAGGGGTCCATAAAATAGGGGTAAGTACTAAGCACATATTAAGGGGTGTTTGGGTTCTTATAAAGGGAGAAGGGGCTCATAGTAGCGATGTGAAATTTTAAACAAAAATTGTATTTTATCAGTGTGAAAAAATAACACTGATAAAAGAATCCTTTATTAGTTATAGGAATAGAACTAATAAATGTCATATTTATCTGCCCTAAAAAGAACTTCTAAATTCCCCTTTTTCAGCACTCTTTTAGAACTGATGAAGGGTGCTTTTATCACTTCTTTTTTAGCAATAATAAAATCGATTGGATTTTTATGGTATATAGACAATCAACATTTTTTTAGCCCAGATAAATGAAAATTATAGTGATGATGATGGGGTAATCTTTAGTATTGAATAGTTTCATAGACCTGGGCTTCTCTAGTGATCATTTAACCTTGTATAATAACATGAAAAGGAATAGTAAGGCATGGGGTCATCTATTTAGATGTTTAGGAAAGTTTCAAGATATTTATAGCTTTCCACATATCTCAATTATTTATTGTGGGTGTTCATTATTAGAACATTCCTTGTTAATGATTTTTTTATCCCATCATTTTCCTAGTCCTAATAATTTCTTTTCATGAAACCTAATATATAGAAGGAAATTATCATTCATGAATTTTGTATCAATCCTACTTGAGGAGAACCTCAGGTTATCTAGATGAATAAAATTAAAAGACTAAGGAGTGATGTGGTGGAGTGGTATAGAAGTAGACATTCTTAAACAATTAGTAATGATGTCTTAGAGAGGAAAATATATGAGTTTTATAGAAAACTTCAAGAGAAATGGGATAAGTAAATGTCCATGTACTTTGTTTTTAAACAAATTCTATAATATGATAATTTTATTTAGAAGGAGGGAATATATAGAGAATAGTTTAGAGGATTTTTTCTTAAAGAAGTGGATAAGAAGATGAAATTTTTCCATGCATTCATAAATGATAGAAACATTATAGGAAATATTAATCTATATATTTATGATGTGAGTGTTATTAGTGACATTAACACTATAGTGACTCTCATAACAAATCACTTATCCTCACATATAACAGGATGATCATCCATGACTCATGGGTATACTAGTAGAGTGAATGATGACCCTTTCTTTGATGTCATCATTCATACTATCAATTCCATTAATAAATGATTTATTAAGGTAATTATAAATAAGTTTTAGATTCTTGTTACTATAAAAATAATAAACATAGAATTTTCTCTAGGGATAGATGGGATCCCCAATTATTTTTACATAGATTTATAGGATATCATAAGGAGGATCTAACTTTGTTCATCCAAGCAGTCACCATCCCAAAGCTACTTAATCTACCTCTCTCCACAAATACAAATTCCTACTTTATTTGTGTTAGAATTAAAAATTATCAGTACTAAAAACACTTATTTTCTAATCATGCTTAAAAGATGATATCTTTTATCATAGCTAAAAAGATTTGATAAAAGTATCATTCATTAGTGATAAAAAAAATTGATAAATTGGGATCCTTATTGGTATTGATAAACATAACCTTTATAATTTCTATTCCTAAATCTCAAAAAGGTTTATTTTATTAACGCTCATTTTGAGCGTTGATAACACAAAAAAATAATTTAAAAAAAATCACAAATTTGTTGCATGCCCATATCCCTTTATATATGACTAGAAACCCCTTAATCAGTACCTAGCCCCCCAATCACTACATCCCCCTAACTCCTATAACTCCCTTTATTAGCTCTTATTCTTCCTCATCCATACACATCCATGAAGACTCAAACATGGGACCTTTTTATACACAGTGAATTCCCTTACCACTCCAATATTGGGTTTTCTACAATTTATTATGATATCTCTATTTATTTATATATATTTAGATACATATTTTTTATTTATATATTCATAAAAGTATTGTAAAATACATTTATAAAATATATTTATATTTTTTCATATATATATATATATATATACGCATAATTTGTATATGTGTGTGTGTATGTGAGTGTGACTCTCTCTCACACTCCCTCTGCCTCCCACCCTTCCTCCCTACCTATATGTGTGTGTGTGTGTGTTATAATATATATATATATATAAGTATGTGTGTGGTTGTTCATATTAATGTACATATATTTTATTATATATTTTTTTCCAAAATAAATACACATACTTACATATAGATACACAACAAACACACATACCACTGGAAAAATATATATTTATATATATGTACATATATTTTTTAACATATAATTATTTTAATATATATGTTAATATTAATATAGATTTATTATTCAGAAGATATAAATATATATATATATTAGTACAGACAAGGAAATTTTTATATATAAACATAATATATACATTTATATAGGTATATATTAATTTTTTATAAAGTAAATAAGATGGTTAAATTGTTATTTTAAACAAAATTGATAATAAATATTTATTTCTATATGGTTTATATATTTAAAAAGATATTTTATATGTAAATTCATTTAAATATTTATTTATACAATCAAATTATTATATATAAATATATAATAAGATGTATATATATATGTGGATATATTTAATTATAAATGAAACTAAAATATGAAAAAGAATATAATTATTACACCATAACCTCCATATGAGTGTAATCTTTAGGTTTAAATTCATACTTCATTGAAAAAAGATAAGAATACCCCCTTAAATAAAGCATAAATTCCATCTAATATTTAAAAACAATATTGTATCCCAACAAAAAACCCTTTTTTAGATGCCTTTAGGACATTTGTTTACCTTAAAAGAGTAATTATGGAGTATATAATAATAAATTGAATATCTCTCATTGAAGGATTTGATTTGATATCTCATGGAGCCTAAACAGACACTCTAATCAAATGTTATGGTCTTTTAAAGTTCAAGTCATATTTTTCAATTATCATAAGATATTAATTAATTAATTAATTTTTTCTATCCCTATATTATTATTAAATATCTATTACTCAATACTAGACTTTAAATTATTAATTAATAATAATTTTAAGGTTTTTTAAAACCATTTTTCACTAATTATTTTTCATATTAAGTGTAAATACATATTTATTATTATATAAATCATATTTATATAAATATATTTTATATATTTCAATATATATATAATTTTATTTTTAATAATTTAGAGAAAATTTTATGTTTTCATCCTTTAATTAGAACTAATAAAGGTTACAAAAAGTGATGATGAAGGGGGCCTTTATCGGCACTAAAGAAATTGATGATAAAGGAAAACCTTTATTAATAAATTTTTCATGTTGATAAAGGCTCACATTATATGATCTCTTAGCTAGTGTTGATTAATGTATCCACTTTATCAGTGCTCATTTAGCATTGATAAGGGGTAACTCTTTATATAGTGAAATCTCTAGTAGTGCTTCTTCTAATTACTACGGTTAGGAAAGCTAATTCCTCTCTTCAGTTTCCTCAAATAATTATGTGATACCTTCCTTAATAAATTCATTCCAATATATTATGATAGAATTTCCTCTATCGTTACAACTCTGGTGTCTATAGAGAAACACATATTTATCATGGAGATATCCATAAAATAGGCCATTGTGATTAAACAAGAGATGTTGATCTACCTTTATAAGAAGGCATGCTGTAATAACATCATGATGAATGTGTATATCCAGTAATAACATCATGATAAATGTGTATATCCAGAATACAAATGAAAATATGTAAGAGAACTATATTTCAAAACTATACTTCATTTCAGTTTATCAACATGGGATTATGACCTCTTTTTTAGATGTTACTCATCCCCTCGGTTCTCTATCAACCTAATGGGTAGGTTGTTTATATTTCTTAAATCCACTCATATCCTAAGTAAAAGAGATTCTTTATCAACCATTGTCTTTATCCTGGCTCATCATTTTTTGAGTAAGAACTTATACCATGTTATCTAAACTAGTTATTGAAACCTTTTTAGTAATGATATGGGTCTACTAATATTTATTAACACTTTTTTATAATAAACAATTATTTTTCAGGAATGGAAATAATAAATCCATTATAAACATCAAGGAACTTCTCTAAGTCTAGGAATGCATAATTGTTCAAAAATATAATACATGAAAAATATTCATTTTTTTCACTTCCAAATTCCTGGAATGATATATAGATAATATTATGAGCTAGATGGGTTTTTTCTAAATGCTTATTCTCCATGAATTATATAGGTTCTCCTCTCTAAACTTAAATAATTTGAATACTCTAGTTTGATGAGATGGTTTCAAGAATCTCTATATATTTTAAAAACTATAATAATCATATTTTATCCTTTGATGGTATAATCACTCTCATTATTCTTTTTTCTGAATTTAATATCTATAAAAATTATATTCATCAAAAATAGCCCGTAAACTGTTATATATAACATTGAGAAGGTGTTAAATTGATTTTTTTTGTGATCCCCATGAATATTTTTGGTCCCATTTTCACTCTATAAAACTATTTATTTATGTCCATAAAAAGATCTCCTGTAATGGGGTTTTGTAAAATGTGTAACCACACCACACCTGCTTTTGGTAGTCATAGTAGATGGAATCACAAATACACCTTCTGCAACTGCTTAGGGTGGATTTCCTATATTTTTTTATTAAAAACACTCAAAATAGTGGAAACCATGGGAGGGATTGAGAAAAAATAATTATTATGGGAGGGGGTTGACTATTAAGGACATTAGGTGAGAAATAATTAGGGGGGAAACAAATGGAAGTGGTGACTATGACTGGGGTCTAATGTGGATTGGTGCATGATGTGAGGTAGGGATGTAATGGGGTGGGGCATGGTTTTTTAGTTTCCATGTGAGGTAGTGACATTTGTGAGTAATGGGAATTTTTGGGGAGCTCGAGTAGGGGCCGACAGTGGTGAGACGAAGGGGAGGGACAGACAGTGATGGGGGGCATGGAAATGTGATTATAAGGCGACAAAGGCATGGGGATAATGAGGTGGTTTTGATGGTTGAAACATGAGGAGAAGAAGTATCACCAAAGGAAAGGTGGTGAGAAATGACATCAATGATTCCAAGGTGACAAGAATCTATGGAAATTTGGCGATCTATAACTAGGTGATGAGCCCGAGACACCCAATCTGATGTTGAGGAAATTAGGGTGAGGTAGTGTAAGTGTGATATGGTTAAGGTTTGGGATAGGGTGGGGTATTGGATTTTAAAAGACAATGAAAATATAGTTCCCACCTATGGATATCATGAATACCCATTTTTATAACCACCATAGGAAGCAATTCAAAGCTTTCACCATGGGTACCGCTAAAACATGGTCTCTATCCAAGAATCCTATGTTGGGAATTTTCTGTTGTACCCCTCTCTCTTGGATTTCAATGATCAAAATCACTCTTATTTTGTTCTAACTTGTTTTCAAGTGTTTTTGTTGATAGGAAAAAGGTTGACAAGGAGTTGGGCCAAGAAGGACTGAAAGTAATCTCTTTGAGTCTACCGGCCAACCGGTGGATTCCCACCGGCCAGCCGGTGGTCTCTGGCAGTAGCAATGGTTTCTGTCCAGAGCCACCGGTCAGCCGGTGTGAGCTCCCCGGCCAGCCGGTATTGTCACCAGCCAGTCGGTGGCTGACCACTGGCCAGCCGGTGGACCCTGGGCAGAGAGATTGCTCTCTGTCTGGATCACCGGCCAGCCGGTGGCTCAGGACCGGCCAGCCGGTGGACCACCGGCCAGCTGGTGAGACACCACCGGCCAGCCGGTGGGCCCAGTCAAACTAGCCGTTGGGCTTTGACCAGACTTGTACTTTTGACTCCCAATGGCTCCGAAGGCCTCTCCAACGGCTCCGAAGACCCCCAACGACCATTTGGGGGTTCCTCTCCTATAAATAGAGGACTAGGAAGCCCCGGAAACATATTGTAGCCCACGGGAACATTTTTCGATCATTTGGCGAACCTCTGGCGCATTCCTTCAAGGATCCCCACTTGCTCCAACTCACTTCCACAACCAAGGAGCACCACCATAGAAGCTTGGGAGCACTCTTCATCATCACCAATCAATCCATTGGCGCCCAAGACTTCTCCTCTTTACGGTTTTTATTGTTTTATCATTTTGAGCATTATTTTGAGTTTGTGCATACAAACCCTTCTTTCTCTCATCCTCCCTTTTGGGTTTTCACACCACCTTCAAGGTGTGAAGAGGTTAGTCAAGTCTTCCCTGTAAAAGACTTGAGTCATAGGTGAGCTAGCCTTCACCTGTAAGAAGGCTAGTGGGTTTCTTGCTACAACCAATAAAAAGAAAGTTGTAATAGGTTTCTAGGCTGCCTTAAAGTCTAGTGGGTTTCTTGCTACAACCATTAAAAAGCAAGCTGTCGTATAAATCTCTCAACGATTGAGTTGGGAGCGGAGACGTAGTCTTGGGATTTAGGCCGAACTCCGTTATCAATTTTGTGTCTTGCCTATTTTATTTCCGCGGCGCTTTAACTTTTTCTTAAATTGTTAAACTTTTTTAAAAGGCAATTCACCCCCCCCCCCTCTTGCCATCACTCTCCGACCCAACAATTGGTATCAGAGGTAGTGTTTGTGTAATACCTTAACCGGTTTCAAATTCAAGATCCATTGTGATGGCTTCATCTTCTTTCGCCCCCGAAGGTTATTCATTGGGTCATGCTCCTTTTTTTGATGGAACCGACTATAGCTATTGAAAAACCCGCATGTCTACTTTTCTTAGAAGTATAGGTTATCCTATTTATAGAATTGTCATGCATGGTTACTCTCTCTCTCTTCTCCCAATGAATCCAAATGGACCCAAGACGATATTAAAAATTTCGAGCTTGATGGCAAAGCCATGAACGCTCTTCATTGCGGCCTTGATCGTAATGAATTCAATCGAGTTTCCACATGCACTTCATCTCATGAAATCTGGAAACTTTTGGAGGTTACCCATGAGGGGACCAACAAAGTTAAGGATACTCGATTGGATATGTACCGTCAAGATTTTGAGTCTTTTACCATGCATCCATTTGAAAATATTACTGATATGTTTACTCGCTTTACTAATGTTTGTAATGGGAGAAAGTCTCTTTGAGATGATGTTTCTGCAGAAATGATGGTCAAGAAGATTCTTTGGGTCCTACCAAGATCATGGGCACCAAAGGTCACAGTAATTCAAGAAGCGAAGAATTTAAAAGAAATGCTGGTCGAAGAGCTCATCGGATCCCTCATGACCTACGAGATCACCATGAGGAGGCAAGCTGAAAAGGAAGGCAAACTCATTGAAACTCCAAAGAACATCGCCTTCAAAGTTCAAAAAGAAGAAAGATCCTCCTCCTCATCTTCTTCCTCTTCAAGCGGCGATTCAGAAATCGAGAACCTTGCCCGCAAGATGTACAAATTCATAAAGAAGAACAAAAAGAAGAAATCTCGCAAGGCTCGAAAGGAAGAACTCGACGAAAAATCCGAGCCCGAGGTAATATGCTATGGGTGCAGCAAGAAAGTCCATTATAAGCCCGATTTCCCACTCCACAAGACAAGGGCCAAGCAAAAGGGAAAGAAAATGGCATTCAAGGCCACTTGGAGTGATAGCTCCTCATCCTCCTCCTCCTCAAAAGAAAACGGTAAAAAATGTCTAATGGAATTTCATGAGGTATCCTCTTCCGACTCCTCTTCCTCTTGTTCTTCCAATTCATTCAATCATTTATCTTATGAGGATCTCCAACATGCGAGAGATCAATTGGAGGAAGGTTTTCACGAACTTTCTTCCAAATTTATTTCTTTAAAAAAGAAATTCAAAATTCTTTCTTCTGAAAAGGATCAACTTCTCAAAGAGAAGGAAGACTTGTCCCTCAAGATCCAAAACCTTCCCGATGTTGATTCTATGGAATCAACAATCAAGGATTTAAGGAAATCCCTAGCTAAGTTCACCGAAGGTGAACATAACCTTTCGCAGCTCCTTGGTTCCCAATGCATATCTAGAACCACCCAAGGGCTTGGCTATTCCAAGCAAGCTTCCTCTTCCCATGCTCCTACTATTTTTGTAAGGGGGAGCTCCCAATATAAATTTTGCAACTATTGCAAAAAGATCAGGCACTTAATTTACGAGTGCGACTGCAAAAATGCCCGGTATGGAAGGCCCAAAACCATTTCCTTTAACGATGAATTTCATAGGAGAAGACCCGCCACAAGACAAGTTTGGATTGAAAAATCCCTTTTAGCCAGTTTCTCCGGACCAAAATTTGTCTCGGTTCTAAAATCCTCTCCCCGGTGATTTTTTGTTTTTATTTAGGGGGAGTTAGGATCGTTTAAGCCTTTTTGCGTTTTTCTTTCAAAACTTTCAATTCAAAACATTCAATTTAAAACATTCAATTCAAATTGGTTTAAAATCTCTATCTTGTTTTTCAATCCTTTACTTCAATCAAATTTTATGCCCCGTTCTATTTTGATAATCACAAAGGGGGAGATTTCCTTGGTTGATTGGGGGAGAAATATTTCTATCAAGCTTTGCTTTACTTTTCAATTTATCCTTTAAAGCATGCCTTTCATTTCAGTCTTTTACATTGCTTGTTTTGGTGATTGTGATCATCAAAATAGGGGGAGATTGTTGTACCCCTCTCTCTTGGATTTCAATAATCACAATCACTCTTATTTTGTTCTAACTTGTTTTCAAGTGTTTTTGTTGATAGGAAAAAGGTTGCCAAGGAGTTGGGCCAAGAAGGACTGAAAGTAGACTCTTTGAGTCTACCGGCCAACTAGTGGATTCCCACCGGCCAGCCGGTGGTCTCTGGCAGTAGCAATGGTTTCTGTCCAGAGCCACCGGTCAGCCGGTGTGAGCTCCCTGACCAGCCGGTATTGTCACCAGCCAGCCGGTGGCTGACCACCGGCCAGCAGTTGGAACCTGGGCAGAGAGCTTGCTCTCTGTCTGGATCACCGGCCAGCCGGTGGCTCAGGACCGGCCAGCCAGTGGACCACCGGCCAGCTGGTGAGACACCACCGGCCAGCCAGTGGGCCCAGTCAAACTAGCCGTTGGGCTTTGACCAGACTTGTACTTTTGACTCCCAACGGCTCCGAAGGCCTCTCCAACGGCTCCGAAGACCCCCAACAGCCATTTGGGTGTTACTCTCCTATAAATAGAGGACTAGGAAGCCCCGGAAACATATTGTAGCCCACGGGAACATTTTTTGATCATTTGGAGAACCTCCGGCGCATTTCTTCAAGTATCCCCACTTGCTCCAACTCACTTCCACAACCAAGGAGCACCACCATAGAAGCTTGGGAGCGCTCTTCATCATCACCAATCAATCCATTGGCGCCCAAGACTTCTCCTCTTTACGATTTTTATTGTTTTATCATTTTGAGCATTATTTTGAGTTTGTGCATACTAACCCTTCTTTATCTGATCCTCCCTTTTGGGTTTTCACACCACCTTCAAGGTGTGAAGAGGTTAGTCAAGTATTCCCTGTAAAAGACTTGAGTCATAGGTGATCTAGCCTTCACCTGTAAGAAGGCTAGTGGGTTTCTTGCTACAACCAATAAAAAGCATGCTGTAATAGGTTTCTAGGCTGCCTTAAAGTCTAGTGGGTTTCTTGCTTCAACCATTAAAAAGCAAGCTGTCGTATAAATCTCTCAACGGTTGAGTTGGGAGCGGAGACGTAGGCTTGGGATTTAGGCCGAACTCCGTTATCAATTTTGTGTCTTGCCTCTTTTATTTCCGCTGCGCTTTAACTTTTTCTTAAATTGTTAAACTTTTTTAAAAGCCAATTCACCCCCCCCCCCTCTTGCCATCACTCTCCGACCCAACATTTTTTTCTCATAATTCCCTATATTGTGGTATCATCCTTTTCATGGTCATCTTCTTAATCTTCTTCATCTTCAAAATGACCACCTCTATGATGTAGCCTTTATTGTTTTGAATAATAATTTTTCTCAATCTTGATTCATTTTTTCATTTCTTGGATACCTAGTTTAATGTAATTAGTCCATTCTCAGTTGATGATAACTTTTATAATTCTATTTTTACAACTCGTTAACATTTTTCTTTGTATTGGTAAATAATTTTCTCAACACATTTAATTAAATTGGAAATTGTTATTAAAAATAATATTTTTATATTTAAATAATTATCTATCTAACTTTTAAATGTCCAATTTTTATTAAAATGTTTTGATAATGTTAATTGTTTATTAATTAATATATTTCTAATATTATTTAATGTTTTTAAAAAAAATCTTATCTATAAAAAATTGTGCATTGATATCCACCTAGGTACACCTCAACCGCATTAAGGGACCCCAATGGGTAAACACCATGGGAAGGCCAACCATAGGCAACCCACTTGGAGGAAATGGTTAGCCATGTGTAGTGAAGGCCTAAAGTGGTTGGCCCATGTATAAGACCCACATAGGGCACACAGTTTTTTCATAGCTTAGTCTTGGTAAGATTTTCGGGACCATGTATTAGGCCAGTTTGTTTGAATGGTTGTGTGTGGGTGCTGAACCCAACTGACAGCTCAAAATCTACATCCCACGACTTTATTTTTATACCTTAACTATGCCACTTCTCCAAACTAATGTTGGATGCAATTCTTTTTTACTTTTCATCTGAGTTAAAAAAATGAGTAGCAATATACCTTTATATCAAAGTTTTATACACCATTATATCTCTTGTATTTCTCCTCTACCTTTTTTTGAACTTATGTGAATCTCTATGTTCATTTTTTTATTCATCATCTTCCTTCTATACCTCAATGGAATCAATATTCATCAGAGTTCAAAGAGGTTCTTCTTATCAAATTTTCCTTGGTTGAATTGTGTGTCTTTGTAATGAAGGATCAAGTCAAGTTTCTTTATACTCTCCATCAAAGGTTTGACCACTTCATTCCATCAATGTTTGTTCACAAGTTTTTAATAAAAATTCATTATATTTGTTATCTTGGGTTCATCTCCATCCACTGGTAGTTCACTTATTTTTTGGTTGTTTGTTCTTATAATAGTGGAATCATCATCCCTCAATAGTATATCTTTACAACAGTTGACCATTAAACCCCAACAGTATCATTATTTCTCAATGGTGGATTGATTTTCCATCAGTAGTAGTTTTGTCACTATTCTCTATTTTTCTATCATTGGACATATGATAGTAGCACCTTCAAGTTTCTTCGGAATGTATTTGAACTAGCCTTCCATAAATGCTTACTATGTTTTTGGTCAAACCAGTTTCTTCATACACCGAGTGTTCTTGTAATGAAATTACTATTGGGAATCCAATAGTACATCATCTTCTATCATTTTACATCTAATAGTAGATCCTTTCATCTACTAGTATTTCATGTTTTCACTATCTTATGGAACATAGTTCCTAAAAAAAGATTCTCCTTGAAAGTATTTTTTTCAGCGTGTCCTTATTCGATTATTTTCATCCACCTATCATTTTTTCCAAATTTTAGATCATCTTCCACCATTCGACATCACTAGTGGTAGAACTTATTCTTGTTTTCATATTGGAAGTATCTTATTCATGATCCTATTTGGCCCTTCCTTTCTCTACAGTTGCTGAAGAATTCTTATTTAATTTGAGATGTTTTCTTTTTTCAATAGTAGTTTTTTCTACTGTTTCACAGTATCAATGAAATAGCATTTTCTTCTCATTATATGAAATAAGATATATTTGTATTGTTTTTTTGTTATTATTTTTTTATAGTATGTAGTTTTTATATTTTACAATAGAATTTTATTTTTTAACAATGGTATATTAATCCACCATTGTACACTAATGGCAACATAATCATGCTATAACTCCCAATTTTAAATGGAATCATAATCATGTTACCTATCTCCATTTAATTGAGAAACATAATTATCTACCATTCTCTATTTCAATGGTGGATTTACACCCATTGTAATCAGATCAATTTGCTACCAAATATTTGTTTTAATCCACCGTTAGCTCAAAAATTATTTTTATAATTTTTTTTCTTATTTTAATTTCCATTTTTCAAATAAATATTTAGCTTATTTTTTTATTTTATATTTTTGAAATTTAATTGTGAGATTTTGTAAATGAAAATATTAAATGTTGGAATTATTTTAAGTACGCATATACATGAAGATTGAAATTCTTGAGATGCTCTGTTTTATAATAGTTTTTACTATATTAATAATCTAGAAAATTATTCTTTTAATTTCAACTATTAAATAAATTTATATTTTACACATCTGTTATACTTTTTTATTTTGATTTTTCTATATTAATATTTTAATAAGAAATACGAAGTGTGATTATACTCTGTTTTCCATCCCAACTTCTAAAAATGAAGGTAAAGGTAATATTATTTAATTATACTCTAACAAGTGTCATGAAGATATTGGACAAGAAAGCTCTCCTATAAGATCTTTATCTTAATGATATGAGAGACTTCTTCTAGTAAAATAAATTATAGTACAGATTATTTGGAAGAACCATTGGTAATACATCTTTGAAAAATTATTTCTCATGTAGTTTTTGTTGAAAGAATCTTCTATGACTTATGTACTATGGATATAATCATAGATGAAATTTTACTTCGACATTGTTCCATTGAAGTGATCAATGATCAATGATTTCCATCATCTTCTACATCATTTGTTCATTCTACTGGTTTTAATTGTATTCTAATTTTTTTTATTCTATTTTATCATATGTTTAAAAAAAATTCATATCTAGTTTATGATTTTCCCCTTAAAAATAAGGTCTTGCATTTTCTAGTTATTTAACCACCAAAAAAAAGTCTAGTCTATGAATAACGATAAAAATTCAGGTAAACAAACTATGATGAGTCTCCTGTAAAAGATACGTTTATGCTTCTGGGTTGCTTTAAAATGTAGTGCCAATAACAAGGTTCTCACACCATTATAATTGAGGCTCTTAGATGGTTTCAATATCCTCAATGAGTATAGGAGTATTATGAGTGGCCACTTAGATGGTTTCAATCTCCTCAATGAGTATAGGAGTATTAGGAGTGAGCTATAATCTTCGTGATCCATACCACTCTAAATCATTGGGTTCTTTCATTCTATATTTAATAAACTCTAATTTTTTTCATCAAATTTTTAAAACAAATATTCACCTCCCCCCTATCTATTCATAATTTCCATCACTATCAATATAATAATCAGTATCAGAGTTGGTCACTAATAGTTTATCATTTCTTGTTTCTCTAATATGATACCAAACAATTCGTATCAGGGATAGGCCTATAGTTATGTGGTTCTGATAAGTTAGTCACTTTGATTGTTTTTTAAATCTGTGCTAACCTAAAATCCAAGACTTAACTATATATGGAATAAATGGAAAAATGTTTATTTTAATATAGAAGGTGTTAATGAAAATGATGAATGGATTCCATAGAAATTTATATTCTTTGATGGAAGTGATTATGGTTACTTAGAAGAAAAAATGGAATCCTACTTGAAATAGTTATGTTTGGATCATTGTACTATCATGTATGAGCCATATAAACTACCCAAAGTGGATCCTGAGACACCCTTATGTAATGACAAGAAAAAATATGTTTTTAATTGTAAAGGTAAAAGTATTTTGTTCCTTGTTATAAGTAGATGTGTCTACATCCATGTTTCATCTTGTAATACAACCCAATATATTTCGAGGATACTTCATGTGACTCATTATAGGATATAAAAGCACTAGAGAACCAAGCTAGAAATGTTTCATGAAAAATACCAGGACATCAAGATAAGAGATAAATAATCCATTAACCAGATGTTCCATCATTTTACTTATATTACTAATGGTATGATTACTCTTGGATATGTTTTGGCCAACATGGATCAATTGGAAAGAGTAATAAGAGCTCTTCCAAAAAATTGGAATGTAAAGAAGGTGTCCATTGATGAGAGTTAGAATGATAGGGATTATACTTTTGATGTACTTATAGGTTCTTTGTTGTAGTATGAGTTTGAGATGAAAAATATTATTGATGAGGATTATACTAAAAAAAATGTACTAAATTTTAATCTAATGATATTGATACCTATAATTCCTCTGATTATGAGTTATAGGAAGGTAATAAAGAGATGGATCACTTTATCAAAGAGATTTTTAAATTTATGGTAAACAATGGATGTATGATATAGTTCGGATGTAAATATGAAAAATATTACAAGATTGATATTTAAGTAATAATAATGATGGTTTAGATCTAATATGTTATGAGTTCATAAATAAAGGTCACATCAGGAATAATTTCCCCAAACACAACCATTCAAAGAATTAAAAAGACAAAATGGGAAAAGAAAAAACAAGCTCTATTTAGAGGATGGGACTGCTTAGATAGTTCTGACTCAAGTAGTGACTCTAGAAGTGAAATGGAAATAAATAAACCTTCCATGATGGGTATAAAATATGAGGTACCTGATTCATTTTTTACTCAGTTGATAACTCCTGCAAATTTGGATCATAATAAAATATCTAGAAATGAAAAAAATTCTTATTTTGATTCTAGTAGTGATTATGATTCTAAGAATTATAAGGTTAATAAATTTCTTAAATAAAATGAATCATTGAGAAGTGGAAGTTTTGAAATTATTGAAAAATATAGATAATTTAATTTTAAAAATAATATTATCGTCAAAGAAAATGAAAATACAAAAAAGGAATGTGAAAATGTGAATATGATTATTTCCCAGAATGAATAATTTAAAAGTAACTATGATTTTTAAATTTTAAAACTAATATATGAGAATGAAATAATTGAAAATATTATGGAAATAAATGATAAATATAAAGTTAGAAGGTTTAATTTAAATGTGGTTGATTTAACTAAAGTAAAAAAATTATTTTAAGAAACTAGATAAAGAAAACAAAAAATTAACACACCTTCTGGATCCAATGAAAAGGTTTATATAGATTTATAAACTATTCAAAAATAGAATACTAATTTTAAGAATGAATTTGTCTATCTTAAAGTGTAATAATCTAATTTTATAAAAGGTAAACAACAATATGAGAAAATGGTTTATTTAATGAAATTAAAATAATAAAAATGGTTTTGGTTATAATAGTTTTTCACTAAACTTGAATATGACTACTTTTGTAGAAGTTCAAAATGAATTATTTCCACTGTAACATGATTTTAATATTGGATAAAAGGGCATTATGCTAACTAATTATCAATGAGATTTAATCAATATTTTGGTTGTACTACATTTATATTATCTAAAAGTTTATCTCGAGAGATACCCAAGATCATATGTTTTAAATCTGTTTGGTTCCCAAAAGACCATCTGTAAATTCTGCTAAATTTATGACAGTAAGGGTACCAAAAGGATATTAGTCAAATCCTATTGCACCTAAGCTAGTCACCATGACTAGATAAGTATTTTCTATTATCCATTTTGTATATTTTCTTCTATAATATAATCTAATATGTATGAATACAAGATATCTAATATCTATTTTATATTCATTTTATTTTTGTTTTATAGTAATATGAAATAACTTATATATGTTTTTTCTTTAGTAAGTAAAATTATTGATTTTTAGATAGTTAATATTTTAGTTCTAAATATACTAACTATGTGTGTACTTTAATATAAAGAGTTGTAATAGTTTTGATATATTTGTCTTTAAAGAAACAATAATTTAGGGTGAGTTACCCCTTGTTTTTTAATTTAATTAATATACTATAATGAAAGTTTTAAATTAGTATTGACATATTTTAGTTAACTACAAACTAATTTAATAGTTTGATTAGTATAGTGGTTTTTTCTAATTCAAGTTTTAACACATCTAATCTAGGGAATTCCTTTATAATCATCTAAATATCTAATGTTCTTTAAAATTTAGTATATCATAATACTTAGTTGAAATTTTTTTGGAATTATAAATTCCTCTAAATAATCAATTTATAATAATTTATTTAAACCATTATTCTATTTTTTTAATTTATGTTATTTCTTTAGTTTGTTTCAAGTAATTTTGATAATAAAATATGATTTTCTGATCTATTTTTAATATAATATTTTTATTTTTAAACTCGGGGGGAGTTTTTTTAAAACCCTTAATGAAAAGAATCTTTTAATTTGTTTGAAGCATATTTTTTTATCTATCTATTCATGGGAATTAGTTTTTTTGTTCATTGAAGATAACAATATTTTTTCATATGCTTGTGTTTGAACTTAACTTGTAAAAAGCTAAACATTATTGTTTTTTTGGAATGTTTTGTTTTGATATTATTGTTCAATTTGTTACTCTATTTTAATTCTACTATCATTGAATAATTTAGCTCTATGTTTACTCTCATGAAAATATTTTACACTTTTACTTTTAAAGTAGCAGATTTTGATTAAAAGGGAGTATGTTTTATAGAATAAATTCGAATATAATTGTTGAAAATTTTCAAAAAGGGGAGACATTTTTTGAAATAATAATAAATGTTATGTTTTTTAATTTATAAAAGGGGGAGTTTTTTGGTATCTAAAACTGGTTCTTATACTTTAAGAGTTTTCTTTATTTTTATAAATTAATTTCTCATAATATTTATTTAAATCGATTTTTTTAAAATATTAATTTTTATATATTTACATAAGTATCTTTTCAACATTGAAATGTTGTATTTTTATGAAAATGTTTTGATGATGTTAATTTCTTATTAATTATTATTTTTATAATTTTATTTAATTTTTATTAATATCTTTCTTGTATTAAAAAATGGGCCATTACGGGCCTACTAGGCTAGCCATCAACCACACTAAGGGAATCAATTGTTCAACCCTTTGGAAGGCCATCCATAGGCAACCCACTTTGAGGAAATGGTTAGATATACATATTAAAGTCCTAATAATGTTAGTTCCATGTATAATATTCTCATAGTGCACACGGTTTGAAAATAAGGCCCGTTTATATGGCATGTATGTTTGAATGGTGGGGTGTGGGTGTAGAACCCCACTGACAGCTTAGAAGTTGTATCTTGTGGCTTGATTGTTATACCATAACTATGCTGCTTCTCCAAAAAAATGTGATACATGATTCATTTTTACAATTCATCTAAGTTAAAAAACATGAATAGTGCTCAGACATCGGATCAAAGTGATATCTACTATTTGATATCTTTTGTTTCTCATGTGCCCTTTCTTGAATTCATGCATGTCTATGTGTTCAATTTTCAGTTCTATTCTTCCTTCTGTACCTCGAAAACATCATTATTCACCATAGTTCACTGAGATTATACTTATCATGGTTTCCTTGGTCAAACTATATGTATTCATATCAAAGGATCAATTCAAGTTTCTCTCTTCTCTATAGTGCTACTTTGACTTCTCCTTTCCATCAATGTTTTCACAGATTGTTTCATAAGAGTTATTTTTTCTATCTACTCATGTTCATCTCAATCCACTAGTAGTTCTCTTCTTTTTTGGATTTTTGTTCTTACAATGGTGGAATAATCATCCCTAAATGGTAGATATTTACAAAAATTGAAAATTGGACCCCCAATAGAAGCACACTTTCTCAAAAATTGATCAATCTTACACTAGTATCATTCCTTCCACTATTATTTTATTTTATATCATTGGATGATTGATGGTAGCAACTTCATGTTTCTTCAGTAGGGATTTGAAATATCCTTCCTTAAACACTTAGTAAGTTTTCATTTGAACCAATTTCTTCATAAACTAGGTGTCTTATAATAGAATCAAATTTAGATATCCAATGGTAGATCATCTTCTAGCATGGGAAATCCATGAGTAGATACTTTGATCCACCAGTAGTTCATATTTGCATAGTATTGTTGGATGCAGTTCTTTAATGAATATTATCATTGTAAGTTTTCTATTTGGTGTGTCTTTATTTGGTTGTTTTCATACACCTGTAACATTTCATCAATGGTAGATCATCTTCCACCATTGAACATCACCAAAAGTAGCACTGCTTCTTGGTTTCATTGTGATAGTGTCTTATTCATACTTCTCTTTTGATATTCCTTTCTCTGTGGTTTTTTGAATAATTATTTACTAATTTTAGATTTTTTATTGTTTCAAAAATAGGATTTTCTTCTATTTCACAGTGTCAATTCAAATTTTTTTTCTTGTAGTTTTTAGTGGGATCTCTTTGATTTTTTTTTTGATTTTTTCATTTGTTTTAATAGTAAGTAGTTTTTTTTCAATGGTGTTTTATTTTTTACCAACGATATATCAATCCATTATATGAAACCAATAATATAAGAATTATTCAACCTATCACTATTTTAAATGGAAGCATAATCATACTACTACTCCCAGTTTCACTGGTAGAAGAATCATCTACCACTCTATGCTTCAATGTTTGACCAACACCCATAGTACCTGGATCAATCTACCTCTGGATATTTTTTAATCCACTGTTAGTTCAGATTTTATTTCTAAAAATTTTATTTCTTATTTTATTTATTGATATTAAAATAAATATTTAGTTAATTGTTTTAGTATATTTTATTTAAATATAACTGTAATATTTTGTAAAAAAATTATTAATTGTAATAATTATTTTATGTACACATATACTTGCATATTTAAATTCCTTAGATGCTCTGTTTTACAATAGTTTTTACAATCTTATTAAAATAGAATATTATTCTTTTAATTTCAACTATTTTATAAATTTAAATTGAATAAATTTTTTCTAATTCATATTTTAATTGTTTTATATTAATATTTCATGAAAAAATACAAAGCATGATTGTACCCTATTTATCATTTCAACTTCAATGAATGAAGGTAATGGTAATATTATTTTATTATACTATAACAATTTTTATGTAGATATTGGACATGGACATGATCATATAAGATCTTTGTCTTAATGATCCGATAAATTTCTTCTAGAATAAAAAAAAATTCTAGTACAGATCATTCAAAATATGATTTTGTGATAAACTATGACACATTCTATCTGATCTCATTTTTGTTCAAAGATACTTATGTGATATATGTACTATAGATACTATCATAGAAAAATTTTAAACATGACACTGTTTCATTAAAGTTATCAATGATCATTAAGATTTATCATCTTCAACAATATTTTTTCATTTTGTTGTCTTTAATTATATTCCAATTTTATTTGTTTTATTTTCATTCTTTATCTATGTGTATGTATGTTCATGTTTTGTTTAATATTTTCCCCATAAAAACAGGGTATTAAATTTTCTAGTTATTCAACCATAGAAAATGAAGCCTGGGTTGTGACTCATGATCAAAATTCAAGAAAATATACTAGTTTGAGTCTCCTATAAAAGACTGGAATGTGCCTCTAAGTTTCTATAAAAGTTAGTGTCTATAAAAAGGTTCTCACACCTTTAAAAGTGATGTTATTAGTGGGTAAAAATCAAATTTATTATTATAATAGTTTGAGTAGTGTACTGGGATATGTTTTACCTGAACCACTATAAATCATTAAGCTCTTTCCTTTTTTTTATGTCGCAACACTTTTCAAGTATACTGCACTCACTATTATTTTTTATTTAATAAGCTCTTGTTTCTTTGTCTTTAAATTATTAAAATGAATATTAACCCCCCCCCCAGTAAAAATTTTCATCACTATCGATCCAAACGTTATTAGTACCTATACATGGTTATGAATAAATCCATGTAGAACATCTCTATATTTGGGAATGAATGCCAAAATTTTATGTTCTTATTAACCTTTAGAATATGATTCCTTTAAAAAATGGTTTAAATATAAAATCCAACAGCCACGGGGTTCATTACCTCATTCTAGGATCTCACATAGACACATACTTTAAAATTTTTGGTATGTGGATGGTTTTATTCCACCCATCATCAGGTTTCAAACTCAACATTAATGGACCATGAAGACATGTCATTATTAAAAGGTGGTGGAATTGTAAGGGATTAAATTTGTAAGTTATTATTTTGATTTATTTCATTCTATGAAGTGGTGAATTCCATAATTCTAGATTCTATAGATTTACTTAGTGGTATCTCTCTATAATGATAATAGAATTCCCTTTTTGGAAGTGGAATTAGACACAATACTAGTGGTTTCATTTTTATTTGGTAAATTCAATCTACATTATAATTTCATCTACGCCATAAGAGAATGTAAAAAAAATATTTGGATAGGGGTGGTTTCTTCCCATTCATCAAAAATAAAATATGATTGTTGTCTTACATATTGGGAAGGATAGTTATTTTATGATTTTTTTTAAAATCTTGGTCTTATTTCCCTTCCCTTGGATTGTGAAAACATGTGATTAGTGATTCAAATCGAATATACCATGACAAGTAGAAAAATATGATTTAGTATCAATGTTTTAATGTCAGTTTTTTCATAGCCGATGTTAATATAAATAAAGGAAGTATTTTCACATGTGTTTTTCTGAAAATCATGTTAAATGCATTTTGGATAGACTTTTAACATTGGTTATATAAAAAATTGTTGTTAAAATCCATTAACAATAACTTTTATCATTGGATGTAGCATAAATTATATAAAATTGTTTTATGAAATATATTACTCATAGATTATCCTCATTTTATTGACACCTACTTTATGATACCCTCATCCTGTCAACTCATGAAAACATTCCACCCATGCTCAATCTTCTTCGCTTTTATAATTTTCATACTTATTTTTGAATTTTTTTTCTCTTTATTATAGAAGTGTTTATCCTTATTCTACCACCCTCAACTTCATTTGGTCCACTAAAACCTTAATCTCCTCAACTAATGACCGTGCTCTATCTTTTTTATTTGATCGATTTTATAATTTGTTTTTCAAAATGTTTCTCTATAATGTTGCATCATTTTCTGAGATTCCACCACCAAAATAATCATTCATTGAACTTTAATATCTATTTTACATCATTGAATGCCATTTTGTGTAAGTTAATTGTTTTATTTTTATAATATTAATTAGTTATTTTTTAGTTATAAATCTCATTCTTTAATTAATTTCTTTTACATGTATATCATTATAAATAATAAATTATTGTTTTTCTACTTTCTTAAAAGTTATTATTATTTTGCGAATAAATTTATTTGCGATTATAAATTATGGTAAAAATTTTATTTATTCTAATTTTTTATTTATAATTTTCTTTATTTATAAATTTTTTGTTTCTATAGTTTTTTGTGGTTAAAATTATTTTTCTTCATGAAATTTTTCTTAGTTGAAAATTATTTTTGATGTTATAATTTGGTTATAATTATTTTTGGTATAAATTATCTTTAGATAAATTTTTTTTACGAAATAGAAATTTTTTATTAAAAAAATATTCACGTCTATATATTTCTATACTTATATGTTTTAAATTTATTATATATATATATATATATGTTTATATGTTTTAATATAATTCATCTATTATATTATGAGTATTGATAATTAATGGATTTTAGTTAGATGAATGCATAAATGACTAGTCATTAATATGCGAAAGGGGTTGAAAATTTCTTGGAGTCTTCTAAACTAAATCTTTACAACAAATATCTAATATTTTTCCTGTATGAATCATTTGAATATGATAAAAGTAGGGTCAAATGAAATAAAAGACCATCTCATTTGTTATTTTTTTAATAATAATTATACACACTGAATATAGAATGGTGAAATAAAAAATAATTCAATATTTAATGATGAAGAATATGTTCAAAATGAGATATAGGATCATCTTGAAAAATTAATTCATGGTGTAGGTGTTGAACCCATTGGAAAAAAACAAGTGTTGAATGATTGTATGGAGATACTGAGAAACCATTATTCCCAAATTGCACAGAATTTAGTGTTATTATAAACTCTAATATTAGTTATCTAAAATTTAATAAATGGTTTGAGTGATAAATGATTCCATGAAGTTAAATAAAGTGTTACTTCCAAAAAGAAATGGACTTCTAGATTCCAATTATAAGGAAAAAAATATTATGACTAATGGGATTTGGGTATAAAAAATACATAATTTCCCTAAGGACTATGTTTTGTATAGGAATTAATATTAAAATTTAAAAAAATGTCTTTAATTTGGTGCATCGTGATATAAAATTGACGTCAAATCCAACCATGATTCATTCTCAAGAATAGGCACCAAACATCCCACTAAAGAAATTTGGTATCTTCCGATAATTCCCCCTTTGAAGTGTATTTTTTCAAATTCAAATGAAACAAACTATCTAATATGGAATAAAAATTAGTTCATGTCTAATGGAAACATACATCACCTTACTGATTCACAAAAATTGAAGATAATTGATCATGAATTTCGTGATTTTGTAAATTAAGTAAGAAATTTCAGAATGAGACTATGAACATATAAAATGAATCAATATCATATCCTCGATATCTAAATTAATTAATGTCATGTTATGTTGGTTTTCAAAAAAATTCCCCACATATATGTATCAAGAGAAAATATTTGATGATGAGATTGATAATTTTTGGACCAAAACAGCCACAAAATGATATTTTTTTAACTATCACCATTAATTATTGACTTGAAATTTCTATAAGATACAGGAGTTACAGTATTTCATGTATGCAAGAAATATAATTTTCTTTATTTTTCTAAGATAATATTCATTATAAATGAATTTCATATACATGGATACTTATTTGGATATAGTGTAAAGGGACATAAATACAATTCAATATTCAAAGAGGTTACTTCATATCATCAATTGTAGAATAGAAAAAAGATAGTGTTCAGGGGATGTCATTTATTTTTATAAATGGATCATCCATATCAAAGATTAAAATTGGGATTTAAATATCTACATGAGAATTATTTTCCCCCATGACCATTTATAGTAAAATAATATTATAACAATGTGAAAAACAACAATGTCAAATTTTGACATAAAGGATATTTTGGTCAAAAACAAATTCAGGGAATTAATGGTCCATTGTATTTGAGATACCTTATTAGAAATTTTTTGAGATAAAAAAACTTTCAAATTATTCATATTGAGAAGAAATATGTGCTAGTTTGACTGGACCTTTGTTAAATATATTGGGAAAGGAAAAAATATGGATTTTTTGCATGACATGACTTAATAACCATGGGAATATGTTTATATTTAGCTAAAACTATGGAAGTAAATAGAATATATTTACCTTTGGTCTATCACATATTAATTAAGATTGAGAATATAATTTATTTCAATGTATTCATAGTATTAAAGTAACTAGTCAGTTTTCTTAAAATGTGTAAAATTGGTTTCATTTAATTACTTAATATTAATAGGTATAAAATCTCATGATTTAAATGTATTGATGCAACAATGGATAATGGTTTCAATATGTGTCATATTTTTTATACTTGTAAGAAAGTGTATCATCATGTTGTGTTATTTTTTCAATTCCATTTGAAATAAATTCGTAGGTCAAAATTTATTATATGTGATAGAGAAGGAGGTTTTCCATATACTATGTCAACTAAAAATTTATTTTCCACCACTATATTTTGACAGAATGGTTTATCTAGTGATTCATTTAATGAGAGTTATAGAAATATATGGGCTTATTTATTTACATTTGATGTATCCTTTTGAAAGATATATAAATATTTTTAAGGGATATGTTATGAAGCCACATTGAATAGAGGCATATATTTTAAAAATATATATATTATAAGAGTTGATTTAGTTTTATACTCATTATTTGAATAAAAGTGAAGAACATTGTTCTCCCTATATCTTGAAATTTGGTAGTTAATACACTACGAGAAATTACTTATGTTTCCACAGTTGGTGACCATGGAAATAGGCCACATGACCATGGTCATAGGCTATGGCTATGTTCAACATGGCCATAGAGGCTATCAGTGTTTCATTATTGTCTCACCCTACTTCCATAGTCTTTTTTCATGGTCGTAGACCTTTCAACCCTTCGATGTCCTCTAAACTCCCTAAGACAATAGTTATTGTTGATTGAGGATGTATCTTAGACAATGACTTATGTGTGTTTTAAATTCCATACCTCATCTAAATTATGCATAACTACTTACCCCTCACCCACATCAATATATATATACACACACACACACACATATATATATATATATACACATAATTATCATATCTACTACTACTACTACTACTATTATTACTATCATTATACACCCATATAGTCATGGTAACTAAGGTTGTATTCCCCCAAAAACCATAGTCACCCTTTGAATATGGTGTTAGGATTCATGGGGAGTTCCTATATCCATATTCCAAGGGTTACCATGGTTACAAGCCTTTCCAATACTTCTCTTGTGAAAAATATTTTCCAGTTGGAAATCACAAGTTGGGTTATAACCAAAGTCACCCTTGGACCATGGTTATATCCCTCTATAGTCATGGACATTATCCTGAACATGGATATTGGTGACCTATATTCAAGGTTAGGTACAATCGTGGATGTAGTTGTGTGGTTGTAGGAAAAATTTCTAGTATTTATAGTGAAGGTAAAGGTATATATATC
The DNA here is from genome assembly GCA_963277665.1 of Viscum album. NCBI lineage: Eukaryota > Viridiplantae > Streptophyta > Magnoliopsida > Santalales > Viscaceae > Viscum > Viscum album. The sequence continues at coordinate 857,898,010 of OY728123.1, read as the reverse complement.
TTAAAGGTAATATTAAATACACATAATGAAATGATGTAGGAACATTTATAAATTTTGAACAACATAGGTGAGGTTCAACCACATATATCATCAAATATTGTTTTATTTAAGGTATTATAAATTAAAAAGGAATGAAAAGTGGTTGATAAATTAAAATAAAAATACATTTATTTCATGGTTTAAAGAGAAATTCAACATTCATTTATCTATATGAAAAACATTGAATATGTTATATGGTGGACCAATTGTTATTCTGATCACATAGTGTAGTTTTGATATTAATGATTACATATTTTAAAAAAATCTATATGGAAATAGTATCATTAAAAATAATTCTATAACATTATTTGCCGAAGCATTGTATTTTTTTAGGGATAAAGATAAAAACCCAATGTCTGCATCAATAACATATTATGGAATTCTTGAGGATATATGAGAGATTGATAATACAAAATTTTAATTACTTGTATTTAACTATATCTTGGTTGACAATAACTATGGTATGAAGCATGATGATCATGGATTTAAACTTTTTTATTTGAATTTTTTTTGTAAATATGAATCATTTATCATTGAGATATATGAAAAAAACATATTTTATAGTGTTGACCCATCAAATGAGTAGTGGCATGTTGGTTTTTAAGGGATAACCCATTTTAATTATGTTAATATTGATTATTTTGAAGGGTTATGTGATATTTATTTATCGATTTCATGATTACCTAAGGGTGATAATGATGGTGATTTAGTTATAGTCCATGCAACACAAATTGATCACATAGAAAGGATATAGGAAGACACTCCATTACCCTTTTAATTAATAAGGTAAATATCTATTTTTTTGTGAAACTTATATAGTTAAAAATATATATTTTTAACTTTGATATATTTAAATATATTTATATTTTTCATTCCTACCATTTTTTTATTAATTATTAAATTTATTTTATTTTGATGACCTTTTTTTGGTTGAAAAACATTTCCCTCATCATTTTCTTGTGATTATTTTATTTATATTATTAATTTTCATGGATACACTTTTATTTAAAAAAATATTTATAATTTTCTTACTATTATGAACATTCACATTTTTATATATAAAATTTATTTATTTCTAATCAAATAACAGTTTACAAAATTACACATTTTCAGTTGATGATCATTTATGTCATTTTTTATTAATTTTTATATCTATTAGTTTTAGTGATATATTTTATTTGGTTGAAAATTAAAACACTCAATGTTTTATGTATATTATGATTAATAAATTTTTTATTTATACTAATTATTTAATTTTAATCAATTATGGTTACCCAAAATTTTATTCAAGTAGAATACATCTTTCTAAATAACTGACATTGAAGTAGGGAAATCATGGTATATATGTTTCTTAATATAAATATATTTATAATAATTAAAATATATAATGAAATTAAAATTATATTTTTTGAAATTATATACAATATTTATTATTCTCCATATAGGATGACACCTAATAATGTTAGGTGTGGGATTACACACTTATCAAAACTTTCACTTGGACATGGAGAGAAAAAGATGATAATTGAGTTTGATGACCCATGTTCAGAGTAGTTTAGGGGTTACATGACTATATAGATTCATTATAGGATAATTATTTTACTCCATAATTGGAGGAGCATTGACTAATCGATGAAAAATCAGTCCTGGGATTTTATAATATTAAAACTTATAAAATTATTTATTTGGTTTTCCAATGGTTTGAATATTATACATTTAATATTACTAATATTTAATATATTAAACTATAGATGACATATTAATTTTAAGAGATGAATGAAATTTGGGAAATATTTTTTATCCTCTATGGTATCCAAATGTAGATATTTCAAGACATGATTGATTCGTAGTATATTTTTTAAAGTAAACAGAATCAAAATTCATGTGTTAAGTATGGGTTTAGGGATATGTAGACATAAAATTTTTTCACCCTATGGTGGGATAAATCCTTTATGGTATGAAATTATTTCCTATAAAATTTATTCATTAATATAATTCTAATTGGTTGATAAATTATTCATTTTTTCTTAAGTAATAGGCCACCAGGAGATATCACGAAGAGATATATTTCTAGAATTTGTACCCTCATACATTTTCATATGATGGGTATCATTTATTATAAGAGAAAATTATTTCCAAAAACAATTATGAATTAATATCCAAGTAAATTATTAGATCCAAATAGTTTTAATACATCCTTACATCACCTCCCCCTTATCATGAAAAATGGAAAAAATAGAGGATGATAAAAAAGGGGAATATTATTACTAGTCTAAAAAAAGTAGTAGCTGATAAGATTGTATGTAATTAATAATATTACTATTTTGAAAATTCATTGAACTAATATAACATTTGAAAATATTATTTCAGGATATCCTTTAGGATAAAGAGACATATGAGAACTTTATCCTTATGTGTAGGATGGATATTATTACAACCTCTTTAGCAAGGTTAGAATACTTAGGCCATGTCATAAGATATAATAAGGGTGTTGGTATTAGATATATTTTTTCCACCCTATTTTAACATCTATGGAGGTATAATATGAGGGATAAATTACTTCCTTGAAGTTTGATATATGATAGTTTAATTAATTGATAAATGATATAATTAAATAATTTGTACAGGTTATGTTTCTGAAAATTATGAGACAGGAATCACCTTCCTACCTAAATTCTCCACCTGTTTGTTTAGAATTGACTATATACTATGAGTTGCATGTTGGGGATACCCATTTAAATATTTTAGAATAAATATTTTTATGTCATCTAAAGGATTATTAACATCATTATCTTATTTAGTAATTTCAAGTAAGAGTAGTGGTAAATGGTATCATTAATCAAAATACTATAATGTCACTACCTACTAGGGAGGTGGCCATAGATGGATAGAGTATTGGTTATTTTATGCATAGACCTGTTATTATTTGTCATCATTTGGAATATGATGTATGTTTTTTTTTTAATTTTTTCATTAATTCAAAATTACATTTAATTTTTTTACACATAACTTGTATAGGAGTATCTAAAATCGAAGGATTCATGGAAAAGGAATAAAAGTTTCAAGAACTAGCACCATCAGATACTCCTTAGTATCTTGATGGGATAAAAAAGTTAAAATAAATTTCTTCTTTTTTAGAGAATTATTTCACATTCCTAATGGATGCTTATATTTGTGGTAGAGATTATATGTTAAATATTTTTATAAATGAATTCATTGAATTTTTAAAGTGTGAGGAGATCATTATACCCATGTTTCAAATTTTTTCAATGTAATTAAATTTCAATTATAAATTTCATTACATTAAGTAAACATATGTTATATTGAATTAATCTTTTACTATTATAATCGATTATCACTGTAATATTTTCATACAATATAATTTCACTTCTATTTGGGGTGTTATGGATCTAGAATACTTTTCCATAGTAATTAAATACCCTAAACAACATGTTGGAATTAAATGTATATCTAAAATTTTAAAAAATATGTAGATTAAGTGTTGTTTTTTCTCATTCCATAAAAGGTATAAACACATATATAATTATGTACCACTATTAATTACACTATTATTAAGGATATAATTTTTATATTCTAGTGGAAATTTGATGCTATGTATATTTTTCTCATATGAATGAACGTCATATTGGTTATGCTCTGTAATAGGTGGTGTTTGAAGAAGTTTTAAAAATTTATTAAAGGAATAAGTCTTATTCATTTCTTTTAGATATTTAATCTTAATATTTTCATTTTACACTTGTTTTAACACTTAATTTTTCAAAATAAAATTGTCCATGGATTGAGTTCAATAGGGATCACTATTAAAAAACATAGAAAACAAATTAAATATGTGAAATTTTGGGTAGATAAATTTTATATTACTAAATTATTTTTTTATTACATATCTAGTATTTTTATTTTAAAAATATTTTTTTACAAATACAGTGTCATCATTAAAAGGGGGATGAATTTGAGTATTATGTTTTAAGATAAAATTATGATACACAACTATAATGAAAAAATATTATGAAAATATTAGTTTCATTATAATACTTACAATTTAAATGAATATTTCATATTTTTTAATTAATAATGATTTAGGTTTTTATATATTTTTTATGATGTTGGTCTGTATATGCCAAATTAAATGAATCACCATCAAAATTTATTTGGAATATATTTTTTACATTTAAATAATTTGTAGATTCATTTTTATATATGTGTATATTATTTTTTAAACATGTTTCGAGAGTTTTCAATGAGTTTTTATACTATTGTTTTTTTATTTGGTTTTGATATTTATGATTTTTGGTGTTGCCTTTTACTATATGGGTCTAGAATAATGTATTTTATAATAGATTTATTTAAAATATTATTAACTTTTAACATCAATTTTATGAAAAACTAACATTGAAAACCTTGAAAATAGAGATTTTGATGTTGTTTATTCTTAAAACGGATGTCAAAATCCATTTTCCATGCTCGTTTTATTGAAAACTGACATGAGAAATCAGTTAAAGTTATTTTAATGTCAAATTTATTTAAAATATCATTGAAATTCTTTTTATATGTCTTTTGATTTCAAAACCCAACCTAAAAACTAAAAATATTTCATAGTATATACAAATGAATCTTTTTAAATGATGTTTAATATCAAAAAAAAAACAATGTTAATGATTTTTTTACTAGCGAATTACGAGACCCATTATGTTTTTTTCCAAGCATTTTCCCTTGAACAAAAATTTATACTTTTTCCCAGTGATTTAATCCCATCAATTCTAATCGTATATAATCAATGCCTTAAATTCATTATTTTATAATAAATTAATAATCACTATAAAAGTTTTATATTCTCTAAAGATAAATAATTTTTTAAGTTAAATGTTTCTCTTTCATTTACATGACCTTTAATCACATCCATTGAGCCACCAATGGGGACCATCCACCACCAATCTAGTTAAGGAATATATATGAGTAAACATTTCATCTTCCTTATTCATTTTGGAAAAAAATTATTTTTAATATTGTTATTTCAAGTGATAATAATATTTTATGTGATCAATCAATACAACCATGACATTATAGTCCTAAAATTAATATACAACTTATTTAAAAACAATAATCATTCACCACCATGCATGGTTAAGTGATAACTGTATTTCCTGTGTACATTTTATGGTATTTTAATACCTTAATTTATGTATTTAAATTAATATTTTTCATATTTTTTGAATTATTTAACTTATTTTTGAATTTATAGAAGGATACATTGGATAATTAAATAAGAAGCAAAATGAAACATCGTACTGTGAGAGACTCAAAGCAGAAAGACAAGAGAATTTAGAGGATGTGGCAGAGCTGGAAAACTATATCAGACTAATTTACACATTTATTATTCTATTTAAATAAAATGATTTTTTTGGATGAATTTTTGAAGATATGTGCTATAATTTACATTTCTTATAAATTAAAATATTACAATTCATGTAAACAAATTACACATCGTGTAAATTGTTTGGACGAATTTTAAGTGCTCATATTCTACATATCTTTGATTTTGGACAAAATCTATGACATGGTACCTATCCCAGAACAGATTTGGGTTGATTATTATTGATTATAATTAATATAAGAGCCCATATAGGGAATATTAATGGATAAATATCCTACTACTCTTAGATAAATTCAAAGATTGGAGATCCAGATACCAAATAGTGGAGTGAGAAGTTGCATGGCCATTTCCAAGTTCACCTTTTATTTATGATTTCTTTTTTTCTCCTTGCTTATTATTCTCTCATCACTAGGATAATGGGGTGATCCCTCCTTGAGCTAGGGTAATGTAATATAAGGGGTAAGGTCTTATTGGATTGATTTATATTCCATTATTCAGGTATTTGGTTTGTGTAATTTCTATCTTCATCTTCAAATCCCTTTATTTTCCTTTTTCCAAGACCATTGATAATTAAATCTAGAAGGAAAATTAAATTTTTGTAACTAAAAACCCTAAAGAAGGAATGACCATTGTCAAATTTAGGGGAAATCATGTTTAAATATGGTATCGAGAAAAACTTGATTTGAAAAAAATCCTAAATTTTCAAACCAAGGGAAATAGGGGATTTTCGTCAAACCAATCAATATGATTTGTATTCTTTAATTTTTCCTCATTGAAATCAATCAAACCCAACTTTTCTCACCACTTTCTTAAATCTAGTAAAATAAAATCTTCTAAAAACCTAATCAAACTAATTTTACCATCTCTTTGGATTGATCTTATCCTAATTCTTAACTACATTTTAATTAATTAGTTGTATCTGTTGAGTTTTTATACATTTATATTTTTCATAGACCCATGGGGAATTAACGACACCCTCTGGGCCCGTCATTATGTATTTAAACCAATATACTAATTCAAGATCTTTTTATTTGGACTCATAGATATTTCTTCAAATATTATTATTATTTAATAATAACAATATTTTTAGGATCATTATGGGAATTCTAAAATCTTGTTATAATATTTCTTATTAAAGTTGGTATTTTCTACTTGACCAACTTATATCAAGGGTCCAACTCAGTGGTACCAGTCCTGTGGGGTCTTAGTGAGGTATTGGGTTCAATTCTCACCGAGTACATCCATATTTAATTAGTGTAGGATTTTAATTGTATTCCTCCTCTTCCCAGAATTGTTTAATATATGATACATCTCATAACCACAATAAATATTCTCATCACACTAAAATTCATTCATCTCCCTATTAATCAACATCATCCATTGATAAAATCTTAGGGTTATAATGAATGTTCATTACTCATCATGATTAAATGATTTTAAATATAATCCATGATACACTCCCACCAACAATGAGATCATGCCACAAATTCTAAATCCCAGTAAATAAAAAATAATGAAAACTTTTCCTTCCCACTAGTTTCACTTGACTTCCACAATCACACCAACACATCACTCATCCTTATTCTACAGAATCTATTTACCACTCTCTTAGGCAAGTTAGGATTCCTCAAACCCTATAGAATAGTATGCCCATATCATCAACACACTATAATAGAATAGAGTTTCAAGGGTGATATCAAATTGGAACCCTTCTTCCCCATTCATGAAATATAATTATTGAAAATTTTTTGGGACTCATGGCACCACAAATAATATTTGTGGTCATGTTCATGAATAAATGGCCTGAAATGGTCTAGTCTAGATTCTTACATATCACTTAGATATATTAGAGATACGTATATTATTTCATCATAAAACGTAGCACCAATATATTATAATACTTATAATAATCCCTAAAATTATTTTCCAAGGTATACACATATCCCAATCCAACCAGCATCTATGGCCTGAATGAAAATCACCACAGTGTATTCCCATATATAGGCCCCTCTCCTAAAACTAATAATAAATTCATTGTATTATTTCATAGATAATATTATATTTATATTATCAAATATAATTCCTATTATGGATAGAATACATTGAAAGAACATGTATCATTATTGGAGAGCTCACATCTCACACAAAGATTCTATTGTGCTACTCTGATCATTATAATCTGATATGATAAAAATATCCCTTAGTAGAATTCTTATTGATTTTTACTAAGTTTTAAAGATATATGTTTCACATAGAAGTTATAGAGTCTCAACTATCACCCTAGTACAGATTCAAAATTATAATCCCCCCTTTTGAAAATTGTACTTCACATACTATGGAATTATTCATGTGTCATCAATAACAGTAATTCTTTGGAATACATAGGCCATTGAATCATTTATAAAGACCTCCTTTAAGTTGATATGCAATAAATATCCCTATGTAAAACTAAATCTAACTATCCCAAAAAATACACCCATATTACTAAATTTATAGTTCATCCTATCACTTTGATATCAATCTGTAACATCCCTAATTACTGGTAGGTGAACTCCACAAGCCTATATCCACTAAGAAAAGGGAAAGTTACCAGTGATGAGGTATCCACATATTCATGGGAGGATTTTACTTTAATAAACCTTTAACCTAATATCATATATAATGAACCACCATAATGTGTATAAAAAATAAACTCAATAATATAACATATTAATATATATAATAATATGATCAGGATATATTGTGAATTAATATAAATTAAACCCCTAAAATAAATCTTTCACATCCCAAAAAAATTAATTCTTGATCTTAGAGACATGATGATGGTCATAATAATGAGATATCCACTCTATGAGTAATATATATCAAATTATCATGACTCGAAACCATGATCTTCTATTATTTTTATATCCCAGTCAGTATGGATGCATAACAAACAATGTGTTAGTGCACATACATGGGTGAATATAACATTACTAAGTTTTTCCATCCTAAAAAATGAGTTTAACCCATAATATCTAGTTACTACATGAATCAATGGAAGTTAAAGTGTAGAGAAGTAAATATCCCATGATTTCATCATCAACCATAACAATAATCAGGTTCAAACTTGGTCAATCTATGTATAACTCACTTTTATCATGGTCGTAAAATAACAATGTATCCAAAAAAATAAATAGTAATCATATCTCACAAACCATCATATATGTCTAGCACCATAATTCATCCTAAATGAATAGATTGGGAGATACTATAGGAAATACACATCCCCACCTTTCTCAAAAGAACTGGAGGAAATAAATGTCTTTATCTATCACTAAAGCATGGAAGGAATTACACATCTATAGCTAGTAGAAGTAAACATGTATGAATCTAGTAGTGTATACATGTCTAAATTCTGCAAAAATACACATTTATTGAGATAAAAAAAATATATTGGAATGCTATTTGAAATAAACATCTCATAGGATACACCTACATATAAGGTACCCCCAATCCAAAAGAAGTAGTTAAGGTGTAGAAATAGTGTTGGGTGTATTATCTTCTACCTCAATCCATGTTTTGTGAGTAGGGGTGTCACTACTTGAGTGAATTATTGTCCATTATATTCTCATAGATGGAATCCTATAGGAATTACCCATCTCCATCCATCTCATATATTATGTTCTTATATCAGGGTACTCGAGAAATTATATATCTCTATCTATCCCACACTAAAGAGTTTGGAAGAAATACTTCTCTCTAATTATCTCCTAGATATATCTGATTTATATAAACCTAGATTTATGGTGGTGTAGAAGTATATGCACGTATAAATAATAATTATCCACTTCCTAGACTAATGGGTGAGGAGTATGGTAAAAATCATCTCACTATAACCCTAGATTGAGGGGGAGTGTGAAGAAGATCCACCATTATATCCTATCACCATTGATCTCTATTTATCTTATGTTTCATAACATCTCATAGTAGATGAGTACAAATAATAAATCAACTCACACACACTAAAGAATCCTTTTATCATCCTCTTGTGATTTTCAAAGTAGCAAACCAGTTATTCTATCCTCCTCATAAATTTCCTTTTTCCCAAACTCATGGGACAAAAATAATACTATAATAATAGATAATTTTTTTAATTGAATTACCTCTCTACCCACATTATAATATAGTAGATCTCAATATTCTAATAGAATTCATGTCTGAGTACTTGGAAGTAACTTAATGTACTTATACTAAGCTTTTCATTCAATGACAAGTTGTTCAAATGATTATCATAAATATTTCATCACTTAATTATATAAATATCTCACTATCATTTACATATTATCTTCCCATAATTTTTATTCATTAAGTACTTATATTTCAATCATTATTTTTCTACACCATCTAAGGTAAAATCCAACCATATAGTTACATCATTATTTCATTCCCATAATTTTCCCATAACATTAATGACCATAATCACTTCTTTTAAACTAAATCACTTTCGTGAGATTTATCATTCTAATATATTTCATTTCATGTCATTCTATAAATGGATTAATTTATATCATACAATTAATCTATATAGATGTATTCTTTAAAAGATACTTAAAGAATAAATTATTTATTACTAACACTAATATATGTATTTATGTTGTCATATCATTTTATTCATTCTTTATTTGAGAACCCAGCTTTAAAACCATAATAATTTTCATCCAATTATTTTAATATAATCCATTAAAAAGTCTTGAATTCAATATTTTATAATGAATTCTTAATATCTATAATATTCTTCAATGTACTGAAAAGAAATCATTATTAAATTAAATTTTTATCTTTCCTTTTTTATAACCTCTAATCACAACTACTAAGCTACCAACAAGCATCATCACCACCTAACATTGTTACAGAACTTATCTAAGTAAACATTTTAAGTTACTTATTTATTTTTGAAAACATGTTTTTGAATATTATTATTTCAAGTAATAATAAAATTTTATATAATTATATTAAACAACCATAAAATTAAAATCCTGTCATTGACTAACATTTGTGTTGAAAATAAGAATAATTCACTACATCTTGTGGTTAAGTACATCAACTATTTAGGTAATTCAAGATACTTGTATTAAGAATAATTGATATTTCTTAAAATATCATTATTATTCATTAATAATAATACTTACATGATCACCAAGGGAATGTTGGCATCTCAGACGAGAAATTCACATTATAGAAGGCCCTTTTTAATCAATAAACAAATATTTAGTGACCCGAGATTAAAATATTAACTAATTAATTAGTTTTGAAAATCTAAACTATTAGTATGTTTATAATAATAAAAATTTTGAAACATATTCCATCATAAAAAACTTAACACATCTATCAAAGGGTCTCAAAATAACCCAAAAAATATTTAACTGGTTCTGGGATGTCAAGATATGTACAAATAAAATTGAGGTATAATATGAACCCCCTACACACCCTCATGAACCTTTAGAGTCTTTGTCCAGTTGGGGGTCCAATGCAGCACCCCCATACATGGTCCACATACACACCCAAGACCCTATTCTGTGTTTTTTATTTTTGTTCATTTGGTCATGAATGTATCATGGATCGAAAGGCATATGTAATTCCATATTTCCTCTATTACATGGCTCCCTTAGACCCATAATCAGCCATCTGATCACTTAATTAGATAGTTGGGTACCTCTTGGACCTTGGTCTTGGCCACCCCCTTTTATCTAACATGGTTATGTAGTTATTGTTTAATCAAGTGGATGAATGATCCATGTAAATCAAAAATTCAACATTCCTATGTTAACTAGGGCTAACATAACCCCATATATCACTATTTAATTAGAGGTAAAATATAGTCTATACTAATGAGACTCACTGTACTATAGCCCATGTTCCATAGGGATACATGGAATTCTCTCAACTATCTGATCAAAGATAAGACAACCAATCACTCTGGTTGGGATCTATTTTAAGACCCTAAGAATTTATGATATATTAATTTTTAAATCAATTCGATATATTTAATATTTTGAGAAGCATACAACAATAGTTTTACCAAAAATATTTTTTTGATTTTTCAAAAAAAAATCACTTTGAGGCTAAGTGGGAACCAAAACAAGAAGAACCACATGAGAGGAAGTGTGCCCAAGAAGATCCACCATTATAGGAACAGGTGATAAAAAATAAAAGATACAAAAAAGTGGTCTGATTATGAAATCAACCAAGATCCACCTTAGGCTGAGAGACATCGGGCCATGTACACCTGCCCCATCCCCACCCTATACAATAGTGTGACACCCTTCCCATCACTCCACCTTGGGATCATGCATCGATTTCTATTGCCCATGCATCATCAGAGGCTAGGGAAGAGGTCTCTAGAGATGGATCTAATGAAAAACATAATCAATAAAAAACCGAAGACTAGATCCAACACAGAGCACCACTACATAATCAATCACAAGTCGGCCAAAACCAGAAACCCTAGGAGAAGACCACCATAATTGGAACCACTAACCCCATCCCAAATTTCCCTAGAAACCTTGGAACCTGGAAAATATGGGGTCATGCATGGAGGAATAGGGAAACAAGGGAAGATGAGGACCGAAGACTGATAGATCCAAGCATGGGAAAATCCAAAACTAGGAATCCATAAGGGGCCTAAAAACATCGGAGTAGGGACACAGATAATTTGGAATGTGGAGTCCCACAAGAAGAATTTTCAAATGAGTATGAACGAGAGTATTGGATTCATAAAGAGTGCTACAAATGTAGAACTAGAGGATCTCTAAATTTAGAAAATAATGAATAACCTACAAGTCACATGATGTTGAGCTCGAAAAGACAAATCAAACAGCGCAGGTCAAACCTAAAAGATTGAGAGGAGAAATATGAAGGGGATGCCGCAGATTTTGATCATTCCTAAGGACACAAAATATGACCTAATATTGACCTAATAATAATATGAGTTCACTACTACATTTCAACTCCAACGAATCCAAATGGTCGAGCACCTGATGGAGACCACCAAGCACAACCAGAACAACATCCACAGAACGCCCAACATGAAGGTGTCGAAGCTTCTTGGAAGCTAGGAGGAGGGGTCATAAAGGTATGGGGAAGGAGAAGGGATCATAATTATCGATACCCACTGATACGAAACCCTAGAGGGACCAAATATGTGATTCCCCTTATGGGCATATCTCAATTGTGTAATCCTATAGTGGGTTTAAACAAAGCATAATACTCTATTAAAATATTATTATTTAAAAAATGACCATTATAACTTAGCTGTTAAGTTTGTGGGTATTAATTAGTCTAACTAATTTATGGTAATATATTTTTTACACATTTTCAGTGTTTATCTATTGATTATAAATAAAAATAAAAATCTTTTTAAAGGAAAATAATTTTTTTTTCTAAAAAACCATATATTTATAAAAGATAATTTAGTCGTACATTGAAAACATAAATTAAAATTAATTTTTACATATTTTATAAAATTTATTTGATAAAATAAACTTCCGTTTTAAAATATCCAAACTAAAATTATATTAGGTTGATTTATTGGTATTTTTCTAAAAAATATTAATTTTTTTATGAATAGTAAAAAGTGTTAATTTCTATTGAAAACTACCTCCTCATTTAGATAATTTAAAATGTTAAATTTAATTTTAAATTGGTTTTAAAGTAACTTTATTAAAATTATATTATAATTTAAAAAATATTTTTCATTTTAATAGATCTTATTTTGGATTTTGATATTAAAACCTTGTAGAATTATGAGAATTTTCCCTTTAAACCCCCTCGTTTTCATAGCACCTATAGGTGTAATTTTAAATTTGATTCTACTAATTATGTTAAATGAATTTGGAAAAACATATTCCATATTTTTAGTCAAAATAATTTATATTATTTAATAAGGTCATGTAACGACCCATTGTTTTATCAGTGGAAATTCCTTATAGATATGTCATAAAATCACATTAAATCACAACACAATAAACTACTAAGTACTATGTGACCTTTAAACATAATGTTGACACTTCTGTGTTTTGAATTTTGAAAATCAGACATACACTATTGTGACTGGTAAGATGTTTGGAGTCTTATAAGAATTGTTTTTATGAATAGTAACATACCCTTATGAATAATAATATGACACTTATAAGTGATAGTATATCTATAGTAAAAGTATTGGTATTTTGTAAGTCCTAAATAATTAATTATAATTTATTTATTAATTTAAAATAAAATTTATTTTCGTAAAAGTTTTTCATAAATTAAAAATTTTATGTCTTCTGGTTTTGAGATAATTTTTAAGACCTTATGTAATTTTTGAAAGCATTATAAAATCAATTATAGTATTAAAATCTATATTTTTCAAGTAAATTGTGATTTTAATTAAAAAATAAATTAATCATATTTAGAAAATTATATTTGAAAAATGGATTTCATTTTTAGATTCTACATGTCAAAAAATGGTATGGGTGACTTTTTGAGATTTTTCTAATATACTGGAATTTTTTATGAATAGTAAAATACGATAATTCACAATAAATGCTAAAACCTGCATTTCTGCATCATTCTTGAGTCATGGATGATGTAAATGGCCATTGGTTCGAACTCACATGAACATATTACTATTTTTGGTCACAATAATCAATACTATTTCTTGTCTTATAAAAAAATAATAAACTAATTATTAGAATATTTAGAAAACCCTCATCCCCTCCACTATAAAAACCACCCACACTCCCCTCTTCTCTTCACTCCTCTAAATCCTTGATCCTTCACTAAATTATTCCCAAATATCTCCCCAATATCATCCCCCACGTCCATCATCCCTTGGTATCCTCAAAAGACCAAATCCTCTCTTCTTAAGAGGTTCTCAAACAAGATAAACCCAAGAGGTAAATTCCTCTTTCTGGTTCTTTTCTTTCATGTTCTTTTCATTTATTTTTGTTTCCTAACCTACCTTCACTAAATTGGTATGATAACTCCAATAACATACATGTACTTTTATTGTTTTATGATAATGGTATAATTCGTTATCAACTCTCATTTCCCCTTCTTTTATATGAAAGAAATGAAAACACCATCCAAGATGTGTTAATTTATCACATTCAAGGACAACGGTTTATCAATTTCTATTAACATATTATATTCTTGTCATGAAATGATTTTTATAGTTGAACCAGACTATTAAATATGTATTTTATCTTATGTGATGTTATTTAATCATTTTTCACATATGATGTAGAATAATAATACAAAAAAATTAATTATGTGCAAAATCGCCAAATTAATCCAAGCGTTTATCATTAAGGTTTTATATAATGATTCACCTTCACTCCAAATAACCAAATGAATTTTATAACCATTTAATATTATGTATGATAAATAATGTTATATAACTTCAATCTTGGTAAACCACCTTCATCATACATGTCTGTCCGAACATGAATATAAGTGAACCGATCATTAAAACCAAGGAAACAAACAAACTCAAACAATGAATTTGAACCTCATAACCAATAAAATAGGTCATGAATGAACTCAAAAAGGTTATACCAAATCAGTTACATGTAAAATAGGCTCTAGAAATTTTAATTAATCAACATAATTTTATTATTCAGGTTAATAATATCAAGTGGAGAACACCATCAGACTTAAAGTAAGGGATCCTCTCTATTTCACTTTTATTCAAGAATATCCTCTATATTATTCCATTTTATGTTTAATACCTAATAGTGGGGTATGATTTATCATCTCTCCCGTACTTCCCTCATGATTTATAAGTGATGATAAACCTCTTTTTATCTCATTAATCCCTCTTAAGTACACCTGATACCATGTCGATAATTCGTAAGGGATTCTACCCGAACATCCTTTGTTCCTTTGGGTTGCCTTATCTTCCTTTTACCAAAATAAAGTTATCTTATCTTTTTATAAAAATATTCTAAATGTTTTTTACATGTACCAAATTCATTTATCAAGACAATTTCATCATTATCTTTTTTGGATATATATGTTTTTAAGTGATTCCATTCTCAATACTTCCTAATAAGCAAACCTATTTTGAGGGAACTTCCTAAATTCTCACCCGATTTCAAGTGCGTTCTATCTTCAGTTTTTAGCCACCATTTTATTTTTAAAATATTAATTTTTTTATGAAACCCTTCTTGGTTCACTTGTGGTTTTATATAAAATATATATCCCTTTTAAATTCTAAAGACTCTATAGTATTTTCCTTAAAACTACACAAAAATGTTTTAATGCGAAAATTTATTAAATACTTTTCTTACATGTTTCCACTTATACATGAAATCAATTACCATGATACATGCATATTTTCCCTTATGAATTTACATGTATATTTTAGTTCCTTTATTTCATGGAAAATTTTATGATACAACCATTTTTTATGCTTTATGACATGATTTTGGTGCCCAATTCTTTCCATGGGTAACACTTATGTTTATATAAGACTGATTATGTATGATTATTTATTTTGAAAACATATTAATGAAAAGGTAATATGGTTGTTCCCAGATAAATCTCCAATTAATGGGGTAAATTTGAGTCTCATGAGACGTTATGTGTGACGATCTTGGCGGTTACCCTTGTCTTGTGCTACCAAGTGCGATGGTCTTTGCGGTTAGCCTTGGCTTGTGATACCATGTGAAATAGTCTTGGAGGTTATCCTTGACTCTTAATAATGTCAAGTTTTATGTTTATAACACATTATTTTGACTCCATGTTTATATGATTCCATGTTTATATGTTATGATTCCATAATTACATGTCTTTTTATATCATCATGTCATGCCTTCTATCCCATATGCTAATGCTTCGTTCTTACAGTTATTCCCTTACTGGGATATTTGTCTCATCTCTTTTATTTATGTGTTCCCTAGGGTACCCTATATAGATGTTTCAGCACAATTGTATTTAGGAGCTCAATTTGAAGATTATGTAAATAAATTTTTTATTCAATTCCATGTTTTTGGTTTTATTTAACTAGTCCTCCAAGACACTAGACTTTATGATTCGTGGCTTGTAATCTGATGTATAATTATTCTTAAATTCATGTAATGTTATATATAAAAGTTTAGGGTCACTATATTTCCTATCAGAGGATGGTCTAGTTATTTTTGGATATTAGGAATATTACACTCTAGTAAAAACATTAAGTATGAGACTTAGTATAAGAAAACAAACCTAAATTTTGGTAGTTATAGAGTAAGTGGTTTATCAAGAAAATACATTCCTGTATGGCTAAAAATAGGTAGAGGTTGATCTGTAATAGATGTATCTAGGGGTAAAACCCAAAAACACCACTTTTATCATGACTCAAATGGAAACTGGTGCATTAAAATGGGTCTTGCTGCACTCTTGGTTTGACACTCCCGAGGGATATTCTTTGGTAAATTCACAAGCTTGGTTTGAACCATTATTAAGGGAATGAAAAAAATCACATAAGAATATAAGTTAAGAAATAGATCAAGGGTAAACTAGATTTAAACATAGGGAATCCCAATTTTACTATATACCTATCCTTTACAAGTTTATCCTCTTATGTTCAATGTTTTATTTTTATGCTCAATATCTAAGTATTCATGCCCTCTAATTGTACATTCCTATACTTAGATAATGGTGGGAAATAGAAGAACACGTTCCAATAATCAATGTGATAGAGAATGTGAATATTTCCCTAATGATATGCATGATTTGATGGGAATGGGTGCTCAAAAATTCATGACAGTACTTTATCAGCTAGCTATAGTTATGAATAATAACTTGAATCATGTGGAACACCCTCCTCCTCTAATGAAAGATAAAATTTCCATTTAATCCTCCATACGGAAAAGGTCTCCCATGTTTAGTGGATCTTATAATCTCCTCCTCGCGGAATAGAGTATTAACTCCATTGAAAAGATATTCTATATCCTCTAGTGCTCAGAAGAAGATAAAGTTGTGATCGCAGTCAATCGTTTTTATGGGGAAGTTGATCAGTGGTGGACACTGATAAAGAATATGAATCCTTAGGAGGAAATTGACTCCATGGTTTGGGAGTGATTTAAGAGAATGTTTTTCAATAAATATTTTCCCCAAACCCTATGTCTCAAGATTGAAATATTGTTCCTCAAACTAAATTCGAAGGAAGATGTTTCCATTGGGGAATATGAAGAAAACATCACAAGGATGTAAAGGTATGCCTCTATCTTAGTCTTGAACACTAAAACAAAGGTGGATCACTTCTTTAGATGGCTAAATCAAAATCTACAAATAGTGTTGGGGATTCAATACTTTTATAGGTATGAGGATATTGTCTGTTGTGCCCTCAAGGTTGAAATGGAGATCGTAGACTCTCAGTGGTATAATGGGCCTAGTGGAAAAAAGAGGAAATTTGAATCTAATGTGGGCAGTTCAACAAATAAATTCCATGATGGAAATAATCCCGACTATCCCACATGTAAAAATTGTGGGAATAATTATCTTGGGAACTGTCTAAAGAGAAACAATTATTGCTTCATAAATGGAAAGTTAGGACATCTAGATAAGAATTGTCAATGGGATATGAAGAATCCCACTAATGTGGAAAAACAAAAAAAGGTTCAGATCAACACTCTACATGTAGTGTAGTGTTACAACTACAAGGAGCATGGCCATTATGAAAAAAATTTCCTAAGTCGAGGGTTGTGAGAGGCAATCAACAATAACCTCCAAGGAAACAAGGAAGGGCTTATTATATCACTACTACTGAGGTGGAGTCAGAAAAAAATGTGGTGATAGGTACGCTAGTTATTCATTCAAGAATAGATAATGTACTATTTGATTTTGGTTCTACACATTCTTTCATATCTTGCTAGTTTAGTAGAATTATTCAAGAACCACCTCGAAATTTAGTGGATAAGTTATCTGTGAGAATAGTGAATAGGGAAATTATTGTGTCTATGGTTTATAACTCCTCCCCAGTTAACATTTTTGGACTGAAACATCTATCAAATCTTGTCATAATTTAGTGGAGTTTGATGTTATCTTGGTCATGGATTGCCTATCTTTAGACAAAGCCAACATCAATTGCCGGGAAAGGGAGATCACTCTTCACGTCTCGAAGAATCCTACAATTATTTACAAGTGTAAGGAGGAATATGAATCTCATTTAGAATCAGTGTCTCAAGTTTGGATATTAGTTACTTATGAGAAAGCATTTCTAGCTCAAATGATTGAGATAGAGGAGAGAATCATTCTTGAAGACGTTCCCATCATGTGGGATTACACTGATATATTCTCTAAAGAGTTTCTTGGTCTTCCTCCTGGTCAAGAGGTTATGTTCTTTATTGAATTTATTCTTATATATCTGCCTATATCAAAGACACTGTATAGAATGACTACCGTATATCTAGAAGAGCTGAAGAAGCAGCTACATATGAATCTGGAGAAGGGTTTTATATTCTTGAGTGATTCACTATGGGGTGTGCCAGTCCTATTTGTCAATAAGAAGGATGGGTTAATGCACCTATGCCTTGATTATTTTGATCTCAATAAAATCTCTATAAAGAACATGTATCCCCTTCAATGGATAGATGACTTGTTCGATCAGCTTCGTGGGGCCAATTATTTCTCTATGGTGGACCTTTGGTCGAGATATAACCAATTAAAGGTGAGGAAGGAAGATATTCCAAAGATTACCTTTCAAACGAGGTGTGGACACTATGAGTTCATAGTGATGCCCTTCGGACTCACTAATTCTATAATAATCTTCATGGATTTAATGAATATAGTCTTTAGTGAATACCTTGAAAAATATTTGGTAGTCCTTATCGATGATATTCTGATATACTCCAAGGGAAAGGAGGAACATGAGGATCATTTGAATATTATGTTAAAGAATTTGCAAAGGGAGAAGTTGTATACAAAGTACAGTAAATGTGAGTTATGGATGGAGTAAGTGTCATTATTGGGGCATGTTATCATTAGAAAAGGGATATCTATGGACCCTTCCATGACAAAGGAAATTTAAGAGTGGCCCATTCCAACATCTATAATGGGGATCCACAACGTTCTAGGAATATTTGAGTATTACTGACTATTTGTGAAGACATTTTCACAATTTTCAAACCCAATGACCAAGCTGACATAGAATGGAGTGAATTTTTTCTAGACTCAAGAATGTGATGACTATTTTAAGGATTTGAAAAAGAGGATATTCACTGTGCCAGTACTCACACTCCCAACAAGTGGATAACTCTTTGTGGTGTACAGTGATGCTTCAAAGAAGGTCTTGGTCTGCATGCTGATACAAAATGATAAAGTGATAACCTACACCTCAATCCAACTAAACCTCCATGAGAAAAACTACCCTATGCTTGATCTGAAGTTGCTAGCTATTATATTTTAATTAAAAATAATGTGACATTATCTAGATGGGGATAATTGTGAGATATATACCGATCATAAGAGTCTTAATTATAAATTCATATAAAAATAGCTTAATATTCACTAGTGAATATCGATAGAGCTCATCAAGGATTATGACTGCTCAATCCACTACCATCTCAATAAGGAAAATAATGTGGAAGATGCACTAAGTAGAAAGGATCATGTATCTTTATCAATGATGATAATTTAAAAGGATGTGATCTTATTATATTTTTAGAGAATGGAAATGGGGATCATTAAGGGAGAAACATAATCAATCATTTCTCAAATGATCACCCAACTATCCCTCATGGAGAAAATAAAGGATTAAAAAAAAGATGTGGAAATTCAAAAAAGGGTGGAATCCATTAAAAATGGTAAATCCTCTGATTTCATGATTGATGATGAAGGATTTTCAATATTTGGGTCAGGATTATGTGTATCATCTAATCTAGAGATAAAAAAGGAGCTTCTAAATGATGCACATAGCTCAACCTTCTCTATCTACCTAGGGTGTAAAAAGATGTATCGAGATCTTCGAGATAACTTTTGGTGTGACAATATGAAGAAGGAGATTGCTGAGTATACATAAAAGTGCCTGGTATGTTAACAAGTGAAGTATGAAAGAATGAATTCTAAAGGAATGATTCAACCACTACCCATACCAACATGGAAGTGGGATAACATCACCATGGACTTTTTCACTGGACTTCCAATGATATCCAGAGGAAACAATTCTATATGGTTCATTGTGGATTATCTTATAAAGACAGCTCACTTTATCGCGATTTGAGAGGACTTCACATTGGATCAAATTTCATGGATATATATCAAATAAATGCTAAGGTTTTATGGAGTACCACTATCTATTGTATTCAATAGAGACCTGAGATTTACCTTGAAGTTTTGTAAAAGTCTCTAATATGTTCTAATAACTAAACTTAACTTTAGTATGACCTATAATCCTCAAACTGATGGTCGATCTGAGTAGACTATTCAGACACTAGAAGATATGTTGAGTAGACTATTCTTCGACCATATGAATACATTTATGGGAAAAGGTGAAGAACATTTACGTGTTGGGATGAAGTTGGTGAGCATAAGATGCTAGGACATGAAATGGTCGAAGAAATGTTGGAGAAAGTGAAAAAAAAATTAGCAGCACATCAAGGCAGCCCAAAGATGACAAAAGAGTTATGCAGACAATCGTCGACAATACCTTGAGTTCAGATTTGGAGACATTGTATTTCTACGCATATATTCATGGGAGAGGGTTATGAGGTTTGGGAAGAAAGTAAAGTTAAGTCCCAGGTACATCAACACCTTATAGATTCTTTATCATGTTGGAGCTCTAACCTATTGACTAGAAATTCCACCTACCGTGGAGAAAGTAAATGATGTATTCCATGTATCCCTTATAAGAAATTACATACCAGACCCTTTACTTGTACTCTTTTCAGAGGTGGTATAGCTAGAGAATGATCTTTCTTATGAGGACCATCCAGTGCAGATCTTATATCGTAGTGATAAAGTTCTATGTAACAAGACTACTCACTTGGTCAAATTACTATAGTAGAACCATAAGTATGAAGAGTTAACATGGGAATTGGAGTAGGAAATTAAGTAAAAGTACCCACACCTTTTGATGGCTTAGAATGTAAAACAAAATTTCGAGGGTGAAATTTCATAAGGGGGAATAATGTAACAACCTAATGTTTTATCAATGGAAATTACTTTCTTATAAATGTGTCATATAATCACAAGAAATCACTACATAATAAACTAATAAGTATTATGTGATGTTTAAACAAATTTTGACACTTCTGTGTTTTGAATTTCGAAAATTTGATATACACGGTTGTGATCAATAAGATGTTTGGAGTCCGATAAAACAAACTTGTTTTGGGTGAATAGTAACCTACCCTTATGAATAATAACCTACCCTTATGAATAGTAACCTACCCTTATGAATAGTAACCTACCCTTATGAATAGTAATATAACCCATATAAATAGTAAATCATTCAAAATAATAGTAACCTCACCCTTGATTGTATAAATAAAATTTAGGCATCTTGTAAGTGATAATATGACCATAGTAAAAGTATTCGTATTTTTTTAAGTCATAAATAATTAATTACAATTAATTTATTTATTTAAAGGAAAATATATTTTCCTATAATTTTTTCACAAATTAACAATTTTATGTCTTTTAGTTTTAATATAATTTTACAAAACCATATTTAATTTTTGAAAGTATTATAAAATCAGTTATAGTACTAAAATCTATATTTTTCAAGTAAATTATGATTTTAATTAAAAATTAAATTAATCATATTTAGAAAATTATTTCTGAAAAATGGATTTCATTTTTGGATTATACATGTTGAAAAATGGTTTGGGTGAATTTTTGGTATTTTTCAAAAATACTTGAATTTTGTATGAATAGAAAAATACGATAATTCCCAATAAATGCTCAAACCTGAATTTCTTCATCATGATTGAGTCATGGATGATGTAAATGGAAATTGGTTAGAAATAACATGCACATATTACTATTTTTTGTCAGAATAATTATTAATATTTCTTATCTTATGAAAAAATAATAAACCAATTATTAAAATATTATGAAAACCCTCCTCCCCTCCACTATAAAAAACACCCACACTCCCCTCTTCACTTTACTCCTCTAAAGACTTGTTCCTTCCCAAAATTATTACCAAATATCTCCCAAATATCCTCCCCCACTTCCAAAAACACTTTCTCTCCTAAAAATACCAAATCATCTCCCCTTAAAAGGTTCTCAAAGGAGATGAACTCAAGCGGTGAATTCCTCTTTCTGATTCTTTTATTTCAACTTATTTTCATATTTTTTTCTTTCCTCACCTCCCTTCACCCAAATGGTATGACAACTCCATTAAAATACATTTAATTTAATTTTTTTATTCTAATTTTATAATTCATTATCATCTCTCATTTCCCCTTCTTTTATATGAAGGAAACGAAAACATCGTCTGAGATGTGTTAATTTATCACATTCAAGGATGACAGTTTATAAATTTCTATTACCATATTATATTCTAGTCATGAAACCATTTTTATGGTTGAACATGACTGTTAAATATTTATTTTATCTTATTTGATATTCTGGAATACTTTTTCACACATGATGTAAAATAATAATACAAAACAAGTTAATTATGAGCAAAATCAACAAATTAATCCAAGCCTTTATCATTAATGATTTATATAATGATTCACCTTCTCTCCAAATAAACAAATAAATTTTATAACCATTAAATCTTCTATATGATCACTAATTTTATATAAATTCAATTCTGGACAACCACCTTCATCATACATGTGTTTCTGAACATGAATATAAGTGAACCAATCATTAAAACCAAGGAAACAAATGAACCCAAACAATGAAATTGAACCTCATAACCAATAAAAAATGTTATGAATGAACTCCAAAAGGATATAATAAATCATTTACATGTAAAATAGGTTCTGGAATTATTAATTAATTAACCTAATTTTGTTATTCATGTCATTAAAATCAAGGGGATGACACCATCGGACTTAAGGTAAGGGATCCTCTCTATTTCACCTTTATTCAAGAATCTCCTCCATGTTATTCCATTTTATGTGTAATACCTAATTTTGGGGTGTGATTTTGAACCTCCCACATAATTTTAAAATGATTTATAAGTGATTATTAACCCCTTTATTTATCATTAATCCCTCTTAAGTATACCTGATACCTTGTTGATAATCTGTAAGGGATTTTACCCGAACCTCCTTTGTTCCTTCGGGTTGCCTTATATTCCTTTTACCAAAATGAAGTTATATTATATTATTATTTAAATATTATAAATTATTTTTAAATGTACTAAATTCATTTATCAAGACCCTTTCATCATTATATTTTGGGGATATACATGTTTATAAGTGATTCCCTCCTCAATACTTCTCGATAAGCAAACCTATTTTGAGGGGACTTCCTGAATTCTTACCTGATTTCAAGTGCACTCTATCTTTTTATTTAAGACACCATTATATTTATAAAATAAATATTTTTTTTATTATTAAATCCTTCTTGGTTAACTTCTGGTATTATATAAATGATTTTTCACTTTTCTATTTTAAAGGCTTTATAGTATTTTCTGTAACACCGCACAAAAATGTTTTAATGCTAAAATTTCTATAATACTTTCCTTTCATGTTGTCACTTATAATTGAAATAAATTACCATGATAAAATCCTATTTTACCTTATGAATTTATGTGTATTTTTATTTCCTTTCATTTATGGATACTTTTATGATACGACCATTTGTTATGCTTTATGACATGATTATGGTACCCAATTCTTTCTGTGGGTGACCCTTATGTTTATGAAAGATTGATTTTGGATGATTATTTATATGGAAAACATGTTTTTGAAATGTTTAGGTGGGTTCACCCATATATATCTCCAATTAATTGGGTAAAGTTGAGTCTCATGAGATGTTATGTGTGATGGTCTTGGCGGTTAGCCTTGGCTTGTGCTACCATGTGTGATGGTCTTGGCGGTCAGCCTTGGCTCGTGCTACTGTGTGAGACGGTCTTGGTGGTTATCCTTGACTCATGAAAATTTCATTTTTATGTTTTTTAAACATTATTATGACTCCATTTTTATATGATTCTATGATTATATGTTATGATTCCATATGTACATGTCTTTTTATATCATCATTCCATGTCCTCTATCCCATGTGCTAAAGCTTTGTTCTTATGGTTATTCCTTTACTAGGATATTTAGATAATCCATTTTGTTCATGTGTTCCCCAGGGTACCCTCTGTATATTTTTTAGGAAAATGGAAGTTAGGATCTCAATTTGAAGATTAAATAAATAAATATTTTATTTAGTTCCATGTTTTCAGTTTTATGTACCTAGTCCTCCAAGACACTAGACATTATGATCCTTGGCTAGTAATATTATGTATAATCATGATTAAAATAATGTAATGTTATATATAAAAGTCTAGGTTCACTATAGGTAAACTTAATTTTGACCATTTTGAATAGTAAAAACTGTAAAAATTTATTATTGTGGGTAAGGTAAAAACTAATCTATTTGTGGTTAAAATAAGAAGATAAGGTTTAAAATGACCTAAAACATGTCCAAAATCCATTATATGGAAATATTTATACCTTATAACATTTAATGTTATATAATGTATCATCTAGGGGTATTTTTTCATTATAAAAAATTGATGTAATTGATTCTTTTCAAAAAAATCCTTATGTGTCCTCACCCCCACTTATAAAATAACACCCCCTATACTCCCTTATTCACACCTCCAAATTCAATTGGTTCGTCCAATGAATAACTATATCACTTCCTTAATCCCATAAAAACAATATATATCCATTGAATTGATCATAAATCCATCCTATGATGTATTTTGGTGTAAACCTAATGGGGACATCCAAAGAACAGGTAATGCTCTTAAACAAGCATTTTTTTCTTCTTCCATCTCCTTAAAATATAATTAAACAATAATTATATAATAACAAAATTATCTTAAATATATTTATATGTTATTATGTTAATTTAATTTCCTATATTCATCACTTATCCCATAAAATGGGAAATGAAATTTTAAATCATGTGTATGATGAACTACGGCCTCACGAACCGATGTAATTCATTTTCCATCACCAACATTTAAGGATGGATATAATGATGGATTTAAAAAATGTATATCATATTTATGATATTATTATAATTTTTTAATTTTAATATCAAAAATACATTCTTACATAATATTCCATTTAAAATTCGATAACATTTGTATGGTGGACTACCACCTCACAAAGAGATGTGATTCATTTTTTACTTAATATTTATATAGAAGCTAATAATGATAAATTTATTGAATATATGAGATATATATGACATTATATCAATTTTAGAAAATTAATATATCACCCACTTCCTTACCCTTTCACCCATTAAGGAAATTATATCATCGCTCATTCATACGTACATCATGTTGTCTTCATGAAGTAAATTGTTGCATTTTCTAAGTTCATGTTACAATAATGACCCCAAAAATGTATATAATGAAATAAATTGATATTTATAACATTAATATCATTAGGGATATTATGTAATTATAAAATATTAACAATAATGTTAGGTTAGGATGATGATGACAAGGACCCAAGATGGGGGTAAATTGTGTTCTTTAAAAACTTTTATGAATCAAGAACTCCTCTCTTGTTATGAAGCAAAACTTTCCTTCTCTATTAAATATGAGAAATAAGTGGAAATAAATAAAGGAAATGAACACAATGATTTATAGTGGTCTCGGGAACAAATATCCCTTAGTCTACTCCACTAATGCTCAACTCCACAATCTTGGTGATTTCACTAACAAGTACTCTTATCCAAATACCTCAAGACAAAAACGAAGTGCAGGAAGTTATCACCTTACAACAGGACTTTAAAATACTTTTAGTTATTTTATAGGGAACTATATATCCCTAGCTTAGTATGAGATACTAAAACATAACCATTACTGGGTACGGGTAGTTAAAACACCAACAAATCAATAGAGTTTGATTCTGTTGAGAAAATAGGTTAAAATTTACAGTTTTATCAGCAACTGACAAATTTATTTAGATCTTCAATAACACACAGAATTAAAATTTATCTTCAATGCTTCATAAACTTTATAGTAGGTAAATAAAAAACCAAAAATATTTTCAAACATGTATGTCTCTAAGGTTTATCTTTTCCAAATTTTCATCGTTCTTACCAAAGAATATGTAATAATGAAATGAAATAGCAATGACAACAACAGTAGTAGTGAGTATATCAGACAGATCAAAACTTGTATGTATCCAAATTATAGCTCTGAAGTTAATAACACATGACTTTTCCTTTTTTTTATTTTCTTCTATATTATTTATTTATTTCAATGAAGAATGTCCCAATATTTATATAGTAGTTTTAAACGATCTAGGTCAAACCATCTCTAGAAATATCACACAATAAATCATGAATATTTTAATTCAAAAACATTAAAGAGAGTTGTAACTTCTTGTAAGAAAAGAGTTGATTTACTCCATTGAATATGGACTTTGAATTGGTTGTAAAATATATTTGAATAGATCTTTATTTCTTTCAAGACCATTTCGTAAATCTTGGATAATATCATAGATTTAAAACTCCTTCATTGAATAGTCAAACTTAGGGATCATTCACATAACAACAAAACTAAAAACATAGGGTTGGAAACATATGGTTGATAAAAAAAGTATGATTGATTTTTCAAATGTTTTTTCCTCAAACATAGTGTTTTATAACAATATAGGTTTTCTTAATCATACATTACCGACAACGTAGGGTATACTATCCATACATGATATTATAAATGTAGGGTTGATTCCTTATGTTACACTTTCACACATAGAGCATGAAATAGTTTTTCCAGAATATGTTAAAACACATGCCAAATAGTTTAACAAGTATTCCCTATGGATCAATGACATGAATATAATTCCCGAATAAATATTCCAAAAAATAATAATTTCTAGAAATTCACATAAAATATAAATAATTAGTAATACAAATGTGGGTATTTGTGAGCATCAAAACAAAAATGAAATTTATAAAATTATTGAATCAATACATTCTAAACAATATCCTCCTTTTTTATGATCACAAAACCCATAACATAAATATGTAAACTTAAAAAACAATTTTCTAATAAATTTATGCCTCTTTTTCACTTTATAATATTTCTTCGATAAAGGAAACTTATCCCCCATTTATGGATTAAAACTTTTCCATACTAATTTTTTTCTAGAAAACAGCTCCCCCATGAAGATAAACTTGTAAACCAAAAACAATGACCATAAAAAATAAACTTCTCCCCATTTTTGTGACATCAAAAATATAATATTAGTAAAATTAACTCCCCCTAAATTTATACAAGGATAATGTATAAAATAATAAATAAGTAAAATGATTATTTTCTTAAAACTCCCCCAGAATCATAGCATACATGATTTTAGAGAAATAAAACACTTTTAATTCATTTTTGTAGAAATAATATTTGAAACAAAATTTTTATTATTTTTACTTATTGTAATTAACTTATTCATGAGATAAGTAAATATTATGTTCACACATATGTAAAAATGTTTAAAAACAAATTTTGAAACAACTTATAGAATATATCAAAATCTATTTTAAAACAGTATATTTTAATTTTAAAATAAATATAAAATACAAACTAAGGGTTAATAATGTGTAGGATGTTTATCTAAATGTTCCAAACTCTGAAGGTTTTTCTTAAATCAGCTAAAACTCTTGAAAGTTTTACTAATATTTTTTAAACATCTTCTATCGTTTTATAAGAATAACATAAACACTATTCAGCCAAAAATAGTTTCAGATTATCAAGATCTATCTTGGTACCAGATTTCCTTATGAGAAGCTCCATCTTTCATATCATTTCTAGTTCGAAAGCCTTAAAATATCTCTCAAGAAAAAACTATCTTTTATATCCATATATTCCTTCTGTAATGAATAAAAAACTATTTTTGACATAAATGATTTATGTATTTCCTTATATTCCCTTCTGAACAGATCTAAATATCTTGTAAATTTTCTTTTTCTTCCTTCAAGTTATTGACTTTAAACCGCAGCTTTTTATAATTTATTTGAGACAAAGAAACTCCATGTTCTCCATCACCATGAACAACCTTATCCATTTTAAAATATTTTTCAAATGAATCTTCAACATAAAAAACTAAGTATTCTTTTAATAGATCATAAGTATTAAATTTTATCATTTTTTGAGAAATATTTTCCTCTAAACTTTTATAACATGATCGCTCCATATTATTGTATCTAGTTTTCTAGAATCTTTTGAATAAGTTTTTTCAAATAATAATATAGAAAAATCAAAAAAATTAAGAATAAGATGATACATTGTTTTATAACATAATGCATATGAAATTTCATATTTCTTAGTTGAAAAAAATAATAATCAATACAAATTTCAACTTTTTAAAATACAATATTATATAAGAACGATGGGAATGTTTTGTAAACAAATGAAATAAAAAATATAAATATTAAAAAAATTAAAGGAAAAAATATAAAATTTTCATTATTTAAACAAATAATTTATTTTCAAAAAGTATTTAAAATAAATTTTTATGGATATTTAAAATTTTATTTTAATTTTATATCAAATTTTGAGAGATTTATTTCTCCCCCTATGCAAAATAGTTAATAAACTAAAAGCAAAAAAATATAAAAATATAATACTTTTTGGATAAGTGATTTTAGTACTAAGGATTTTTTATAACCAACTATTTCCTAGATTTTCACTCCTTTGGTAGATAAATTGATGTATCTATCAAATGACCACTTAATGTTTTAATGATATAGATATTTTGTTCAATCCTGCAAAACACAAATACAGGTTTTTTTGGGTACACATATGATTATGGGTCCAGTGGTGTTAACAATTAAATTTCTAGGTAACCAAACTTATTTATTTTGAGTATAAATTCTACTATTTAAGTAAAAAAATTATTTTAAATAATAAACAATTCTAAACCCATAAATTTTTTGTTTTCTAAAGTAGAAATCATTTTCATAATGATCGTTAATACTACAATAAAAAAAATTAAAAGTAGACATTTTTATTCTATTTAAACCAGGAACAAAATAATTTTTATATATTTTTGATATTTCACCATTAATTCATATTCCAAGTTTTCCTTTTTGATTTTTATTTTTTCTAAGAATTTGATTTAAATATTTTTATTCTTTTATCAACATAGTTGAGGCTTGTATTAAATCCTTATGTTCAGCCAATAATTATTTAATCTTAATTTCCTAAAAATCACAAGAAATTTTATTTTTTCTAAGAATTTGATTTAAATATTTTTCTCCTTTTATCAGCAAAATTGAGGATTTTTTTAAGTAATTAAAATTAACCAATAATTATTTAATTTTAATATCCTGAAAATCATAGGAAATTTTAGAAACATTATAATTTAAATCGATAATCTATTTTGAAATTTTTTTCTATATCTAATAAAACAATATCATAGGATTTTATAATTTTTCTCTGATCCTTCTTTAAGGATTCATATTTATCTTGTAGTATAAAGAAAAATCTATTTTATTCTTCATATGATGATTTTTCACAAGTATAATTTTGAGAGTCAGAAGACTGTACCTCATGATTAGTATGTGTCATAAGACATACCATTTCAATTTTTTGTTTATCCTTAGAGTCAATATAATATTCGTCATGTGACCTAGAAGTATTAATCCATATAGTTTTTAAAATTTTCTTACATTTTCTCTTGTAATCAAATTTCAGTTTTTTATTTGACTAAAGGTCATTTTTCTTTTGTATGAAATTTTTCCTTGAACTTACAACATTTATTTTCTCCATTAAATTTATTCTTCTTTCTGTAAAACTTTCCAAACCTCACATCAAGATATAATAATTAATTATCTAAATCAGGATGACATGAATCAAATAATTCATTCCATATTAGTTTTGGGAGCAGATTCTCCATGTTGTATATGATTTTCAATTTGAATCTTAGCTCCATACATCATTAAAGTACCAATCAATTCTTTCATATCCAAATGTTTCACTAGTGTAGATTGGAATATAGCTTCAAATATTCTATTCCACTTTGAGGGTAGTACTATGAGAACATTTAACACATATTCTACATGTGAAATTTGATCTCCAAAAGAACAAACCTTTTTGACAATCTCTTTCAATATTCCATTCATTTGACTGATATTTTTATCCTCGTACATTCTGAATGTATCAAAAATTAGTTTCCCAGTAGTGTTCCGTAACCATATGACAATATTAGTTATTCATAGTAAACGGTAATTGTTTTCTACTCTCATGTGTAGGAGTGCATTGAGATAATTGATTGAATTCATCAGTTCCTAAACCACACACAATATCATTTATGGATTTAAAATTGAGATCGTATTCTCTTTTTTTATCACCATCCCCATTTTACAAATCCTTCTTACGAATCTCATAAGGATTAACTTCAATGACCCACGTTTTGAACTGGACTAAAACCTGAAGGAATTTGAACTTTTTCAATTACTGAACCGGTCGAATTTATGATCGGGCCTCAGAATGAGATTTAGAAGGTTTGGAACCTTCTTCTTTTTTTTTGGACATGAGTGAATGCCCGTTAAGTATCCCGAGTGTCTTGAGGGGTTCTGGGAGTGTCGTACCCAAAGGAAGCTATTTTTTAAAAGGTCGAAAGAAGGAACACAGTGGGTGCACGGTTTCCCAAACCATGTGGCCCAAACCATGCAGATTAGATCAGGGAGACAGAGGAGTCTGCATGGCATGTGTATGGTTTCCCCAAACTGTGTGGATAGCCCATGCGGGGTGTCTTGGGTGTCCAGTGGGGGATGCACGGTTGGCGCACAGTTTGCCAAACCGTGCAGCCCAAGCCATGCGTGGTGCCCTGTTTTGGGTTTTTAAAATATTTAAAATGAATTTAAAATAAAAAGAAATTTAAAATAAAACCTAAAATAAAATAAGGACTCCCCCCTCTCCTCTCGGAAAGACCCGCACGAACCCCCTCCCTGGAGTCTTTGGCCTCGCGCGAGCCCCCCCTCTTGGCCACACCTCATTCATCCTCCATTCTTGGTGATTTCTCCTTGAAATCTCCATGGTAAGTCTCCTCCTTCCTTCCTCCTCACTTATTGGAAGATTTTTGGGCTTCCCTTGACTATTTTTGGTTCGGATGAATCTCCCTAGGTTTAGGGTTTTGTTGTTTTTAGTTATTTCTTATTCCTATTGTTCTAGGTTGGTGCGAAAGGTCCCTAGGGAACTTGTTGGTGTGCGTACGATGTCTGCCGCTGAAGGTGAGGCGGTTTGCGGTGGTTTATGTCTGTCGAGTTGATTCTGAGGTAAGGGTTTTACCTGTGGCTTGTTTTCACAGCTTCTAAATTAATGCCTTATTTGTTCTAAAGGGTCCTGGTATGTTTTGCTTAGTGTATTGGCGGGTTCTGGTTGGATTCTCTTTTCCGGAGCTTATCCAGCTCGCCTGTGTAGGCATAGGTACATAGTTATATGTATCTTGGTTCCCCTGGTATGTGTATACTCGTGCATGGCTGTGACTGTACATGTCTGGGGATAGGTTTTCCCATTTATATATAAAAAAGTGCCTTCATAGGTGAGCGGAGACAAGCTTATGTGTATAAGAATATGTGTAAAGATCCTCTTGCGCATGCTCATGGCCATGCAGGCGTGTTCATAGAGTCTAGGTGCCCTTATACATATGTGAAATCACATATTCCTCATGGGGGAGCAGTAGTGGATCTTAGTTAGAATGTGTCAAGAGCCAGAGTGGACGGATGGATCCACCTTGA
Source organism: Viscum album (assembly GCA_963277665.1). NCBI lineage: Eukaryota > Viridiplantae > Streptophyta > Magnoliopsida > Santalales > Viscaceae > Viscum > Viscum album. Next base: position 857,865,699 of record OY728123.1, on the reverse strand, counting down.
GGTAGGGTCCCTCTCCTTGCCCTTTAATTTAAATTAAAGTAGTAAAGAGTTATTTCTGCACGGTCTTAGTATGTGAATTCTTCATGTTAGTCTTGAATAAATGATTCTATGAAAATAGTGTGAATTGCAGGAATAAGATAAAAAGGGTTTCCTACTAACTAAATTCATGATTTAATAATAAAACCCCTCAATCAGAGGTTTGATGTCTTCAAGATAAAAAGTAGTGATAGACTTTTTATGCTTTCCTACTAGATTGTTGTGGTGCCTCTTTGATGCTTTGTATGTGAACTTTCCTTGTTGAGAAAAATAGAATGATATGGCTATGATACTTTTGTTTGGGTCAATTTTCCATGTTAGGAAAATTGAGTAGGATGGTGACCTTAGTGGGATGACTTACGACTATATAACATGTTTCCTCTAGAAGGTATCAAAGGGTTAAATATTGATAAACATATCCTTTAAGATAAAATGGTTAAACTATAAATGAATGGACTAGGGTGTTATGACCACCCCTTGGGATAATGTATTGAGCATGGATTATGTTAGTAAACTGAATATGTTGATTACTTGATATAAATACTTAAGAGGAGTTTCCTTAAGTATTCTTGTGATGAACGTTCTTATGGAAACTTATATATAAATGAGCTATATGATTGATTGTGAATTTGATATGGTTAATTGGAGCGCATAAGAGTTAATGACTTATGTGTTTTTTGATAAGTATAAATGATGGTTTAACTGAATGGAACACTAGAGAGGGTTAGATAATGACCCTAGTGTTTATTGTTATGAATGTAAGTGAGTACTATGAGTGATTATGGATGATTGTGAATTTGATATGTTTACATGAAATGCATAAGAGGTAATGCCTTATGCATTGTGATATAAGACTGATGGAGAATGTGTATGTTTATGGATGGGAGGCATTCATACCCCATTCTATCTTCTGTGTATGTTTATGGATGGAAGGCATTCATACCCCATGCCATCTTCTGTGTATGTTTATGGATGGGAGGAATACATACCCCATGCCATATTCTGTACATGTTTGTGGATGGGAGGCATGCATACCCCATGCCAGCTTATTCTGAGTACGGGTGGGAGGCATGTTACCCCACTCCAGATGTGATCTCTATACGTGTATGGAATGGAGGCAATCTTACCCATTTCCAGTGGAATTATAAGGATGAGAGGCATTCCTACCTCATACCCGCTATTTCTTTATTGATGGAAGGGGGGAATTCTTACCCCTTGACAGTTGACTTATAGGGATGAGAGGCATTCCTACCTCGTGCCTGGTGTTATTTATTAATGGGTGGGAGGCATTATTACCCCCACACCATCTATGATCTAAATTCCTTTATATATATATATGGTGACATGATCAGGTTACTTTACCAGAAACGAGTCGAAGATGGTATAACCATCAGGTGTCCCTTGGGAACCTGGACAGGTGTTATTTACGAATGTAATTTTGTTCACTTATTTCTCCATGCCTGCTCACTGTTTAATTATTACACACTATCTAGATTGGGTTAGACACCAGTGGTGCCGGCCTACTAAGATTTATATCTCACACCCTACTCGGGCCGCCACTACACTGGGGTGCCCGAGTAGACCTTCTTTCTTGCCGGACCTAGGTTGTGTGCTGTGATGTTTGTACCTGAGGAGTTAGGACCAAAGGACCAAGTGGGAGCTTGGGATGCTCAGGAGATTCGTTGTCGGGCTCTGCTGTCTTTTCTTTTTGTATTGTTTGTAAAGCATGATGTAATGTTTCCTAATTTCATAACTGTATCGTTTTCTGTACATGCATGCATTGTAAAATAGTGTTTTCCTCCTTTTATAAAATATTTATTACCTATCTTTTGCTTCTGTCTTTCAATTGTTTACTATTTCTACTATTGAATATTATTTACTCTGATTATACCATTGTGTTAATCTGATATGAGGGTATAGTCTCCCCACTATCACCTCCTGAAACCCTCATTGCTAGTCAGCAGCCTCTAGCATATGAGGAGACACACTTGAGGCCATGTGACATACCGGTCCGGCCACCGGTTCTATGGTAAGTCGGGCCGAGATGTTACAAAGTGGTATTAGAGGTGTTTCTTTTCTTTTTTACTTACTATTTTTGGTTAGTAGAGAGGAGATTAGGAATGTGTCGGCTCTTGGATAATAGACGTGCTTGGGACTGATCACCCCACGTACGGGAAATGACCAAGTGGCTAGGGCTGGGAACTATTGTTCATGTTGTTTGCTATTACAGTTGATATGATTTCACTTTGAGTGACCATTGTATTTTCTGCTGCTTATGGTTTATGAAATTCCTATAATTTTACCCTTGGCCTGATATGTCGAGAAATATTCATTGCATGCATAATATTTGGAACATAGGAAATTAACATTCCATGCATAGTGTCATGCCATGTAGTTGCATTAGTAATTTCATACTGATCTGATTTTGTGCCTTGCTTGATATGCCACTCTTCTGTGATATAACTTGTTATGTGTTTACTAATTATAATTCCATGTCTTTCTTTGGTTGTACCTGGGTTGTGAAAGAATGGGAAGGGGTAACCTGTATATTAAAACCATTCTGAGCATGATATAAATATGTTTGTAGGGATATTGATAAAAATGTAAAGTTGTGGAAATTAAAATTGCTAAAGTAAATTGATTTTGATTAAAAAGGGGATCCAAATGCCAATTTATAAAGTGTATGGGTGCTTTATGGGTTGGTAGATGGCCACCCATATATTGGGGCCATAGTATGTGATCATGTTAAATTCTGGGTTGGAATCTGGTTTTGATAAAAAGGGGAGTCAATTTTCAATCCATGAAGTGTATGGACGCTTCATGAATTGTGAAATGGAAACTTGTATTTAATGTAAGGGCATGCTATGTTGTGAAATGATTAAATGGAAAATGTTGCCTAATTTCGAAATTGAAAGGTTTTGGCTAACTGTTAAATGTGCAACTGTACCCGAGTAGGTCAATTGGGAAGTGTTGTATGAGATAACCCGATTGGGGTGTTTGAATTCTAAAAGGAATTGAGTAACTTCTTTGGGGTTGCTTTTTGAAGAACCCAGGATGGATAAAATGGGACCCTCGTAGGTTTCCCTTTTGTTTAAATGGTGTTGTTTTTCTCAGTTGATTGATAAGTACAGGATGTCTGTGAATGTTTGATGTTCTTAAAAGGAAGTTTTTGTGAAAATTGCCTTTTTTTCTTGATGCATGGTTGGAGTTTTTAAATGGTTATAGTTTAAATGGGGTAAAATGTTAAGGTATTGGTAATGGAAACCGTGGTGGTGCATTGAAACCCTAATGTAAGGGGTAGTTTTGAGTTTCTCTTTGAATTGCCTTGGAACGGGACCATAGTGTTTCCTATGGGCGTTGTTTCCTTAGCAGTGTTTTGATGATTGGATTTTGAGCCTAGCGACTTATTTGGCGTGATCTGTCATTAGGGTAAACGTTTTATCTTCGTAAGGGGCTAGCCCATGGTTGGTAGCACCCTAAACATTCTAATTCCTTGCTTTTACCGTGGGTTTTCTGATGTGAAGTGTTGTTCGGGTGCTGTTGTCCCTTGTTGGGCTCTTGTTTTTCTAATCAAACCCTTATTCGGATGGGTGGTCATTGGGTTTTGACTTTCGTTGCGGCTTTAGGTCATCTCCTCAATAGAGTGGCCTGACTTTAAATAATTGTTTCCTCCCAATGTTCGGGATGGCTTTCAAATAACTCGTGTGTTTTGACACACTGGTTTCCTTGTTTTGGATCTTCTTCGTTTGTTTGGTGATGTGATTATGGTGGAGGAGCATCACACGATCATTTATGGTGTTTGTGTACTAGCGCGCTTGTTCTCATCTAGGTTATCACCTTTCCCTTCGGCAACTAGGACACTCATAAGGTTGAGAGTGCATCGCGTTGAATCTGGTAAATGTGTCATTTCACGTGGAATGGATGCTTCTTGGAATGCATTTGGAAATGGGTTGGTCGTGTCTGAATGCCTTGAGGCATGCGAGTTTAAAACGTGTGGATGTGTCGGCAGGTGAAGCCGAGTTCCTTCCTTGAAGTCGACCGATTGAGGTTCGACTATTCTTCCTTCCAGTAGTCTGGTATGATTAATTGGAATTCATTCAAACCACTTAGTGTATTCTGTTTAGCGACGAACATGTCCCCTATCTTGTTCTCATCCAAGATGCACTAAGAGAGCATCAGTCTTATCTATGCTAATGCTTTTAAGCTGTTGGGCTTGATCGGATGGTTCTCTTTCGGCGTTGCACATGGGATGCATGGATTATTGTATGGTTTGATCATGGAAACATCATCAAAAGTCAGGTGTAGGCTTCGGTGAATGTGTTTTTGTTAAACGTAAGGTGCCTTAGAGAAAGGTATTGTAGTTCTGTTTGAAATTTGTTGGCCATTTAGGCCGAACGTTCTTGTAAATAGTCAGCCAGAGATGGCTTGACTCGAGGTTCTTGCTTAATGTCTATGGCCGGTGACATATAGTTCTTTGGCACGTCATCATGTAGAGGTGAGTGCGGTTTGTGTCGGCCAGTGCCTAATATGAACAACCGGCTTGACTTGGGCCATGATGTGTATGGGGAATCAACTGTTTGATCTGTTTCAAATCACGCTAGGAGTGTCGTGGGAATGCTTGGGGCGTGCTTTGAAAGTTAATTCCAACAGTGGTGCAAAACCATAGTTTGGAGTTGGTTTCTTATCATTAAAAATCTAAGGTTGGAAGTACCTGTGGCTAGATGCTTGGAGAGATGACGAAGGGTTTGTGTCTCTTGGTAGATGGGCTCAGGAAGATACGTCTTGGTTTTTCGTTTGTGAAACAAGCGTCGGCTCAAGTTTTTGTGGATTAAGCGCCATAGGGTTTAATGGATTCTTAAGGGTGTGTTGGACATTTTTTAATGCAACATGATCGTTTGAACGAAGATTCACAACCCTTGTAAGTTGGGTGATGTGTACGTTGTTCCCAAAGGCTTCTTGGGGATGAGAAGTTCTAAGGTGGGAAGGTTTTAATGACTCGTGTTTTGAACCGGACTAAAACCTGAAGGAATTTAAACTTTTTCAATTACTGAATCGGTTGAATTTATGATCAGGCCTCAGAATGACATTTTGAAGGTTTGGACCATTCTTCTTAATGTTTTTGGACATGGGTGAATTCCTGTTTAGTTTCTTGAGTGTCTTGAGGGGTTCTAGGAGTGTCGGACCTAAATGCAGCTAGATTTTAAAAGGTCAGCTGAAGGCACATGGTTTCCCAAACCGTGCAGCCCAAACCGTGCAGCTTAGATCCGTGAGATAGAGGAGTCTGCACGTCCTGTGCACGGTTTCCCCAAACCATGTGGACAGCTCGTCCAGGGTGTCTTGGGTGTCCAGTGGGGGATGCACGATTGGCGCACGGTTTTCCAAACCGTGTGGCCCAAGCCATGTTCTGTGCCCTATTTTGGGTATTTAAAATACTTAAAATGAATTTAAAATAAAACAAAATTTAAAATAAAACCTAAACTAAAATAAGGACTCTCCCCTCTCCTCTCATCCAGACCTGCACGAACCCCCTCCCTAGAGCCACTGGCCTCACGCGAGCCCCCCCTCTCAGCAACACCTCATTTTTCCTCCATTCTTGGAGATTTCTCCTTCAAATCTCCATAGTAAGTCTCCTCCCTCCTTCATCCTCCCTTATTGGCCGATTTTAGGGCTTCCCTTGCCTATTTTTGGTTCGTTCGAATCTCCCTAGGTTTATGTTTGTGTTGTTTTTAGTTATTTCTTATTCCGCTTGTTCTAGGGTGGTGCGGAAGGTCCCTCTGGACCTTATTGGTGCGCGTACGATGTCCGCCGCTGAAGGCTAGGCGGTTTGCAGTGGTTTCGGTCCTCTGGGTTGATTCTGAGGTAAGGGTTTTACCTGTGGCTTGTTTTCGCAGCTTCTAAATTAATTCCTTAGTTGTTCTAAAGGGTCCTTGTATGTTTTTCTTAGTGCGTTGGCAGGTTCGTGTTTGATTCGATTTGTCGGAGCCTAGGCGGCTCACCTGTGTAGGCATAGGTACGTAGTTATATGTATATGGGTTCCCCTAGTATGTGTATACTTATGCATGGCAGCGACTATACATGCCTGGGGCTAGGTGTGCCCATGTACATATATAAAAATGCATGCGCATGTGAGCGGAGGCAGGCTTATGTGTTTAAGCATATGTGTAAGGATCCTCTTGTGCACAATCATGGCCATGCGGGCATGTGCATAGGGGTTAGGTGTCCTTATACGTATGTGAAAACACATATGCCTCGTGGGGGAGCAGCAGCGGCTCTTAGTTAGAAAGAATCAAGAGTCAGAGTGGACGGATGGATCCACCTTGAGGTAGAGTCCCTCTCCTTTCCCTTTAATTTAAATTAAAGTAGTAAAGAGTTATTTCTGCACGGTCTTATTATGTGAATTCTGCAAGTTAGTCTTGAATAAATGCTTCTGTGAAAATAGTGCGAATTGAAGGAATAAGATAAAAAGGGTTTCCTGCTAACTTAAATCACGATTTAATAATAAAACCCCTCAATCAGAGGTGCGTTGTCTTCAAGATAAAAAGTAGTGATAGACTTTTTATGCTTGCCTGTTGGATTGTTGTGGTGCCTCTTTGATTCTTTGTATGTGAACTTGCCTTGTTGTGACAAATAGAATGATATGGCTATGATACTTTTGCTTGGGTCAATTTTCTATGTTAGGAAAATTGAGTAGGATGGTGACCTTAGTGGGATGACTTAAGACTATATGACATGTTTCCTCTAGAAGGTATCAAAGGGTTAAAGAATGATAAACATATCCTTTAAGATGAAATTGTTAAACTAGAAATTAACAGACTAGGGTGGTATGAACACGCCTTAGGATAACATATTGAGCAAAGATTTTTTTAGTAAACTGAATATGTTGATTACTTGATTTAAATACTTAAGAGGAGTTGCCTTAAGTATACTTGTGATGATTGTGCTTATAGACACTTATATAGAATGATATATATGATTGATTGTGAATTTGATTTGGTTAATTGGAGCGAATAAGAGGTAAAGCCTTATGTGTTGTTTGATAAGTATAAATTATGGTTTAACTAAATGGAACAATAGAGTGGGTTAGATCATGACCCTGGTGTTTATTGATATGAATGTAAGTGAGTACTATGAGTGATTATGGATGATTGTGAATTTAATATGTTTACTTGAAATTCATAAGAGGTACTGCCTTATGCATTGTGATATAAGACTAATGGAGAATGTGTATGTTTATGGATGGGAGGCATTCATACCCCATGCCATCTTCTGTGTATGTTTATGGATGGGAGGCATCCATACCCCATTCCATATTTTGTGTATGTTTATGGATGGGAGGAATTCATACCCCATGCCATCTTATGTGTGTGTTTATGGATGGGAGGCATGCATACCCCATGCCAGCTTATTCTGAATATGGGTGGGAGCCATGTTACCCCGCGCCAGATGCGATCTCTATACGTGTATGGAAGGGAGGAATTCTTACCCATTTCCAGTTAACTTATAGGGACAAGAGGCATTCCTACCTTGTTCCCGCTATTTCTTTATTGATGGAAGGGAGGCATTCTTACACTATGGGAAAAAGGGGTATTTGCGACGGGTTATTTGCGACGGGGATAAATCCCGTCACAAATAGTCCCATTAGAAACTTATTTGTGATGGGTTAGCTTTTCCCGTCACAAATAAGTAGTTATTTGCGATGGGAAAAGCTAACCCATCACAAAAGTTTTGGCACGCAATGCGCGCCAAATTGCGGGAAAGTTATTTGCGACGGGGGGTTACCACCCGTCGCAAATAACCAATGGCGGTAAAAAATATTTGCGACTGGGAAAGCTCACCTGTCGCAAAAGGTTATTTGCGGTAAAGTTATTTGCGATGGGGGGTTACCACCCGTCGCAAATAACCGACAGCAGTAAAAAAAAATTGTGACGGGAATATACCCCTGTCGCAAATAGTATGTCGGCAGGTTATTATTTACGACGGGGCCCGTCGCAAATAACTATTTATCCATTGACCGTGATAAATGCAGGCTAAAGTATTTGCGACGGGATACCGTCGCAAATATTCCCTTCGCAAATAAGCTAACCTATAAATACCCCCATCCATTTTTCTTCATTCATTCTCAAACTCTATCTTCTACTTCTCTCAAAACTCTATTTTTAGAGTTCATAGTTTCTTACGTTTAATTTTTATTTCCGGAGTTGATATTGAAGTCTTCAACAACGATCAGAGATCAACCTCAGATCAATTTTAAAGGTATTTATGTTCATTTTAATTTAATATTTATTTTAAATTTTTTATTAGTTTTAATTATTCTTAATTAGTTGTAATTTAATTATGTTTAGATTGTTTTGTTACTTAATAAATTTAAATTACTAGTATTCATTGTTCATAGTTAATGGTAATTAGGAATAATTATTAATAATTAGTCATAATTAAGAATAAATACTAATAATTAGTAATAAATACTAATAATTAGGAATAAATAGTAATAATTAGTAATAATTTAGAATAATTAAGAATAATTAGAAAATAATTATGAAGAATTATGAAAAATAAGAAAAAATACGAATAATTACTAATAATTACTAATAATTACTAATAATTATTAATAAACCTCCCTCATGCGTGCATTAACCTTTACAACTAAGACATATCATTTTTTTATACATTTAATGATCTATCTATATATATATAGTTATATTTATTCATATATTAATATAGATTCATATTAATATAAATATATTTGGTTATATGAATAAATATATATATATTTATTTATTTATTCATATATTAATATATATATTTATTTGTATATTAATATATATTTATATCTATTTATATATATATATATATGTAGTTATAAATTTTTATTCATATATTTATTTGTATATTAATATATATTTATAAACTTAGTTTTAAATAAATTTATAAAATATGTTTTTTTATGTGTATTTATAAATAAATAAATACATACATACATATATATATACAACACACACACACACACACACATATATATATATATATATATTTGTATAGTTGTGAATGAATACATAGAAATGAGGGGGTAAAAATCCATTGAGAATGTTAAAACAGCTATAACTTCTAATCTGTAAGTCCGTTTCAACTCCACAACCAGTCAAATAGAAGAAAATGAAATGATATTTGATATGATATGTGGTACATGCCAAACAGACATCCGGATCGAAAGTTATAACCATTTGAATGTTAAAACGATCATAACTTCTAATCCAGAAGTCTGTTTCAGCTTTACAATTTTTCAAATCGAAGAATATGAAACGATCTTTGATATGATATATGGTATAGGTTTATCGGATATCAGGATCAGAAGTTATATCTATTTGAATGGTAAAAAACAGTGGTACCCCGACTAAAAACTCTGTTTTAGAGGCCTTCTGGGCCTTTTCTGGCCTCTAAGAAACCTTGTACGGGTTCCACCGGTTCATAGGGCTGTAGAGCTCGTCGCAGGCTTTGATTTGATATGCTGTAGAGCTCAAACGGAGTCCTGGATCAAAAGTTATGGACGTTTGAAGTTTGGGTTTCATTTTCAACTTATTTTTGATCTTTCATTATTTTTTTATTTATTTTATATTCAAAAAGTTATTAGATGACTATTAATTGATAAAAATTACATAATTACTAACTAAAAATATTTTTTAATTTATTTTATAATCCTATTTTATTAAATATCTTTTAAATTAATATTATATTTCCATAGATCCTTTCAAAAACATATTTATAAAATAAATATTATATTTATATCAATATAAATTGATTAATATATTTAAATATTAATATTTAATTTTTTAATTTTTTTTAATTTTTATTAATTTTATTATTATTATTTGCGACGGGAATATATTCTTGTCGCAAATAATTATTTCCGACGGGACCTGTCGCAAATACTTTGTTGCAACGGGCCCGTCGCAATTTTTTTTTTAAAAACCAGAAATCTATTTGCGATGGGCCCATTTTCCATCGTAAGTAATTGTTTTTGCGACGGGCCCATCGCAAAAAAATTTAGTTGCGGTGCCGTTTTCCGCAACGGGTCATTTGAGACGGGGCCCCGTCGCAAAAGGTCATTTGCAATGGGATCCCGTCGCAAATGACCCGTCGCAAATACCTGTATTTCTAGTAGTGTTACCCCTTTCCAGTTGACTTATTGGGACGTGAGGCATTCCTACCTCGTGCCCGCTGTTCTTTATTAATGTTTGGGAGGCAATCTTAACCCACTCCATCTATGATCTAAATGCATTTATATATATATATGATGACATGATCAGATTACTTTACCAGCAACGAGCCGAAGCTGGTATAACCATCAGGTGTCCCTTGGGAACCTGGACGGGTGTTATTTTCTTATGTAATTATGTTTACTTATCTCTCTATACCTGCTCACTGTTTAATTATTACACGTTGTCTGGATTGGGTTAGACACCGGTGGTGCTGGCCTACTGGGATTTATATCTCACACCCTACTCGGGCCGCCACTACACTGGGGTACCTGAGTAGACCTTCTTGCTTGCAGGACCTAGGTTGTGTACTGTTCTATTTTTACCTGAGGAGTTAGGAGCAAAGGACCAAGCGGGATCTTGGGATGCTCAGGAGATTTGTTGTCGGGCTTTACTTTCTTCTATTTTTGTATTGTTTTTAAATAATGTTGTAATGCTTCCTGATTTCATAACATTATCATTTTCTGTAAATGCATGCATTGTAAACTGACATTTTCCATCTTTTATAAAATGGTTATTACCTGTCTTTTTCTTATGCCATTCAATTGTTTATTGTTTCCTCTATTGAATATTATTTAATCTGATAATACATCTATGTTACTCTGATATGAGGGTATAGTCTCCCCACTATCACCTCCCGAAACCCTCACTGCTAGTAGGCAGCCTCTGGCATACAGGGAGACGCGCTTGAGGCCATGTGACCTACAGGTCGGGCCACTGGTTTGATTGTAAGCCGAACTGGGACTTTACATTAACAGCCTTTAAATAAACCCTTATTCTATGATTTTTCAAAAAAATGATCATACAATCTTTCCAGTATCCATAATTGTCACCATTGAAATAGGGAGGATGAATCATTGACATACATTTTCTAGAATTATCCATTCCAATATATCTTTGTATGAATCTTTAACTCATGATTGTTATATCCTTGCCTCTGATATTTCTTTTTAGAATCGAATTGATTCAATAAAATATTCAAGTATTTCCAAAATGATAAATATAGCTAGAGAGTAATTCCTTAGATACTAATTGTTTTTATCGAGTATAACCAGATTTCTAAAAATATCTCAAATAGAATCTAGAATGTGATGCCAATTGTTAGGTGCCAACGAGCATTTACCCAAGTGGTAGAGGCTCCTTCTTGGAATACAAAAGACCCATGATCAAATCTGGATAGGGGAGAAATTCTCAAATATTGTAGCAGCACTATAGTAGGAGGGTACTGTAGTAGTACTATTGTAGTGGTGGAACTATAGCAGCGGTGACACTGTACCAGCGGAGGGTACTGTAGTAGGACCAGTAGCGGCAGCGGTACTATAGAAGGTATTGTAATAGTCAGGGTACTATAGCATTATTATTCACTAATGGGCCATTTGAAAAAAATGGTCTTTCAGGCCTTGTATTCAAACGACTTGGTCTTGGGCCTTCAGGTTATGTAATGGGTCTCCCTCTACCGAGTCAGAAAGAGATATTTTCTTTAAAAATAAAAATTAGTCTTTAGACCCAACCTTTTTTATACTAATTGTTAGGTCAGGATGATAGTGAAAAATACATAAGAGAGTGGAAAATTGTGTACATTAAAAACATTGATGAATACTAAATAGCACTCTTGTTATACAGAGAAGCATCCCTTCTCCCTTAAAGATGAGAGAGTGGTGAAAATAAATGGAGGAAAAGAACACAACGATGTGTAGTGGTTCGGGGTACAAATATCCCTTATTCTAGTCATCCAACACTCAACTCCACGATCTTGGTGATTTCACTAATATATCATCTTATCATAAGACATTCAAGACAACAACTGATAGTAGTAATTTTACACTTTAAAAAAATTATTTACAAAACCTTTTGGTTCTTTTTTAGTAAACTATAAATCTATAACTTAATGTAAGAAGCTGATACTTAACCATGACTGAGTATGAGCAGTCAAAACTAAAACTGATCAATAAAGTCTATTTTTTTTTTGAGAAAATAGGTTAGACAATATAGTTGCATTGGTAACTAAATTTTTTATTTAGACCTTCAAAAACACACTACAACAAAATAGATCTTCAATGTTTCACATAATTTACATCAGAAAAAGAAATCCTTGGACATATTTTTAAACTTGTATGAATCCAATATGTATCTTTACCAAATGTTTCATCATTATTGTAGAAGAATATGTAACAATGAAATGCAGTTGCAATGACAATAATAATAGTAGTGAGTAGATCAGATAGATCAAAACATGTATGTCTCCAAATTGTATCTCTGAAGGAAATGATGTGTAACTTTTCCTTTTTTATTATCTTCTATATTTTTTATATATTCTGATGAAAATCATACCAATATTTATATAGTAGGTCGAACAACACTTAGTCAAACCAGATCTAAAAATATCACACAATAAATTATAAAAATTTAATTCAAAAACATTCAATAGAGTCATAACTTCCTGTAATAATAGAAATGGTTTACTCTCCTAAATTCATCCTTTGAAATGAGAATAAAATAGCATTGAATAGATCTTTATTTCCATCGAGACCATTGCATAAATCATGGACAATATCATAGATTTAAAACTTCATCATTGAGTATTCAAATGCAGGGTTCCTTTATATGATGAAAAAACTCCAAAAGTAGGGTTGATGAAGTACTGTTGATCCCAAAATTAGGGTTGATGTACCATAAGCTTTTTCCTCAAGCGTAGGGTTTCATACCAATATAGGGTTTCTTAAACATTATTTCTTGACAGCATAGGGTATATGATCCATACGTGTTGTTCTAAACATAGGGGTGATTCCTTACATTATACTTGCACATGTAGGGTATGAAAAGTGTTCCTAGAATATATTAAAACACATCCTAAATAATTTAATAAGTATTTCTCGTGGATCAATGACATGAATATAATTCCTAAATAAATATTATGATGAATAATAATTTTCTGATATTCACTTAAAAGAGAATTAATTAGTAACACAAATGTGGGAACTTTCGAGAATCAAAACCAAAAATAAATTACCAAATTTTTTTAATCTACATATGCTAAAACAATAATTGGAAAATTTATGACAAAACATGCATGATAAAATAATCCAATTAACTCCCAAAATAATGAAAATAATGAAATACTACTAACAAACGAATGTTAAGATATTTTAAGGGGATCACATATGATATTATGAATATGGATGTGGTTTTGGTATAAATTAATAACATGATTAAAACTATTATATATGATTTTAAATAGCGTTCAACCAAAATGAAGTGTGGGGTAAGGAGCTTCATCTTAATTTCCCTTCATTGAGGCATATTTTAATGTTATTCACCTAATTTATTTTATATGGTGTATACACTACCAATTTTAAATTTAATATCATGAATAATTTATAATTCAGGCTTCCTTAAGTTTTAATTTTAATTATATCATCTTAGGGGATTTGACTTGAAAATTACCAAGTGGTCAGAAATTTCCTAACACAATTTCTTTTCATTAGGTTATATTACTTTTTCATTATCTTTAAAATCTTGAGATTATGTGTTTAAATAATTTTTACTATCTTATGTTGTATGTAAACTTGTTGTATATGGATTTACATTTGATATAAATCATTGATTCCTTGATTATTTCTCACTTTAATGTTATGATCTCTATAAAGTTTTATTTCCTAATTTCATTTTAATCAGGATTGTTTATGGGTGAATTTCCATTGAAGGGGATTTTTTTTATCATTGTATAATAAACACATTCCATTTTTATTATACTTTGGTTTTACATTAGTTTTTCATGAACAAAATCCATATTCATCTCTTTTCTACATAAAAATATTGAAATAATGTTTTCAGGAAAAGACAAATTTATTTCTCTCTTAAGTCGAAAAACCTTTTTCATTAGAATCCTTATTTTAAAAAAATAAAAAAATGTTTTTAACATTCTTCAAATGATTTTTTAAAGACTCTTTTACCCATTTTTGACTTTTGAAAACAAAATGAAAGGAATCTTCATGTTATTTTCCAAATAATTCACATTTTCCTTTTACCAAAAATGTGAAAAAAATCATTATTTCAACATGTATTGAATATATAGAATTTTCCACTATCATGACCACTAAATTTTCCAATGTCTACTTTATATGTTTCAAAGGTTATTTTAATTGAAAAATACTTTTACAATATTTTATGACCTTTTAAAAAAAGTATTTTCAAAGTAAAAAAGGTTATTTTCCTCAAGAATATATTTAATGAAATTTTTTATTATATTTCTATTTAACAACAACATCAACCCTTTATTGTACATATGATCCAATAGGGATATGTGGTATTTATACCATCCTTATTATTTATTTATATGTTTCATGATCATTTTGACATGGAAATGTAATTACATTCACATTCTTGGTTAATTTTTGTGATCAATAACTTTCCCTTGAAATATTCCCTTTCATGTCATCATTTGACATTACATTTCGCCAAAATATCCATAATATTTTTCATGGATATATTTATTACTTAAACCATATATCATTTATACATATGGTATTTTACTTTTAATGTTATATTATTGAATGGGGTAATTTTTTAATCAATATTAGTTACTCAATTAGGAATTTGTTTGATAAGGAATATTGTTCATGAATTAAATCTATTATTCAATATATTTAAAATGACTTAGACATGCAGATATAGGTAGGTCCTAGTTATAGATAACCCCAAGATTCGTTGGTAGTATCATGAGATGAATTAGTTGGCCAGCCTAAGTCATTTAGGTTTCTAGGGTATATAAACTCATCAGTTTTAAATTATCTTGTAAAAGGTCCTAATAGTAGAGGCAACATGATGATTGATATCATAAATTCCAATAATTAAGTATTTACTTTAGTAATAATTTGGTTATTATTATCTGTGATAATTTTGAATTGATATTATCTATATATTCAATTAATTCTCAGTTTATTGATTAAATTTCATGTGTATTTAGTAATTTACCTTTCCATATTAATTATTCCTAATATAATCCTGATATTAAAGTTATCGATTAAATGGAAATTTTGTTTAAATATTTATCTTACCATGTTGATTATTCTTATTATTTCAAGATATCTTATATTTTACTTAACCCTTACTAAGAATTTGAGGTCACCCTTATTTTTTTTAACTTTCCCATGAATCCTAGAAGTGTACTATGAAATATATAAAAGGATATGATAAAGGGAATCATGATATTCTCAAAAAAACTTATGTTGTAATTTTTTTGATAAAATATAATATTTGAATCATGTATGTATATAGTTTATCAAGACTACTAAATAATTAATTCATTTGGGATGTGATATCTTATATCAAGTGCCAATTTAATAATGTATACACCAACTCTGTATTGGTGGGGTCAGGGTCATTACAGTTGGTATTAGAGAAACTTTAGTAGAAACCTTGGAAACTATATTTATGAAAGAATAGATTTGGTTAGATAACCCTATGATATAATTTTAGTATAATTATATAAGAACATCCTAAATTTTTGGTAAGGTGGAGATTATGTGGTTCTTCATGGAAATACATCCCTATCTAGATACAATAAGTGGTCTTGGTTATGGAATAGATGTACATAGGGGTAGAAACTCTGAAAAAGGTTAGTCAACATTGTCTTGGTCATTACCTAATACATGACAGTAAACATTACTATACACCTGGTTTGATACTCCCAAGTGATATTCATCAGATAATTCAAATTTTATTGGCAAACCATTATGAAGGATTTGAATATATGATGATAATGAATGACCTAGATTAAATCTAAAGTGTCTATATTGAAAATAAGGTTTCATGATTCAAATATCCTATAAATGACTAAGTTTCTTCCCAATGTGATTATTTTTTCTCACATTATAATTTTTTAATTTAGTTAGTTTATTGAACCTGAAGGAATCAAGTTAACATTAAATATGATGGAAAAAGTGGTGACTCTGAGAAACCAAATGGGATGATGAATGGAGTGAAATATATCATTATTATGACTAATCTATTATCCCTAAATATGATTAATAACAAATACCTTAACCAACTCTCAGTCCCACCAAAGAAGAGGAGGGTAGAGTTTTCTAAGAGCTATATAGGTGGTGACCATGGAAGAAAGAAGGATCAATTCCATTCCTATCATAAATGTAGAAAGAGAAACCTATGAATGTGCTACAAAGGAACTATAAAATGTTATATCAGTATGAAATAAGGGAATAAATAAATGAATTATTATGTAAAAAATGAAGTGTATGGTGGAAGGGAATAAATTCCATCCTAAGGATCCATTTATAGTTCGTTGTCTTAAATTTGGTTAACCTGGGAATTATCTGAGTTAATTTAAGCTTCTAAAGGTTAAACCCTAGACCAAGGAAGGACTTATGTTGAAATAAAACAGATGAAATATTTATTTATTGGGATTCAATAATTAAATTATATAAGTATTTTTACCAAAGGTATTTTATTTATAAGAATCATAAAACATAAAAGTATTGTGTTAAATTTTAGAAGAATATATATCTTAACTTAAGAGTTTTAGATACAATCATCAGTTTACGAGTTTAAGGTTGATCATAAATTCAATGTCTTAAAAGCCCCCTTTTAAAAAATATCCGGTAGGAATATAACATGAATAAGTTTTTTTGGAAAACATTTATGGGAATATAACCCATTGTTTTATTATATAAAAAAGTTATTTGAGGAAGAATTCCATTAAGTTTTTTGGGCATAATATTAAAGGTATTGGTAACCTTTAGGGTTTATCTTATCTTTTATGTTATATTAATTATGGGTCATCTTAATTTGGTAATGTTATAGGAATTATCTTAATATCGTTCTATTAAAAGGATAATCTATTGTTTACTTTAATAATTTTACAAATAAATATTAATGATGAAATAGTGGTGTTACTAATGAGCTTTATATATTAATGTATTATATTGAATAACTTCTTCTAACCATATTTGTTTTGGAAAATATTTAGAAATTAGAAGAAATACATTTCACACCTTTATGGATCTTAAGATCTATTTAAAGATAATTTCAGTGCTTCATGAATAAAAATTAATTTTTATAATCATTTCTTAGAGTATGAGATAAAGGTAAATTTATTGGAGCATAACCAAAGGATTAAATTGTGCTTATGAAATAAAAATATATCAAGTAAGAAAATTTCCTTATATTCATAGACGGTAAAATAATTCCTCAACTTTATGAAAAGTATCTTGAAAAACAATGTTAACCTATTACCTTTATATCTTATAAATTAATTGCCTTTTTAATCATCACATACTTATAGTTTTGTTATTATTTAATTTCAATTTATCATTCATGTTCTTGTGATCAATGACCAACATCACCCTCCATCATTATTTTGGTGTTATTCTTTTTTCCAGGTACATATCTTTACTTACCACCTATGTTCTCAAACATGGAAACCTAGTTCTTTTTCATTCTAGATAACCTTTCATATTTATCATTCCTAATTTTATTATGAATTTTTTTAACCCTTATTATGATTTGTTCTCTTTTAAAATTAATTTTTAAATATAAATCCCTTAATTTCTGAGTAAAAGTTCAAATTCCAAGGATACAATCTATTAAAGGTAAGGAGAATGTAACACCACTATATTTTAAATGAATAAAATTAGGTTTGATAGTGTATATAAAATGAAAAACTAATCTTAAAAGATAATTTGGCACCCCAATAATTTTTAATATATTTCTTTTGAAATAAATTCAATCTCTTCAATAGCTTGTGATGCACGCAACAACAATTTTAATTGAAATATGATACTCTATTAAAATATTATTATTTAAAATGTAACCATTATAACCTAGCCTTTATGTGGGAGGGTATTAATGGGACTACCAAATTTATGAAAATATTTTTTTAAACATGTTCATTGGTTATATATTTATTATATAGAAAAATAAAAAATAATTTGAAAGAAAATAAAATTTGTTCTAAATATTCTATTTTTTTCTAAATATTAGTTTAGTAGTAGTTTACACACATAATTTATAAATAATTTTTCCTAATTTTTAAAAAATGAACATAATTTTTTAAATAATAATATCAAAAAAAAATTCGGTTAAATTTTTTGTATTTTTTTAAAACATTAATTTTTTATGAATAATTAAAAATATTTATTTTTATTAATAAGTTTTTTTTGTTTAAAAATTTTACAGGGATGAATTATATTTTAAATTATTTTTAAAGTAATATTATTTAAATTATATCAAAATTTAAATAATTTTTTCATTGTAATCAATTTTGTATTGAATTTTTAAATTAAAATAGTCAATACTTATGAGAATTTTCTCTTTGGAAACCTATTTTTTCATCACATTTGTGGGTATAATTTTAAATTGGATTCTACCAATTCTGTGAATTTAATTTGGAATTTGGATTAAAAAATTTGAATCAAAATTCCTATTATTATCTAATAATTTCAACTTTATTTCTTACCATTGTTTAAAATAAAATAAATAAAAATTAATTATTGTAGTTAAGGTAATGACTGGTTTATTGGGGGTTAAACTAAGAAGATAAGGGTAAAAATGATCTAAAAATTTTCCAATAAACATTGTGTAGCTATATTTAAACCATATAACGTATATGTTTTAAGATTTACCCATTTTTTATGCCACTTTCAGGACAAAACATGGGCGTATTTGATTCCTTTCAAAACTCTTATGTGTGTTCTCTCTACCATTTACAAAATGCCACCCCCTCTCCTCCCCTCTTCACACTTAAAATGTCATTTATTTAATACAAAACATGCCCAAATCACTTACTTAATCCCCAAAAAACATTATATATCCATAAGTTTTTTCATAAATCCAACCTATGAAGGGTTTTGGTGAAACCTAAGGGTTTATTTCATAATCTAATTTTAATCGGGATTTTTTATGCATGAATTTCCAATAAATGGAATTATTTGATAATTTTATAAAAATATCACTTGAATTTTTATTCTTCCATTTTTATTCATGAATATTTCAATTAAAATCACCATATTCCACTCTTTGGTACTTAAAAATAATTGTGAAAATATTATTAAGAAAACCCAACATTGTTTCTCTTTTTTCCTGAAAATTTTTTTTAATCCAAAAATGATTTCAATTTTTTTTAAACATTTTCTGGATGATTTGTTAATGAAAATTTTACCCGTTTTTTAATTTTTCAAAAAAAATTAAAAGTAATCTTCATGTTGTTTTCCAAAAAATTCATGTTTTGATCTTACCGAAAATTAAAAACAAAATTAATTCATATGGTATGTATAAGATTTATTGAAATCATGAACACTCATTGTTTTAGATATTAATTTATAATTTTCAATGTTTATTTTCAAAGAAATTTATTTTGATGTTATTTTGTTAACTTTTAGTAAAAAAATATTTTGAATGTGAAAAGGTAATTTTCCTTAAGAATGTTTTTAATGAAAAATTTATTGTATTTTTATTCATCAACAACATCAACCCTTTATTGTAATTATGATCCATTGGGGATATATTTTTTTAATACCTTCCTTGCTATTTCTCTTGATGGTTTATGATTAGTTTGACCAGGGAAATTATTGACATTATCTATCTTGACTAATTTTTGTAGTCATTGACTTTCCCTTCAAATATTCACTTTATTATCATCATTGGACATTACATTTCCCCTAAATATACATAGTATTTATCATGGATATATTTATTACTAAAACCATATATCATTTCTACATATGGTATTTTACTTTGAATTTTATATTATTGATTGGGAAAATTATTGTTAATTTGTATTCCTTTATTGATACATAAATTTATTGATAAGGCATATTGTTCATGAATTAAATAGATTATTTTATATATGAATAATGACTTGGACATACAAATATGGGTGGGGGCCAGTTATAAATATCCCCTAAATGAATTAGTAGTCTCATGATATGAATCAGTAGGTTGGCCTTAGTTCAATGGGTTTTTGGTGTATACATACCCATCAGTTTTAAACTATCTTTTTAAATGTCTTGATAGTAGAGGTATCATGATGCCTGAGATCATGACATCTAATAATTAAGCATTTCCTTCAATAATAATTCAGTTATTATTATCTATTATATTTTCATAATGATATTATCTTTTTATGAATTTTATTATTAGTTTATCGATTAAATGGCATTATTTTCAGTTATTTAACATACAATATTGATTATGCTTTATTTAATTATCATATTAAGTTTCTGATTAACTGGAATGTGTGTTAAAATATTTAAAATTCTATGTTGATTATTCTTATTTAATCATTATAGATTCCATTATACATAACCATTACTGAGCATTTGAGTTCACCGTTATTTTGTTTCCTTTTTTAGGAATCCAGGAAGTATACTATGAAATATATTAAGGGATATTATAAAAGGAATAGTGAAATTTTTGAGAAGAAATTAATTTGTGATTTTTTTATTCAAGTATAATATAATAATCATGTATGTATCTTGTTTTCAAAGACTACTGAACTCATTTTTCCTTTGTGATGTGATCTCTTGAATCTAGTGACAATGTAAAAATATAAACATTCCCTCTGGGTTACTGGCGTTGGGTTCATTACATCTATCATCACTAATACTTATCATCATCCTTTTTATATGGTGGTTTAATCATGTTTAACTTCACTACATCTAACCAAAATTCAAGGGGTGGAATATTTCTTGCCCCTTATTCAATATTTGGTCTTAGTTTCTCAAAAAAAATTACCTGAGTAATTCAAATTCTATATAAAAGGTATAATGGACAAAATCATATATCTAACTTATTTTTTAAACTATAACTCCAATTTTATTGATTCCAAGGGTTCATATTCTTCTCAATGAGCCCTTTCAAATTTTGTATGGTATTTCAACTATATCAATCAAAAAAATTATTAATAGATTCATATTTTCTCTTTAAAAACCTCTATGACATAACATAATATTCATTAACCAGATTTCAATGAATCCAATGATATTGGATTCATTTTGAAAAATGGAAAAATATTACTAAAGTTTCAGTCTAATGTTATAAGGTTTTATAAAAATGACGGTAGAGAATTTTGTTCTTGAAATAAAGGTCTAGGTTCAAAGAACCATACCCATTATTTATGATCCATTGGTCAAGCTCTTTAGTCTCTAGTGAATCCCCCCACAAAGGTGGATACATCTTCCTAAAAACCAATATTCCCCCTCATTATCCAATAAAAATGGATTATAAATTGGGGAATTTAGTCAAAATTATAAGCACAACCAAATAATAAATATTTTTTTCTTTGAAAATGAATAATCTCTATTGTTAAATGATTTATCATCACCAAAAAATTATGAAACACTAACCCTAAGGTAAACACCCCATTCCAATCTTAATAGCAAGGTCTGCTTTTTAATAAAATTGTCCAATCATGGTGAATTTATAATTTCTTCCATTTTTAATCCAAAATTAATATTTTTATTAAAACACACCTACAATGATCAACCAAACCACTAAATCACTTCTTTTAAATTTAAATGAGTAATAATATACACATAAACATTGGATTGGGCATTAGGTTCAGATCATATGTAAGGCATCCTCATGTGAAACCCTATACTACTACACGAGGGCATGGATATCATCATATCCCAGTAAAATGTTGTGATGTAGAGTAGCATGATTCAATGTCTCTTTTGATATAAACAAAGGGAAGCAGAACACCAAGAATAAAAGAAATAAAGGAAACTTAACTTAGGTATTAATCTACCTTATCTAGTAATGTCCACGACCCTATAAAAATTTTGGACTAAAGAAAAATCATTGGTTGAGCCTAATCTATGATGATACATTTGAAGGTTTTAAGGTGACACTCTGATTATAAGTAAAATATTAGTAATGATTATAAATTAGAAATAAGGGATTGTAATCCTAGGATACAAGATCTATACATTCATGTTCCTTTGAGATCAATGTATCCTTAAGATTTCCTCTATTAGGGTAACAGGGTGTGTGTAAATACCTCTTAGGATATTTGAGCTCACTTTAATTCAATAATTTATTTCTTGTGGATAGAGAATTTATAGGTTTCTACCAATATTAACTTTGAAAACAATCCTATTAATGTTCATGCCTATGTTAGAGAATTAGAGAGGTTAGTTTATGTTGTTGGTGGTAGGGATCCTTTATCCCAACAAGTATATTATATGATGGGGATGGGTAATGCTAAAGTTGAATGGTATTAATATGATGAACCTATATATATATATATGGAAATTACTATAAAAACTTTCTTTTTTATAGTTTCAAAACTCTATTATTATTATTGAATTTTTTATTTATAGATATAATAAGGAATTTGAGGACATTGATAGTTTTTCCTTAATATAAAACATAAAATACCCCAATTCATGGTTTGGAGGAACTAGGGGTCCCAGTGGGTGATAACCCATTGTAAGAGAATATAGAAAAGAGGGATGTAGTTATGTAAGACCCATTGGGTTCTTATTAAATCCTAGGTTAGTCAAAATCTAAAATAGAATCTGACACTCCACTACATCAATACAAAATTTGAGATAACGATAGTATACTATAAACACACATTTGAATGAGTGTAAATTTTTAGTATTTGAATTAAATTATTATGTTTCATATAGATATTGAAACCACATATTCTCAAGATTTTAGTGTCTAGTTACCCAAAAAAGTCACCCTGGACACCAAATATAGAATATGAGGATGTAATGTATCATGAAAATTATATTCTACTCATCACTTAAGTGGTAGATTCAAATATTGAGAAAAATATCTCAATATCTAGGATAAATTCCAATGTTCTTGCTGGTGAATATCTGATACACCAAAAAATTATTATTCTACCAATAAGGAAGCTTCAATATCTTGTGTGGATACCAAGATTATTGAGAAAGAGGAAAATATAGTTAAATATTAAATCCCATAGGCATATATGATATCTCCCAATGTAGGGAATTAAGTACCTAAGACTCATGTTGGATCTCTAATTTCTGTAGAGATAATAACACCATTAACTATGCTTGATGGCCCTATTATCCATGGATAAAATCTTTCAGGTGTGTTTCTAAACACAATAATAATTTTTTATGAATATTATGATCATTATTATATAATAGTGTCTATATAAAGTTTAAATGTTTATAATATGGTAAAGGATATTATGATTTTAGTTGCTTAATATTTTCAGTTATCATACCTGAAGGAGCTCCAAAGTTTTTTGGATGACTTAGAAAATCATATTTATTATTTTGTAATGCCTTCCTTACCTCTAGTTCTTATATATTCTAATGAAATTATTAAATTTACTAATTTATTACCATATAAAATTTAATAATTTTCTTCCATTAATAGCATATCATAACTTTTTTACCCTTACAAGTACACTTCTATGTTACTCGGGCCCTTGAATTAGTGGAGGTTCTACCAAACATTCCATGGAAATACACTATATATCCCATGAGGGATTTAATTTAGGAAGTTAATTTTTTTGTTTCAATTAATTAACCAATAGTGGTAAAAGAAATTAATGCTTTAACATATTAAGGTGAGTGTCTATATCATTCCCCATTAACTTTTATTATTTATTTTTAACATAAACATTAATCATTAGTTATAGTACTTCCATAAAAAATAATCAAGAGACAAGTAAATGAAGTCACTTACCTAGCATCCCAATCACTAGAAAACATAGAGGAAAATTTTTTCTATGCATCATTGTTTTAGGAAATACTAAGATCATTTATTGTTTGCGGGGAATGGTTTGAAAATATTTCCTTGTATTATCAATAGATTCTGATTTAGATCCAGATTCATTATCATTTTAATTAGTTCTATATCAATGTGTATGGAGTAATATTGGGAGAATGGTCACCAAAACTCCATTGGATGAGCTAGGTGAGAAACTAAACAACCTCTAATGTATATTCATCCCCTTATTATATGGATGGTTATATTACTACATTATACATTATAGTGTGATCAATATAATTATTGATATGGATTAGTTGAGGATTCTATAATTATATCTTTCTGTAGCATAGTCTTCACCTATTATCGAAAATCCTAGTGCTATGGAGATTTAAGAGATATCTCATCTTGTAGAGGTAATTTTAAAATAATTAAATTTTAATAATAAGGTGATATACTTATTTTTTATCCTTCTTAATAAATTATCTATAGTTGGATAAAACATGACCGAGCTTCAAAAACTCATTGAAGAGGCCTAAATAGTATATAAATAAGCTACATCATGGGCAGAGACAATAAGTATTTATGAATAATGCAAAAAAATAAGTTTTAAAAACATTTATAATCCATGTTTTATTTGAATAAATCTTTAATTCAACATTTAACATAAATTAAACATGAATAATAATTCTATTCATGTTAACTATATTTTCCCAATATTTTGGAAACAACTGAGGAGATACTATTAACTATGGATGTTCCTTCCTCTTTTTATTTATTTAATGGAATGATTCTTTACTCAAAAAAATTCTATTAACCCTGTATATAACTATATATTAGGAGGTTTCATATGGATTTATGTCTCAAATGTTTGATTTTTTGACATAATCTAAAATCTATAAAATTGTGAATTAATTTTTGATAACTTATAAAATTAAAAAAAAACAGAGAAATATCAGGGAAATAAGATCAATATGAACATTGAAATATTAATGTATTTTTTAAATCATGATTAAAAACAATGAGTTGATAGTGAAAATATTTTATCAATCAGTTATTCCTTAAGGAATCTACTCTCATACAAGGGTATGTAGGAATTATATGTATCACATATACCATCATCATAAGACAAGGTTAGAATTTTATTTAGAAGATAGAGATTATTTTATTTCTTTTTATATGTGAGATCTTGGATAACTGTAAGAGGGTTATGTATGTAGCAAATATTCCATAACTATAATCTAAGAATAATATTTATAGATTTGAAATTATGTGTGTCTCAATACAAATTAAATCATGAAGGGGTTTTATAATAAGTAAATTGGTGATCAATAAGGGTTAAATTACCCTTGAAATTATATTATTGTACTTATTATGAAAATTATCTATTCCTTTAAAGGTGAGTAATAAAGGGGGTCTAATTTTTTTCGGGATCTATTGATATAGTGGGATGGATTCATTTTCTATAGGTAAAAGATTCTATACCTAGAATCTTTTTATATTCTTACTTTATGATCTTAATATTACCTAATCCACCAAAAAATAAAGGATTAGTGAGAAAAGACTTAACTATTTTTAAAGCCTCCCTTTTTTTAGTCTTCAACTTGATAGGTTTTTTATATTTTTAATTTTTTAACACTCTTAATTTTTTTAAGCATTAAAAAAATATGACTTAGCAAGTGAACGATTTATTTTCCCTCAAGTTTCCCTTTATATGTTTTAAATATGAATAGTCTTGATTTTTTTTATTAAGGGTATTGA
Source organism: Viscum album (assembly GCA_963277665.1). Classification (NCBI taxonomy): domain Eukaryota; kingdom Viridiplantae; phylum Streptophyta; class Magnoliopsida; order Santalales; family Viscaceae; genus Viscum; species Viscum album. Next base: position 857,839,933 of record OY728123.1, on the reverse strand, counting down.
AAGATAGACCAATATAAAGTTCTTGTATTTTAAGATCATATAGATTTTACCAAAGGCATATGATATTTATGGAAATGAATCTTTAACCAAAGGTGGATAATTATTAAGGTCCTTAATTTTTTTACCAATATACTATCTCCCAATTCAAGTTCTTGGATATTGGACCATTGTAGTGGCTCATAGTTAATGTTTTTACAGAATTTACATAATAGAGTTATTTTTCTATTCTAGTCATCACTAACCTAATGTGAATTGTAAATTGAATGCTGGCATAGATAAACATTATATGACATCAAGGATGAAGTATTGAAGGGGAAACTCTTTATTTTTTAATAGTGATAATTTTTTCCTAAATCCATGGACCTATCATGAATTACTTGAATTTTTATGAAGAAATTTTTTGTCTCATAAATTTCTTTCTCTTCTTTTCATACAGAGTAATTTTTTTCCTGAAGTTGTAAAATAATTTGCCTTATTGAGAAAAGACTCGAGTATTTTTAAGCTACCCTCTACATGTTTTCAACAATATTAGGATTCATGTATATTTTAAATTTAGTTTTATGTTCATGTAAATTGGACCAAAATTGTATGTATAAAGTTTATTGTCATAAAATTTAAAATAATTGTGGCTGATATTTAATTT